>CM062816.1:303789122-304989122 GCA_031772625.1 Pinus tabuliformis | reverse complement strand
GGCTGTATAAGCACCTGCATACTGAGATAACTTGGTTAAATCCTCAGAAGGATTGACTTTTGAGTCTTTCCATACCACATTCATCAGTTCAGCATGAGGAGTTGAGAGAGGTCCTTGATCAATTTTCCTCCTTTTCCTTTGTCTTTTGACCACAACCCTATGCTTTGGACTGTAAAATACATCCAGGGGTGGTATTTCCTCTACCTTCAATACAATTTCTTCAGAAGGATTTTCTGGAATTATTTCAATGTCCTGCTGAGTGTTCACTGTGCCGACTGCCCCTTCAATTGTAGTAGTCGTAACAATAGGCTCCTGTGTTGCGGTCGATTCTGGTGTTACGATGTTTTGGGAGTCATTCTGGTTCTTGATCATTTGATCGAACTGCTCCCATTCCTTGAGTAAGTTGGAATCAATATTTACATCTGTATCAAGGAGCTCGCTGGTCTTTTCATTTGTCTGCTCCTTTTCGGGACTTTGCTCCTTTTCGGGACTCTTCTCTTTTTCAGGAGTCTTCTCCTTTTCAGGAGTCTTCTTAGTAGTTTGTTCTTCACTATGGGCTTCTTGCTGCACCATAGGGTAGTGGCCAATAAATCTAGAGGCAGTGTTTGTAACCTCTGTGCCCTGAACTGCATAAACTTATCTCTTCCCCCTACTCCTAATTTGATCTTTGCTAGATGTTTTACACGTGAGAATACTTTAGCCGAAGTGAACAAGTCATTTTTGGGTGCCAGAATTGCACTTAAGAAAACTCCTCAACACTTAATTGTCAACCTGAGGGATTCGTAAACTTAGAGACGAAGCACAGGAAATGCCAGAGATGGTATGAATTTTCCTGATAGAAATTCCTACTTTCTTAAAGAAAAGCTTGCAGAATCGAAAGAGTAAAAGATAATTGAATCATCAAAGTAATCTAGTGCTAGAACAAGAAAGAATGCATTTGCAAAGGAATCAAAAAAAAAAAGGAAATCACTCCAACTGATCAATTTTTAATTACTGAGTATGTGTTATGTTTTTCTTTAGCAGAGACACTTGGCAGTCTCGTAGAATGGGCCCTTAAACCTGCTTCTTTAGAGATTTCCTTCTTGCACTAATTTGTCCTGCACTATCGCAATCTGCTTGCACTAGTGCAGGAACAAAGGTTTATGCAGGAGGTATAAATGGTGTCTTTACCAAAGGCTTTTTACTTCATGCAAGGGCTCGAACTTCCAAGGTTCAGAGCACTCAGATCCTATGACAAGAAACTAGTTCTTGCACCTGATCAGAGCTTCCTGCACTTAGCTATTAATTCTTAAAATGAGTGCTTAATTATTGTAAGTGTCAAATTAAATTGCACACATAAAAAGTGAATGTTCCTGATCTTAATAGAATGTAATAATGAAGAAACAAACAACATACATTTATCCGATCATAAGCATTTAATGAAAGAAAAGAAGATTACGGGAAGTAAGCTAAAAAATCTTGTTGCAACACACCAACGTGCACTGGTGCAGGTTCATTTCTCCTGCTTGGACCAGGCGAGGAAAACAAATCAAACAGAATTACAGGAAAGGAATATCACACTAATGTGCACTAGTGCAGATTCATTTCTCCTGCTTGGACCAGGCGGGGAAAACCAATCAAATAGAATTGCGCGAAAGGAAATATCACACCAACGTGAACTGGTGCAGTTTCATTTCTCCTACTTGGACCAGGGGCGAAAACCAATCTGAAATCAAGTGTGGGAAAATAAATTGCAGGAAAAGGAAATTTTTCTACTTCACACAATGGATCCTCATTCACTTAGATAGGAATGCATGTGTTGGAAATTAAATCACACTTGACAATGTAAACACAAATTATAGGGAAGCGAAATGGGGTAAACATGTTGGGTTGGTTGGGCCCTAGCCAACCAGCGCGTTTCCCTTTTAAATAAAAATGTTGCTCAGTAACTCAGATCAGACTCATTTGTTTAAAGGAACAAATAAGATTCGAAAAGCATGAGGTGGAGCTCCTTATTCCTATTAATTCACAAAGGCAAAGTACATCATGAAATACAGAGTCCAGCCCAGATTTGGGCGATAACAAAAGGTACAATCTCTCGTTTAGAAACACAGTCCTGTTACCGCCTCTCCCCCCTACGTGCATAATCGCTCCTCCTTTTATAATATGTTTACATGATAATTAATCATATCCTTTGTAAACAATCATGGGGATTTCATCCCAACTAATTCTAATTAAATAGAATATTAGTACAACCATTCCCCTATTAAAAAATAGAGATTTAATATGAATTTTCCAAATCTGGGCGTTTTCTAGATTTCTGGAAAAATTGGTATTTTTAACAAACTACCTCCAAAGACCTCTTCGTATCTCCTCAACCATTACGCATTTTGGAAAACGGCCCGCGTATTACTCAATTTCCTATACTAGGAAAAAAACCCATGTTTCAAAATTTTGAGATTCGCAATGATCGGCATGGAAATCGAGGAGTAAATTGGTTGTTGGGAAATTGCTACGAATTTGGGTGGAAGTTGTAAAATCTGAACTGGTGCAGGAATGTGTGGTGCAGGAATCCTACCAATACTAGTGCAAGAATGTGTGGTGCAGGAACTTCGCCTCTATCATAATAGGCATATAACCAACTTTGTAAACCTGCAAACACACAAACTATTATTAAATATGTCTTTAATGTTTAAATCTCATTAAAACAAAGGAATAGCAAATACTTACTTATTATCTCCGAGAATGCACAAAACTATGACAATGACTAGTCAATCTAAACAAAAGCATGAGTGATTTCAAGTAAAAGGTGATATAAAGCAAGGCAAAACAAAGGCCCAACATCCCCCCATGTTGACCTTCTTGCATGTCCTCATGCAAGGAAATCAATTGTCGTGTTGTTGCTCCCTTGCAAAAAGCAAGATTAAAAACATTTATGGGCATTCGTAATGATGTTTCCTGCAATTCTATGTGATCACATTTCCTACACCAGATAAATCTTGTTTCAAGAACAAAGTGTTTGCTGGAATATTTGATTATTTATACTAATTTCAAGAAAATCTATCACAATGACTACAATAAAAATACCAAATTGCAAGGATGGTGCATGCTTGCACTGATCTGCTTACACCACCTAAACTGCGCTACTTTGCTGGCACTTTTCTGCTTGCACTACTGTATATTACAATGTGATTGCACTGGTGCAAGCATAAAATTTGCTTAAAAAAAAGGGAATTTTGGTAAAACGTGGGCTGGACTTTAACATTACTTCCTCAATCATACGAAAGTTTTGCTTCGCTATTTCTTTGATGCTTCTGAGTATATCCTTTTTCTCTTTCTCCAGTGGATCCTGCAATAAGTTCATGGGGGAAGAAAGAAGTGGGAAAAGGGAAAAATTCAGAATGGGAAGGAAGTTTATTACAGGGATTCCAGGAACAATACCATCAAGAGGGCGTAAACAGAAGTGGGATAGGAAAAAAAATTCAAGGGGTAAAGTGGGATTTACGAAATGGATGGGAAGGTAATCATTCTGGGATTGAAGAAGAAAACTGATGGGGAATTACGAAAATGGGATATGAAGAAAGGTAGAAAATTTTCTAGAAGGTCTGCCTGCTAACCATGTTACAGTTCTAATGAAAATATCAATTGTAAGAATGCAACAAGATTAGGTACAAAAAGTAGAAATTATAGACAAAAGAGTATGGTACATACCTGTTACCTTGTCCCAAATGAATTCCTTGTTTTGTTTCTGCCCAAAGTCTTATAATGAAAATCAAATTTTGTTGAAAAGGTGCAATCTCAAAATAACTACCACAAGTTCATGCACCTACTATAGCAATCTTGTACCTAGATTATGCAGCGCATATTTAGAGGCAACCACCATCAATACACATTGTTGCCAACCAACATCTTGTGAGCAGTCATCATTGAGTAATTCATCACTCTAAATACCATGAAAGTCAAAATGAGTTATGATACCAATTAGCAACCTCTTTATTGAACACTCTAAATTCCATTGTCATCCGGATTCAAACTAAATTTCCTCTTAATATAGAACAAAGAATAACCTTTACTAAGGGTACCACATCCTTAAAGATTCTTGATTTTTTAAAGATATAACTCAAAGCATCATGTTCAAATCGTCTTTAAAACCATTGTCCAAAAAAAGGATAAGTTTAGGGGAAGAGAAAGATAGCCAAGCAAATCATAGTATGCAATTAACTTTAATACCACAGACATAGCCCTGCTGCCCGCAGGTGTCCATAACCTCAACAGGGGTGTCTTTTGACCCATCGAAATGTCTGTGTCCCACTTACTAGGCATGGATTTAGAGTTATCTTATTTTAACTTTAGATGAAGGCCACTATTTTGGCTTTGGAACCAACTAATGGCAGTGCCACTCACAAGAAGTAACATGGATGAACAGACCAGCTCGTGATGAGACCTCCTATCTTCCAACTTTTTGGTTGAAAGCCATTACTCTGGCTTGGTGACCAGAAGTAGTAATGTCATGCATGCTAGGTCTCATGATCATGGTAGGTCAGCTCATCATGAGACCTCCTATCCTCCCCTAAATCTTTTGTATACTCTAATTATGATTAACCTAAAAGGTTACTTAATAAGTGGGGAGACAGATCTACTCCTTAAGAGTACGGGATGGCGTGAAAAGTTTTTAATGACTAATCATTACTGACTAGTTCCTCTGCCCCAAAGACTTATTAAAGATATCCCAGATAATGACTAAAAGACTCCTTGAATTAAGAATGCTAGTGTTCTCATGAATAGCTTATTATGATCTTAGCAAGAGTGGTCCTCCATAGGGGGTTTCCAATAGTACCTTCTAAGGGAAGCTGAAATCATATATATATCAAATGAAAACTTATTAGAGTGGTTAGTCATGGTTACTTTTAAAAATCATGAGGTATTAGAGTGAATCATACTCAACAAGATGTGTCACAGATGTGTGTGTTAACAACCAATGCAGATCAAAAGTAGTTTTAGTGACTACACTTTAAAAATCAAAAACCCTAATAGCATCTTAACAGCTTTATTCACCTACCCTACTTTACCTAAGAGGCGAAAGACTTCCTTTTATGTATAGGATTACTTCCAATGAAGCCATGTGTGGATCAGGTGAAATATATATTCATGCTCAAATTTATCATACAAACATGAAAGTGTGCATGAGCATGAAAAACCAATGACTGTAAATGATATGAAAACAAAAGTTTTAGAAGAGGATAATGTTGCCTTGCTTGAGTAGTTGCTTGGAACCAATGTTCGATGTAACCATGGTAGCCTTGGTCCATTTCTTTATTTGGCCCATGCTGCACATCTTCTTCTTCTGTGTCATTTCGCTTGTCCTCCTTAGGGCGATTAGTCTCTTGATCATATTCTGGATCTGCTGATAGACATGTCAAGAACTTTTCGTTCTCAGGTTCCAATGGATATACTTCGTTGATTATAGTGCATGATTCATTCATCTCCTGAAAAGAGACTTCTAAATCCTCTTGTGATGGTGGAGAAATGGACAAGTCCTTGACTATTGTCAAGAAGTTTTCTTCCTGAGAGGTAGAGATCAAGATCCCAGTAGTTGTTAGGGCTTGAGAGAGAACCTTCATACTTGTTATCATCTTTAAGTCCATCTGGTTGATTGATAATCCCTGTCTCCACACACATATTAGTAACAGGGGTTATTACAACACCCCAAAAATGATATAACGTTAAAGATTAGGATCTAAAGATAATTGATTTTAAAATTTATTGGCTGAAATAAAGCTCACCAAACTTGCATAAAAAATACAAAAAGATAAAGGTAGACTTACCCCTATTCCATCAACAGAAAATCCTTACCAAATCAAATCGCCTCCCCAGCAACGGCACCAAATTGTTGGATGCAGGAATTGCACTTAAGCAAACTCCTCAACACTTAATTGTCAACCCGGGGGATTCGTAAACTTAGAGATGAAGCACAGGCAATGCCAGAAATGGTATGAATTTTCCTGATAGAAATTCCTACTTTCTTAAAGAAAAGATTGCAAAATTGAAAGAGTAAAAGATAACTGAATCATCAAAGTAATCTAGTGTTGGAACAAGAAAGAATGCATTTGCAAAGGAATAAAAATAAAACGAAATCACTCCAACTGATCAATTTTTAATCACTGAGTATGTGTTATGTTTTTCTTTAGCAGAGACACTTGGCAGTCTCATAGAATGGGCCCTTAAACCTGCTTCTTTAGAGATTTCCTTCTTGCACTAATATGTCCTGCACTATCGCAATCTGCTTGCACTAGTGCAGGAATAGAGGTTTATGCAGGAGGTATAAATGGTGTCTTTACCAATGGCATTTTACTTCATGCAAGGGCTTGAACTTCCAAGGTTCAGAGCACTCAGATCCTATGACAAGAAACTAGTTCTTGCACCTGATCAAAGCTTCCTGCACTTAGCTATTAATTCTTAAAATGAGTGCTTAATTATTGCAAGTGTCAAATTAAATTGCACACATAAAAAGTGAATGTTCCTGATCTTAACAGAATGCAATAATGAAGAAACAATCAATATACATTTATCCTATCATAAGCATTTAATGAAAGAAAAGAAGATTGCGGGAAGTAAGCTAAAAATTCTTGCTGCAACACACCAACGTGCACTGGTGCAGGTTCATTTCTCCTGCTTGGACCAAGTGAGGAAAACCAATCAAATGGAATTGCAGGAAAGGAATATCACACCAACGTGCACTGGTGCAGGTTCATTTCTCCTGCTTGGACCAAGTGGGGAAAACCAATCAAACAGAATTGCGGGAAAGGAAATATCACACCAATGTGCACTGGTGCAAATTCATTTCTCCTGCTTGGACCAGGCAGGGAAAACAAATCTAAAATCAAGTGCGGGAAAAGAAATTGCAGGAAAAGGAAATTTTTCTACTTCACACAACGAATCCGCTTTCACTCAGACAGGAATGTATGTGCTGGAAATTAAATCACACTTGACAATAAAAACACAAATTACAGGGAAGCAAAATGGGGTAAACATGTTGGATTGGCTGGGCCCTAGCCAACCAACGCATTTCCCTTTTAAATAAAAACGCTGCTTAGTAACTCAGATCATACTCATTTGTTTAAAGGAACAAATAAGATTTGAAAAGCATGAGGTGGAGCTCCTTATTCCTATTAATTCACAAAGGCAAAGTACATCATGAAATACAAAGTCCAGCCCAAATTCGAGCGATAACAAAAGGTACAATCTCTCGTTTAGAAACACAATCCTGTTACCGCCTCTCCCCCCTACGTGCATAATCGCTCCTCCTTTTATAATATGTTTACATGATAATTAATCGTATCCTTTGTAAACAATCATGGGGATTTCATCCCAACTAATTCTAATTAAATAGAATATCAGTACAACCATTCCCCTATTAAAAAAATACAGATTTAATACGAATTTTCCAAATCTGGGCGTTTTCTAGATTTCTGGAAAATTTGGTATTTTTAACAAACTGCCTCCAAAGACCTCTTCGTATCTCCTCAACCATTACGCATTTTGGAAAACATCCCACATATTATTCAATTTCCTATACTGGGAAAAAACCCATGTTTCATAATTTTGAGATTCGCAACGATCGGCGTGGAAATCGAGGAGTAAATCGGCTGTCGGGAAACTATTGCGAATTCGGGTGGAAGTTGTAAAATCTGAACTGGTGCAGGAATCCTACCGGTACTAGTGCAAGAATGTGTGGTGCAGGAACTTCACCTCTATCAGAATAGGCATATAACCAACTTTGTAAACCTGCAAACACACAAACTATTATTAAATATGTCTTTAATGTTTAAATCTCATTAAAACAAAGGAATAACAAATACTTATTATCTCCGAGAATGCACAAAACTATAACAATGACTAGTCAAGCTAAAGAAAAGCATGAGTGATTTTGAGTAAAAGGTGATATAAAGCAAGGCAAAACAGAGGCCCAACAGTCATCATATTCATCTGTCTCATGTTCAAATTTGGCAAGCTTCACCTGACTGGTGAAGTTGTAAGCCACTACTCTTGGCTCATACTGTCTCTTTGGAATGACTGCTAACTTGAGAATTTTTATCTTCTCTATTTATTTCTTTGCATGTTTGAAATCATGCAGTGTGTAGGTACCACAGTGGAGGGAAATGGAGGCCACATTTGTTTCTTGGACTCTTTTAGGTTCCTTGACCTTCCTGTTTCTGTTATCTGGTAAGATATTTCCCTGGCCAACAACTTATCAGGAATGTACAAGGGGAGAACATGTGGATCTGTAGTGCCACCAAAAAGTCATACATAGGTGAAAATTTCTTCACTGAACCAATTGCCGATTGATGTTCAGTCAATGTTGGCCTCATCAAATAACTGAGGAGCAGGTTTGTTGAATATGGCCTGATGGACAGGTAAAATAAAACCATGACAAATTCTATATATATGATCTTTATAATGGGCCTTCCACAAATACTTATGATAAATGTGAATAGGAGTTGGGTCTTGAGGAGTCCATTTCCAACCTAGAATGGGGTAGTCAGAATTGAAACAGATGGTATCCATGATGTAGGCACTCATATAGAATGGGGGTATTGTACGGGTAGTTACAAACCTATTTCTTCTATAATCAAGGATTTGGTTGGCCATTTTATCTGATAAAATGGTTGCCCAATCCATGATATAAGAGTGGATTGTTGCTTCCATTAAAGGCACCATTTCTATAGTAAACCTAGCTGAATCAGAGACTCCAAAGAGTCTACATAACATAGCGCCAGCATAGCAATAAGGAGATGCTAAGGAGTCTATAGAGTACATACCAGAAGATTCATGCTTATGCTTATTCGGGAAATGTCTCCATTGCCTGATAGGGTCCAACTCTATATCATTCTCTTTGGAAAAGGCTTCTAAAAATGCTTTATTGTAATGTTTCTGGGGGTCCGGCAATTGATACATCTTCTTGATATCTTCTGCCCTGAATGTCTCGAACATCCTTCCATCGGCTGTATAGAAGGCCCTGTCGGTTATGTTGATACTTTCTATAACCCATCTCACCATGTCATTGTATGGTAACACTTTCACTCAAGCTGCTATTCTGTGGATGAAGGAGCTAGCTAAATCGTATAGAGTATTTTCTGATTTATCAGTTGAACCAACCGTTGCTCCTTCTTCTTCAACTTCACTTGGATCCTTGGCTTCAAGTAAATTATATATACCCTCCCATGAAGTCTTGTCGAGGCCTACACAGGTAGTATCAGCTATCAGTACCAACTTTGTTGGTTCATCTTTCGCCACGACGGGGGCCTTTGCTTTCCGAGCTCTCTTAGACATTTTTGCTGGACTGATGTTTTCAGATTCGCTCTGCAAAATGAAATGGAAGGACGTAACAGTGGAAAAACTTGTTCAAATTTAATATGCAACGCACAAGACTAACAACAATTAAGCACAATAGATGTTATGGTTCTATGATATATTAAGCCACCATGGATGAAATCCTTGAAAGATTCAACCATAACTACTTCTTAATGATTTCCCCATAACTTCCAACGTGAAACTTTAATGCCATGATGATATGTCGCATCACCAATTTATAACGGTCCTTTTTATAATGGTGTCATGACTTCCCGATCAGTGATTAGCGATAATTGCATATCGCAGACTGGGAATTACAAGTGTCATGCTTAAATGGTTCCATTGCATGGTTTTGATTGCGATCAGTGGTGAGCTGGCATGAGGAGGCGAGATGACTTAAACTTAATCAATCTTTTTAAGTTTTCTTTGTAATTGATTTATAACTTTATGTCTCACATATTCGTGATAGCTCATATTTACCTTTATCGAAAACACACTTCACAATAATGAAATCACTTCAGAAGATTTCAAAGGGGCTTTTGGTATGTGTTTTGTGATTTCAGCGATGAGCGATTGCGATCGACTAATCGCATCGGAGGATTTATATGAACACTTGGAAGGGCTTCTTGATAAGTAGTGATATGCGATTTTTCCGATGGAGTTATCGCATCGACAAATGTCAATGGAACACCTTAAGTCCATCATTGAAGCAAAGGATTTGCGCGATGCGACATATTCCATTAATAATTATTTTACGATAAGGTTTTGTTTAAATTGGATTGGACCTTATCAAGAGGACTTTCATGGGTTGAATAGATTTGCAAATTGCGATTGTGATTTAACCTATTCTAAAAACAAATTTTATATGACCTGTTATAAAATTTATTTTCAAACGTTTTATTGATTTTATTTATTAAAGGGGACCCATTTCTTATTAAAGTTATTTTTTATGTGAAAATTTTTGAAATGGGGAGGGTTGTTGTATAGCTCAACAGGTCCCTAACCCCATTTCCTTGCTCATTGATCAGATGAGAGATACTTCCCATGAGCCCCAGACTGCATGGGTAGGATGCCTCGACCGGAGAACTAATCATCCTGTCCCTAAGTTGCCTCAGGGTATCACAAGGGAAGGTTGATCCATTCACCCTGTACATAGTGCACCATTATGGGAGGGTGAGTCGCCCTATGGTCGTGTGTTTCTCCAGTAAGTACCCCAAGCCCCCCAGAGCTCCAAGAGCTCAATGCATGCAACGTGTAGGACCCTTATAAGAAGGTCTCTCAATGACTCCAAGTCATTCGTGAAAGTCACCGATTTGACCTTTCCCCAGGGCTTTGACAAAATGTCTGCGACCTGTACATCAGTCTCAATGTGATGGAGCCTTCTCGCTCATCAACATACCATATCCCAGATAAGGTAGTATTTGATGTCTATCTATTGGAGCAATCATCGAATACAAGATTCCTCAGCAATCGAATCCCCCCCTAGTTGTCATAGAGGATCACGGTGGTATTCATCATGTGTACAAACAGTTCACTGAAGAGCTTCCACAACCAGGAAGCTTCATACGAGATAATACTCATAGCTATGTATTCGGTCTCGACGGTGCTTATAGCAACCGACTTCTGCTTCCTACTCATCCATGATATCGAAGCAAAACCCAAAGAGAACCAGCAATGAGAAGTGCTCTAGTGATCCTCCACACTGCCTGCCAAGTCAGCATTCGAATAATCATGCAGCTTCATATTTCCGACAGTGTATCTCAATCCATGAGAGATTGTGCCCCGAAGATACCTCAGAAGATTCTAGGCACCAATCCAGGGTGGCTCAACCATATATGAGCTCACCATGCTAACTGCGAATCATATGTCCAGACGAAAGCTAACCAAGAACATCAACGCGAATGAGTTTATGAAACTCAAAGGTATTTTCACAAATTTGGTCTGGCATCACTACCATATAACTTCTGAAAGTTAAGATCCTCAAGGTAGTCACCGGCTTGCAGTTTACCGTTCCACATCTGGAATCCAACTCCCTCTTACTTCTACAAATGAGAGGGTTTGCACCTGTCAGAAATTGTTCATTCTTAGAAGGTGCTGGTATGAGAGGTCTATCATCCACAACCTTTGATCAATGGTTTGGATCGGTTTCACTCCTAGTGAATCTCATCTTCATCAGACGGCTATCAATCATCTCATACTAAGCGTGGGGTGTTTTTCTTCAAGCCATAGAGGGATTTCTTTCACCTACATACATGAGATTCCTGATGAATCTCAAACCCCTCGGGTTGTTCCAAACCTGTGGACCTGCTACATGAGGGGAATGGTCCCCTTGTAAGATTTTCCTTTGGTACATATCAGACATGTACCTTCATGCTCTTTTTGAATTCAGGCGTCTGAATCACCATTTGATTCACTTCGGGTAGGTTCCCGCAATAAGTAGACTTCTGCTGCTATAGATGAGATGTGTCGACTGAAATGGCCCCCAATGGACCATCTTGCAACTTGGTACAAATTTCCAACCCTGAACCCATGAGTAAAAGCATCTTTGAAAATTCTATTTTCAAACACGTACCTTTCCATCGATGAATTCCACCCTGAAACCTTTGACTTCCATTGCTGAAATGGACACCAGGTTCTTCTTGCGATCAGGTACATAAAAGAGATTCTGTAAATGAATCGAGTTACCCTCATTCAGTTGAGGGGTAACATTTCCTACAACCTTTCTGGGATAGGTGGCATTGGCTCCAAGTATAATCCCATGATTTTTTCTTACCAAATTCAAGAGAGCACCCTTCTATTCGATGAAGTGCCTTGAAGCACTATAATCAATAAGCCAGATTCCCACAGAATCTAAAGGAGAGGGCCAATACAAGATAACGCTTATTTATCTTATCAGAAACAACATTTGATTCTTCATACCTGGGTTCCTTGCTTTCCTTGAAGAGTCGGTCGTTTCCTTGATGACCTGCATTATCTGTCATTCCTTCGATCATTGAGGATGTCCCTGGAATGACTAATCTTCATCAAGAGATGTGTCCCTTCCATTTGGACACTCCTTTGCATAATTTTCGAACATATTGTAAGCAAGGCATATGCCTTTCCTTTCACCCTAAGATATAGACTTCCCATTGAAGTGATCTGTAGGTAGGCCATCAGAAGCTTCCGATGCAACACTTGGATAGTATTCTTTGCTTCGACTTAACCCTTCGTGAATTTGAAGAGGGATGAGGAATCCATTGATCCTTTTTTCCTTTCCCAACTATCTTCGGTGATTACTCTTTCACTCTTGCTTGGGCTTTGTCTTCACCTCAGCTTTGATACCATGTTCAGTTTAGGTATGTTCTATGCGTAGAGCAATTTATTTCAATTTTCATAGTTAGCTCAATATCTTTTCCAGATTAGCAATCACATCAGTATTAAAGTAAACTGCAAATAGAACATAAACATAAATCGCAAAATACAAGCCAATACAAGAGGACACAAGTTGTGGCGCTAGCCAGGGACAAACCCCAATGTGGGGAAACCCTTGATAAATTATTCTTATATGTTCTTCAATAGTTCAACAGAGACAGAGACAGAGAGAGAGAGAGAGACAGAGAGAGAGAGAGAGAGAGAGAGATTACATTTACAATAGAAGTCAACACTTTGACTTATCTAGATAAGAGCATAGATCATCTCTAAGAAGATGATACATGAGATCAGTTGAAGACAAGCTGCTTCAACTGATTCTCCAAGGTGACTCCTTCACCTATCATCATGTTGCATCTCATCATCATGCTGCACCTCACTGTGTTGCACCATGCTGCACCCATCATCACAGTGCTGGACCTAATGACCATGTTGTACACTTCATACTACTGCACCTATCACTGTGCTGCTCCCAATCACTGAGCTGCTCTCATCACTGATCTGCACCCAATGCTGCACTCATCATGCTGCATCCATCACTGCATCCAATATGCTGCAATCATTTACACTCACTAGTCTTAGCTGCTTGCTATGGCTTACAGCCTAGCAGAGCAACTAGACTCCTTCAACAAACCCAAAATGCAGTCAACTAATAGTCACAATGTCTGCCCAGATTTGTCTGCAATTGTCCTCTAAGGGAAGATTGTCTCTACCTTCCATAAGACTGTCCATTTACTATAGCATGTATATATCTGACATGTCATAAATCAGACTGAAGATGTCACTGTCATGTGTCCATTAGATAACATACAACACAGTCATACTGAATATAGTTGCCCACATAAACTATCCATCTAGAACTCAGATTAAGGTTTTGATATTGCACTCCTAGACTAGGCCTACTACCCAACAAACTAGGCCTAGAGAGCAGACTTCTACAATGCACTACTTATTTATGACAGCGAATTCCCAGTCCTTAACTCATGCCTTGTCATTGTTTTATTTAACATGATGTCACCTACAACACATATATTTCCATGTTGTCACCTACAACACACATAGGCCTTGTGTCGTTGATTAGGGTTGTGTATTGTAGATAGAACAACAACTAGGTATCCTTGATTAGACTATGGATTAGGGCCTTTACCTGCTGCTCGTTAGGCCTCCTTACACTGCAGCTAGGGCACCTTTAAGATTGTGGATATATCTCCTCCTTAACGCTGCTAGAGCTCTCCTTTAACTGCGGCTAAATCTCTCCCTTACCTGCGACTAAGACTCTTCCTTACCGCGGCTAAGGTAAGGCAATATCTACCTCCCATCTGTATGATTAGGGGGGATAATATGAGGTACAGAGAGAGGTACCCAAGGGAATAATGTAATAATGGGATGGGCCATAGTAATAAATAAGGTGGTTAACCCGTATCATGGAAGGGACCACAAGTAGTTAGCAATAATGTAATAAGTCCATGGTATTAGATAGATGATATTAAGAGAACTATGGTAATGACGCATGGTATTGTATGCATGAGGCCTATATAGAGGCTAGACACTCCCCATTGAGAGATGTCAAGGATTATTGTATGAACAGGTGTATGGCTTGTGGAGTGTTCTCCTTCCTTAAGCAGTGATTGTATGGTGTTTCCCTACCTTAAGGGTTCGGATTAATAAAGTGAAACATTTCTATATTCAGATCTTGTTATTTCTTGGGTTTATTTATATTATCTTATATTTTGGATTAGAACTATAATAAGTGGTATCAGAGCTATAACAAGTGGTATCAGAGCACTTTCTTGGGCAAAGCAGAGTTTTTTTTTTTTTTTTTTTTTTTTGTAGGAACTTTTTGGGGCGGCAAGTTTGCAAATCAGATCTGTATTTTTTGGTGAAAATTTTTTAGAATCTAATTGCATATCTGAGTTCCTTGCACAAAAATACCCAATTTGAAAAAAAAAAATCAGTCGAATCAGAGTCCAGATGAGGGAGATATTGCTGATTTAAAAATCAGTTGGGTTGTAGACATTTTTCGAGGCAGCAAGTTTGTGGATCATATATGTACGTTCTGGTGCAAAATATACAAAATATAATTGCAAATCTTGGTTTTTTGTGAAATAATACCCAATTTGAAAAAAAACAGCCGAATCAGAGTCTGGATGAGGGAGATATCGTTGATTTAAAAATCAGCTATGTGGCAGACATTTTTCAGGGCGGCAAGTTTGCAGATCAGATATGTATGTTATGATGCAAAATTTGTAGCATCTTATTGCAGATCTGAGTTGTTGGAAAAAAATACTCAAGTTCAAAAAAAAAATCAGTCGATTCGGAGTCCGAATGAGGGAGATATCGCTGATTTAAAATCAGCTCTTTTTTCAAAATAATTTTGTGAGGGTGGGACAGTTGCAGTGCGAATAAGAAATTCCAATGCCTAGATTGGGGTTTCTATCACATGGAAAGATGCAGAATGGTTGTTCCAATTCCGAAAATAGGTCATAATAGGGATTCTAAGCAATATTGACTAAATTGTGACAATTTCAAATTTTCGCCAAAAAATTTTGTGACGGCCAGACAATTGAAGCGCGAATCTAAAATTCCAGAGCCTAGATCAGAATGTACAAATTTGATGGTTGTGAACCGGAAATATGGATGGCACAAATGGAACAATATTTCACTCTGGAACACATCGTAGACAATGCTATTAAACTAAGTATGGCAACCATTTACTTGGACCAAGAAATATGGCAATGGTGGCAGTGTCATCAAAAAGGATATCCAAGGACAATTACTTGGCAGGTGTTCGCAAAATCTATTTGTGACCACTCTGACCATAAATCTAATTTTGTGGGTCCTCTTATTAAGCTCACACAGACAGGCACACAACCTAGCAAAGATTTTATTTGTACAAGAAAGTAGGAAAACAAGAAACCTAAAGGGTTATTTTCTGTTGGTATCTCCTTATTGCAGGTTCATGGATTGATTCAGAAGGATAAGATCGTTGTGTCTATAAATCCTAGTTGCAAGCATAATTTTATCAATGTTAATTTGGCAAAAAAAATTGTAAGTTCTAGCAAAACACATTGAAAACACACAAGTTGATAATGAGGATGTTCAAGTTTATAAAGATTTGAAGCTTTCTATGGATAATTATGTGTTGCATTGTGATTTTTATACTTCAGATATGGATAACATGGATGTTGTTTTGGGATATCCTTGGATGGAATCTGTGGCTACTATCAGTATTAATGTGTAGAAGAAATTCCTTAAGCTCTGGTATAAAAAGAAGAAAATTACATTGCAGGATATTTCCATTAAGACCCAAGCAGAGACTATGGAGGGAGAAGCAGAAAGCTCTAATGACACTGACACATTAGATGATGAGCCTTTAATGGTCGACAACCAAACACAAACATCGAACTAGGTACCAGAAAAATAGGGAGAATCCAAGGAGGCTGAAGCAGAAAAGGTTACAGGTACTGATACATCAGATGAGGACTCAGTGGTTGAAGTAATATTGGAAGATAAGAAACAACAGAAGGAACCACAACGTGTACCAGATACCAATCAAGCTCCATTAGGTGGTGAATTAAAGAAAGATACATCGTTGGTTAAAACTTCAGCATATCACCACCCACATCACCCTGCAAGAAAACAACCAACAAGATGGCAACGAATTAACCACAAGGACAACAACCCCTGCATGACAGATAGAGAGGGGCAACGATACACCTACTACACATCAACACAGAAGAGCCACCAGGGTCAACTTCCATCTCAAGCGAACGAGGCACCAGCTGGATCGAGGGTTCACTTTTCTCTTGGATGGCTAGATGCACGTGCATGGTACTAGTGGACTACTCTTTTGAGTAGATCTTATTATTTGTGTTCTTCGTATGTTTCGGGGACGAAACATGTTAAGGGGGGTGGAATGTAGTATACCTGGGGGGGATAATATGGGGTATAGAGGGAGGTACCCAAGGGAATAATGTAATAATGGGATGGGCCATAGTAATAAATAAGGTGGTTAACCCGTATCATGGAAGGGACCACAAGTAGTTAGCAATAATGTAATAAGCCCATGGTATTAGATAGATGGTATTGAGGGAACCATGGTAATGACCCATGGTATTATATGTATGAGGCCTATATAGAGGCTAGAGACTCCCCATTGAGAGATGTCAAGGATTATTGTATGAACCGACATATGGCTTGTGGAGTGTTCTCCTTCCGTAAGGAGTGATTGTATGGTGTTGCCCTACCTTAAGGGTTTTGATTAATAAAGTGAAGCATTTCTATCTATCTCTATCTTATTATTTCTGGGTATATTTGTATTTTAATATATTTTCATATCAGATTTATAACAAGTGGTATCAGAGCACTTTCTTGGGCAAAACAGAGTATTTTTTAAATTTTTTGCAGGAATTTTTTGGGCGGTGAGTTTGCAGATTAGATCTGTACCTTCTGGTACAAAATCTACAGAATTGCACATCTGAGTTGTTAGCGAAAAAATACCCAATTTGAAAAAAAAAATCAACCGAAGCAGAGTTCAGATAAGGGAGATATCGTTGATTTAAAAATCAGCTGGGTTGCAGACATTTTTCGGGGCGACGAGTTTGTGGATCAGATCTGGATGTTCTAGTGCAAAATCTGCAGAATCTATTTCTATCTTATTATTTCTGGGAATATTTGTATTTTCATATGTTTTCAAATCAGATCTATAACAGTGTATAGGGCAACATTAGCCCTTCCTTGACAGCTGATTAGGGCACACTTGAACAACAACTTGAGCTCGTAGATTGGATTGTGGCTAGGGCATCTTATCTCCATTAAGACAATGTTTAGAACCATTTTTGATAGCATAGAAGTGTCTCCTCCTAGGACTACGTAGAGCCTTCTTTCATTAACTGCATTAGGGCTTCTTCATTAGGGCAGTGTAGAGCCTTTCTCCATTAGGGCAGCGCTATCCCTTATGATCTCTCCTCCTACCAAAACCCAAAGACAAGTAGAGAGGAAGAGATCCCAAGTGAGTGTATACAAATGAATTTCAAGGCACCTATATTTATACTAAAACGTTTAGCACATGTGGGGTTTATTTGGTTGTTGGCTGACCTTGACGAATTGTCCCATAACACAAATAAGTTCATATCTCCATGAATACTTATCAGAATCGGATGATCTTTAGATCAATCCTACACCTCTCAATGAGAGGGATCCAAGAAAAATATCAGCTACCATTAATAAGATGACCGACATGGAGTTTGGCCCCAGTTTTCAATTTTAACACCTCCTCCCCTCTTAGAACATGAGTGATCCACCTAACATACATGGATAAAGGTTGAGTGTGATTCCTCACCATTCCCTAAATGTGCATTAAATATTCCAACCAATTCTTGAAATCATTTATTCCTCCCGAACTTCGCAAAAGACATAATATAAGAAGATTAGCGTTCAAAAGAATTAACTATTAATATATAATTGAAAACAAATAGACATGGGTGGAAAGGAACACTTTTTTTTATAGTTATGAAATTGAGAAACTTAAGTTATGTGCTTAGATGTCCATTTATCAACTTCCCTTTTCAACCTATGAATGGTTGTATTTGAGCATTTCTTAAGTTTGGCTTAAGAAAATGAAATATTGGTCAAGCATTCAAAAATATAGAGTAATTTACTCCAAGTCATCCTTATTTTTAACTAATATAACATGTTCCATAAGCTCTACTTAAACCTTCAATTTTAATCCATTGACCATTAGAACTCAATCCAATAATAAAATATATCTAAGCATTCCATGGTATTCACTATTAATTCTTATATAGGAATAATACACAAAGAGTTGTCACCAAAATGTTTTTCACATGATAGAATGTATCTAGTTTAAGGAAATAGATCCTTTTAATAAAACTTTATGTGCTGAGGGAAGGTTGTCTCTGCCTTCCATAAGATTGTCCTCCATTTACTACAACATGTATATATATCTGACATGTCATACATCAGACTGAAGATGTCAATGTCATGTGTTCATTAGATAACATACAACACAGTCATACTAAAGATAGTTGCCCACATAAACTACCCATCTAGAACTCAGAATAAGGTTTTGATCTTGCACTCCTAGACTAGGCCTACTGCCTAGCAAACTCGGGCTAGAGATCAGACTTCTACAATGCACTACTTCTTCTTTATGACAGTGAATTCCTAGTCCTTAACTCATGCCTTGTAATCATTTTATTTAACACGTTGTCACCTACAACACATATATTTCCATGCTGTCACCGACATCATACATAGGCCTTGTGTTGTTGAATAGGGTTGCGTATTGTAGATAGAACAACGGCTAGGTATCCTTTATTGGACTATGGATTAGGGCCTTTACTTGTTGCTCGTTAGGCCTCCTTAGACTGCGGCTAGGGAACCTTTAAGATTGTGGATATATCTCCTTCTTAACGCTGCTAGAGCTCTCCTTTAACTGCGGCCAAATCTCTCCCTTGCCTGCAGCTAAGACTCTTCCTTATTGTGGCTAAGGTAAGGCAAGATCTACCTCCCATTAGGACTGTGTATAGGGCAGCATTAGCCCTTCCTTGATAGCTGATTAGGGCACACTTGAACAACAACTTGAGCTCCTAGATTGGACTGCATCTAGGGCATCTTATCTCCATTAAGTCAACATATAGAACCCTTTTTCACTGCGTAGAAGTATCTCCTCCTAGGACTGCGTAGAGCCTTCTTTGATTAACTGCGTTAGGGATTCTTCATTAGGGCAGCGTAGAGCCTTTCTACATTAGGACAACGTTATCCCTTAGGATCTCTCCTCTTACCAAAACCCAAAGACAAGTAGAGAGGAAGAGATCCCAAGTGAATGTGTCCAAATGACTTTCAAGGCACCTATATTTATACTAAAATGTTGATCCGAGTTGACTCACCTCCCGAATTTAACCAAGATCTTTTGCTTTCGTGATGTGATTAGAATTGCAAATAAAATAGCATAAAGGAACATAAATGCCTAATGTAAAGAAGAAGGAACATGACAATAATCAGCAACATAAATAACAAGACGTTGATAACGGAGTTCATCTAGGAGGGACTACGTCTCCGAGCCCCGGTGTCAAGATGGTGTAGTCTGCTACATTAAGTGTTGTCAATAGTGATGATGTACATAGGTGGTGACGTCGTTATCATACAAGGAAAATGCCTTCACGTAGGAGTGGCTCCAAGAGATGTTCCACTACAGGAACTCTCAATCAAAAAAGGACTCCTATCAGTATGACATGAAACTCATGCATGATGATAATGAGCATCCCGCCGACATGGCATAAAAGGGATCTCAATGCAAACATACATAGCGACACATGAGTATCCCATCAACATAAAAAAAAATGGATCTCAAACCAAACATGACGAATCATGACAACAAGTACATCCCACAGATGATTCTGCATCACATCAAGCAAGAATCATGAAACAAGTAAGAAAACAAGATCCCACATCAAACATCAAAACAGGGATCTATGCAACACAATGCATCTCATAGCAAAAAGAAGTACATGAACACACTGCATATACCTCACATCTTGAGGCCATCTGAAGAAGAGGATGTCAAACTGCTGAAGCTGGATGTACCATCAATCTCGTGGTGTCGAATCTCATGGAAATGACTGCTCGCACATTGAATGCTAACACTTGCATTCCACTTTGAAAAGTGGTCGAAAAATGAAATGATCAAATGGAAAATCTGAATGCGCCATCATATTTGTGGTGTCGAATAGTACAAAATTGACTATCAAATTCTGAATTCTAAGAACGTGTAAATCTGGGGCTTAAGGAATCTTTTAGATTCCCCCTTAGATTCCTCAAAGATTCCCTCCTCTGGGTCCTCTGAAAATTTGCTGCTCAGATCAGGAAACTAACTGCGCCATCGAGTTCATGTCACTGAGAGGTGTAAGATCGACATAAAATTTGTCCAATTTGGACACTGCAAAAATTTCACCCTCTTGAGAATTTTGCCCAATCATGGTTCCACCTGCAATAAATTAATTAAAAATTGTCTCGATTTCCGTGTTGCGCCTTGGCCTCTGTGCACTGAGGAAATGAGGGTTTATATACTAAAACTTGTGGGTGAATATTACAAGGAGGTGGTTGGGTGAATTGGTATAAAGCTTGAGTTATAAGGAGGAGGTTGGGTGGTCAAAACCTGAGCCCTCCATATTAAAAACACATTTTTGTTTTAAAAACTGCATTTAACACCTTTTTTGGGGTCAGATCCGCATTGGGCGGCCCGCCCTTTAACCTCCGCGATGCTTTGAAGTATGGTGCGTTGTTGGGTTGGTTGCATTAAAGTTTTGGTGGCGCGTGGTTGTTGGTACATATCATATGGGGTCCCCCGGTGGGTGCCGACCCACATGGGTCGGACATGTTCAATCCCTACCAGCCTCACCTTTAACGTATGGTGTATAGTGTGGTGGAAATGGGGTGTGATCCGGGTCCACCAGAGGTGGCCCACCCACCCCTTTAACATAGTTTAATGTTGTGGTTTGGTCGAAGGGTTCGGCGGGGTAATGGCCGCTGACCCAATTTTAATATTAAATTTTGTTGGAGGGTGCAGTTGGACCGGCGGGGGTCATGGCCTGTCAGTCCTTTTAATATGATTTTTTTGTTATATAGTTTGGGGGTGGTGGCCCGCCACCTCATTTATATTTTTTTTTCAATTTTTCTTTATAAAACATATTTTTCAAATTTGTCTAATATAAGGGATATTAGACAAATTAACGATCCAACAAATTCGCCCGCTTTCGGGAGCTAGGTTTCATGCCCCGGGGTCGGTCAAATTGTAGGACACTTAAACCTAGCCCATAGTCCAACTTTGACCAAAAGTTTGACTGGCTCATTCTCCCTCATACGAGCTCGGATTGATGAACCTTTCACACCGTTGCAATCAAGACAACAAAATCTACGCTATGGTCTTGGTTTGAAAGCATTCTGGTCACTTTTATTTTCGAGCTTCCATAAGCCCTCTTTGTCTTGTGTGTATCCCTGGAGCCACCTGGAACAAACGTTGAGCACATGTGGGGTTTATTTGGTTGTTGGCCGACCTTGACGAATTGTCCCATAACACAAATAAGTTCATATCTCCATGAATACTTATCGGAATTGGATGATCTTTAGATCAATCCTACACCTCTCGATGAGAGGGATCCAAGAAAAATATCAGCTGCCATTAATAAGATGACCCACATGGAGTTTGGCCCTAGTTGCCAATTTTAACACCTCCTCCCCTCTTAGAACATGAGTGATCCACCTAACATACAAGGATAAAGGCTGAGCATGATTCCTCGCCATTCCCTAAATGTGCATTAAATATTCCAACCAATTCTTGAAATCATTTATTCCTCCAGAACTTCTCAAAAGACATAATATAAAAAAATGAGCATTTAAAAGCATTAATTATTAATATATAATTGAAAACTAATAGACATGGGTGGAAAGGAACACTTTTTTTTTATAACTATGAAATTGGGAAACTTAAATTATATACTTAAATGTCCATTTATCAACTTCCATTTTCAACCTATGAATGGTTATATTTGAGCGTTTCTTACGTTTGTCTTAAGAAAATGAAAGATTAGTCAAGCATTCAAAAATATAGAGTAATTAACTCCAAATCATCCTTAATTTTAAGTAATGTTCCATAAACTCTGCCTAAACCTTCAATTTTAATCCATTGACCATTAAAACTCAATCCAATAATAAAATATATCTAAACATTCCATAGTATTCACTATTGATTCTTATATAGGAATAATACAAAAAGAGTCGTCACCAAAATGTTTTTCACATACTAGAATGTATCTAGTTTAAGGAAATAGATCCTTTTAATAAAACTTTATGTGCTATTAGATAACCAAGGCCTTATTCTACCTAACATATAATGTTGGTTTGTTGGTACTAAATAGTAACCTTACAAATTGAATAAAAAAAAATGGATCCACCTCCTTTGATTTACATTTTATTATATTATTATGAAAAAAACAGCAACTTAATTTTAATATATAAAAAATTGGATCAGTTTTTATGCATTATCGTTATATTGAAGATAAAAAGATGTATTTAAGCTTATTAAAAAAAAATTAAAAAATAAAAAATAATATATAATATAATAATAAACTTATATGGCAGGTATCACTTGGCAAATTGTAACAAATAAATTTTATAAAATCGTTGATTCAAATTTAGACTTACCTAGATTCATGTACAATTATTGGTACGAACCTATTTCCTTCCTTGTGTTTCAAATGATAATAATATCATTAAAAATAATTCATTTGGTTGTAGAAAATAAAATATTATAAAGATATACAAGGATACCATGATCCAAAATATCTAAATAATGGTAAATCATAATTTTTTTATCGAAGTTACTAGTCAACTCCAAAAGCCAGAGTCTTTAAGCAAAAAGCAGGATGTAACAAAATACAGAGCTCAAGTAGCGATGGCAGTGAGGATTTATGATCGTCAGAAAAATAAGACAGCACTGTGTCTTGGCTTAATATTTCCATTGCATGCTCGCAGCACTACGACCAGTGCTGTGAAAATTCAAGGCAATAACGATAGTGGTTCTCTGAAGACGCTATGTGAGCAAGGCCGACTGAAGGAGGCGTTGCAGCTATTATACTTGAATGAGCAGGACGTCGACTCTTCTGCATATGTTTCTCTCTTACAGGGCTGCATTAAGAAGAAGGCTTTGTCAGAGGGAAAACTAGTCCATGCCCACATGGCCGAGAGGGGATTTCTAGGCGACAAATTGTTGCCGAACAAGCTTGCGAATATGTATGCCAAATGTGGAAGTGTGGAGGACGCTCGCAGAATTTTCGACCAAATGCTGAAACGAAATGTGTTCTCATGGAATGTGATGATTTCAGCTTACGCCAAGCATGGCCCTGCGGAGGAAGCATTGGCACTCTTTCGCCAAATGAAACACATGGGTTTTCAACCAGATCCATTTATCTTCGCCAGCGTTCTCCCAGCATGCGCCCACTTGGCAGCTCTGGATCATGGGAAGGAGATCCATGAAGAAATTAAGAAGAAGGGTTTTCAGTCCGATACCTTTGTGGCCAACGGCCTCGTGGATATGTATGCGAAATGTGGGAGGATAGAGGATGCACGCAATGTGTTTGATAAAATGCGTAAACGAGATTTGGTCTCCTGGAATGCCATGATATCGGCTTATGCTCAGAGTGGGGATGTTGATGAGTCCATGAGGCTCTTTCAGGAAATGCCCAAGAAGGACGTGGTGTCATGGACAGCCATGATTGCAGGATATTCCCAGAATGGTCATTTCGAGGAAGCACTGGAGATTTATCGGCAAATGCAGGTTGCGGGCGTGAAGCCTAATTTGAAAACATTTGCTAGTGTTATTGCAACTTGTGCTAATTTGGGGGCATTGGATTATGGTTTAGAGGTTCATTATGAAATACTTAGAATAGGGGTTCAATGTGACGTGTTTGTTGAGAGTGCCCTTGTAGACATGTATGCCAAGTGTGGCAGTTTGGAGAAGGCGCGCGAAGTGTTTGACAACATGCATAAGAGAAATGCCATTTCCTGGACAGCAATGCTTGCAGGATATGCGCAGAATGGGTGTGTTGATGAGGCGTTAAAGCTCTTTCAGAAGATGCCTCAGCGAGACGTGGTCTCGTGGACGGCTATGATTTCAGGATTTGCCCAGAATGGGTTTCTTGATCAGGCCTTGAAGCTATTTCAGGAAATGCCGAAAAGGAATTCCGTCTCTTGGACTGCGATGATTGCAGGATATGTGCAAAATGGACAGAGCGACGAGGCCCTTAAGATTTTCCAACAAATGCAACAGTCAGATATAAAACCAGACTCAAATACCTATGCTACGGTGCTCCCGGCCTTTGCAAACTTGGCAGCTCTGGAGCAGGGTATGGAGATCCATGAAGAAATAATAAAGAATGGACTTCAGTCAGATGTCTTTGTGGCAAATGCCCTGGTTGACATGTATGCTAAATGTGGGAGCATAGAGAATGCTTGTAACGTTTTTGATAAAATCCATCCAAAAAGTGTGATTTCATGGAATACAATGATTGCAGCGTATTCTATGCACGGCGCTGGCAAGGAGGCTCTCAAACTGTTTGAACAGATGCAACTCTGTAATGCAAAACCAAACCACGTTACTTTACTATCTGTTTTGTCTGCCTGTTGCCATTCAGGCCTTGTGGTTGAAGGCTGGCAATTCTTTCATTGCATGAGTCAAAGCTACCAAATCACACCTTCAATGGAGCATTATAGCTGCATGGTTGATCTTCTTGGCCGGGCTGGGCGCCTTAACGAGGCACTCAGCTTCATTGTCAAAATGCCAATAAAACCTGGTGCTATTGTGTGGGGTTGTTTGCTCGGTGCTTGTAGAATCCATAACAATATTGAGCTCGCAGAACATGTGGCAGAACAGCTTTTCGAGTTGGATCCTAGCAATGCTGCACCTTATGTGCTGCTGTCAAACATCTACGCGGCAATGGGCAAATGGGTTGAAAGGGAAAAGCTATGGAAAATGATGAACGACCGTAATGTTCATAAAAAGCCTGGATGCAGCTGGATTGAGGTCAATAAGCAAGTAAATGCTTTTCGCTCTGGAGACAAATCACACCCACAAACACAAGAAATTTATGCAGAGTTGGAGAAATTGTCTAGGCAGATGATAATGGTAGGTTATGTGGCCAATACAAAATTTGTGTTGAACGATGTGGATGATGAGCAGAAAGAACAAATTCTTGGGCACCACAGTGAGAAGCTGGCAATTGCATTTGGGCTCATCAACACATCAACGGGGACAACTATTAGGGTGATCAAGAATCTTAGGGTGTGTGGTGACTGCCATACTGCTATCAAATTCATCTCCAAACTTGTTGCCCGAGAAATGATTGTTAGGGATACTAACCGTTTTCATCATTTCAAGGATGGATGGTGTTCTTGTAGGGATTATTGGTGATGCTAGGTGAAACAAGTACTAACAAATTTAAATCATCAACTTCGTATTAGTAGCTCGTTGTCATGCATCATAGTACGTTTTCTTGGTTGTTCTCCAACTCTCATACAAAGCGCTCAACTCTATACTCATGAGACTTAGGGACAAGTACTACTATATATTTTATTTCTTGAGTCACTCTCACATTCTTTTGAACTATTACTCACCCCTTCACTTACATGTTCCATAGTCGGTGTTACCTCTCAATTTGTACTTGATGATAAAAGTCCTAATCCACAACATACAAACCAAGAGAGAACTATTAACACAATAACTAGTATCATCTAAGTAACCTATTCTCTTCTTAGGCTGACTCTTCTTCAACTTAAGGGGGCATTCCTAGTAGGCTTACTAATGTTAAGCAATGAGGCACATGGTGATATGGAAGTAGCTTTAGTAAAACAATATTTTTTGGGTTTTTAAAGGGTTTGAGTGATGGAAGGAAATAGAAATTAGTGCCAATTCAACAAGGGCAAGGAGGTGTTGACTTATTTTCTTATGTGTTAGTAATAGAAACTAGGTTAAAAGACTCATTAACCTCCACTCTAAGTATGTTAGTATTAGTGCAGAAGCTCTACAAGGAAGTGGTTCAAAGGATCGACTTTCAACCAAACAACTAAACTCTATCCTTGAAATTGAAGTTAAATGAGCTTGAAGGCTATAAAAAACAAACTATTACACATCAAAGATTAAACTAACAAGGCGAAAAGTGCTACCACACACAAAACTCCTTCAAAGTGGTAGATTTTACCCTTTACTGGATCAAGTTGCTAATATTGCCTATGCGGAAGAGACTACACCACTTCAAACTTTAAGCATCAAAATAGTTATGCACTCAACAAAGAAAGAACCCGTGTACACCACATATGCTCCAAGAAAGATGTGCCCATTAAGCTCCAAGGAGGGAAGCTCCAAAATTCCAACCATACAAAAATGAGAGAGAGAGTAAACCTTTATATAGGTTTGAACTCAACTCTTCTCAATAATGAAATAATTTTTTTACTAGATCCACTAATCTCTCCAAGAATACATTAAAGTAATTTTGTTAAATTGGAAACTAGGGCCAAACTCCACATGGATCATCTTATTTATGACAGTTGATATTTTTTTTGGATTCCTCTCTCCAAAAAGTGTAGAATTGATCTAAAGATCATCCGATTCCGACATGTACAAATGAAGTTATGAATTTATTTTGATTACGGACAAATTGTCAAGGTCAGCGAGCAAACTTATGTAGGCTCAGAAGCCCAACAGTCATGTAATTCATCATCAACGTTTGCTATAAATACATGATGCCTTAGCCTCATTTGGCCATACTCATCCTCACACATCTCTCTCTCTCCTCATTGATTGGGTATGGATTTCTGGGCCTCTCTCTCCACACATTCGAAATTTCAGGAGAGAAATTTCAAGAGACCGAATTTTTGGACAGTTTGACCAAGCGTTGACCAGCATGTGTTGACCTACTTTGAATGCATTTTTGTGAGGGCTATCTCTGTTTGGGTAGGCCGCATTTTTGGGCACAGAAATCAAGGCTAAACGTTGATTGTTGACTAGCGTTGACTGCAGCTAGGGCTGACCGCGGGTGGGCTATTTGACCAGACTTTGACTGGGCTGAATTTGACTGTTTTGAGCATTGTTTTATCTCGTTGTTTGGAGGCTGAAGTTGACTGAAGTTGACTGATTTGTTGAGGGTCAAATCTTCCATGTTGACCAATGTTGACTTTTCTGGTTAGGGCTCTTTTGTTGCTGTTATAAATTATCAAATTCGTAAATTGTACTATCTCTCTCTGCTGAACTATTGAAGACTAAAAGAAGATTTGATTAAGGGTTTCCCCACATCAGGGTTTGTCCTTGGCTGGTGCCACATCTCATGTCATCTTTTCTTGGCTTGTCTTCTACTGTTTATGTTTATGTTCTATTTTCATTTTCCTATCATGTTGATGTGATTGCTAATCTGGATATTGATATTGGGCTAATTAAGAAAGTGAAGTAAAATTGCTCTAAAGCATAGAACATACCATTGTTGCCTAAAATTAACATGGTATTGGAGTTGAGGTAAAAACAAAGCCCAAGCAAGAGTGAAAGAGTAATCACCAAAGATAGTTGGATAAAGACAAAAGGTTCAATGGGTTCTTTATCCTACTTCCCCACTGAAGACAATCTCCATGATAAATTTGACTATCATGGATGGAAGATGTATCTTGATTTGACCTTGGAAGAAAAAGAAGTGATGGACTATGTGCAGGGTAAAATCCTTGAACCTCCTTCAAATGCATCGGTTGTTGTGAAGACCAAGTACAATAGGGCTGAAGTCAAAGCAAAGAAGATTATCATGGATTCCATTGACAAACATCTGGTGGCTTACATATCCGAATTGAAGACCTCCAAGGAGATCAACGACAGGGTGGTCGACATGTTCAAGGTTAGTAATTCTAATCAAATTCTATTTCTGAAGAATAAGTTGAAGGATATTTAGAAGGACAAGGATGACGATATTCAATCCTATTTCTTGGGGATTACTTAGATCAAGAATGATCTACTCTCAATTGGAGAAGTCATTCATGACAGAGAACTTACTCTCACCACCCTTGGAGGATTCCCACCTGAGTGGTATGTATTTAGAACCACCGTCCTCAACAATGATCGAATTCCAGAGTTTGAAGAATTGATGTTGAGATGCATTCAAGAAGAAACAAGAATGGTGGAGCAAGAAATGCTTTCTAATAGAAACAACCCCACTGCATTCTCCGCTCACCAAAAGGAGAAATAATGTAGGGTCTAAAGGTCATTTCCATGGAAAGCTTGGATCTAAGGGAGGGAGGAAGGGCAGGTGCTTTATTTGCAATAAGTTTGGCCACTATGCAAGGAAGTGTCCAAATAGAAGGAGTATCAAGTTGGAGGAAGTCCATTGGGAGCCATGTTTTGCGACACATCTCTACAATCTGTACTATGGCACTAGAGGTTTGCTCATGTTCATTATAAGGCCCTACTCGATGTGAGACAGATGGTGACAGGTATGACCGAGTTCAAAATAAAGCATGAAGGTGTATGTCCGAGATGTGTCAAAGGAAAACTTACAAGGGGACCATTCCCTTCAAGTAATAGCAGAACCACAAACATATTGCAATTGATCCACTCCGACATATCTAGTATGATGCCCGTAAACTCTTTGGGAGGATACTTATATTATCTCACCTTTACGGATGATTATTTTCGCAAGACCTGGATCTACTTCTTGAAGAAGAAGGATGAAGTGTTCACCTGGTTTCGACACTTCAAAGCCTTTATCAAAAACTAATCCGAGAAGAAAATCAAGATATTGAGGACTGATAATGGGACCGAGTACGAATCCAATGAATTTTAAGATTATTGCAGAGAAGCTAGCATTAAGAGGGAGACTACAATGTCATACACTCCCGAGAAGAATGGTGTGGCTGAAAGGAAGAATTGCTCTATTGTAGAAGTTGTTCATGCCATGCTTCATGATCAAGGGCTTCTGTAGTTTCTATGGGCTGAAGCAGCGAATACCGTCGTGTATGTTCAAAATCGATGCCCTCATCAAGCATTGGACTCCAAGACTCCCGAAGAAATGTTCGCTGGTAAGAAACCTGATGTCTCTCATTTTAGAATTTTTGGAAGTCCCGTATATTTTCATGCCCCGAAAGAGAAAAGAAGCAAATTGGGTGCATTTGGGAAGAAAGGAATCTTTATGGGCTATAATAAAAATTCTAAGGAATATAGAATTTATGTGGCTGGTCAAAAGGAAGTTGAGATAAGTCATGATGTCACCTTTGACGAAGATATGGCCCTTAGGAAAATCAACAACCTTCCTATCCTAAGGAAGGACAAAGAAGTTGACACCGAAAATCAGGATGCAAAAAAAGACGAAACGATGCCTGATGTTGATGAACCTATGGATCTTATTGATCCTCCTCCACATGGGCCCTCCTCCTCCAAAAGGAGACCCTCATGGCTTAGGGAGACTCTCGAAGATGCCGAGAGACACCTTACACCAAGGGGGACTTTCCGTGAAAGCAAGAAGTCGAACAGGTATCAAGGATAATTGACCGCCATGAGCACTATCATTCAAAATGAGCCTTTATCATTCGAAGAAGTTGTGAAGCATCAAGTATGGAAGGATGCTATGAATGAAGAATACGAGTCAATTATGAAGAATGATGTCTGGGATGTAGTCCCTAAACCCTAGGACAAATCGGTTGTCACCTCTAAGTGACTGTAAAAAATCAAGCATGACGCTGATAGAAGTGCAGAAAAGTTCAAGGCTTGCTTTGTTGCTCGAGGCTTCTCTCAAAAGGAAGGTGTAGATTACAATGAGATATTTGCACCTGTTGCCCGATACACCACCATCCACTCAATCATAGCCCTTGTTGTCTCGCAAGGATGGAACCTACATCAAATGGATGTCAAGACCTCTTTCTTGCATGGTTCAATCAAAGAGGAAGTCTATGTGGAACAACCCGAGGGGTTTGAGGTTCATGATCGGGAATCTCATGTAGGCAGGTTGAATAAATCTCTGTATGGATTGAAGCAAGCACTTCGGGCTTGGTATGAGAGTATTGATAGCTATCTAATGACGCTGGGATTCGCTAGAAGTAAAGTCGATCCTAACCTTTAAGGTTGAAAATGATAAACCTCTCATTTTGGTACTTTATGTGGACGACCTCTTTTTAATAGGTGCAAAGCCTCTCATTCACAAATGTAAAAGGGAGTTGGCTTCTGAATTTGAGGTGAAGAACCTAAGAATGACGCACTATTTCCTAGGGTTGGAGGTCTGGCAAAAGTCAGGTGAAATTTTCCTCTCTCAAGGAAAATATGTTGTGAAGATATTGGAAAGATTTGGGATGGTGGACTGCAAGCCTGTGACTACTCCGATGGAACTTAACTTTAAGAAGTTATGTGGTAGTATTGTTGGACCTGAATTGGGAAATGCTTCTAAGTATCATCAACCCATAGGAGCACTGATGTTCTTGGTGAACCCCTGTCCGAACATATGTTTTGCAGTTAACAAATTGAGCCAATATATGGTTGATCCTCATCATATACATTGGATTGGTGCTAAGAATCTTTTGAGATACTTTCGGGGCACAATCACTCATGGACTGAGATACACTGTTGGAGATGTGAGGTTGCATGGTTATTCTGATGTTGATTGGGCTGGCTATGTGGTGGATCGCAAGAGCACTTCTGAATGTTGTTTTTCTTTGGGTTCTGCTTCGATATCCTGGATGAGCAGGAAGCAAAGATTGGTTGCCTTGAGCACCACCGAGGTCGAATACATAGCTGCAAGTATGGCCTCCTGTGAAGCTGTTTGGTTGAGGAAGCTCTTTAGTGAGCTGTTTGGACATGTGTTGGATACCACTGTGATCCTCTACGACAACCCAAGAAAGATTTGATTATTAGAGAATCCCATGTTTCATGATCGCTCCAAGCATATAGATATCAGGTACCACTTTATCCGGGATATGGTACAACGAGGAGTAATAAGGCTCCATCACATTGGGACCAATGAGCAGGTCGTCGATATTCTCAGAAAGCCCCTTGGGAAGGTCAAGTTCTTGGCCTTCCGAGAACGACCTAGAGTCGTGGAGAGACCCTCTTATGAGGGTCCTGTATGAGATAGACATTGAGCTCTGGGAGCTCCGAGGGGCTTGGGGTACTTCTTGGAGTGATGAACAACCATAGGGTGAGTGGTTCAACCTTCCCCTAGTGGTTTTCTGTGTATAGGGTGAGTGGTTCAGCCTTCCCCTGCGATACCCCTTGGCGACATGTAGGCAGGATGAGTGGTTCATCCTTCTCCCGCTGAGACATCCTACCCATGCAGTCTGGGACTCATGGGAAGTACCTCTCATCTGGCCAATGGGTAGGGAAATGAGGATAGGGACCATAGTACTACCGATGGACACATCATGTACTATCGTACTCCCTATGCTAGGATGACCAATATTAATCTGGGATCAATTAGAACTAACTTCGAGTTAGTAAGAGTGGTATGAGACACTCTCTCTTTTGATTGGAATTGACTTCGAGTCAGTAAGAGTGGTATGAGACACTCTCCTTTGATTGGGACTGACTTCGAATCAATAGAGAATGGTATGATACATTCTCGACCACTTCTCCTTCATAGTTTAGCAGAGCAGTGTAGAGCAGTGCATTGATGACAAAGATAGTACAGATTGGTAGATATATTAGCAGATGGATTTCTCCCTAGTTGAGAGGGAGTGTTAAAATTGGCAACTAGGGCCAAACTCCACATGGGTCATCTTATTTATGACAACTGATATTTTTCTTGGATTCTTCTCTCCAAGAGGTGTAGGATTGATCTAAACATCATCCGATTCCGACATGTACAAATGAAGTTATGAATTTATTTTGATTATGGACAAATTGTTAAGGTCAACCAACAAACTTATGTAGGCTCAAAAGCCCAACAGTCATATCTATCCATCCTCAACGTTTGCTATAAATACATGATGCCTTAGCCTCATTTGGACACACTCATCCTCACAAATCTCTCTCTCCTCATTGATTGGGTATGGATTTATGGGCCTCTCTCTCTCCACACATCCGAAATTTCAAGAGACCGAAATTTCAGGGGACCGAAATTTTAGGAGGCTGAAATTTCAGGAGACCGAATTTCTGGGCAGTTTGACCAAGCGTTGACCAGCATGCGTTGATCTCCTTTGACTGTGTTTTTGTGAGGGCTATCTCTGTTTGGGCAGGATGCATTTCTAGGCACAAAAATCGAGGCTAAACGTTGATTGTTGACTAGCGTTGACTGCATCTAGGGTTGACCACAGGTGGGTTGTTTGACCAGACTTTGATTGGGCTGAATTTGACTATTTTAAGGGTTGCTTTATCTTGATGTTTGGAGGCTGAAGTTAACTGAGGTCAACCGATTTTCTGAGGGTCAAATCTGCCCTGTTGACCAACGTTGACTTTTCTGGTAAGGGCTCTTTTGTTGTTGTTATAAATTATCAGATTTGTAAATTGTACTATCTCTCTACTGAACTATTGAAGACTAAAAGAAGATTTGATCAAGGGTTTCCCCATATTGGGGTTTGTCCCTGGCTAGTGCCACATCTTGTGGTCTCTTGTCTTGGCTTGTCTTCTACTATTTATGTTTATGTTCTATCTGCATTTTACTATCATGTTGATGTGATTGCTAATCTGGATATTGATATTGAGCTAGTTAAGAAATTAAAGTAAAATTGCTCTAAAGCATAGAACATACCATTGTTGCCTAAAATTAACAATTTCTTCAACAACTTCATTACTAAAAGTAGCAATGGTTTTTTGAGATCCACTTTCTTCTCCAAGAAGAATCAATAAGATATGCTAGGAAAACAGTACAATAATGCTTTCATGTAACTAACTGCATGAGATGAGTCAATGATGGTAAATAAAGGATTTGGTTATGCAACAACTTCTATAAAGTTATCCAAGTTGAAAAGTTCCATCAATAGTGCATAACAATGTGTGTCATGTGGCCTTAAGAGCTAGGGCACTTTCCACCATGAGTATACACCAATAATGATCTTGCCAAATAACCAAAGCACTCAAGCAAAAATTGTGGGCGCTTCTCTGAATAGGTGGTCAAAATGCAGCAAAATTTTTTAGTAGTAGATTTTGAAAACATCATAATTGCATCAATTCCTATGAGAATTCTATTACGACCACATTTTGTAAATCCCGTGACCACTCTACATCTATAATTTTGGCACTTTGTCAAAAGATAATTGCTCCTGAAGATAGGTTGCCCTTAAAATATGTAATGAAACTTTAGATCTAGGGTTTGGAACCTCCTAGATCTCCTCCAATGTGGGTCATGTAGCTCTTCAAGGTGATATGTCCTCTCAATCATGAATAAATGTGTAATAAAACTCCTCCATTGTGGACATCTCCTCAAAATAATGTAGGCATGTGTTCTAAGCAAGATCCTCAAGATGGACATCTCCTCAAAGTAGGGCATGAACCATGTCAACATTCCGAAGATATCAAGTGTGAAATCCCCAAGAGATATCCTATCAATAAGGCATGGAAGAGTGTGTTATATGGCATTTTACCCATATGGAGAAATTTGTTCTCTTCATTTGATAGCCTATTAATTTTCGTCAAGAATTTTTCTATGTTGCAACTATTGCTTCAACAATTTCCAATAGCATCCAAATTACAAATTCCACTTCTTCAATTAACTAATAACAATAGAGAAATAGTATATAGAATGATTTTACAAAGTGCACTATAAAGGACAACCAAGAGACAAGATACACAATGTTTGTTCAGTGACTAAGGAAAAACCCCACAAGGGAGAAAACCCTTTGCAATTCTTCTTTTATTAAATGTCTTCAAATGTTCAGCAGAGAGAGTACATTATCCAAGAGTCAAAGTCAAGCTTTGGCTAGCCAATATCCAAAACCAATATCTAATATTCAATCAAGTCAATATGCTAAGCAATTATCCAAATCAAAGACAAGAGAGAGAGACTCAAAAAAAGTCAACTTTGTTGCAACTATAAATTTGTCCAAGTCAACGATACTAATGTGCCCTAACCAGTCCTTCAGTCAACGGTCAAACAACCCCTCAATACTTTGGTCAACAACAATCAAATTCAACCTCAATTGTTGGTCAAAGTCCGCTCAAAATAGTCATAAAAAATGGGTTAGTCAAACTCGGTTATATGAGAGGATTTTTGTGGTCAATGACTACGATTTATCTCTGCAGTCAGCCCAAGTCAAAGTGCCCAAATCTCCTTAGTTTTTGTGCCAATAGACTAGGCCTACCAAAACAGAAGTATCCCCAAGAGATTGAACTCCAAAACAACTCCAAAACAAGTGGTTAATGTTGGTTAAAGTGCTGCAAAACTCAGATTTTCAGTCACCTGAAACTCATCCTTCTTTCTAGCCCACACGTGTGAAGAGATCATGCAATTTTCGTACAAACCATTGAGATGAAGAGAGATAATAAGTGTGTTGATGTGTGTCCAAATGAACTTGAGGTGACCTTGATTTATAGGCGTTGGAGGAGGGCTAATTAGCCTCTCTAGGCCGACTTGATCAAATGACACTTTGTGGGCTTCACTTCAAAAGTACACTTTCCCTTGTCCAAATCAAGTGCTTCAAAAGTCAAATTTGGTCCTCTCAGAAAGAGGAATTTAGTCCAATAGTTGGAGTTGTCACTGAGCTACCAAATTAACAAAACCAACCAACCAACAACCCCATGAGTGTTAACACGTAACACTTTGTCAATATTCTCCACTTGGTACTTCGGCCATATCTATCTCCCATCTAGGATTTCTTCTTGAAGGAAGGTGGGTCATATGTCCGTAGGTACTCTAACCATTCTTGCAATCATGTGCTTTCATTCAATGTTATGGGCATATTGATACAAATCATGGGGAAAACTGGATGATTGACTAATCTTGATTATATTCTTGATCCCACAGTGTGGAGATTAGTCTTTGACTCTAGTCTAGTGGGACCTCCTCTAAGGCCTTTAGATATAGGAAGGGCACTACTAGGGAGGCACTGCTTGATATAATGTGTCCAACGTAGTCCATAATTACTATTTTCCATCTCTCCCAATTACCCATTTCCATTATTTGGGTTAGTAGTCATTGGTCATTGGGATTGGCATATTTCATCCACTTCCTTGAGTTGGGGCTCGGAAACTTAGTCCTAGAGGTTGGTGTAACTGAAAGAAAGTTAAAAACATATAAAGCCACAAAGAAAGAAAATGTAAAATGCAATGGTTGGGACATTAATTATCACATGAGAAAAATCCTAACATGAAGCTCTACCCCTCATTAGCTATCACCTAGTTCCTCAAGCATTTAATGCTTTATCTAAAGAAAGGAAATCTTGAAATTTCCAACCTTGGCGAGTGAGAAATTCACTACATCTTCAAAGGGTATTGAAAAAATATAAAAGCAAACTTGGGCTCCTAAGTTATGCACCAAATAAAGACAAATCATTAAAATAAAAGGTGCACTAGAGGGGTGGAGAAAGAAGGCCAAGGAAAGGGGTAACTCATGCCACCATGATTTCCCCTTCCTTACATAAACACTAAGGATGTTGGACCCCCATTAGCTGGTCTCATGATTGTGGCACCTTCCTTGAAGTCATTCTCTCTCCATGACCACCATTATCACACACACATGGATTGATGGGCTAACCTGGGACATGTCACTTCCCTTGGGAGTTGGAAACACCTAATAGGGTTGTTGACCTAATCATCCATAACATAAGTGAGGTAACGTGTTTACAGGTGTTGATCTACTTATACTTTTGAAGATGAATTATGTGTGAAGTATTCCTATGCCCCTAGCATTAGATACGATCTACTATGATGCTTTAATGATTTTCATCCCTAATGGTGGTTTATCTCACTTGATCTTGAGAGGCATGTGTTATGTGGTGTTCTCATAGAAGTAGAGATCCCTTAAGGGATGGGTTTGAACCTCTTCAACACCACTCCAAATGATGTTTTGCCCCAATCTAAGAGCAGAGATAACTTGGATTCTTTAGTGTTGCCCCTCCAGAGATGAGCGTTGGGCTTTGAGATGATTCCTCGTGGTACTACATCCCCTTAGGTATCCCCAGATGTTGAAACATTGAGCCATAGAGCTTGGGCATTTGGGCTAGTTGATGATGAGCCTACACAAACCCAGTCGACCACCAAGTTGGCCTTGACCCTACTTGATGGACGTTTTTTGTTCCAAAGCCCAAATGAGGATGTTTTGACTTGGGAGGGCTTGCACTTTCTCCTTGGAGCCCAACACTTGCCTTGTATGATGCTACATCACCCCAACAAGCCCTAGAAGGGTGATGCATGAATTTTTATGGGTGACATCATGGTTGAGGTGGCACTTTTTAGAGATGTACCCATGCATTTTGACGATTTCTTAGAGTGAGGAACACTCATGGACCTATTCATCACTTGCTTAATGGATCTTGATCATTTCTAGAGGATGACGTCATGGTGGAGGCATTTATTTCCCACACATGTGGGCTATTTTTGGCATTTTGTTATGTTTTTGAGCTATTTTAAGGTCAACTTGTGGCCTTTTGAGCTTGTTGAATGCTCAAGTGAACTTTTAGGGGTTTTGCTTGTAAAATTATGAAATGAGACATGGTTGTCCTCATATAAATAGAGTGAAGTCTCATTTCATTATCATCTTTATTCACTCATCACACTTCCCCCTCTTTAGAAGTGCACATTAGCTCCTTGTATACTCTATTTTGAGGAAATGTATTTCTATGGTGTGAATTTCTCTTAGATGTGGGATTTTTCTTAAAGTTGGTTTCTTGGGATTGATTGAAGAGATTCTTGTGAAAATTTTGTAAATTTGTTTCATATCTTCTATATTTTGCATGTTATATTGTTGAAAGTAGGGTTTCTACATGTGCTATGATTAAAATTTCTTAATTTATCTAGAAATTTTGTTGCATTATGGTTTGCAAAATTGTTTTCCTTGAATATTTCAAGAGAACTCCGAGTTGTGCATCTCTTAAATTTAAAATCTCCTTAAAAAGGAAGTCGCTAGGGTTTGTAAGTAGATGTCCTTGCCATCTCACCCTCTTCAACAAGGCCTTCCTCATTGAATTTTCTCTATGTGACTCCATTGCCCAATTAGATCAAAGCATTAATCTAGGTTGTGATGATCAAACCCTATACTTCTATTATTTTATCTTTTCTCTCTACAATTCTAGAAATCTAGGTTTAGGGTTAGGATTTCTATGAAATATTGCCCCTTTTTTTTACCTGATGTGTCATTTCTCTCTAAGTAAGAATTGTATTAAACAATTATCTAAAAGCAAATCTAGCATTTAAAACCCTATTTCTAGGGCTGACATGATCACTTAATTGTTGTTTTATGCATTTTTCTGCCATAAAAACTTCATTGAAAATCCTAGACTCTTCATATCTAATTAAAAATCTTAATCCTTTATTAATTTGTCATTGTAAGACTATTTCTTCTAGCTTTTATATGACATCGCATGACCAATTATTGAAAAATTGCAAAACCCTAACTTATAACAGCTAATTTACTTAATCAATCTAAGGATAGAGTGCTTAAACTTTGGTGACGATTACATCAACCCTCTAGGCCCTACCAGTACTTTATCCCAATCATCAGACCTTAATCATCACCTTGAACCTTGCTTATTGGATATTCTTTAGGTGATCCCTAAGGAAGCCTTGCTTGTTGTTTAATACCACTAAATAACTAGAGAAATATTGTTGAGGTGACACAAGTAGATGATCTCGTGTTGCCCTGAGGTGTGGATTTTCCTATTGGGGCTTTGCACTAGGCCTATTAGATTTTGTGGCAACGTTTTTGGCTTCATTGCCACGGATTTGAGTCCACTTCCTTGTGCTCCGAAGTTTATGCTTCAAGATTTGTTGATGAAAACATCCCAAAGCCTAAGTTAGAATTTCTCATCGATTGACTCCATTGAAAGAATGAATCCTTAGTTCTTCTTTGATCTTCAAAGATTGAATCCTTATAGGGTGAAGCAAGCATCTTTCAAGGCATTTAAGTTCACCTTGGTGACTCCACAATTAATTGTTATGAAAAATTCAAGACAATGGCTCCTTAGGATTTGCATGAAATGTGTTAATATTTCAGAGTTCTATGCTTAACACAATCACTTGTTCCAATTACTCTCCAATTAGCAATCAATTTATCCAATACAATTCGATTTTCCAGCACCAATAAGCAATTGTAGATAGAATAGTAAACCAATGCACAATAAAGATGTTAAATTGGCAACTAGGGCCAAACTTCCTGTGGGTCATCTTATTCATGGCTAATAATATTTTTATTAGATTCCTCTCGTCGAGAGTTGTAGGATTGATCTAAATATCATCCAATTCCGATAAGTATTTATGGAGATATGAATTTATTTTGATTGTGGAATGATTATCAAGCTGAACTACCACTCATGTAGGCTCAGAAGCCCAACAGTCACATCTATTCAAACATCAACGTCGTGTATAAATATAGGAGGAATTTTCCTCATTTTCACTCACTCATCTCATCACATCTCTCTCTCTCTATTGTGCAGAAAATAGTCTCTTCTCTACTGCGCAGAAAAGGGTCTCTCTCTCACACATGTGGAAGGAAGCTGCTAAACCTAAAGTTGCAACTGCAAATCCAAAGTTTGACCAGCGTTGACCATTAGATCTCCTCCTCAGAACTGCATTGTAGGTCCATCTGGATCTCCTCTAAAGGCCGCATTTTTTGGTGGTGGAATCAAGCCAATCCGACGGTCAGTTTGTGAGATATCGACTACCCTAATTTTGATGATGAAGCCGCTAATGTTGATGCTGCTGACCTAGGGTTTGCTATTGTTGATATAAATCAGATTTATTGTAATATTTGTCTCTTTTGAATTATTGAAGATAAAAGAAGATTTGATCAAAGGGTTTCCCCACACATTGTGGGGTTTGTCCCTGGTAGCTGCCACATCTTGTGTCTCTTGTCTTGGCTTGTTTTCTGTCGATCGTTTAATGTTCTATCTACACTTTACTTTATGTACAAGTGATTGCTAATCTCTGAAATATAATAATAAAAAGAAGTAAATTGTTATAGGCATAGAAAATACCATAATTCAACATGGTATCGGAGCAGAGGTGAAGACAAAGCTCGAGCAAGAGCAAGAGCAATCATCGAAGAGAAGCTTGGAAAGGCTATCCTAAAAGAACTATGGGGTCCTCAACACTCTTTCCTGCCGAAGACAAGCTTCGTGAGAAAGCTGACTATCACGGATGGAAGATGTCTATCGATATAACCCTAGAAGATCAAGGAGTGTTGGACCATGTAAGAGGCAATATTATTGAGCCTCCATCAAATGCATCCACTGCTGCCTGGAACAAATGGAAAAATTGAGAAGTCAAAACAAAGAAGATCATCCGGGACTCTATCGACAAGCACTTGGTGGCCTACATCTCTGAACTGGACACCTCCAAAGAAATCTACGATAGATACGTGAGTTTATTTAAATTTAATGATGCAAATCAAGTTTTGTTTCTTAGAAATAAGCTAAGGGAAACCAAGAAGGGTAAAGATGAGAGTATGCAAGCATACTTCTTAAGAATCACCGAGATCAAGAATGATCTCCTATCTATTGGGGAGACTATTACTGACAGAGAAATGGCACTCACGACTCTTGGAGGATTACCATCCGAATGGTACGTGTTCAGGACTACTCTTCTGAACAATAATATAATTCCTGGTTTCGAGGAATTAATGGCTAGATGCATTCAAGAAGAAACAAGGGTAGAAGAGCAAGAAATGCCCTTGCCTAAAGGTCCTCCTGCTGCCTTTTCTTCTCATGCTAAGAAAATAAATAATTCTGGGTCTAAATCGAAAAAAAATGATGGACCTAAGGGTGGAAGAAAAGGACGATGTTACATTTGCAATAAAGTAGGTTACTATGCAAGGGAATGCCCTGATAGAAAGGACTCTCACTGAGACGATGATTAAAATCGCTCCCACGACAATCAAAGAAATGGAAAATCTAATAGCAGAGGTAAAAGGAGTGTTGGAAATCAAGGAAGAGGACAACCATTCAAGAAGGCTAGAAATTCCAGATATGAATCTGACGAGTTTCATAACTTTTGTAAAGAGGTTGGGATCAAGAGGGAGACTACTACACCATGTACCCCTGAACAGAATGGTGTGGCGGAAAGGAAAAGCCATACGATTATGGAAGCTGTTCGGGCCATGCTACATGATCAAAGACTTCTCAAGTTCCTATGGGTTGAAGCTGCAAACACCGTCGTATATGTACAAAATCGATGCCCTCATCAAGCATTGGGTTCCAAGACTCCTGAAGAAATGTTCACCGGTAAGAAACCTGATGTTTCTCATTTTAGAATTTTTGGAAGCCCTGCTTATTTTCATGTGCTGAGAGAGAAAAGAAATAAATTAGGTGCATCTGGAAAGAAAGGAATTTTCGTGGGCTATGGTGAAAATACTAAAGGCTATAGAATCTATGTAGCCAGTCAAAGGGAAGTCGTGATTAGTCATGATGTCACTTTTGACAAGATATGGCTCTCAGCAAAGTGGACAATCTTCCGACTTTGAGGAGCTCTGAAGAAACAGACACCAGGGAACTGAAAGAAAAGGATGGTGAATCAATGCCTAATGTGGAAGAACCCATGGATCCGATTGATCCTCCTCCACATGAGCCTTCCTCTTCCAGGAAAAGGCCTTCATGGCTTAGGGGGCTACTTGATGATGCTGAAGGACATGCTGCACCTCGAGGAACCTTCCGTGAAAGTAAGAAACCTAACAGGTATCAGGGATACCTGACCATCATGAGCACGATTATACAAAATGAGCCTTCATCATTCTCAGATGTCGTCAAGCATCAAGTATGGAATGATGCTATGATCGAAGAATATGAGTCTATTATGAAGAATGATGTCTGGGAAGTAGTTCCCAGACCCCAGGACAAGACAGTTGTCACGTCAAAATGGCTTTACAAGATAAAGCATGCAACAGATGGAAGTACGGAAAAGTATAAGGCTCGTTTTGTTGCTTGTGGTTTCTCCCAGAAGGAAGGTATAGACTATGATGAGATATTTGCACCTATTTCCAGATATACGACCATCCACTCGATCATAGCCCTTGTGGCTTCACAAGGATGGAACCTACATCAGATGGATGTCAAGATCGCGTTCTTGCATGGTTCGATAAAAAAAAAAGAGGTCTACGTGGAGCAACCCGAAGGATTTGAGATTTATGATCGAAAATCTCACGTATGCAAGTTGAAGAAGGCTCTCTATGGGCTAAAGCAAGCACCCTGAGCATGGTGTGAGAGGATCGATAGCTACTTGATGAAGCTAGGATTCACTAGGAGTGAAGCTGATCCTAACCTTTACTTTAAGGTTGAAGATGACAAACCTCTCATACTGGTGAAGTATGTGGATGACCTCTTTCTAACAGGTGCAGACCCTCTCATTCACAAATGTAAGAGGGAGATGGCTTCTGAATTTGAAATGAAGGACCTAGGACCGATGCACTATTTCCTAGGACTTGAAGTGTGGCAGAAGCCAGGGGAAATTTTCCTATCTCAAGGAAAATATGTGGTGAAAATATTGGAAAGATTCAGTATGGTGGACTGCAAGCCTGTAACTACCCCGATGGAGCTTGACTTCAAGAAGTTAAGCGGTAGTGCTGCTGGACCTGTTTTACGAAATGCTACCAAGTATCGGCAACTCGTCGGAGCATTAATGTTCTTAGTGAACTCCCGTCCAGATATATGCTTCGCAGTCAACAGGTTGAGTCAACATATGGTTGAACCTCACCATATACATTGGATTGGTGCGAAGAATCTATTAAGATATCTTCAAGGCACAATCACTTATGGGTTAAGATACACTGCCAGAGATGTGAGACTACTTTGATACACAGATGCTGATTAGGCAAGCAATGTGGAGGACCGTAAGAGTACTTTTGGGTGTTGTTTCTCCTTGGGATCTGCTACGATATCCTGGATGATCAAGAAGCAAAAGTCGGTGGCCTTGAGCACCACCGAAGCAGAGTATATTGCTGCTAGCATGGCCTCCTGTGAGGCAGTCTGGTTGAGAAAGCTCTTCAATGAGCTGTTTGGATTTACATTGGATACCACCGTGATCCTATGTGACAACCAGAGTGGGATTCGTTTGTCAGAGAATCCCAAATTTCATGATTGCTCCAAGCGTATCGATATCAGGTACCATTATATTCGAGATATGGTACAGCAGGGAGCTATAAGGCTCCAACATATCGGTACAGATGAACAAGTCGCCGACATTCTGACAAAGCCCCTTGGGAAAGTAAAATTCCTGACTTTCCGAGAACAACTTGGAGTTGTTCAAAGACCCTCCGATGAGGGTCCTGTATGATGCATTGAGCTCTGGGAGCTCCGGGGGGGTGCGGGGTACTTCTTGGAGCAACATATGACCACATGATGATTCACTATCCCCTGGTGGTATACATGTACACCCTGTGGCGACTACGTAGCAGGATTGATGTGTTCTCCTGTGAGGCCTGGATTGATGTGTTCTCCATGGCAATTGTAGCAGGATTGGTGTGTTCTCCTGTGAGGCCTGGATTGATGTGTTCTCCATGGCGATTATAGCAGGATTGATGTGTTCTCCTGTGAGGCCTGGATTGATGTGTTCTCCATGGCGATTGTAGCAGGATTTATGTGTTCTCTTGTGAGGCCTAGATTGATGTGTTCTCCATGGCGATTGTAGCAGGATTGATATGTTCTCCTGTGAGGACAGGATTAATTAGTTCTCCTGTCGAGGCATCCTACCAATGCAGTCTCGGACTCATGGGAAGTACCTCTTATCTGATCAATGAACAAGGAAATGAAGTAAGGTACCATAGTAGTACTGATGGACGCATCGTTGTATCTATCGTACTTCCTATGCTAGGATGACCTCCATTGATCTGGGATCAATGATACTAGTCTGGGACCAGTGGTAGGAGTGGTACATTCTATGACACTGACTTCGGGTCGGTTGAGACTGGTCTGGGACCAGTGGTACGCACTCTGAGACTGAATTTGAGTCAATGGAGGATGTTACTGGTCTGGGACCAGTGGTAGGAGTTGTACATACTATGAAACTGACTTCGGGTCGGTTGAGACTGGTCTGAGACCAGTGGTACATACTCTGAGGCTGACTTTAAGTCGGTATGATACATCCTCAATCATTTCTTCTTCTTCATAATTTGGACAAAAGCAGAGCAGAACAAAACAAAGCAGAACAAAGCAAAGTAGTACAGATCAGTACAGGGCAGAACAAGACAATGCAGAACAAGAAGAATAGAGCAAAGCAAGGCAAGGGTCAGGCTATACAGGGCAGTGCATTTGATGGAGGAATGGTAGCAACCGACAGACAGATTGTAGATGAAGTTCTCTGACTCCCTAGTTGAAAGGGAGTGTTAAATTGGCAACTAGGGCCAAACTTCATGTGGGTCATCTTATTCATGGCTAATAATATTTTTATTAGATTCCTCTCGTCGATAGGTGTAGGATTGATCTAAAGATCATCCGATTTCGATAAGTATTTATGGAGATATGAATTTATTTTGATTATGAAATTATTATCAAGCCGACCTACAACTCATGTAGGCTCAGAAGCCCAACAGTCGCATCTATTCAAACATAAACGGTGTGTATAAATACAGGAGGACTTTTCCTCATTTGCACTCACTCATCTCATCACATCTCTCTCTCTCTACTGCGCAGAAAAGAGTCTCTTCTCTACTGCACAAAAAAAGGGTCTCTCTCTCACACATGTGGAAGGAAGTTGCTGAACCTGAAGTTGCAACTACAGATCCAAAGTTTTACGAGCGTTGACCATCAGATCTCCTCCTCAGAACTGCGTTGTAGGTCCATCTGGATATCCTCTGAAGACCGCATTTTTTGGTGGTGGAATCAAGCCGATCCGACAGTCGGCTTGTGAGATATCGACTGTCCTAGTTTTGATGATGAGGCCGCTAATGTTGATGCTGTTGATCTAGGGTTTGCTACTGTTGATATAAATCAGATTTATTGTACTATTTCTCTATTGAATTATTGAAGATAAAATAAGATTTGATCAAAGGGTTTCCCCACACATTGTGGGTTTTTTCCCTGGCTAGCCGCCACATCTTGTGTCTCTTGTCTTGGCTTGTTTTCTGTTGAACGTTTAATGTTCTATCTGCACTTTACTTTATATACATGTGATTGCTAATCTGTGAAATATAATAAGAAAAAGAAGTAAACTGTTATAAGCATAGAACATACCATAATTCAACAAAATATAACCAAGAACAATAGAGACAATATTTGGTAAAAGACTAGAGAAAAACCCCACAAGGGGGAAAACCCTTTCAAAATTCTTCTATTCGATTGTCATCAAATGTTCAGTAGAAAGATACAATGTTCCAATTCATCATCAATGAGTCAAATTCAAACCTTTGACTATCCAAAACTAGCTAACCAATATCCAAGTAAAGATGAGCCCAAAAGTCAAATTTGCAATTTTGGTCAAAGTAAACAGCGATAAAAACAACCCTAACCAGTCAACGGTCAACGTTCAATGGTCCTTCAAATAGTTCGTTGAAAGCAACAACAAATTGGACCTTCCATGATCGGTCAAACCAAGTCAAAAAAATCAACAAAACTCCCACAAAAATTGATCAAAGTCAACTCATTGACCTGTGGAAACCCTAGGTGTAGCCCTACAGCCAACATGGGTCAAAGTGCCCAAAAAATTTTGGTCAAATTGTCCCTAAACTCGGCCTCCCAAAACAAATCAGAAAATTGGTTAAACAAGGTCAAATACTCCATGGTCAACACTGGTCAAAATAGTCCCAAACTGGTCAAACTCAGTCAACAAAAAATAGACTCTCTCCTTCCCATGTGTGAACTTGGCCCTACAATTCAGAAGTGTACAGACCAATAAAAGATAAGATGTGTGTGATGAGATGTTGCAAAGTGATGTGACATATGGTCTATTTATATGTGCCTTTGGAAGTTGAACTAGCTTGCCCAGGCCGACTTGTAATTTTATGCACATGGGTTTCTCATAAAAAATAATATGTTTTCCTTAACCAAATTAAATTCTTCCAAGGGCTAGAAGGGGCTTCTTTGGATGAGGAAGGCTTCCAAATGGAGGGAATTTCTCCCAAAGCTGCTAAATTTTAACACTCCCTCTCAACTAGGGAGGAATTACCGACTGCATCATAAGTCCCATCTCAAATGTCTCATCATCTTCATCATTGAATCAAGTCATATCTTGTCTCTGCTCATCTGCTGAAAATTCTTGAATCTAAAGAAGAAGAATCATTGTCATAGGGGAGATAAATCTGCCACCCTATATCCAAGGAAAATAGGCATGATACCACTTATCGTGAGAGGTAATGATCACAATCTATCCTATTGTTTGATGATCTTCCCACCTTGACCTTCAAGAGTAAGTGAACACCTACATCCCATCACTTGAGCGGGATGCCATTTACCTTAAATGGTAAGAATCACAGTTTATCTCAAGTCTCCTCAGGTATTGGCAAGATGGGTGGCAGTCCCAACAAGCCCAACTTGTGGGTGGGATGCATACTAGGGTATACTTTATCATGTCTCAAACTTGATGGTAGGGGGAGATACCCACTTGTCACAAGTGACAAGGATCACACACACACCCTATAATGAAAATAAGCATGATACTACTTACCATAGAAGACAAGGATCACATATTATCCTATTATCTAGAGTTCCCTAAACCTGAGGAGCTCTTCAGTGCAATTCCTCTCCTTGTGAGCTCAAACAGGGGGGAAGAGCATAACTTAGTGCCCTCAATCATCTGTGACCCTTACCTGGGAGGGTCACATCCATCAGTCTCGACTTCTCTTTGAAGACCAAGAACTTCCCTTTCGACAAAGCCTTGGTAAGAATATTTTCTATCTACTCATCATTCAAAATGTGATAGATTATTATGGCTCCTCTCTGCACCATATCTTGGATATAGTGGTACTTGATCTCAATATGTTTGGACTTGTCATGGAACATGGGATTCTCTGCTAGTCGAATCCCACTCTCATTGTCATAATATATCATTATTGTATTCAGAACCTACTCAAACAAATCTACAAAGATATTCCTCAAACATATTGCCTCGCAGCTAGTATGCCTTAGTCATGCTAAGGGAAACAAACTTTTGCTTCCTGCACATCCCAGATATCATGGTAGAACCCAAATTAAAGCAACACCTTGATGTGCTCTTTCTATCAATAACATTTATGGCCAAGCCAGCATCATTGTAACCATGAAGTCTGACATCTCCAATAATATATCTCATTTCCAACATTAATTGTCCCATGTAAATATCTCAACACATGCTTAGCAGCGACCTAGTGTGCATGTAGAGGCTCGGTCGTAAATTGACTTGTTGAAATTTCTAAGTCTATCCATTAGAAATTCAATTTGTATTCTTTTGGTTTATTTCTTCTACTTGTTAATTCTGAACAAGTTATTTGAAACATATAAATACCAAAATAAACACAATACAGTCACAACATCTACAAATCATCAGCTGAAAGAAAACAAACACACAAGTGACACCGTTATTTTTGGACAAATGTCCCCGAAAAAACCCAATGCGGGAAAATCGGTGCAGCTATTCAGAGGATTTATTATTATGGAGTGTTTCCTTGAGTACAACTGGGTGCCTAACTGGCTCACCCGACATAGAAAAATCCATGGCGGCAATACCTCTATATTTGGAAACAGGTATTCAAAAAACTTGTCCCACGAAACCCTCTCCAGCGACTTTGAAGCTCAGCGCTGGCCATTCTGGCCTTTGCGTCAGCCTCCTGTTGACCTGTGTCAGCCCCAGGACCCTCTGCGTCAGCCCTCTGAGGCACTACGCAGCCTCTGATACCCTCTGTGTCACTTCAGCAACCTCTGTGTGGTTGACGCAGTGCCTCTGGCCTCTACGTTGTCTCTGCTGGGATCTGTGTGACATGAATTGGTTATTTCTCTCGCTCTCCCTGCTTCTTCATTTGTATATCAGTAGTGTCTCTACCTCTCTGTCCAATATTCACTGCCCCTCACTGCTAATCACTGTTTCACTTTTTCTTAGCAACCCTGCTCTAGCAAAATGAATGACTGATCACTTTGGTGTCTTCTCCAACTGACCCTCAAGCCTCCTCTTATACTTTTCCTGTTGGTCCTTCAACGACCGAGATTAAATCTCTAATCAACGGCTAAGATTAGATTTGGCTTAATCATTGATTTTTGGAACCTTCTAACCCAGTTTTATATTAATACCCATTAATATTTTATTTTTCCAAAGTTTAGACTTAAGGAACTCCATTAAAAATATTAATTAATTTAATATCTCTCAAACTAGGTACAATCTGTCCAAACCATTTATGGGTCTTGGAGATATCATGTGCTTTAGCCTCTCTACCAATTTTCATGGCTAGAGCGCATCTAATGCGACTCCAAATCAACACTCCCTCTTAGCAAGGATTGTGCTCTAGTAATACTCCTCACTGGGCATCACACTAATCATCCAGCACCAGTACCTGTGTTGATGCTAGGCCTCCCCGCCCGACATCCTCTGCACTGTTGCATCCTGTCACTACCACTGTTGCATCCATACAACAACTCCCTCTACATCCGTGCTGCTGCTGGTCCTTTCTCCCAACATTGCATCTGCACTGAAACCCCCTATCATCATGCTGCATCGTGCTACTGAACTGCAACTCAGTTACTTAAAAGTAAGTAACTAATCCACCAAACTTCCGGCATCCCTGTTAGGCTAGAAACACTCTTGATGTTGAATCTCTCCCTGCCGCTAACAAATTCTCCCTCTACTGACCTCTGCACTGTTGCAACAACTCCTTGCATCTCGCACCGTCGTAAACCTCTCTGTGCCATCCTGCACCGTTGCAACACTCCCGTGCCTCTTGCACTGTTGCAGCCTTCTAGCATCACGTTGCCCGGGGACTCCTGCATTGTAGCACTCTTTTCCACTTCATACACATCTGTCTCTATCGACATCCTCTAGTCCTGCCACTCCTCTTCAGGGCTCCCGTAGCAAGGTATAATCCAAGAGGTTGGGTACCTCAAGGATTTTGCCCCTCATCGCCTGTAGTCATCCTGACTACAGCTCGATGTCTCCCCACTTCTTCTCAAGTGGCACATGAGCACTCATGGCACAATCGTCATCCTCCTCGACTTCTTTCTCTATCTTCATTGGAGCTACCTTAGAGTCAGAAGCCTCTCCCTTACTCTTCTTCCTCGAACACTGGTTCGCATAGTGAACCAGTTCCCCACAATGGAAGCACTTGACCTTCGAAAGGTCATTCTTTTTCCTCTTCTCCTTCTTTCCCACAGATGCCAAAGCCGCATCCTCTTCCTCTTCCTTCTTGATCCTGACCCCTTTGATGCTACTTCTCGTCTTGGTCAACTGTCTGATCTCTTCTTGATGAAGAGCCACCCATAGTTCTTCCCAATCTGGAAGACTCGCCCTGCCTAGTATGCTCTGGACAAATGTCTCCCACTCCTCGGAGACTGCGTTAAGTGTGGTCCTCACCATCAACTCCTGATCCGGCGTGGCCCCTATGGAAGTCAGTTGGTCATGGATCTCCTTCAACCGACCAAGGAAGAGATATATCTGCTCTCCCTTCTGCATCTGGTATGACCTTAGCTAATTCTCCAGGAGCATCTTCCTTTGCACAAAAGTATGCTAGACAATGTCTTCAAAGTGTCCCACATCTCCTTTGTCGTTTCCTTCTCGATAATATGTTGGACCACATGATCCTTAACCCCATCAAGGATGATTTACTTTGCCTTAGCCATTTCCTCCTCGTACCTTTCATTAGCTACCCAGTCAACTGGGATAGCCATTACTCTCAAGGTGAAGCCCTTGATATGATGTCTGTCTAGAATGGACAGGACCCTGGCATTCCAGACCACCAAGTTGGACACTCCGTCCCGCCTACCCTAATCCCTCAACCCATTCACGACCATCTCTCTGCTCTTCTCTATTGACTCCTCCGAGTCTCTCTACTTCCCGCCTGGAAGTTCTCGGTTTGACTCCTACTGAGTCTCTCTACTTCCCATCTGGAATTTCTTGGTTCGACTCCTTCGAGTCTCTCTACTTCCCATCTGGAAGTTCTCTTCTGGACTCCCTCTGAATCTCGATTTCCCTCCTGTAAATCCTACTGCCAACTATCAAGTTGCTCCTCTCCGATCGTATGTACAACTGCAACATTGATCCAGATTCCTTGGCTAGAAATCCGCCTCGGCAGCAACTCCCTCTACCTTGGTCTTTCCATGTTAGGTATTGTTCTGACCATAGTACCCCACCAGCTTCACTCCCGCAAACTGCCCATAGCTTCCTTCGACCCAGCAACTGAAGTACTGAACCTCTAGGCTCTACGCAATCTCGGCTACAACAAAAAATAGCTCCCTCAGCCACTGCATCAACCCTCCTGGTCTCTGCATGGCTCTGTGTGAGCCTCTCTCTGCCCTCCTCAGCCTCTGTGCTGGCCTCTCTCTGGCCCGGACTTATGATGCAATCCCTCTGCATCAACCCTTCCTCTGTTGCTTCTGCAAGGATCAACTATTGTCACTCGGGAGAGCTGATTCTGCTACAAATGCTCTGCTCAGCTGATGCCTTCAGCTTTCCTGTGATCTGCAACCACGCTTTGATACCATGTTGAAATTTATAAGTCTATCCATTATAAATTTAATTTGTATTCTTCTAGTTTATTTCTTCTACTTGTTAATTCTTAACAAGTTATTTAAAACATATAAATACTGAAATAAACACAATACAGTCACAACATCTACAGATCATCAACTGAAAGGAAACAAACACACAAGTGACACTATTATTTTTCGACAAATGTCCCCGGAAAAACCCTATGCGAGAAAACTAGTGTAGCTATTCAGAGGGTTTATTATTATGGAGTGTTTCCTTGAGTACAACTGGGTGCCTAACCGGCTCACCCGACAGAGAAAAATACACGACAGCAATACCTATATATTCAAAAACAGGTATTCAGAAAACCTGTCCCACGAAACCCTCTTTGGCGACTCTGAAGCTCAGCGCTGGCCCTTCTGGCCTCTGTGTAAACCTCCTGTTGACCTGCATCAGAGCCCTAGGACCCTCTGCGTCAGCCCTCTAAGGCATTGTGCAGCCTCTGGGACCCTCTGCGTGGATGACGCAGTCCCTCTAGCCTCTATGTTGTCTTTGCTAAGCTCTGTGTGGCTTGAACTAGTTGTTGCTCTTTCTCTCCTTGCTTTTGTGCTTGTCTCTCAATATTGTCTCTGCCTCTTTGTCCAGTACTCACTACCCCTCGTTGCTGATCATTGATTCACTTTTTCTTAGCAACTCCGCTCTAGAAAAATGAATGACTGATCACTCTGTTGACTTCTCCAACTGACCCTCAAGTCTCCTCCTATACTTTTCTTATTGGTCCTTCAACGTCCGAGATTAAATCTCTAATCAACGGCCAGGATTAGATTTGGCTTGATCCATGACTTTTGGAACCTTGTAATTAATATTTTATTTTTCCTAAGTTTAGACTTAGGAACTCCATTAAAAATATTAATTATTTTAATATCTCTCAAACCGGGTACAATCTGTTTATGTGTATTGGAGATCTCATGTGCTTTAGCCTCTCCACCAATTTTCATTTCTAGAGCACATCCAATGCTACCCCAAATCAACATGACTCAGAGTGTTAATTGCAAAACATATGTTCAAGCAAGTGTTTACAAGGAACATCAATACCCCAATCAAAAATCTATACTTGAAGGGATTTACCAGATCGGGTCCTAAAACTTCTCCACATAGATTCTTGAAGTTAATCTCCATTGGTGTGGCCATGGACTTGCATTATACCATTCCAAATATTTCCAGCAGTTTCACAACATATTTTTCCTTGCGAAAGGAAAATCTCACTAGGTCTCTGCCACCCCTCTAAGCCCAAGAAGTAGTGCATCAATCCAAGGTCCTTCATCTCAAATTCAGAGGCCATCTCCCTCTTTCACTCAAGAATCAGAGGTTTGCCACCTCTCAAGAATAAGTCATCAACATATAAAACCAAAATCAGGGGCATACCTTGTACAACTCTAAAGTAGAGGTTCGGGATGACATTACTTTTTGTGAATCCAAGCTTCATTAGGTAGCTATCAATACGGGCATACCAAGCCCTATGGGCATAACAATCCCTACGGGCTTGCTTCAATCCATAGAGAGCCTTCTTCAGTCTACACACATGATTATTTCGATCTTGTACTTCAAATCCCAATGGTTTCTCAACATATACTTCTTCCTGGAGTATACCATGTAAAATGTGGTTGTCACATCCATTTGGTGAAGATTCCATGCCTAGCTAGCAGCTAGAGTCACAATAGATCTAATGGTAGTATAGCAGGATACTGATGCAAAAGTATCATCATAATCTTCTCCCTCTTTCTGGGAGATGTGCAAAATCCTACATTGAAGGAACCCCTACTACAACAAATCTAAATCTACTTCACCTACTTGATTTTTTAAATCATTCATCAAGTTATTCTTCTAAATACTGAAGAAAATTACTTATGCAGCCTACACTAATTAAATATATGATCTCATGAAACAGAAAATAGAGCAAAGATCAAGATACATAGGACACTTATTTTTGGACACAATAGTCCCTGGAAAAACCAATGCGGGAAAACCGGTGCAGCAGCTCTAAGGGTTTATTATTATGCAGGAGAAATATCTGAATACAAATCTAGGATGCTCATCTAGAAATCATTTACAAAGAAAATACTAGCGGAAAATCTGAGTGAGTTTTATGTCACTTCACCGGGCAGAATTCCGACTGATTAGGCACAAGACCGGCTAACCTTGACTATTTCTACGATGGCCCTACGTAGGATCTGTGATAGCTTCTCTGCCCTTTGTGTCAGCTATCCTAACTGTTCCAGTAGTTCCAGTTGTTCTGGCAGTTCTGGATTCTGCGTGACAAACAACTTTTTAGCTTTGCGCTGGCCCTTTTGGCTCTGCATCAAGACTACGTGGGCCCAGATTGGCCCAGCGTTAGCCTTTCCCTGCTACTTTGTTGCCTCTTTGCAAGCTATCTTTGACTCTCTGTCAGTATTCTCTAGAAAGTCCTTCTTTCGAATTCTCACTGCCCCTCTGTTGTTGAATGATCACCTAGTTCGAATTTCTCAGCTTCCTAGCCCCAAAAATCGAACTCTAGATCAATTCGTTCTCTGTGTGTGTGTTTTCAAATGAAACCCAAGCCTCCATTTTATACTTTTCCTGTTGAGTCTTCAATGACCGAGATTAAGTCTCATATCAACAACTAAGATTAAAACATGACTTGATCCACCTTCTAGATCATTCTCACCCATATTTTGATTAATACCCATTAATATTTTAATTTACCTAAGTTTAGACTTAGGAACCCCATTAAAAATATTAATTATTTTAATAAAATACAATCCGTGTGGAATTTCACCAAACGGATTATGGGTTCTTTAAAATTCATTTGCCTTAGCCTCTCCACCAATTTTCAAGGCTAGAGAACTTTTGATGCTACCAAAGACTAGCACTTCCTCTTAGCAAGGAAAGTGCTCTAGCAACAATGTCCACCTACATGTTACTCTATATCTGAAGCACCTCCTTTCTGCATTGTTGTTTCCACTAACACTATGTTGCTGCTACTACTATATTGTTGCCCATGACACTGCCACTGTTGCATCTGTACTACAACTCCCTCTCAAATGTTGCATCTGTTATGCTACTAGCACTGCCACTGCTAACACTACATCCATACTGCAACTCAGTGGTTAATAGAAGCAACTGAAACATCCAAAATTAAGTGAACTTAACTATGTTTAGCATAATACAATGAATGTTGGAATCTAATTGATACTAGTCTCTGACCCTCTAAATCTTCCACGATGTTGCTGATTTCTGCATTGTGCCAACTGCACCGGTGCCAACCTTGCTCTGCGCTAATCAATCTCTGGTCCCAAGCTACTGAGTCTATCTTCCAAACACTCCACTGCATCATTTGACACTAATTCCATCTTGCTACTGCTGAATCTTGGGCTCCCATAGCAAGGAATTGATCTAAGAGGTGGACTCCTCGAGAATCGTGCCCAAATGTAGTCCTCCCAACTACAACTCAATATCACCCCATCTCCCGCCTGGAGATGCATGGGCACTCATGGAAAACTCATCCTTGTCAATATTCGTTGAAGCATCCTTAGGATCATGTTTCTCATCCTTATCCTTTTTCTTTAAAGGTCACTGGGATGCATAGTGGCCCATCTCACCACAACTGAAACATTTTACCTTTGAAATTTCCTTCTTTCGCTTCGGCTTCCGCTATCCCTTCGATGCCAGCGCTGTGTTCTCCTTCTCCTCCTTCGTCTCTGTGCCACTCCCACTGTTTCCATTGAGGTTGAACTTCACTAGGTCCCTCCTTAACTCCTCTTGTTGAAGGGCTGCCACTCCCATGAAGGTAGTTTTTCTCTACCCAAAATGCTTTGGATGAAAACTTGCCATTTATCTGACATTCCATTTAGGGCTATCCTCACCATCACGGTTGGCTGAGTGGACCCCACTACAATAATCTAGTCTCTAGTGTCCTAAAGACGTTGAAGTTAGAGGTTCACCCCTTCTCCTTTCTGCATCAAAGTCTGCTGCAACTTCTGCTCCAAATACATCTTACGTTGTTTGGAAGAACCTTCATACAGAGAGGACAAGGCTTCCCACATCTCTCAGGTTGTATCCTTTCCCTGCAAGTGTGAGACCATATGATCTCGAACTCCATTGAGAATGAGCCTCTTTTCCTTCCCCTGCTCGGCCTTGTATTTCTTCTTTTAATCGTTGTCAGCAGGAACAACTACAACACTATTGATGTAGGTCTCGAGATCATGTTCCTCCAGAACATCTAATATTCTGGTCTTCCATATGACATAGTTGGAAGCACTTTCCAACCTATCCTAATCTCTAAGCCCATGCGATGCCATCTCACCCAACTATTGAAATGACTCCTCTAGTCACTGCTCAACTGCTCATCAAGTGAGAAATTTGAACTTTATGGTGGAAAGTTCTCTGAGGAGAAAATTCCCCTTCTACATGTCTTTGTTCTTTTCTAATGGATTTTTGAACCTGCAGAAACTGCGCCCTTCAAGCACTGCGTTGAGGCTATGCGTCACTCCCTCTGCCTCTGCAAGCTCACGATTCAGAAATTGTGCCTCTCTGTCGTCTCTCTCAAAGAGAGATTTCCTCGGATTTTCTTCCTGGCAAAGACTATGCAATCCCTTCAAGGGGATTTGAATTGCTGCCAAATGTAGCTTTCAGCCTCACTGCTTAGCACTGGATTTGCTCTTCTTGTTTCAAAATCAATTCTATGTTAGAATTCCTATACTAAAGGAACCCCTATTGTAGCAAATCTGAATCTACTTCACCTACTTGATTTTTAAAATCATTCATCAAGTTATTCTTTTGAATACTGAAGCAAACTACTTTTGCAGCCTACACTAATTAAATATTTGATCTCGTGAAACAGAAAACATAGCAAAGAACAAGATACATGGGACACACTTGTTTTTGGACATAATAGTCCCCAGTAAAAACCAATGCGGGAAAACTGGTGTAGCAACTCAGAGGGTTTATTATTATGCAGGAGAAATATCTGAATGCAACTCTAGGATGCTCATCTAGCAACCCTTTACGGAGAAAATACCGATGGAAAGGCTGAGTGAGTTTTACCTTACTTCACCCGACAGAATTCTGGCTGATTCGACATAAGACTGGCTAACCCCGGCTATTTCTACACTGACCCTGCGTAGGCTCTGCATCATCCCTGTGTCAGCTTCCTTGCCCTCTGCGCTAGCTATCCCGGTTTTTTCGGCAGTTTCTGCTGTTCCAACAATTTTGGATTCTGTGTGCTAGGAAAATTTTCAGCTCTACGCTGACCCTTCTGGCTCTGCATCAGGACTGCATGGGCCCAAACTGGCCCAATGTCAGCCTTTCTAGGCTACCACACTGCCTTTCTACAAGCTCTCTCTGCCTCTCTATCAGTATTCTCTGGAAAGTCCTTCTTCCTGATTCTCACTGCCCCTCTACTACTGAATGATCACCTAGTTCGAATTTCTCAGCTTCGTAGCCCCAGAAATCGAACTCTAGATCAATTCATTCTCTCTCTCTGTGTTTTCAAATGAACCCCAAGACTCCATTTTATACTTTTCCCGTTGATTCTTCAACGGCTGAGATTAAGTCTCTAATCAATGGCTAAGATTAAAACATGACTTGATCCGCCTTCTAGATCATTCTCGCCCATATTTTGATTAGTACCCATTAATATTTTAATTTCCCTAAGTTTAGACTTAGGAACCCCATTAAAAATATTAATTATTTTAACAAAATACATTACAGGTGGAATTTCACCAAACGGTTTTTGGGTTCTTTAGAGCTCATATGCCTTAGCCTCTCAACCAATTTTCAAGGCTAGATCACTTTCGATGCTACCAAAAACTAATAGGAGAAACCTCTAACCACGAACCTTGCCTTATATTTCTCAATACTTCCATTTACTGCATGTTTGATATTGTACAACCATTTAGAAGTCACAACAGACTTCCCTCTTATTGAATGATGTTGTCATTGATGCCAATGTCCATTATTGAACGCTCTTAATATTTGTTTGGATTGTCATCAATTGGAAGCTCCATTAGTCAAATCTCCTGGAAATCCCTAGAGTCCTTAAACTTATTGAATATTTAAAGGTTGAATATCAATGCATCTGCTCACAAGACCATACTAGTTAATGCTCCTCGTCGAGCTAATTCTATTGGTATGTGGCACTCCATGAAAGACCTCGCGGTTAGAGAGAGATGCCCGTCGGAAGATATGAAATCCCACCTTATGGTGCAAAACCCCAAGGGTTGTTGATGTGGTGCTTCAATTAGACTAAGGAAACAAAGCCAAATGATGTGGCAACAAAGGCATACAAGCATTTATCAAAAAGATTTAAAATATTATTTGAAACCCTAATTCGACTAGGATTTTGAGGCTCAAAGTGTTCATTTCAATATAAAATTGGCTCCCTCCAAGTCGACCTTGTTTTGGGCCTAGAATTTAATGTTTAAATCCAATTTTTTCCTTCCTAATTTCTAAGTCAACCTATTCTAAAAGGTCTCCTCCACAAATATGTAAAAAGGCTCCCCATCTCCATCACTAATGTATGTATTGTTTGCATATCTAATGGTGTGACTTAGTTCTCAAATTCTCTCGGCCCTGAGCAACTCTTTAAAATCTAACGAGTGGCATAATTGATAAGGGTTGTTTTGGTTTATGATTTTTCATTGGGCTACAAGCTTTCATTTCTGTGATTCTTTGATACACATCAGCAAGGAGTTTGATTGAGTACCGACACAAGTATCTAAGGCCAATCAAACTTTCTTTTGGAGAAGACCAAGGTGAATACAAGTCTGTGTTTCTAGCATTTCTGGACACATGGATCCATGGTTTTCTGTGGTAAGTTTCATCCCCTTGGCTAGGGATGATCTCTGTGGAATTGAATGAGTAGTTTGACCCACACTCAAGGCTCATCTTAAATCTAGACAACATGGAGAAAGTTCAATAATTGTGACTCCTTTTACCTCTGAAACTTTCGGCACGTTCTTGTTCATCTCCAAGGCCATTCAACCTCCTATTTGAAGTAGATCCTACATATATTTTTTTGGAATGCGAATTGCATGTATTCTAAGGCATATCTAGACTCGTTCTTACATTTCTGGCAAACTGCCCACATTATCTTAGTTATGTTAAAGTGCGATGAAATTTAGTTATGATGAGAACTCAATGATGACACAATACATATATGAAATGTTGCAATAGCTTGCAATAAATTCGACTAAACAAAGGCAAGAGTATGAAAATTGGAACAAAGACACAAGAATAATTCTTCTATTGTTGATTAACATGTGGATCGAGCTTGAATATACATGGAAATTGGCTTCAAAACAAATCTTGGATGCTGACTGTGAACCTTGGATTGAAGTTGATGGTATAAGTGAGTGGAGTTGACTCAAGATTGGAGAAAATATGTGGACGTTGTAATTGAGTGTATTGGTGACATAGATTAATGTGAATGTAATTTGCGGTCAAATAAATCACACCCAAACCTTGTTGTGTTAAATCTCTTGCACTATTTGTGGTTAGTTCCAGCAATATTTCAGAAGGAAATTTGTGACCCTAAGTTCTCTCTCTATGAAAGATTAATTTGGCACTCTCTATAAAGTATATTGAGGAGATGAAATTTCTAGAAAAATATCTGAAATTCGTGGAAGGTAGATCTGAGACTAATATGTGACATGCATGTTGCAGTAAACATAGTGAGCAAATGTGTCTTAAGAGATGATAGAAGAGGCCTTGATCTGAAGGGTATAGTACTGTACATATAAGTGCGACCCCTTTTTCCAAGAAAAATGTGCGAGCATCTTAGGGCTCAAATTTGGGCACTGATCAATGATATATTTTCAAATCCTTGCGATCTTCGTTTAGAGATAGATTTTGTAGACATTGTCCACAAGGTAACTCTGCACACCTATTTGAATCTAATTTGCACTATTAGACCATACCTTTCGACCCTCCTTAGAAATCTATTTTCTCAATAAGTCAAAGGATGGTTGGTGATTGAAGTTACTGATTTCTTGTAGTAATATGATTTTTGGGTTGTTGTCTTGAAGCTTCAGTGTATTTTCAACAAATCTGAGGTTTGTATTACAAAATATTTTAATGCCCTTGCTTTGGGAATATCACTCGACAATTTAGCTGGAATAGTCAGCCACCAAGGAGAATGATAGATTGGATCGTTGATAATTCGGGAGAAGTTTGGTAACTCTAACATTGCAATAAATGGAAACTTCCTATTAAAGTCCAATTGAGAGGGTTGGTAACCTTGTAAATAAAGATTAATTGTCGGTGGAGGATGTCCTAGGTAAGGTGGAATGGGTTGGGCCATCGATATTTTCATCCCACCAAGGTAAGTAGTGGTTTGAAAACCAGGATAGCTCTAACCAAGCTACCCTATTTCGGGAAGGACTTGATAAGGTGGAAAAGGCGGACCTTGGATGTATTGACCTTGATGAGGTGCCTGCGGTATGGTCACCTATTGTCCAACAAGGATGTGTTGTATACCTTGAAAAGGTTGTCCAGATGGAATCTGCGGCATGCCCTACCTGAGGTACAACCAGACCAAGTTGACAAGATGGTGTCTGAGGTACACCCTAGACAGGTTGGGCAGATGGAACTTGAGATATCCTCTGTAACGTTTGATTGGTTTGTACTTGAGGTATGACCTAAATAGGTTGATTAGTTTGTATTTAATCTATTGCCTGGACAGGTTGATTAGTAGGAACTTGAGTTGTGTTGGAATTTCTAAGTCTATCCGTTAGAAACTCTTCCTGTACTATCTGATTTATTTCTTCCTACTTTTTCATTTACTTAATAAGTTATTTACCATGTAACTTCTGAAAATAAATACAAGTACAGTGTCAACACATACAGATCATCAACAGAAGGAAAAAAAAGCACACAAGTGACATCGTTATTTTTGGACTAATGTCCTCGGAAAAACCCAATGCACGAAAATCGGTGCAGCTATCTGAGGGTTTTATGATTAAGCAATTTCAGAATACAATCTAGGTGCCAGAAATGGCTCACCCAATAGAGAATTCCCTCGGCAGTAGTACCTCTCAGTGAGAGGAAGATATCAGCCCCAATCTGCCCCACGAAATCTTCCAGCTTTAGCCTATCTGGCCCAACGTCAACCCCTCAGGGCTCTTCGTCATCCTCTAGAGCCTCTGTGTCTCCAACTCTGGCCCTCCTCAGGTTCTGCACAACTCCTGGATGGCTCTGCGTCAACCCTCTCCCGGCTTCTGCGCTGATGCTCCCAATACTATCTCTGTCTCTCTGCCACTGTATTCACTGCCCCTCAGCTGCAACTCTGATCACTCCTTCAATTTTCTCAACAAGCCCTGCCCCAGAAAATCAAATTCTTGATCAACTCGGTGTGTTCTCCAAGTGACCCTCAAGCCTCCTCTTATACTTTTCTCGTTGAAAATTCAACGACTGAGATTAAGTCCCTAATCAGCAGCTAAGATTAGATATGGCTTGATCCATGACTTTTGGACCATTCTAACTCAGTTTTATATTAATTCACATTAATATTTTATTTTCCCTAAGTTTAGACCTAGGAACTCCATTAAAAATATTAATTATTTTGATGTCTCCGAAACTGGTTATATTCTGCCCAAACCATTTCTGGGTATTAGAGATCTCATGTGCTTTAGCCTCTCCACCAATTTTCATGGCTAGATCACATCTGATGCTACCCCAAATCAACAAGTTGAAACCAGACCAGGTTGATTAGAAGCAACATGAGCAACATTCCAAGGAGTGTTAGCTATTCCTGGAAACAGGGAACCAGTAAAAAGAGGACTCATAAAAGACGAAGCACCAAATTGTGACTTTTTCTCAGCAGATGGAAACATACTAGCAATAGGTTTCCCCTCAACTGGAGGATAAGGGTTATAAGAAGGCCATTTCCCCCAACGAGAGGATACGTAGGGTAAGATGGAATGGATGGTTGTGGGTGTCCTAATCCACTAAGAAACAAACCATATTGTTGATCCAAAGGATTTTGAGGTGCAATAGGTTGAACAGGTTGTGGGGTGCTCGATAAAGATGAACCAAATGATATTCCAGATGACAAAGGTAGTTGAGAATTCCAAGGACTACTTGACACTTTGGAAAAGGTTCCAGACAACGACTGATATTCAGGTGGTACCGATGGTGTTAGGCCCCTATACTACTAGTGTAACCCCTTATTGTTATTAGTACAACCCACTTATTATATTGATGTACCCATGTAGTGCCCATATTGTTACTATTGTGCCCCATAGAAGCCCACTATTGTTATTATTGTGCCCTTACATTATTATTGTTATGTCAGCTCTGATTATGTTATGACCCCTTAGACTCCTATATATAGAAAGGAGGTCTTTCCATTTGTATCATCCAATAATTGTTCATTTGTGTAATGTAAAGGATGTTGCCCCCTCGAAGAGACTGAATTCTAAGGCGTTGATCTCTCTTTTCTATCTTTTTGTGAGCTGGTTTCATAACAGATGGACTACCGTAAAGATAAGTTTTCGGTGAGGTGGTGAAGATAGAAGTCGACAAAATTTCAGTTGTTTCACTCATAACGACGAACACATGTTGGGTGCTTATCACTGACTCTATCATGGTTGGGTTTTCTAGATTTGTGTGTGTGTGAATCTTTCGAGGAGAATTCAAGAAAGAATTATACCAAGGTTTTTGATGTAAAGGAGAATTATATGAAGGATTCTAACGTAATCAAGTATGAGATGTATAACTGGGAAAATCCTATTACAAAGGAGGAAAATCCTGACGCATAGGTATTTGAATAGGAGATTATTTACTAAGAGAATATTCTTTAGTAACATCCTCTATACTCAATAAACCAGGTGGAAGTACTTCTGTTTCACTACCCGAAGATGGAAGTGGCGGATGAGATAAAGGCAGAGGGGTAGAAGGATATATTTTTGAAGTTAATTGCTTGGTAACTCAGGGTTCTTATGGTTGGATTACTTTAGGTTCCAAAGTTTATAGCTCTATGATTTTAGGTTCTACAACTTTAGGCTCGGTTATTTCAAATTCAACTTCTAGGGTTTAAACAACTTCTCGTTGAATAGTTCTAACTAACTTAGACTCTAACTCACTAGTTTCAAAAGATGTAACATCGGGTTCAGTAATGGTAGGAAGCGATCATCCAGGATGGGTAATTTACGATGTAGTTTCAGATGGAGTAGGTTCTGATGTACCAGATGTAGTAGATTGTGATTTCTTATGTTTACAACATGTTGATTTACCGGGTGTTAACTCTGGGGGTAAACCTTTCATTATACGTGAACGACGATAATTATATTCCATGAATAATTAATTAATTGAATAGTAAAAGACAAAGGAAAGGGGTAACTATGCATAAAAGGATTATCAGGTCAATATGAACTGCAATTTTTCATTAGGTACATGTGTTTTTCCATTAAAATTTTCAATCGCATGTTGTGCTACGTGAGTCGCCCCACTCCTTCGCTTCCTGCTATCTCGACCTCCTGCCACCTTCATGGCCCCTCCAAGGTATGCTCTGAAAGGGTTTCCTCCTCCTGAACCTCATCAGTCTGCTCAACACCCTCCATACAAGGTTTCTTTTGCCTTCGCCAACCTTATCTCTTCACTGGGTCCTCCTCGAGCTCACTTTGTTGTTTCCAAATTCGTAAAAAAACTATAAGATATACCTGAAATGTTTCTACGTCCCTCCTTGCCCCGTTGGGCTGCTTTCCTATTATCGAAAATAGGCTTGGTGTGTGAGTTTACTGGCCTTTGTCCCTCCCCAAAAACTGTGCAAAAATGGGTTGAGAGGAGCTGATCTCACTCAACCCATGGGAAAATCTCCATTCGATTTTGTGGAAGATATTTTTTCACCTTCCATTTTGACACCAAAGAGGACAAAGATATGACATTCAAGAATGGGCATTATTTCATGGATACAAGGGATCTATATTTAAATAGGTGGATGTAATGATCCTTAATAGGAATACAAGTGATAACAAGCAAATAATACATGCAGTGAATTACAAAAAAAGAAATATTCAACAAACACTCATATAAATGTTGCAAATGGAGAACTTCTGAGCCATTTTATTTTATTTATGCAAGTCAAATACAATAGATGATGGAATGGTGCACCCGGGCTTGTCTAAAAGGACAAGCAGGACCAAACCTAGGTAGGAAAATGGTTGAGCTGAAGGTTACCCAGTTGCTGCACCAATCTGCATTGCACTGCCAAGAAACCACTGCTTTTCTGAAGTTCGAATGCTTGGAAGGTGCACTAAAACTGCCCATAAATTTATATTCTTTTAACCCTGGACTCCTTGGTCAAAACCTAGAAATGGTTTGGCCCTATTTGGACTTCCCAAAATCGAGCTCCAAAGGCTTTATTCAATCCCTAGCAATTCTACACTGTCTGCTGCAAAGATACGACTTAAAACCCCACCTCCGGTGCTCAGAAAATTATGAAACTTTATATTTGGGATCCTTGTCAAAAACCCAAAAAAACCCAGAAAGAATTTTGGCTGGTTTAGACTTCTGATTTTCGACCCCCTTGGAGCCTCACCTTAGCTCTAGCTGCCAATTTCGACTTGCTAGAAACTGCCTGTAAATCCACCTGAAAAATTCTCCAAAATGTTGAGTTCACCTGTGCTATCCAATCCCTGACTCCCCGAATGATCTCTTGGCCCAACTTAGCTTCTCCCAAGTACCACAAAAATTTGTTGTGTGGCCTCTCCATTGTCCCCTAGCCCAGTAGTTTGAATTGTTGGAATGCTCGCTCAACTGGCTGTAAAACCCAACAAGAACGTTGGTCGAATGCTGCTACCCCATCTCCCCAACTCCTAGAGAAGCAATCAGATCTCTGCTTGCCTCAATCTCCCTCTGCATGTTTTCTAGCTGCCCATAAATACACACTCCTTGCTCTGCGCTGGTTGGTGGTGCTATGCCACTGCCCTGAAACTCCTGAAATCCTTGTAGAACTGTCTCTCTAGTGCAGGAATGGATGGTCCCCTGAAGTAGAGTTTGAATCTCTCGCTTGAGAGATTCGTGGCTAAACAGCCAGTTGACTCAACTAAACAACCGAGTGAATAGTCAAGTGATTTTGTTTGCAAGATGTATGAATGAATCCCAAAATGAGAACTACTCCCTCCTTATAACTCTTGGGTCTCCCTTGCCTCATGTGGGCTCCTCCATCCACCTATTCGACTTTCCCTCCAAGCTATTCGAATGTGCCAATTTGAATTCCTATGTGGGTGGCCCCCACATTCCACTAGCAACCAAATTAAGTTGAATTTCCTCCTAAGTCCCTAAGTCGAAAATGATGGGTTCTCTTCCTTAGCCAAAATTATGAAAAATTGTGTAGCAGCACCCTATTACAAATGTGTTTGAGAAGGGACATGATAGTCCTCCCCTCCCAAATGTTGCTTGCCATCAAGAAACCTCAAAGCTGGGTGCTCCAGTATGTGCTCACCCTCCCAAGTGGCATCCTCATCTGGCAAATTCTTCCAATGCTCCAAAAAACGCTTTTCCTCAAGCAATGCCTGAACAAGCATCCTCTCTAACTGTTGCTCCCCATTATCACTGTAATATGTGCTAGGTCCCAGATGTGCCACTGAATCATCCCTGACCTCAGCATTGTCTTGATATGAAAGAAACCTTCAATACCAAGATCCCAGGCCATCTTGTCCAACATGAAGCTCCCCTCGCTCCACTCACTATCCTGCCCAGTGGAAGTACCAGAAGTCCCTTGCTCCATCAGTGACTCGCTAAAGTCCAATGGAAGATCTGTATGATCTCCTCTTGTAGTAACCGGTACATCCCTAAAGGTTATTGAGTTGTGAAGAGTTGTGATGCCCCATTTCCCTACTAGTCCCAAAGTGGTACCACCATGCTGATGTTGCGCTACTCTGACTATGTCATACTCCCCATCATGCGCAAACAGTATCCTGCTCTCTTGGAACTCTATGGTGGAATAATGAAAGAGGCGAGACACATCCTGCATGGGCATCTCCATGGCAGTGAGGCCTACCCATCCAAATCTAGCTTTGAACCTGTGCAACAATAGAGAATGTTTGCCTCCCCATATGATGAAACCCTCTGTGAACCCCCATGAGTCATCCCAAGAGCGAACTATATCACTCTCTGCCATGAATTCGCTCATCACGAGTGATCTATCGATCAACTAAATCCCTACATTCCATAGGAAGACCTACTGCGGCATAGCCCTAACAACCGATGGAATCCATTTGCCCTCATCTCTAGTCCCTGCATGCCACCCATATATAGGATTCATACATCTTGAACTAATATGAGGCATGTTAAATTGTCTGGTGTCTGCCACTGTGTAGTATAGATGACCACTGGAAACCATGTGTGCCAAATAGCTACCCCCTAAATGCAACCAATAGATGGGTATCTAATATGCGCAATCGACTCAGTTTATGTGGATCCATCCTACTCCTACCAACCATCGCCACTGGTTCGGCTACCCACCCCCTGGAGAATGTGTCGATACAATGTCGAGAACCCAGATACATACTGGACAACTATCTCAGCCGCACACAGTATCCTCTACTCATCCTTGGTCCAGACATGCCCTGTGGAAAGAGTGAAACATGTCTACCTTGTGACCAGCTCCCCAGGCATAGAACCAGTGATGAATGATATGCCATCCCTGTCGGTGATCACCTCATCCCTTGACCTGTGGCTGTCAACTCGCACAGCGACTCAATGCCCCCCCTGAGAAGTCTACCCTCTATCGCACCAAGTGTCATCTAAATATCTTGGGTGAGCTCCCCGTCCCCTGTTGCTCGTGCCCAGAGTGTCAAAGGACAACAACCAAATTGCTCGTTCCTATAAGTGACGTAGAAGAGGGTCAGGAGTGTGAGTCCCCACAGATACCATCAAGTATCGCTCATCTGTGTCCCCATCGATCCTGGGTGAACTACACCCAAAGGTATGCCCAATATCTCCGTCCATGGGTGTCCTTGGAGGAAACACTCCAAGACCTCATTATGCAGCACCATACGCCTCTGCATACCACCGATCATCCCAATACTCTTGGACATGCCACTGTACGTTGTGGCCTACCCCTGTACACTGCGGGATACCCTCAGCTGCAGCTATGCCATCTAGTACTATCATGCTTCCTACATGTGTCACTGCACCTATCACTCCCCGCATGTACTCACTACGATGTGAGGCACTCCCACTCCGCAACGTAGTGCAACACACTACAACACACCACCATGCATCTCCATGCCCACCTGTAGACCACTGCTCAATGTTATATGCTCCCACATATCCCTGAATATGATGGCCTAGAGCTATGCCTGTACATGTCAGGCCACACCCAATCAATATCATAACCTCCACCATTGCATCATTATCCCCGCTAATGAATGGATCTTCCCTCCAAATCCTCTCTGAGGGATCCAAGAAGTGACTCTCCCTATGTGTCAGCAGTGATTCCACCACTGCTTCACTCCTTTGCGTCCTCTCTGCCTCGCCCAAAATTGAAGAGCCCTCAGCTCCATGCAAGGCGTCATCTGGTAGCCTGCCAATGCCACCTCCTCCAACGAACTCCTGCCAAAGTATGCTGATCACCCAGTGATCCTGTGTACAAATGCCATACCAAGAAAACCAAAAGAGTATGTCCATAAACTAGTCGGTCACTAGTGCTAACCGAGACTACCCTAGCGAAAGTGCATGCTCAACTGCTAGGTCAACTACACCATCCCGGTTGTAGTCAACCGACATACATGGGAAATGATAGGTAGTCCCTCCCAGATCCCAATGCCATTCGGGGCTTCCATCATCCCCAGTGCCTGGAAACTCCTGCTTAGCTCCACTTGGGTCCACTTCCATCTCCATGGTCCACTCCACCAAGTACCAACTCAGAATCTCTCGCCACCCAACCCTAAGAGAGGGATCGAATGCACGAACTCCCGCACATAGAACAACCCCACCATGAGGGTGTTTCACCCTGTGCAACTCAAGTCGTCTTATCTCGCTATCCTAGTCAATACATACAATCTGACTAGGTAACTTTGTCTCCCTCTATCCAATTGGCCATGGTAACCTAACAGTGCTGCCAGCCCCGTATATGTATGTCCGAAGAGGGTTGCTCTCACGCTCCAACGTGCACTCTAGATGCACTAGTAGGGAATACAATTGCTCCCCAACATGAGTCAATTTGGTCGCGGACTCAGCACAAACTGCTCTCATGCCCTCCAGCTCCTCGTTCTATTATAGAATTGCCTCTCGCACTAACATGACCTTCCTTTTTAATTCTAGAAGGCTGGCTTGAAACTGATGGAACTGTCGTAGGAATCTATCACCTATAAACTCGGTCACGACTCTAGATACCTCAACAATTATTGGCATCTCGTCTAGGGATGGAACTCCCTCAACAAATGGTTCTATGTGAGTAGGCTCTATCCTCTCCACCAGGGTGTCAACTGGGGGATATCAAAGAGGTCTCTAATAAAAGTGACTCCTGCGCCACACCAGGTATATTGATGTGCTCCTCACCATCATGTGGGCTCTCAGCATTATGCTCAACCTCCTCCTCAGGCTCCTGATATCTAAAGCCATGTCTCCACTAGCAAAAGCACCCCCTGGTCTCACCCTCTAACCGTCTTTGTCCTGTCTGCTCCTTTTCAGGAGATCTGGTGCCTTGATCTGGTCGAATTTTGCCACACTATGTAGATGGTTGCACCCCCACGACCTGCTCACCTCTAACGTCTTTGTTGTAAGGGTGAGGATGGGTTTGGCTTATCACCCTCCTCAAATGGGCCAACCTCTCATCATCCCAATTAATTCTACCCCAAAATTTCTGCATATTGGATTTCCCTTGAGCCATGGGTTTGTCTCCAGTTTCACCCATCACTGTGCACTCATACCCAAAGCTTCCATAATCTTCTGGCTAAGTTCCCGCAGGTAGGCCAAGATCATGCTTTGATACCACTATAATGATCCTTAATAGGAATACAAGTGATAACAAGCAAATAATACATGCAACAAATTACAAAAACGAAATATTCAGCAAACACCCATATAAAAGCTGCAAATGGAGAATTTCTAAGTCATTTTATTATATTTATGCAAGTCAAATACAATATATGATGGAATGGTGCACCTGGGCTTGTACAAAAGGACAAGCAAGACCAAACCTAGGTAGGAAAATGGCTGAGCTGAAGGCTACCCAGCTGCTGCACCAATCTGCACTGTGTTGTCAAGAAACCACTGCTTTGCTAAAGTTCAAATGGCTGGAAGGTGCACTGAAACTGCCCATAAATTTATATGCTTTTAACCCTAGACTCCTTGGCCAAAACCCACAAAAACCCAGAAATGGTTTGGCCCGATTTGGACTTCCCAAAATCGACCCCCAAAGGCACTATTCAATCCCTAACAATTCTACATTGTCTGCTTCAAATATACGACTTAAAACGCCACCTCTGGTGCTCAGAAAATTATGAAACTTTATATTTGAGATCCTTTTCAAAAACCCAGAAAGGATTTTGGCTGGTTTAGACTTCTGATTTTCGACCCCCTTGGAGCCTCACCTTAGCTCTAGCTGCCAATTTCAACTTGCTGGAAACTGCCTGTAAATCCACCTGAAAACTTCTCCAAAATGTTGAGTTCACCCATGCTATCCAATCCCTGACTCCCTGGATGATCTCTTGGCCCAACTCAGCTACTCCCAAGTACCACGAAAATTTGTTGTGTGGCCTCTGCGTTGTCCCCCAGCCCAGTAGTTTGAATTGCTGGAATGCTAGCTCAACTGGCTGTAAAACCCAGCAAGAACATTGGTCTAATGCTGCTACCTCATCTCCCCAACTCCTAGACAAGCAATCAGATCTTTGCTTGCCTCAATCTCCCTCTGCGTGTTTCCTGGCTGCCCAAAAATACGCACTCCTTGCTCTGCGCTGGTTGGTGGTGCTATGTCACTGCCCTAGAACTCCTAAAATCCTTGTAGAACTGCCTCTCTAGGGTGGGCATGGATGGTCCCCCGAAGTAGAGGTTGAATCTCCCGCTTGAGAGATTCATGGCTAAACAGCCAGTTGACTCAGCTAAACAACAGAGTGAACAGTCAAGTGATTTTGTTTGCAAGATGTATGAATGAATCCCAAAATGAGAGCTGCTCCCTCCTTATAACTCCTTGGGCCTCAATTGCCTCATGTGGGCCCCTCCATCCATCTATTCGACTTTCCCTCCAAGTTATTCAAATGGGCTAGTTTGAATTCCTATGTGGGTGACCCCCACATTCCACTAGCAACCAAATTAAGTCGAACTGCCTCCTAAGTCCCTAAGTCGAAAATGATGGGCTCTCTTCCTTAGCCAAAATTATGCAAAATTGTGTAGCAGCACCCTGTTACAAATGTGTTTGATAAGAGACATGACAGTGGATGCTAGACTTTGATCCTAAGTTGGATGTCCCAAGTTTTGTTCTAGTCTAGGTTCGCCTTCCTCACCTCCCTCTTTATTGCTAGTGAGATGAGTCGGTAAAAGAAATAGGAAATGCAGTGGGAAAATACATAGACAAAAGTGAGACAAAGGAGAATATGCATGCATGCGCAAGGATTTGCATTGAATTCGACCTATGCAAAGGACTCCCTGAAGCAATAAATATCAAGTTGGATAGCTAGACGCATATTCAACAACTGGACTATGAGCAGATCTCATTCAAATGAAAGGTATGTCACAAGTATGGTCATTTTGCTAATAGATGCCCAAAAAAAGAAGAACTGGGAGTAGTAGAAGCTCAAGAAACAAAATGGGAACCAGTAAAAAAAAAGACTGGGAATAAAACATCTTCCCCCCCATCTCCCTCCTCGTCAACTCCTCTCCTCTCAATTTCTCCCCTATCTCATTCATCTAATCCATTCCTTAAATCCAATCCCTTTGGACCTCTCGGTTTTCCTCCTAGCCCTCCTCTTGCTACTCTTGTCCCCTTCTTTGTTGATATTTTTCGCCATCCCGCCCCCCCACCCTCCTCAACCCCTCCTCCCTTAGTCCCATTCTTTCCTTCTCCTCTACCCCACCCTCCCTCTTAGCCCCCCTCCTCTTACCTTTGATAGAATCCTTACAAAAAACCAATCTAAAGAAACCCTACTCTCTTCAGACCTCCACAAAAGACAAGGAAGAAAGTCTAATAAGGAAATAAGGGACGAAGAAGTGGCAAAGGAAATGGCAATGTGAACACAACAACCAATGGATTCGTTCCTTGAAAAAATCTCATAAAACAAGGAGAAAAGCCAATAACCTATTTGAGGGAAAGGTCCCTTTGCTTCAAACCAAAGCAAGTAATGAATTTGGTCTCCTGTAATTGTAGAGGCCTAGGACACCCTACGAAATTCAATGCAGCAAAAGACCTCCTAACAATGGAAAAACATGATATATTCATGATCCAAGAGAACAAAAGCAATGAACAAGAAATGAAAAAAATGATCCAAAAACTAAGGAACTATGATGGCTCAACTCTCCAGGAAATTGGGGCATCGGGAGGAATGTGTACAATGTGGAGGAAGGATAAATGGGAATTGCAAAACCAACAAATAGAGCTACATTGGATGAGGACTAAATTAAGAAACAAAACCTTTGATCTACAATTCTATCTTTTCAATGTATACACCCCAAATCACTACAGAGATAAATAAACCTATTGGATATCCCTTAAAGAAAACCTACTACTGGGTCAAATCAAAAGCCTTATCGTAGGAGGAGATTTAAACTTGGTTCTGAATGTTGATGAGAAATCAGGGTGTATTTTTCATGCCAATCCATTTCGAGACTCCCTCGAAAACATAATAAAGTGTCACAACCTAATGGATATTCCCCCAAAGAATAAGAGGATTGGGAAAGGAAATATAAAAGAGTGTATGGACCGAATTTTAATACAAGACAGCATCATAGCAAAATTCAACTCTGTTTCTTCAAAAAGTATTCCCGCCGCAGCCTCTGATCATAAACCAATTGCTATCAGTCTAGGAGCAATCGAAAACTTGGGCCCTCTCCCATTTCGATATAACCTGTTATGGAACAACAAATATAATTTAATCAAATAATAGTAGCAACTTAGAAGCAAAATATCATGGGCTCGCCAAGATATGTTTGGGAAACAAAACTAAAAGGTGTCAAGAATAGCCTAAAAATTTGGGCAAAAAACAATTACAAGGAGTTGTAGAAAAGAAAGGTTGAATTGCAAAGAGAAATGGAAAAATTTCAAGACAAGATAGAAGGCATGGAAGACACAAAAGAGAACCAATTGAGAGAGAAGGAGCTACACTAGGAAATCTATCGGAATAACAAAAAAGAGGAAGAAGATTGGAGGCTCAAATCCAGAAATTTATGGATTCAAGTAGGGGATAAAAACACCGCCTTCTTCCATAACACAACAAAGATGAGAAGAATAACAAATCATATTGACACAATAAAAGGTGAAGGAGACTCTAAGATCAAAAGGCAAGAAGCACTAAAAAATGAAGCGTATAACCACTTCAAAAAATTGTTAACATTTGAGCCAGTAAACCCATATTATGAGAGCTTCACAAAGAAAATTCCTAAGAGGATAAATGAAGAAACAAACTCAGATCTCTTGAAAGAAGTTGAAGAAAATGAGGCCCAGGCAGTAGTGTGGGGCCTCCAGGCCGATAAAGCTCCAAGACCGGATGGTTTTTCTATAGCTTTCTCTTGCTCCTTTTGGACCATTATTAAAAAAGATCTAATAAGAATGATCAGATATGTCTTCCAGAAAAAGAAGTTGAGGGGATACACAAACTCGACCTTCCTAGCTCTCATCCCAAAAGAAGCAAGACCCTTAACATTCAATGACTTTCAGCCTATCTCCCTATGCAATTCATCATACAAAATCATTTCCAAGATCCTTGCCAATCGCATCAAACCTCTTCTACCTAACTTAATATCAGAAAACCAAGGTGGTTTTGTTCCCAACAGGCAGATCGTGGACAACATCTTGATCGTTCAAGAGGCATTGCACTCCAGTTTAGCAAGAAAAGAGCAGGGCTTCATTCTAAAACTTGACATGGAAAATTCCTTTGATAGAGTCAATCTGTCTTTCTTATCAGATGTCCTAAACAAATTTGGCTTCTCTATTGAGTTTATAGAAATTATAAAGGCATGTGTTGTCGGCCCATGGATAGCTCCTCTCATCAATGGAAGGCCATGTGAATATTTTCAAATCTCTCAGGGATTGAGACAAGGCTGCCCGTTTTCCCCCTTCCTTTATATATTAATGGATGATTCACTGTGTAGAAACCTTGAGTATTGTAGAAGAAATCGTACTCTAATGGGTCTCTCAATAAGCTCTGGAACCAAGAGTATAAATCACTCCCTATGCAGATGACACTCTTGTATAGTGGCTCGAAGATTCAAAAAAGTGCTTGACAGTTTCATGGAAGTTTCACATTGTTTTCTCAATAACAGCAAGAGTAGAATATATGGGTGGAATTCACCCTCCCATACCCTTCAATGAATATCGCAAATCCTTGATATTCCCCTCCAAGCATATTGGAACCATTTCCTCTATCTAGGCTTGCCAATCTCAAAAGAAAATTTGAGAGCAGAAATATGGACCAACCATATAGAGAAAATGAAAAAACAAAATGCAAACTTGGGGAATGATTTGGCTTAATCTAGCTGGGAGAGTTATACTAATCAAATCAATTCTTTCAGCTCCTCCCCTCTACCAATTTGCTACAATTATAGCTCTGGCAAGTGCGTGCAAGCAACTCAAATTAATCATAAGAAGCTTCCTTTGGAAAGGAGGTAAAACAGAGACAAAGAAATCTAGTCTTATAAAATGGGAACAAGTTACAAATCCCTATGAGAAAGGATGACTCTCAATCAGGCTTCCAAGACTGATGAACTTTGCCTTTGGAGAAAAAATAGTATGGATATTCATCACTGGGGACAACTGTTAGTGGAAGCAGGTGCTGGAATCCAAATATCTTAATGCCTCTCGATTCTCCTTTCTCTTAGGGAAAACTCCAATAAGACCCTGCTCCCAAATTTGGAAACTCATAAAAATGGCTCTACCTCTCTTCAAGGATAATACATCAAGACTGCCAGGTGATGGTCGAGATATAAATATTTGGAACAACAATATAATGGGAAAGCCCCCATTATCTAATCACAAAGAAATTCAAAGTATAAGGAGGTGGATGAATTCAAAAGGGTTGTGCACACTACAGTCAATATCACAATGGGAGCAGGATGACAGCTCATGGAAAGAATAGAAGACACTAGACTTCCCTTAAGATTTTAACCATTAGTGGGAATATCTTATTTCCCTCCTCAAAGGAGCAGCTCCAATCAAACAAGGATTCCAAGACTCTTACATTTGGAACCCATCCAGACAGGACTAATCAGTGAAATTTGGATATCTTAAATTGCAAGAACATCAAGGGAACCTTAACTGGTCTCCATGGAAATCGGTATGGAAAAAAGAAAGCCTCCTAAAAATAAAAAAAATAAAAATTATATGGACACTTTTAAAGGGGAAAATTCTAATAGTCAAAAATAACAGGAAAAAAGGTATCATCGGGCTTTCCCGATGCCCTATGTGCCTCAATGCAGAAGAGAACATCCAACACCTCTTTCTTGAATGAAATTTTACAAGAGATTGCTAGAAACTTCTTGTGTGCCCATTGGACACAGTTGTGAATCTATCTCTTCCCATCACTGAATTCTATGTAGCATGGAAAGATAAGTACCCTTACTCTCTTAAAAACAAGAGTACCATCAAAATATTCTGGATAGGCCTACCCTCCTTCCTTTGCTAGAAAATTTGGCTTCTAGAGCGCTCTCCTCTTCCCTTCTTCTACCTTCTCTCCCAATAGTGTTTGGGCAGCCCCCTCCATGTTGGGCTTCCCTGTGCCTCGCAGTTTCATTGACTTCTAGCGTAATTTGGGCCTTCCTCTGTCGTGCAAAAGTCATCCCTTGTCGGGCCTAATGCAGTTGCACCTCTCTCTGTCAAGGTTTTCTAAGAATGCTCTGAATGAGCATTCTCACTCCAATCTCAACTGGAAATTTGCAAAAGTTTTAAGTTGCATCACAGGGCAAATGGATCCCCTAAAGCGTGCCTCCAAGAACAATTCATGTTTCTATTGTCGAGTAAATAAATTTATGATTGATTAGCTGAGGGAAATTGTTAAGCAAATTTGAAATCAGTGAAAAGAAGAGAATGCTTTCCTAATGACCCGGCTTACCAATCAGAATGCAGAAATCGAGGCTCTGAATAATAAGTGTGCTCACCTGGAAAATTCTATAACATATCTGAAAGATATCATCACCAAAAAGATTGGAAAAAACTCAGTCATTGTGGACAGAAGCAGCAGGAACAAAGAAAGAGAAGAGACCACTATGAACCAACAGTAGGAAGAATCATTGTTCAGTTTACCATGGATCTCTCTTGTAGTTTTTCATTTTGCATCAGCTCTAGTACTTCAAGCACTCTAACTAAGTAGTATTTCACATTATGAAATGTAAATGTAAGTTATTACTATAACAGTATATTAGAATTTATAAGTAGACTGTAGTAGGGAAATTTGGTATTTATGAAAATAGGATAGCAGCTGATTGGGGATGCGCCTACTTCTCACCCTCTCTCTCATTGTGGTTGGCTCCAAAAATATTGCAATGGGAGCTTGATCCCTCCCTTTTTTGAAAAGCAATACCAATACTTATTTTTGTTAAAATATATATATATACCATTAAGTACGTGTCGAAAATCTACCCAAATGTTGTGTTCGGTGTATCACAAATGACAAGGCACCTGAATTGGTCACTTATGGTTGGTTTGCAACCTAATGGGGACTTCCTATATACCCGGAGGTACATGGAGGCACATTCTATGGTAGTGTTGTCTAATGCATAGTTGTATGATGGGAGCATTCTTATATACTTGTCATACTTGGAGCGCCTTTCTATATACCCGAGGGTATATAGAAGAATGATCCTATATACTCCAAAGTACGTGGAAAATTGACCATCCCTGGGATGTAATGCAGAATGTTAACGACAACTCCTACATGTAGAGACGTCGAAACACATCTTCTAGCCTAGATCATTAAATGTGTTTTTTAATGTTTTAAATGCTCCTTATATTCATTGATAAACTTTAAAGTTTGTCTTGAATTAAGGTTTTGGTTTCAACTCATAAAATGCAACTAGCATGAGAGAACTCTTTTTCATTCGATGAAGATCTAACTAAAGGAAGGGAAGAGGTTTCAATTCAATCAATGTAGAAAAAAAATCTTCCAAACAAGACCTTCAAAGACACTATTCCAATTCGATTATTTCAAATCCTTAATGCATACTCTATTTTTTCTTTTAACTTTTCAATGTAAATAATATTGAAACTATGACTATATTACTGAAACAAAATCAAATCAAATAGACTACACTTGTAATATGAAACTTCTTTTAAGGAATCAATAATCAAGCCAAATCATAACAAGCTCTAATTGATAGGAAAAAAAATGATTTCCTACCAAAGAGCAAACAAACTCAAATTTCACACAAAAATGTTGGCTTTACAGAGAAGACGGGTCAGAGACCAGAAAACTCACAACAAGCAAAACAACTTTTCAAAGAAAGACAAGGAAAATTCAATTTTTCACTTTCCTGTTATCATCACATGTAATCTAGGGGCACTAGTGCGACGGGTCACACTCACTGAACTGAAAAGTTGCAATGCAACACATTGTCACAGAAAATAAATTATGATGGGTCTAATTCACACAAGAAGCAAGGAAAAAACCATAATCAAGCTCGAAATTTAGTTTTCCAGAGCCAAATCACAGTCTGAACAAAATAAAAAGGGTCAACTACAGAGGTATAAAAAGGCTACGACAAAGAAAACCACCGAAGTATAATTTATCCCCAGTGGAGTCGCCAAGTTGTTTTGTGGATAAATCCATTATGTGGACAAAAGTGATCTCCCTAGGTTCAGTGGCTTAACCTAGAAACAATCAAACAAAATATAATGTCTTTCCCTAGAGATATTTGAAACATAAGAAGAATACTTACTTGGAATCCAATGCAAGCTTCCTTCTTCTCTTCACTTGTTCCCTCAAGCCCCAACTTTGACTTCCAAAAGTAGAACCTGCAAATCAACCAAAACAAGCAAAGAGACCAAAATAGACAATATGATATATTCAAATAACTCTAAACAAGAGATCAAGGAATCTTATTCTACACATGTAAAAGAAAAGACATAGTGTATGGGAAAAAACAATGCACTTTGTATTAATAGCAATAGAGAAAGATTACAACCCTTTTTAGGCCTTGATGTTGTGAATCTCTCCCAGCTTTCTTGTCCTTTCTTTTCCACAATGATAAGCCTCCAATCTCATCAATATCTAAGGATGGATTATGGACCTCCAAAGTTAAATGAGCAACATAAGGGCAAGAATCAGAGTCTCCAAAATCCAACCTAGACTCTATAGCAGGTAGTGCTTTTATAAGACAAATGAGGAAGTTTTAGATCCACCATACTAGGGCTAGATCCACTTTGAAAGGGGATAAGGTCCATGGGATAAGAGATAAAGCCTTACTAGTAGGAATTCGAGATCATCTTCAACAGTAAATGGAAGAATCGGCTCTCGAAGCATCTAGAAGGGGAAGCTTCGAAATTATATTTTATTTTTCCTCATTTCTAGGTGTCATCACACTTATTGTAAAGGCAACCTGTGCTAACTAGCACAAGTTTCATGTGTGCAACCTGCGCCATCGTAATTTGTCAAGAGAGTAAGTGCAATGGAGTCTTAAATTAGGGTTTTGAGCCATTGTAATCTAGGATCTTTACAACTTTTGGGGAAAGTTTTTCTTTTGGTCTTGCAGGGGATTGATGCAAAGTGTAATGGATGGTGAGAGATCCAGGTTTAGGGAATTTTGAATAAGTGTCACAAAATGGCCTATAATAGCCCTAACCAGAGATTTACAACTACTTGAAATAAGACATGAGATTAGTACTATTGTAGCAACACATCTCTCAGAACTACAAGATTTGAAGCAAGACCTTGTGAAAATAAATGCAAGGTAAGGAGACTAGATTGACCAATGAATAAAGATTAAACAATGGAAGTTCTAAGCTAACATTACAGAAAACATTCATGATATGAAACTTAGAAAGACCTTTATAAGTAATTGACGATAGTTTGATTATGAATACATGCAGACAAAACTTGCTAAAAGACATTTGTATGTCTTGGAAGTTGTTGATTGCATGAAGGGTTATGTGTTTGATCATTCACCAAAATATATTATACTATTAAGGCATCAACACATAGACATGTCGCTTGAGAGAACTTGTTTGAATATGTCTACATAAAGGTTTGGGTCCCACACCTTTTGAATATGGTATGACATTGTTCTTGCTTTCCAACACCTATTTATTTTTACGATCAAATAAGTTTCTAATAAGAGTTTGAAATTAAAAGGTTTAATTTTATAGCAAGGTGACTAAAACAATTAAATCGTAGAACACTTAATTGATATATGGTCCTATATAGTCATTGGAAGACATTGGGAAAATTTGTAGAATACTTAGCTTACTATATGGTTTAATATGACTTTTGAAATAATTATTGATCAAAATTGAAAACCAAGAAAAGCCCTGAAATTAGAGCTTAGAGACAAACATTGTTGAAGCATTAGCAGTAGCTTCAGAAATAACAATGATGGCGCTTGCTATTTGTGATAGTGATGTTGCACATGTGTATTTCTCATAAAAAATAATAATTTTTTCTTGACCAAATTAAATTCTTTGAAGGGCTAGAAGGGGCTTCTTTGGATGAGGAAGGCTTCCCAATGGAGGGAGTTTCTCCCTGAGCTGCCAATTTTAACACACCCTCTCAGCTACGGAGGAATTATCGACTGCATCATAAGTCCCATCTCAAATTTCTCATCATAGTCATTGTTGAATCAAGTCATATGTCGTCTTTTCTCATCTCTAATCATCTACTGAACATTCTTGAATCTAAAGGAGAAGAAGAATCATCATAGGGAGCATAAATCTGCCATCGTATATCCAAGGACAATAGGCAGGATCCTGTGAGAAGTAAAGATCACAGTCTATCCTATTTTCTGATGATCTTCCCATCTTTAACCTAAAGAGTTAGTGGTAGAACACTTGCATCCCATCAATTGAGTAGGATACCACTTACCATAAATGGTAAGGATCATAGGCTATCTCAAGTCTCCTCACCCATTGGAAATATGGGTGGCAATCCCAACAATCCCATCTTATGGGTATAATGCATACTGGGGTATATTCTATCAAGTCCTAGACTTGATGGTAGGGGGATATACCCACTTGTCACAAGTGACAAGGGTCACACACACACTCTACAGTGAATATTGGCAGGATGCTACTTACCGCAGGAGACAAGGATCAATACTATCCTATTTTCCAAAGTTCCCTCAACCCTAGGAGCTCTATGACTCAATTCCTCTCTGTGTGAGCTCAAATAGGGGGGAAGATCATAGCTAACTATCCTCGATCAACCGTGACCCTTAACTAGGAGGGTCACATCCATCAGTCCAAGCTTCTCTCTGAATACCAATGACTTCCCTTTCGGCAAAGCCTTGGTAAGAACATATGTTATCTGCTCATCAGTCAAAATGTGATGGATCCTTACGACTCCTCTTTGCACCATACCTCAAATGCAGTGGTACCTGATCTCAATATGTTTGGACTTGTCATGAAACATGGGATTCTCTACTAGTTGGATCCCACTCTTGTTGTCGCAATATATCATTGTCATGTCCAAAACCTGCTCAAAAAGTTCTCCGAAGATATTTCCTTGCAACTAGCCATGCTAGCAGCAATTTACTTTTCCTTAGTCATGCTAATGGCAACAAAATTTTGCTTCTTGCTCATCCAAGATATCATGGCAAAACCCAAACTAAAACAACACCTTGATGTGCTTTTTCTGTCAATAACATTTTCGGCCTAGTCAACATCAGTGTAACTATGAAGTCTCACATCTCCAACAGTATATCTCAAACCAATATTAATCATCCCATGTAAATATCTCAACACATGCTTAGCAATGACCTAGTGTGCATGTAGAGGCTCGGTCATAAATTGACTCAAAGTGTTAACTACAAAACATGTTAATTTTTGCACCTGTAGTAAAATTCCACATTGGATAGCTCAGATGACCAAGATGATGCTTGCATTAAATTCCTCTTTTCGAGAGGATCAAAATGGACCTAAAGATCACTTGACTTGGTCAAGCAGAGTTAAGTTTTAAATTATTTTATTAATTCATTGATTATGGAATGGGTGGGCCCTAACCACTTGGTTAACTGCTTGGGTCATTCTTAACCCCAAGTAAACCCTCAAAAATCCTATAAAAGGAAGCAACCTCAAGCTCATTTGGACACACACTCAAGTTATGTTTTTATTTCTTCTACTTTGTCTTGGCTCGCATAGGTTCATCAGCGGAAGTCCTCATTGGGTCCATGTTGGGATGGGGTCCCTTGGGTCAGTTTGGGGTTAGTTAACCCAAATTTTGTATACATTTTTGTAAAATATGTAAAGTCTCTGCGATATATGGAAGTGGAGCGCATATATGAATAAGAGACAAAGGGGCTTAGCCCCTTGTTTTAAGTATGTTGGAAATACTGAGAGGGGGGGGTGAATCAATATTTCTTTTTCCCACTATTGTTTTACCAATTAAAACATATATATTCAGAACACAAAATGAATAGCAATAATAAATTCTTTTATTAACATAAAATGTGCAGTAAAATATATACAATATATAGATGGTTACAATCAGTTACCAAGCTCCAACTTGGACTTTGGTGAGGCTCGAACCTCCAGAGCACCAACTCTATTTCACCAAGACACCAATCTTGGACTTAGGAGAACAAACTCCCAAGGACTTCAATCCTTCCTATTTCTGAGGCATCAACCCCAAGGACTCCAATCCTACTTACTTCTGAGGCACCAGCCCAAGAACTCCAATCCTTCTCACTTTTGAGGCACCAGCCCCAAGGACTCCAATCCAATCTTGTCAAGACACTTTTGGTAATAATATTTTTCTCTCAGAACTCTTCTCTACTGAGTTCTGTCTGTTTACAGCTTCACTGTAGTCTCCATGCTATAGCATCAATGACAACCAATCTTCTTATGGAGAAGTCTTTACAACTCTCCATACTGTCCACACAGAGTCTCCAATAGTCTTTGTGCTCTCTGATAATGTCTTCACACAACTTTAGTCAGTCTATTGTTAGTTGCACTAAACTTTGTATAAAGAACAACTTTTTGTTCAAGCTTATGTTCTCATTGTCACAGTGAATGCTTCAACATGATTGTTTCTCTGCTAGTTGTTTCTCCCCTTCGACTACCTACTGTCCTGTTGGTCCTTCATCCCTCTTTCTGTTCTACTGCACCCTCTTTTTGTTCTGTTGGACCCTCACACAGCCTCTATTTCCTCCAGCGTATTTCAACAACGTTCAACAGCTGCAGCAGCCTTCACCAGCATTCACCAGCAACTTCATACAATGCTTAACCACCTCTGCTGCATCTGCTACCATACATTCTGGTTCTTCACAACACCAACCGCTACAACAGTTCTCTATTTTTACTGTTTTATACATTCTCATGCCTTTTTCCATTCATTTCTGCTTACTCAATGGCTCTTTGGCTTCCTCCTCGCTCGCTTGAGCTTCGGCTTCCTCAACACTCGCTCGACCTTCTGGCTTCCCTCCTCCATTCGCTTTAGCTTCCTCATGTTTACGATGTGCTGAAAATATAATGTCGTTGCGGAAACGGTTGGTGTTTCAGCAACGCCGAAATTGGTGTTTCAGCAACGCCGAAATTGGTGTATCAGCAAATTTTTCACAAGTGTCGAACAGATATGGAAAAGGTTGGTGTTTCAGCAATGGAGAAATTGGTGTTTCAGCAACTTTTCTCCAAGTGTTTCAACAGTGTTCAACAGCTGCGGAAAATGTTGGTGTTTCAGCAATGGAGAAATTGGTGTTTCAGCAACTTTTCTCCAACTTTGTAATATGTGCCTGCCAGTAGTGTTAAGGCATATGTATATGGGTTTTCTCCTCCGATAATGTATTCTGCTCATACAATATAAACTCTGCCTTTTTCACTCCGTCAGTGTATTTGCATATGAGTCTTAGTCTTCTGCCTCCGATAGCTCTATTTGTGTTAAATTCATATACAGGTCTTTGTCGCCATATGCATGTCTAGGCCATGGATAGTGTTATAACACTTTGTGTGCTTGACTTGGCTCCTCTTGTGTGCTCCTCTTGGCTCCTCTAACTCTGTCTGCTTCCTTTATGGCTTCAATGGTGGTGCTTCGTGCTCTGTTATCTCCTCTCGTCTCCATCTGCTCCTCTGGTGGCTCTGTATGCTCCTGTTTGCTCTGATGGCTCTCTGCATCCTCTGTTTGCTGTTAAACACGTCCATTGCTCCTTCGATGGCTCCTGATTACTCTGATATACCACCTTGCTATATGCTTCCTCCTGCAGCTCCTCTTAGTCCAATGTGGCTCCTCTAGCTTGGCAGTGTCTTTCAAAGACCTCCTTGCATATATGAATGCCTCTCTTGCTCTGTCTCTTCATGAATCTGTTCTGCTTCCCCTTGGCTTCATGTCATCCTTTAGTATCTAGAATATTTCCATATTGACATCAATGACAACCTAGGTCAACAATCTCCCCCTTTGTTATTGATGGCAATATTCTTCTTCTCTCCCCCTTTGACATCAATGGCAAAGGAGTGCTCTGGGACTCCCCCTATCAAACTGCTTCTGTTCTTCATGAATGGTAGATCTTCATGGGTCTGTGACTCCCCCTGTCATAGTGCTCTTCTTCTTTTTACTCAAGATAGAAGGATTGATGCTTTATCATCAGTTAGCACATTATTCCCTCTTCATGTTTTAGAACTGCTTTATCATGACTTCAACAATGCTTAAGGATGCTCTATTTAGATTGCAAACGGCCATACACCAAGTGTCCAAGTCTAGGATTGTTATGCTTCAATCCATATTGTTGTCTCTTCGACCTGTTGTACCTTAAGAAACCAATTTCCTGGCTGTAGAGAAATTGTGCTTAAGACATTAATAAATATTATTTATTGTCACTTGTTTGTCACTTAGATATATGTTGTGTTCTCAAATGAAGGACCTGAAGACTTAGTTTTTTTTACTCTTAATACATGTATGACCAGAACATCTCATAATGCCATTTGCTGCTAGATACAAATGATGAATGAAGAAAGCTTAAAGGAAAAGCTAAAGATAATATGCTGATTTTTCACAGAAACTATTATCTGTCACTTAGAAGAATTATGAAAATGAGAATCGAATCATAGACAATATGCTGGTTAACAAAGAAACTACTATCTGTGACCCTTGGAGAAGTTAAAGATAATATGCTGGTCTTTCACAGAAACTATTATCAATCACTTAGAAAGGAAGGTGGAAAATTCAAGTATAGTGATGAGCCCCAATTTTGGTACAATTTGGGCTCATTTTGGCCTATTCTACTTGCTCAAACCATTCATATTTTATTGCTTATGCATGCATTTCTTAGTTTGTTCATGTTGTTTGTAGGAAGAAGGGTAGGCACTCTATCTACGTGACTAATGCATTATGATTCCAGGTTTTGGCATTAAAAGGGAGCAAAAGACAACGAAAAAGGAGACAAGGAGACAACGAGGTGGCACTACTGGTTTTTAGGAGAGGATGTCCACGGTCTTGGGGACATTCCTCGTGATTCCCACCAAGAACTCCGAGCTCCAATCCATCTCCCCTCCGAGCTTAGAAGCAGCCAGCTGTTCTACAGGAACAGCAGTTACAACTGTTCTACAGGAACAGCACTTATGACTGTCCTACAGGATCAGCAGTTAAACTCTAGTTGGACAGCCGAGCTCCTAAAATCAAGGACACTTGTTGGATCACTATTTTTCATAAGTATAGAGGCCGTAGCCTTTGATAGGTTGTTGAAAATTTCGCATTACTATTGTAATTTTGGAGCACAGCTCAGTTTTTGTTCCTTTTTGTAAGCCAATTTGGCATGACATCAGATTATGAATAAAGAAGGCAGATTCTGATCTAGTTCTGAGTTTTCTTAAGGAGACTATAGCTCTCAGGTTAGGGCCCAACCTGAGAGACATAGATCCCCTCTGCTGTAGTGTTGTTTGCATTTCGTTTCAGCACTCTGAGTTTTCATTTTCACATGCAATTTGAATTACAGGTTGTTGAATTAGTCTTTTTCATGAGCATAAATAGGACTAGTTTATGGTTGAATTGCTTTCGGTTGTTTAGTTAGATTAGCAGGTTGATAATACATTGGAGCTCCAGCAAAAAAGGTTGAGGAAGTCTCCACTGCCATCTCCGTTTGGAGATTGGAGTGCAGCCTATACCAGCCACAAAAACACGCAGTTCTTCACTTCATACATGCTGCAACATAGTCTCGTTATGATAGATCTTTCCACATGATTCACACCTGCACACACGCCTTCATCACAGCTTCATGCACATTCTCCTTCGCGTTTTGGATTGTTGTTCATTGAATTTATACGCACAGGTAGTTTAGGTTGATGCATTTTCGGTTTGGTGACAGTCATAAGCATTTGTTTCACTTACACTGCTCTCTCTCGTTCCAGTACCTCATTCTCCATCTTGATCACGCATGCAAATACATCGTTGACCCCTGCTCCGCTCTGTTATCTCCCAAAGTCTTTCACTCCTCACATAGCTTCACTCTCTAGCCCTTTCGTTGACCTAGTCCTCTATCTTCCAACCTACTCCCTACACTCACTCCCTATCCTATTCTTCCACTTCTGAGCCATCACCAGCCTTATTCCTACCTTACACATCTCCCCCTACCATTCCATCACTCCTCCATCACTTCAAACACTCACGGCAGGTCATCCTGTAGCAATTTGTAGACATCCTGTAGAAATCTCTACGTATCCTGTAGGATCCCCTGCAGACATCCTGTAGGAGGCCACTCACTCGGTTGCTGAGCATCTGAATGCGAGGAACCTCTGTGGATGGATGCTAAGGATCCCTAGGGACCTCTCCTAGCCTCCCCAACCTGTCCCACGCTTTCCTTCCTTCTCCATCCCATCTGCACAACCAAACCCTAGTTAGCACAAAATCACAATCATTCCATCCACTTAAGGGAAAAATACAAAAACATGTCTTTTATGATGCAAGTAGCTTAGATCCATGCATTTCCACTTATTAGAGGTAACAGCAGCATTGGTAGAGGTTTCATTCACATTCTTTACATTATAGAGGTTAGACTAGTTAAATTAGGGTTTCCTAGGTTTACATGCTTTGATTTGCTTTCAGTCTATTTTGTCAAGTAGAGTAGTTTTCCTTTGAGAATAGATTTCGTCCATCAATTAGCAAGCTTCTTCTGAGAGCCTATAGAAGTTGCCTTGAGCCCTAGCGGACTTGTGCAAGCTGACCAAGTGACAGCTGCGACAAGAGCTAGTACTTGTGCATATAGCACCGTCGCTTCCAAGTTTGTACGAACTACCGGGTTGATAAAATGAGAGACAGGAAGCCCCAGGAGTTGTAGCATTATTGCTACAATACTGGAGCTCACCATCTTTTTGGCGCCGTTGCCGAGGAAGCGTCAGAGTATTAGTAATTGTTGCTTTTCTTCTACTTTCGTACTCTTACTTCTGCTCAGTAGTTTATTTCATTTCCATTCTGCAAAAGTAGCTTAGTATTTCTTTCTTTCCTAGCTTAGTATTTCCTGCTTTCATAGATTAGCATTTCCTGCTTTCCTAGATTAATATTTCCTGCTTTCCTAGATTAATATTTCTTGCTTTCCTAGCTTAGTATTTCCTGCTTTCATAGATTAGCATTTCCTGCTTTCCTAGATTAATATTTCCTGCTTTCCTAGAATTAGCTTTCCAATTCCGCAAATTTCATTTGAGCAATATAGTTAGTGTAGATCACTCTGTTTCAGTTTTGCAGGTACCAAAGAAAAAGCAAAAGCACAAAAAAAAAAAAAAAATCCTTTCCATTTCATGCCTCGTAGGAACCGAGATAGATAAGGCAAATTCCTACCAAACACCCCCACCACATCACTGAGTCACCCTTCTCTCTTCTTTGGTGACAGTGACCCAGAGGAACCTATAGGTGAACATCCTGAGATATACCAAGACCCTATAGAAGAAGAAGAGTTAGAGACCACTCCATCTGAAGCCATGGCTGATAATAGAAGAGAAGATGAGAGAATAGAAGGAGCTTTCCCCATCCGAGAGACCAATGGAGAGATGAAAATGAAGAACATTAGCCCCTCCGCCTTGCCTCACTTCCATGGACTGACCACTGAGGATCTTGATACCTTCTTGTTTGAGTTTGCTGTCCTCTGTAGAACCTATGACTATACTGAAGATGAGCAAAAGCTGAAGCTTTTCCCTTCAACCCTTAAGGATGCAGCACTACGCTAGTTCATGGGACTACCTGGGAATAGCATCGCTACTTGGGCTCAAATGCAGCAAGCCTTCAGTACCAAGTATAGGGATTACTGTAGGTCTAAGGAAACCAAGGGAGAGATCTTTCGGATGACCATGGGGAATGATGAGTCCTTAGAGGATTATGAGGAGAGGTTCCAACTTAGCTATAAGCGGGCCAGGTGCACACTTGACCCTGAATCCCTCAAGTTGGTTCTACTCCGAGGAGTCCCTGAAGATCTCTTAGACACCCTTCACATGTTAGTTGGGGGGGACATTTACCAACTTCCTTATGAGGACATTAAGACTGTGTTTAGAAATCATTCCAGGGCAGCTAGGAAACGAGGTAGAGGAAATCTCCTCTCCACTGGTGTCCCTGTCTCCAAACATGAGTTTACAAACCAATTAGAAGATCTTAAGAGTGAGGTGAGACAGACCATTGCCATGCAGCTGGACACATTCAGGATCCAGCAGAAGAAAGAAGAAGCTGAGAGAGCCTTGGCTGTCTTCTGTCCTAGGTGCACCAGAAGACACCCTAAGAACGAATGCCCATTGCATTCGGTTGAAGTGTGTTTCGTTTGTGAGGAGGACCACCCAACACATCAGTGTCCAACCTTACCTGGGTTTAAAGCCATGTACCAAGGAACCGAAGCTCCCACAGAGCCTCTCTATTACCTCAACCAAAGGAGGCCACAAGGATCTAGACCTTATCAGCAGGGGATGCAAGGGGCATCTTAAGCTTATTATAACCCCAACCAATCGACTCCCATGCCTTCCTGGGGTCCCCCTGCTCATCCTTCATGGTCCATGCCTCCTCCATGGTCTTATCCACCTCAGTACCCCACTCAACCTACTTCTCATCCATATCACTCACATACCCAGCCACAGCCTCAATGGAATGCACCTCAGTCGGGGTGGAGGCCTCAGTACAACACTCCACCCGCCATTTTGCCTCCACCACCAGTTCAACCTCAGCCTTTACCTCCTGCTCCTCCAAGGCAACCTCAGATGCCTGCTCAACCGAACCCGAACCCCAACAATAGACAGGCTCAGCAGGTATATACTGGGGAGACCTCATGCCCTACCTATGCTGTGGAGATCCAGGAGATCAATCTTAGATCTGGAAAGACTCTTCCAGATCGCCAGCCTCCTCCCCCAGAGGATGAGGAAGACCATCAAGAGAGTGAACCAAACCCTATTCCACCCTTTCCTGAGAGACTAACAGCCACCACACAACCCAACCCAGAGGAGGATGAGCTTCTGGGAGAGCTCAAGTAGTTGTGTGTGAAGATACCCCTTCTCCAAGCTATCAAGGATGTGCCCATTTACAACAAACTGGTTAAGGAGAAGTGTTTCAAACACCCAGGCAGACGGAAGAAAGATGCCTCAACTATCAATGTCATAGGACAACTGTCTGACCTTATGCTAGGACAAGTCATCTGCCCAAAGTACCTAGATCCTGGAAGTCCTGTAGTAGATGTTCACATCAATGGCACCATTATCCCCCACACCTTGATTGATCTGGGGGCGGCCATCAATGTGATGACCAGGGATACCATGCTTAAACTCAATCTTCAGGGTTCCTTGAGGAAGACCTCGACAGTACTGCAATTAGCAGACCGCTCCACCGTGACTCCCGAAGGGATTGTGGAGGATGTCATGGTCTCCATCGATTCTTGGGAATACCCTGCAGACTTCCTGGTTCTGCAACCAAAGGCCAAGCTTACTGGATATCCTCTCATCTTGGGAAGGCCTTGGTTAGCTACTGCAGATGCTTACATAAGTTGTCGGGCAGGAAACATGACCATCAAAAATGGTCCCATGTCCAAGCAGCTAGTCCTATACCCTCCTGCCCAACCTTCTTTAGAGCATGATTTACCACTCTGGTTGGAGGAAGGAGAAGAAGACGAGGTGTATTCAGCACCTCTGTGTACCCTAGATACCACTAAAAGAAACCCCCCAACCGAGGATGACTTGATTGAGACTCTGATCCAAAACCCACCTACCAGTGCACTACCTTTAGAAAAATTGGTGGAGGATGCCCAAGCTAGCACCTTAGTGGATCTTTGTACAACCAACCCTGTCACTCCCAGAGTTAAGAATGTGGAGTTCGGCCCTGAGAAAGCATTGAAAATCAGCTCCTCCCTATCTCCTTCCCAGGAAAAGGAGCTGTGTAGTCTGTTGGCCAACCACCTAGATGCTTTTGCTTGGAGTTATAAAGAGATGAAAGGAGTCCATCCCTCGGTCTGTACCCATCATATATACATCAAAGAGGATTGTAAACCGGTTAGGCAACCTCAGAGGAGAATGAATCCAGCACTTAAAGACATTGTCAAGGAAGAATTGCAGAAACTGTTGGATGCCGGATTCATCTACCCCATCTCAGATAGTGAATGGGTGTCCCCTCTAGTGTTGGTTCCCAAGAAGAATGGGAAGTGGAGAATCTGTGTGGATTACCGGGAGCTGAACAAAGCTACCAAGAAAGACCATTTCCCTCTACCTTTCATAGATCAAGTGTTGGATGGACTGGCAGGAAAGAAGTTCTTCTCTTTCCTGGATGGGTTTAGCGGGTACAATCAAATCCAAATCAGCCCGGAAGACCAAGATAAGACCACCTTCACTTGTCCTTGGGGTACCTTTGCCTACCGAGTCCTTCCCTTTGGGCTATGCAATGCTCCTGCTACTTTTCAGAGAGCTGTCTTGAGCATCTTCTCGGAGTTGGTCCATGATGCAGTAGAAATCTATATGGATGACTTTACTCCTTACGGGGCTAACTTCCAGGAAGCATTGTCCAACTTGGGAAAAGTCCTCACCAAGTGCATCGAGATGAACTTGTCCCTTAGCCCTGAAAAATGTGAATTCCTAATGACTGAAGGGACCGTGCTAGGCCATACCATCTCCTGCCAAGGGTTACAGGTGGATCCCAACAAAATTGCTCTAATCAAGAAGGTTCCACCTCCCCAAAAGGTCAGGGATGTTAGGAGTTTCTTGGGATTAGCGGGATACTACAGGAGATTCATTAATGACTTCAGCAAGTTAGCCTCACCATTGTTTGGCCTATTGGCAAAAGATGTGGAGTTTAGGTGGACTGACGATTGTCAGAAGAGTTTGAATGAGTTAAAGGACAAGTTGGTGTCAGCACCAATCCTGAGAGGTCCAAACTGGGCCCTACCTTTCCACATCCACACTGATGCCTCGAACAAAGCCATAGGTGCAGCCTTAGGACAAGTTGAGCAAAAGCTTCCATATGCCATTTACTTCGTTAGCAAAAACTTGTCTAAAGCAGAGCTGAACTACACTGTAACCGAGAAAGAGTTCTTAGCTGTAGTCCATGCACTAAACAAGTTCCGTCATTATATCACTGGATATCAAACATTTGTACATACTGACCATGCTGCTATTATATATTTGATGAATAAACCAGATGTGAATGCTCGTATTATTAGATGGTTACTTTTATTGCATCAGTTTGATTTAACCATTGTTGATAAACCAGGTAGAGAAAATGTTGTTGCTGACTTTTTATCTAGATTGGATTTGTCTGCAGATGAAGATGGGACGGTGGATGACCAGATGCCTGATGAGCATCTGTTTGCTATCTCAGTACTCTCTCCATGGTTTGTTGATATAGCAAACTACCTTGTTTCAGCTCAGTTCCCTCCGCACCTCTCTTCAAAAGAGAAGAGCAGAATCATCAGAAAAAGTGCCTCATTTACTTGGATCGGGGGCAACCTGTTCAAGCTTGGCCCCGATCAGATCTTAAGGCGTTGTGTAAGGGAAGAGGAAGTCTTTGACATCCTCCTCACCTGTCATGATGGGCCTTGTGGAGGACATTTTGCAGCAAAGAGAACTGCCTTCAAGATCCTTCAGGCAGGCTACTATTGGCCCACACTTCATCAAGATGTCAGAAGATATGTCAGCCAGTGTGACCAATGCCAAAGAATGGGGAAACCGACCCAAAGGGATGAGATGCCTCTCCAACCTCAAGTGACTCTTGAGCCATTTGAGAAGTGGGGCACGGACTTTGTGGGTCCAATCAATCCCTCTTCGAGGCAGAGATCCTACATCATTGTGTGTACTGACTACTTGACAAAGTGGGTAGAGACTAAAGCAATCAAAGTAGCAACAGAAGAGAAGGTGGTCGAGTTCCTCAGAGAGAACATCTTCTACAAGTTTGGCTACCCCAGAGAGCTGGTGACCGATCAAGGGAGCCAGTTCACATCCAACTTGGTTGAAGATCTCCTAGCTCATCACAAGATCAAGCATAGGACTTCCACCCCCTATCATCCTCAAGCAAATGGGCAGGTGGAAGTCACCAATAGAGCATTAGAGGGGATCTTGACCAAAGTGGTGAGCAGCAGCAGAAAAGATTGGGCAGATCGCCTGGTTGAAGCCACATGGGCTTACAACACCACTTGGAAGACCACCACCGGCTTCACACCTTATGAGCTGGTATATGGGAAGAAAGCTTTGCTGTCCATTGAGTTTGAGTATAACACTTTGAGGATGGCAGCTCAGCTGGACCTAGATCTCAGCCATGCACAGCAAGAAAGGTTATTGCAGCTGAATGGACTGGATGAGCACCGCATGCAGGCCCTCCTTCACTCAGAAGTGGTTCAACTTCAGAGGAAGGTGTGGCATGACCAACATCTCCATGACAAGCAATTTCAGCTGGGAGATTGGGCTCTGTTGTATGATTCCAGATACAAAGATTTCAAGGGGAAGTTGAGAACCAGATGGCTAGGACCATATACAGTGGAGAAATGCCATGACAATGGATCTGTCCTCATTCGAACCATTGATGAGGAAGCCATTCCCATGCTTGTCAATGGGCATCGATTGAAGATCTACAGGAGACCTCTCTCAAGACAAGAGTTTATCAAAACTGTGGAGAAATCTGTATTGGTCATAGAGAAGGGTTCTGCCTCTGCCTCTGGCGCACCCTGAAAGAAGATCTGAAAAAAAAAAAATAAAAAAAAAATAAAGATCCTTGGGTGAAAACCTCTCCGAGGCGCTCAAGGCAGGTAGTAGGGGTGAAAACCTCATTGAGGCGCTCCTATTGCTTTTGTTTAAAAAAAAAAAAAAAAGGGAAAAAGTTGAAAAAGATCCTTGAGCGAAAACCTCTCTGAGGCGCTCAGGGCAGATGGCACGGGTGAAAACCTCCTTGAGGCGCCCCTGCTATCTTTCAAAAAAAAAAAAAGAAGGAAAAAAAAACAAAAGAAAAAAACAAGATCCATAAGTTATTTGCATGCAGATTGCAGGTGTTCTATGGAGGAGAGGAAGCCTCTCAACTCAAGGTCAAAGGTCCTTATCATGCAGCCAGGACACCTCACCAGCACCTCCTCCAAGAATGCTCATGTTCTTCAAGGTATATGCACTTTCATTATAGATTGATTCTCCTACAGAAAGACACAGATTTTCTACAGGAAAGTGCCAGTTTCTACAGGAAGGTGCAAATTTCTACAGGAAGAGCTGCCTGTCTACAGGAAGCTCTGTATTTCTACAGGAAACTTCTTGTAGAAGCTCAGAACGGCCCAGAATGCGTTTCATGAGCAGATATGATGACTACGGGTTGGTGTGGACGCATGCAAGCCTCTTTTGGGCCCATGCACGACGCTGTTACCTTGCTCCACTACCCGTGTCGACATGCGGCCAAGTCCCTGCACCCACAAAGAAAATCGATGAGTTATCGCGGGCAAGCCATTTCCAAAGGTAACAAATGACGAGATCTCATACCATATGCATCAAGAGAGCTGGGATCGTGATCGAGAAGCCAGAACTGCCAGCGTGCAGCATGCACCCAAGGAGAAAGGACTGTGACGAGACCCCTCGCGGGGATCCTGTAACAGTTCAACCTGCTCGAGTGAATACCCTCCACAGCACCGCCATCCGAGATGAAATGCGGGCACATGAAAGCAAAACCATCCACTCCAGCGTCAGCAACCTGTAACCATGAGCCTCCGGGTCTGTGTAAGCCACGTGCAGCAGGTAGATCCGTCGTCCAAAAACTGAAAATCGTGTGCAGACGCGCGCAGGTAAGTGTCTCAACCTTCTCTCCATCAAATCGCATGAATATTACTTTGATTTGTTTGCATGGCGTAAGAGTGAATGGTTGAGCAGCCGTATGGCCAGTTGACTGGCCACGTCGGCTAGTTATGGTATAGTCGGATGATCGGGTGGCAGCCACGACAAAGAAAACACGCAGCACGCACGTGAAGATAGTCCCATCAACCGAGAAACAAGTTTAACCGAAAAGGGCGGCGGCAGATCTGTGGGAATGAATGCGGCAGCGAGTGAATATGCAGGCGAATGATGGGTGACGTCGCCCAACGGTCCGGCGGGGACAGCTCACCCCCCGCGCCACGAGCTGCGCCGATTCAAAATCTAATCGGCTAGATTATGCGCATGTATTCATCAACCTCCACTTCAAAACTTGAGTGGCTTTTCTGATTTCCTCGACACGTTGATACGCCAAGCTTTCGGCTACCAGAACACTGGTGAAGCGCACCTCAACCGCAGTCCAATTGCAGTCCTCCCCGAAGTTTGCATACTGCTCCTACAGGAACAGTTTCTACAGGAAGCAGTCTCTACAGGAACGCAGTCTTCTACAGGAACACGGGTGTTCACGTAAAAAAGGTGGCCGAGTAACGAGGTAACCCTGGACTCCTCATGCAATTGCTCATTTAAGGTGGTAGGATTGTCAGTTACTGTCTGGGTAAATGAGAAAGTAGACAAATTGTTGTCTGTGTGCCCATACTGCAATTCTACAGGATTGTTGCGTGGTTAGACTGTGTTGTAAAATTTTTGTGGGTTATACGCATTGTTCTGCACTCTGTCACCGAAATTAAACTCTCTTCCACCATCACCACCTCCGGTTAAGAAAATTGTGCGATCATGCCGGGTGGATTTATCAGGCGAGAGCCCACTGATTCAAATACACTAAGAAGAAATCAGGCAGTGGTAGAGCTCTTCACCAGAGCACAATGGATGCCTTTTTGTGATAAGTTACAGGGGTACGATGAGGAAGTGGCCGAGGAATTCTTGCAGGCCCTGAGGCCAAAATCCAAGGTGCTGGCCACAGTCAATTTCAGAGGCCTAAGCCTCAAAATCACCCCGCAGTCTATCAGTAGAATCACTGAGCTTCCTATGGGTCTCCCGTGGGATAAAGAAAAACGAAAGCTAAGCCAGCAAGCCAAGAAGGAGTTCTTCCCACCTGAAGAATCATTCACAGAGGACAAAAATGGGGTGAGGACGACAAGCCTGTTGCCACCATGGAACGAAGTCAGTTTGCAAATTATGAAATATATCACCTGTGAGGGTCGTTACAGCATCGTATATGCGTATCATTTCAGACTGCTCACCGAATTAAGACACCGGATCAATCTTCCTGTAGAGCAGAAATTAAGCATTCCTTATTTCCTGTTACAATCCTTGATTGAGTGCGCTACAAAGCTCAAAGATGGTATATCAGATCAAGTCGCACACCATGGGCTGATCAAATTGCTTGTGGAGGATGCACTGCACTCATATAAAGTTCCCCTCTCCTGGGAGTCATTTAGGAATCTAACACGAGATGGGGACATAAAAATGCTAGTCGAAGCTAGTGGCTCCTCCAGCGGTGAAGAACGAGAAGCAGAGGCCGAGGAAAAGAAGGAAACTAGCCCAAGTACCCCGACTACCATGCAGGAGAAGCAACACGAAGAAAAAGATGCTAAAGAAAAAGCTGACTCCCCCATCCTGTCAGCGAGGGAAATAAGGTCAAAGAGAAGAAGGGACAAAGTTGGGGCAGGCCACGTCAGCCCAATTACCTCTCCAGCACTCATAAGCAAACAAAAAGATAAAACCCCTACAGCAAAGCAAGCGAAAGTGAAGACACCCGTCACTACAGGAAAGGAGAAGCAGGCTTCTACAGGAAGCCTGAAAACAGCTTCTACAGGAAGCACAAAAGCACAGAAACAGGCTTCTACAGGAAGCCATGCAAAATCAAAATCAAAGGAGCAGAGGGTGGATGTTCTGGCCAGGGAGGCAGCGGCTGTATTAGCTGGCCTCAGTACGCCACCTAAGCCAAAAGGGAAGAGGAAGAGGGACCCTCCTCTCTACTTCAAAGCCCGGAGAAATGTTCGGATAAAAACAGGGAAACCACAAACGCAGTCCAGCAGCCCAATTGTCATCGAAGACACCCCTGCTTCTCCAAAAGAGATATCACCCTCAAAGATTACAGTTACCTACGAAAAGGGAAGTCCAAAGAAGAGCACATGGCAAGAAAGGGTAGATCTGTTGGATGAAAAAACCCGGCTACAGGAAGCCGAAAATGTCCTACAGGATACCTTGGCTCGGCTACAGGAAACCGAACAAAGAGAAGGGGAAGGACCCTCGTCACCAAAGAAGGGTGAGCTAGCACCTCCTGGAGAGGAAGAAAGAGAACATATCCCTGAACCTAGCCCTTCACCGAATCTGAACTCCTACTACACCTTCTTGGAGGCGGGAAAGATCATACCGCAAAAATTTACTGTACCTCTATTTTTTGAACTAGAGAAAGAAAGAGTTCGTTCCCACACATGGATGCAGATCGCTAAATCAAAGGGTGTGGCAGACATAGGCCCTTTACAAGATCAACTCAGGGAGGTCAGGAGTGAATTCACCATGGCAAAACATGTGGCTAGCTGCCAACATGCACTTCTACAGGAAGAAAACCAGAAGTTGAAATTGCAGCTACAGGAGCTAAGGGCAGGGGTAGGAACCTCCTCCAAGGACACCACAAATGAACAGCAAGGGAAACAAGAGCTGACCACCCATCTTGAGGGGCCAATTACACTTCTACAGGAAACAAGACAGCAGGGCCAAATTGAAACACAAGCTCTGAAAGAGCAGCTGAAACAAAAGGAAACACAATTGGCCTGCATGGCCAGTTGGGCCATGGAAGCCCTGCAGTGCAGACATCCTGCAAAGTCTTATGGGTTGTACTTAAAGGATCAGTGGCTACAGTTCCAGATAAACACATTAGCACAAAGAGGTATTGCACAAATCCATAGCCCACAACAATTTGCCGAATTATGCAATACTAGCTCAGCAGAAGACAAAGCCAAGCTAGCAGAATTCTACATCCACAATCTGGTTTTGCCTAATGAAGTCTCTTGGGATCCCAATATCGCCTTGGGTGATATGCAGTTGATGGCCTTCGCTTCATGGTTAAATCATGAGGATCAGAGAGCAACCGAAGAAAAATCGGTTATGAGCCGAGAAGTGAGAGAGCCACTGTACATTCGAGCAGAACCAGAGAATCCGGTTGCCCTCATCTCAGCCCGCCAACAGTTTTCTAATGATCCCACAGCTTCCTTGAGATTTATGGACCAGCAGGCCCAAGCAATAGCCCACTTTGAAGATATGGACAGATTATTGGGAGAAACTGCTGCCCATGCATGTGCACGCAGGTGGCATACCTTGGCACATAGTTTGAAGATCCGGGAGTACCATACCCCGACCCGGATGAGGGAAGCATTGGCAAGAGTGGACCTTTGCAAGAAATCCATGCAAAGACTTCAGGCCAGCTGGATTGGCCTTAAACTCAGCCCCCCATTGCTGCTAGGATTGGCTGAAGGAAGTACAGAGAAAGATGACAATGCACAATGGGAAAAGGTGGACCAAACAGCCAGGTTTCATATCAACAAAGAGGACATCACCACAAAAGCTTGGGATGTAAGGGGGGAAGTGCAAGCCATGAAGGACGAGGATCTTGACTGAGTTGCTCAAGGATGAGCAAATGGTTCAGCTGGGGGGTGATGATGAGCCCCAATTTTGGTACAATTTGGGCTCATTTTGGCCTATTCTACTTGCTCAAACCATTCATATTTTATTGCTTATGCATGCATTTCTTAGTTTGTTCATGTTGTTTGTAGGAAGAAGGGTAGGCACTCTATCTACGTGACTAATGCATTATGATTCCAGGTTTTGGCATTAAAAGGGAGCAAAAGACAACGAAAAAGGAGACAAGGAGACAACGAGGTGGCACTGCTGGTTTTTAGGAGAGGATGTCCACGGTCTTGGGGACATTCCTCGTTATTCCCACCAAGAACTCCGAGCTCCAATCCATCTCCCCTCCGAGCTTAGAAGCAGCCAGCTGTTCTACAGGAACAGCAGTTACAACTGTTCTACAGGAACAGCACTTATGACTGTCCTACAGGATCAGCAGTTAAACTCTAGTTGGACAGCCGAGCTCCTAAAATCAAGGACACTTGTTGGATCACTGTTTTGCATAAGTATAGAGGTCGTAGCCTTTGATAGGTTGTTGAAACTTTCGCATTACTATTGTAATTTTGGAGCACAGCTCAGTTTTTGTTCCTTTTTGTAAGCCAATTTGGCATGACATCAGATTATGAATAAAGAAGGCAGATTCTGATCTAGTTCTGAGTTTTCTTAAGGAGACTATAGCTCTCAGGTTAGGGCCCAACCTGAGAGCCATAGATCCCCTCTGCTGTAGTGTTGTTTGCATTTCGTTTCAGCACTCTGAGTTTTCATTTTCACATGCAATTTGAATTACAGGTTGTTGAATTAGTCTTTTTCATGAGCATAGATAGGACTAGTTTATGGTTGAATTGCTTTCGGTTGTTTAGTTAGATTAGCAGGTTGATAATACATTGGAGCTCCAGCAAAAAAGGTTGAGGAAGTCTCCACTGCCATCTCCGTTTGGAGATTGGAGTGCAGCCTATACCAGCCACAAAAACACGCAGTTCTTCACTTCATACATGTTGCAACATAGTCTCGTTATGATAGATCTTTCCACATGATTCACACCTGCACACACGCCTTCATCACAGCTTCATGCACATTCTCCTTCGCGTTTTGGATTGCTGTTCATTGAATTTATGCGCACAGGTAGTTTAGGTTGATGCATTTTCGGTTTGGTGACAGTCATAAGCATTTGTTTCACTTACACTGCTCTCTCTCGTTCCAGTACCTCATTCTCCATCTTGATCACGCATGCAAATACATCGTTGACCCCTGCTCCGCTCTGTTATCTCCCAAAGTCTTTCACTCCTCACATAGCTTCATTCTCTAGCCCTTTCGTTGACCTAGTCCTCTATCTTCCAACCTACTCCCTACACTCACTCCCTATCCTATTCTTCCACTTCTGAGCCATCACCAGCCTTGTTCCTACCTTACACATCTCCCCCTACCATTCCATCACTCCTCCATCACTTCAAACACTCACGGCAGGTCATCCTATAGCAATTTGTAGACATCCTGTAGAAATCTCTGTGTATCCTGTAGGATCCCCTGCAGACATCCTGTAGGAGGCCACTCACTCGGTTGCTGAGCATCTGAATGCGAGGAACCTCTGTGGATGGATGCTAAGGATCCCTAGGGACCTCTCCTAGCCTCCCCAACCTGTCCCACGCTTTCCTTCCTTCTCCATCCCATCTGCACAACCAAACCCTAGTTAGCACAAAATCACAATCATTCCATCCACTTAAGGGAAAAATACAAAAACATGTCTTTTATGATGCAAGTAGCTTAGATCCATGCATTTCCACTTATTAGAGGTAACAGCAGCATTGGTAGAGGTTTCATTCACATTCTTTGCATTATAGAGGTTAGACTAGTTAAATTAGGGTTTCCTAGGTTTACATGCTTTGATTTGCTTTCAGTCTATTTTGTCAAGTAGAGTAGTTTTCCTTTGAGAATAGCTTTCGTCCATCAATTAGCAAGCTTCTTCTGAGAGCCTATAGAAGTTGGCTTGAGCCCTAGCGGACTTGTGCCAGCTGACCAAGTGACAGCTGCGACAAGAGCTAGTACTTGTGCATATAGCATCGTCGCTTCCAAGTTTGTACGAACTACCGAGTTGATAAAATGAGAGACAGGAAGCCCCAGGAGTTGTAGCATTATTGCTACAATACTGGAGCTCACCATATAGGAGCGCTCTTTTAAGGAATTTTAACTTTATCTACATAAGCAAATAAAGACCTGCAGCTTCATTACTATACTTGAAAGAAGAAAACATAAGATGACACATAACAGAGAAGGTTACAAAATTATACCCAACAATTCATGGAAACTTCTGATTCTTTCATTAATCAACGAATATCAGGAATACGGTGGCCTAGTCTTCGGGTTCTCCAAAATTCCAACCCTTTCTTAGTAAATTTTCCTCTTTTTATACATTGTGGAACAATTGTTGATTTCTGAAACTGCCCAAATTATTTAACTGCTTCTCTAACTATATGAAGTAAAAACGATTACAGAATTTTACAGAGGGTAAAAGACACCTCAAAGACATGAAATAACAGGAACATAATTGAATTCAGAATGGGACGATAACTGTTGGATTGCTCTGTTAATCGGCTCTTAAGTTTCTTCTTTAGATGTTTTAATAATGCTTAATCCACTTAAACCATAATTAACTGCATTAAACTTTGACTTGTGCGAAGATTGGGGCTTGCATATATATCAAGTGCGCTTATATTGGCCAAAACATAAAGAAAACATGCCCATCTACCTTTTCTTCGGACTCAGCTTTAACATTGATTTTTCCCTTTACCAAGCGAAATTAATGCAAAGCGGAACTGAAAAAGTATTAACTTTGCTTCATAAATCCATCGAATCCGCCTTTTCAGCGCTTCGTCAACTTCCCATCACAAATCACAATCGGCCCTTTCCAGTGGTGCATTAATGTAATGTTGGAATTACGCATAATTCCTTCATATCTACGCTTTTCTATTAATAATGAAAATATACCATAAAGCATGCATTTTCCACTTCTAATGCGAGCTCTGCACAACTATCGATTCATAGCTTTATCACAATCGTAATCGGCCCTTTTCAACGTTGTATTGACCCACTTCTTAACAATCTGCGATATGATGGATCCAACAGAATTATAAAACATGGAAAATATAATATCGGGTTCGGAATCGCAAATTGCAATCAGCATAAGATATATACATATATAAAGGTTATGTGATGATCGTGGACCCAACGGAATTATAAATCATGGTGTGATTAATATCGGGTCTGGCCTATCGTGATTGCGGACCCGCTGGCATTATAAACGTAATATAAAGCTTTTCGGGTCCGGCCCTCATACATCGCAATCGACATGGCTATGTACACATATATGAAGTGTTATGTGATATCACGGACCCCACGGGAGAATTAAACATAATATATTTACATATATCAGGTCCGGAACCCAATCGCAAATCGCAATCGGCGAAATGAACTAACACATATACATAAGGCACTTTACAGACCCACCGAACTTTACAATATAATATATATATGTTTCGGGTCTGACCATCACATATCGCAGTCAACGTTCATAGTTTTGTGGTGCAGCGGAGCTGACGCACTTTATAAAGCATAGTATGTATATTTCAGGTCCAGGCCTTTAACTTTAACACTTGTTTCCTTTGTAAATCTCATATATTTCTTTATTTGCTTCTCATTTCAATATGCACTTATATATATATATATATATATATATATATATATATATATATATATATATATATATATATATATATATATATATATATCGGGTCTAGTTCTATATAACTATTTATATAATGACTTGATTTGTTTGTATAGCAACTTTGGCTACTCCGGGGCCGGTGCTTTTACAGTTCTTTTAGCGATTTTGCTATGTCACTTCTTCATCTTGCTTTTATCTCTTTTTAAAGATATTTTCAAGTGATTTTTGAATGAAACATGAATATTAAAGGCAACAAAAAATACATGTTACAACACGACCTTTCTTTTAGAGAAGACCGAGGTGAATAGAAGTCTGTCTTTGTAGCCTTTTTTGGCACATGTATCCATGGTTTTCTATGGTAACTTCCGACCCCTTGGATAGGGCATATATCTATGGAATTTAATAAGCAGTCTGACCCACATTCAAAGCACATCTTGAATCTAGATATCACGGAGAAAGTTTTGTAATTATGACTCATTTACCTGTGAAACTTTCGACACGCTCCTGTACATCTCCAAGGCCATTCAACCTCCTATTTGAAGTAGATCCTACGTATTTTTCTGGGCATGTGAATTACATGTATTCTAAGGTAGATCCACACTCGTTCTTACATTTCTGGAAGACTGTCCACATTATATCAGTTATGTTAAAGTGCGATGAAATTCAATTATGATGATAACACAATACATATGTGAAACATGGCAATAGCCTGCAATAAATTCGACTGAATAAAGGAAATAGTATGAACAGTGGAAAAAAGACACAAGAATAATTCTTTTTTTGTTGATGAACACATGGATCAAGAGCTTGAATGTACATGAAAATTGGCTGCAAAATAAATCTTGGATGCTACTTTTGAACTTTGGATTGAAGTTGATGGTATAAGTGCGTGTCGCTGACTCAAGATTGGAGAAAATATGTGGATTTTGTAATTGAGTGTATTGGTGATGAAGATTAATGTGAATGTAATTTGCAGTCAAATAAATCACACTTGAACATCCATCAAGAGGCCAACATCATTATCAGGTTTGATGTGAAGAATGAGCAAAAGCAATAGATATTGTATTGCAAGTGTTTCGTATTGATATTGAGCATAGGTGAAACTAGTGTGAAAATTGTGAAACTTGATCAGGTTGATCAGGGTGCCAGGGTGGTGCATGGTAGGAGAGTGGAGTCTCCTTCATTTCAGATCTTGAGAACACTTCAGGGTGTCAGGGCGGTGCTAGGACAGGTTGGAGCATGTGTGGGGTGTTGTAGCATCCTTCCAGTAGTAGTTGGTGAATAAGGGGGTCATAGCTTCCTTCAGGCCAGAGCCTGGGCAGGGTGTTGTAGCATCCTTCCAGTAAACTCGAGCATTAGAGCATACATCCAACAACAACTAGTAAATAAGGTGTTGGAGCATCATTCAGGTTAGAGCCTGTAAACCTGGGCATTGGAGCATCCTTCAAGTAGCAGCTGGTAAATAGGGTGTTGGTGCATCCGTCAGGTTGTAGCCTATAAACCAAAAGGTTGGAGCTGAAAATATTGATGTAAATTTTGTTGAAGACAAATGTTAAGAAGCGTGCGATTTTTTTGTGCCAGAGGGGTTTCCACCTAAAAACATGTTGTCTATTGTCTTGATGTTTGTGCATTGTTAAATGGTGTTGTTTACTGATCATGTGATGTTGAATTATTTTGATATAATTTTAATGATAATTAACACTCTATGAAGTTTAAAATACTAATTGAAGATAAATATTGATTCAACCCCCTTTGAGTATTTCCAACAATTGATTTCATAGCTAGGTTCCTTCAGTAGCGGTTTAACAACTCGAAGGTAGATCTTAGGTTAATCAAGATGGGAAAGTCAAGGAAGAAAGCCACCAAGCATTCAAAGAAGCCAAAGGAAGTTCCTGGTATTGAAATTCTTTTAGAACCTATTATAATTGATAAAGAGAAACATGTTGGTCCAATTCCTCTGATCAATGAATCAAATTTTTATTTTGGAAAGATAAAATGGAATTCGATTTGCAAGTTATTGGATATGATGTATGGGATTCTGTTGTTTTTGTAAATATATCTATTGATGAATCAAGAAAATACAATTCCAAATCCATGAGTATCATCTTAAGTGCCCTGCCAGATTCTATGAAATCCAATGTAGGACGATGCTCATCTACCAAACATCTTTGGGAGAAAATTCAAAATCTTCATGCAGGTCAAGATCATGTTGGTCAAGACAAAGATGATGATGATCATGCTTCAAGTCAAGCAGATTCTCATATGGAAGATTCTGACAATGAGGAAGAAGACGAAGAAGAGGAAGCAGACATGGAAAAGGTATTAATCAATGCTTTGAAAGAGTTGAAGAACACAGAGGAGGAAAATCACACACTCAAAGAAGAAGTTGCTCTCTTGAAACTCCAAGTGCAAGAAGAAGAAAAGAAAGAAAAAGACCTAGCAAGACAATTAAAGGAATATGGTCAAAGGTATGTAACTGAAATTGATCAAAAGAAAAAGGAACTAGATGCATCGACTTTAATAGAAATCAATAGGCTCATAAATGAAAATGAAAATGAAAGGCGGAAGGAACAATATATGATTTCAACATAGAAACTAAAAAGATTACTCTTCTAAAATTGCAAGTAGAAGAGGCAGAAGAAAGAAGGAAATCGTTGAAAGGAAGATTTAGGAATACCTTATTCAAAAACAAGGATAAGTTGATGCAACTCTTACTAAAATCAACAAGCTCAAGGAATTGCAAAGGAACACTTGTACGTTATTGAAAGGAAAGATCAAGAATTAACTCAACTGGAGATGAAGACAAAAGAAGTAGGTAAAGCTACATGTGACAAATTAACAAGCTCTAAGTCCCCATAGAGAAATATTGATAAGAAGGCTGACAACGGGATCCCTCAAATACCAAATCGAGTTGAAGGACAGAAAAAGGTTAAAAATGTTGTTGCTCCGAGAAGTAACCAATAAAAGGTTTCATCTCCTCCAAGAAAGAATGTCACAGAAGATCAGAAAGACAAGACAGTTCATCCAAGTACCCTAGATAATTTAATGGTCATTGTTTCTCATGTTCTAACTTTGGGAATATGGCTGGGGATTGCAGAATTTTTGACAGGGACGATTATCGAAACCCTAAAAGCTAGTTTGTAGGATAGTAATACGAGTTCCAAAATGACTTTTCTAGTAGAAAGTATATGATGTTTTCTCAATCATTCATGCCCAACATTGAGTGTTACAAATTCCATAAATATGGGCATATAACTTACGATTGCAGGTTCAAGATGGAATATTCCATGAAAGACAACCCTAAAACCATGTACAGGAAGGTCTAGAGAAGAAAAGAAAAACAAGAAGAACAGGTCAGCGGAAAAGTCTTTGCAGTCATGCTTTTAGGTTTTGTAAAGAAAAAATGTCATGATGAATCAACAGGTACATTGGAAGATGTCAAGGATCATAATGATCCAACTGAAGAGCTAGTTCATATGCTATTCTGAAGGATCCAGTTTGATGACTCCTTGTCCTCTGAATGTTGAGAAGTAGCAATAGTTGTACTTTTGAACAACTATCTTTTTGACAGGTTGATAGTTGGAAGATGTGAATGGAATTCAACATATGGGTAGTTTCAGTGGAGTAGCTTTGGAAAGAAAATTTAAGAACAAAATCGCAAAAGGACCCATCTCATTGATCTATATTAAAAGGTAGAATCAATTGTGGTGATTTGTATGAAGCAAGGCATGGCAGGGGGAGATAGGTTGTTTATCACAGAAAGCATTAAGGAATAAAAGTAGATAGGAAACTTGTAGGAAGATAGGGGGAGGCATTTTTTCAGGGGGAGCAATGATATGTTTCAGGTAAATAATACCAAGCATATTTTTAGGGAGAGTAACCATTTTCCATTGATATCAAAGGGGGATAAAAATCAAGAGAAGAATATTAGGCTTGAAGTCAAGGGGAGCAATGATCGCAGGGGGAGTATGTGTTGCAGTGTTGCAGGAACCCCCCCCCCCCCCCCCCCGATCAAAAGCCTGAAATATGATCCGTATGGATCCCTGGGCGATCCACCATATGAAACGCATTTCGGAAATTCTGAAACACGGATCGGGCTAGAAAAAACAATTCCTTCCCTGTTAGAACCGTACGACACGATTCGTGTTTTGGAATTTAAAAAACCTATTTCATACAGCATATCGGTTGTACGATCCGCGGTGGTTCCGGGTCAGATCCGTACGAATCACAACTGCTTCACCAGGCAGCTGGGTATTTCTGCTGCGCAGGCCACAAATTGGCTCTTTTTAAAAAAAAATCACTTTTACTTTTTGGGGTGGGTCCAACTTGGGTTAGGGTGAGGAGTGAAGGGATTAAAAGACCCTTTCATCTCTCATTTTCTCACTTCTATTTTATGAGAGCTTGGAGAAGAGAGGAGAAGAGAGGAGAAAGAGAAGAGAGACTTGAGGACTGAAGAAGGAGGAGAAAGGAGAAGGAGGAGGAGCTTGGAGGAGTAAAGAAGGGATTCCATCTACAAGAGATAAAGAGGTAAGTGCAAACCCCAAACTCCCTCATTTTTTTTGTCATTTTTTTTGTATTTTTCTCCTCCCTCTCCAACTCTTTCCAATTCTTTCTACTTTATCATTTAATTGCAGGTTTTACACCACCTATATCCATATTCCAAGATGGTGTTCTTTTGGCTTTTATGTATCATTCCACTTTTGGTTTTAATGATGTCAAGGGGGAGTAGGAATATAAGGGAAGAAGAACAAGAGGATAGTGGTCCCCATATGAGTGACCCAATGCATGATGAGGAGGAAGGGGATGAACCTAAAGGGAACATTGAAACACTAGAGGGGAAAGTTGCATTGACACTCTTGTGGAACTATGTGACCGAACTTGAAGGGCGAAAGGGTGGTGGAAGCTACAAATCTTTGTGCCCTCTAGATTTGGTATCTCATCTCCTCATGGTACTTCTACAAGCTCTGGAGGTAAAAGAACAATAGGGGATTTCCTTAATGTTGTTAGGAGGGATGATGTGGATGGAAAGATAGTCTAATTTCTTTGTGCTTGCGGTGTACCATTCAATGTGCTTCGCTCTCCCTATTGGCATGAAATGGTAAAATCCATCAATGAAGCTCCAAAAGGATACAAGTACCCCAACTATGAGAAATCTAGAACAATGTTATTAGAAAGAGGAAAAGCAAAGGTTCAAATAGCTTTGACACCTTTTACAAATGAGTGAGTGGATTGTGGGGTATCCATTGTATCAGATGGGCAGACAAATATTAGAAACGAACATTTGATAAATGTTCTTGGTGTTTCTACTAGTGGTGCAGTGTTTATTACATGTCATGACTCCTCCCCCATCAGTGCATCTTCCCAAAACATCGCAGATATCCTATTGCAATCAATTAGTGATGTTGGTCCGAATAATGTGGTTAAAGTGATCACAGATAATGTAGCAAATTGTAAGGCAACAGGAAAGTTATTGAGCGTACTCATCCACATATCTTTTGGTCTGGTTTCCTAGTGCACATATTGAATCTTTTGATGCATGATATTGTGAAGCATAAATAATCTGGGTGGATTAATGAGCTTTACAGGAGAGGGAAGCAACTCATTAAATTTATCATAGGGCATACAAGGGTAAACTACTTCTATGGTACTTACTCCAAGTTGCAGTTGCTTAAACTTGCAAAAACAAGATTTGCAAGTTATTACCTCACCTTTAGGCAACTATTGAAGGTGATACAAGATTTAACTAATATGGTGACCGATGAATTATGGGAGGAAATTAACGCTAATAGAGATGGTGTGAATGCATCCAAGGACACTATTCTTGACATGTACTTTTGGTCACAGGCCAAATATGTTTTGCAAATCACCAAACCAATTTATTACATGATCAAGTTTGCAGATTCAGATCGACCAATAATTGGGGAGGTGTATGAGCAAATGGATAGCATGTTGGGGCAGATTAAAGACATTGTTGAGCCTAGAGATATCACCTTGTACAATTATATTTGTGCAGAGGTGGAAAACCGATGGGAAATGCCAAATGTTCCATTGCATGCACTAGCATATGTTTTAACACCTAAATACTATCATCCATCATGGCTTTCAACACCAGCACCTGGGGAAGGGGAGCAAGAGAAAACCACACCTAGATCCAAAGGTTCACGAAAAATATATGATTGCATTGAGTAAATTAGTCCTTGATGAGGAGGAGGCTGCCATGGTACGGAGACAGTTGAGCAACTATATGCTTAGCACTGGCCATTTGGGAGCATGCATGCAATTAGAGATCGAGAGACTTCTTCTTCTCTTGAGTGGTGGAACATGCATGGCAGCATCACTCCACTTCTATATACTTTGGCATTGTGGGTGCTATCACAGGTGGTAAACACTTCTTTTGCAGAGAGGTGTTGGAGCTCTTATTCATTCATCCACAGTGTTAAAAGGAACAGGTTGAGTTTAGACTGGGCATAGAGCTTGGTTTATGTTCATTACAACTTGCAATTATTGTCCCATTACTGTGATGATGCAAAGCATAATAAAGACCTTAAGGTTTGGGACAGGAATCCAGAGGAGCCCAATTTGGAGGATGGAGTGTTGCGATTAGAGCAATTAGAGCAATTAGAGGATGCTCTTTTCCAAGTATGTCCATTTTGGTATGAATTTCAAAATTCAGTGAATAAGTGTTATGTCCATTGAATTCAAATGTGTAAATTTCTCTTATAAAGCATTTCTCTAATTCCTATTTTTAATATTTTTTGTTAACTAGTTTTTTTTGTATGAATTTTTTGATCGATTCCAGGATGATGATGATCGAGTTGAGATGCCACCCCCATCTGGTCCTTTGGTTCCCAAGTTCCATAGTTCAACACCAACAACAGGGGGTTCATCTTCATCAGTTTCAGTGCCACAACTTCCACAGGCACCATCTTCTTCATTGCCATCACATGGAGGCCCACCACCACATTCTCTTTGTGGTGGAAGGAGGAGATATTAGTAGATATATTCACAATTTACTACTTTTGTCATATATTAATCATTAGACTTGTAGGCTTGTTGTGAATTTGAACCTTTTTGTCTTGGTGGTGGCCAAGTGGCCTATTTTGTAAACATTATTATTTGAATTTTGGACATGACTAATGTTGACAGTTGCTCACTTGCTAGATAATATGCTTTATGTTTATGTTTTATAATATGCTTAAATGTTTTATGTTTTATAATATGCTTAAAATTTTGATGTATATTTGTAATTTCTAGAATATAGATGTTTGATCCTCGAATAATTAATCATTGATGTACAATGGAATCATGGATGCCATATCTATCTTGATTTATGTAAAAATATGCATGTTTTCATGTCTTCTACAACTAATTTGGTATTTGGGATGTTTGTTTTGAATATAAATGAATATATATATATATATATATATATATATATATATATATATATATATATATATATATATATATCCTCAAATAATTAATCATTGATGTACGATGGAATCATTGATGCCATATATATCTTGATTTATGTAAAAATATGCATGTTTTCATGTCTTCTACAACTAATTTGGTATTTGGGATGTTTGTTTTGAATATAAATGCAAATATATATATATATATATATAGTAGACGCTTCGCTTCCTAGATTTTTAGAAAATGACGCTTCCGTGTCCCCGCTTCCAAAAAACGTCCCCGTTTTGTCCCCACTTTGTGTAACGTTGATGTGTTTCCATCAATGAAAAAGCAAGAGATTGGTGAATGGTGTTTTCATTGATGCCAACATCCATTATTGAACACTCTTAATATTTTTCTTGATTGTCATCAATTGGAAGCTCCATTTGTTAAATCTCCTGGAAAACCCTAGGAGCCCCACACTTATTGAAAATTTGGAGGTTGAAGATCAGTGCATCTTCTCACAAAACCATCACCAGTTAATGCTCCTTGTCAACTTGATTCCAGTGGTATGTGGCACGCCATGAATGACCTCACGGTTTGAGAGATGCCCGTCGGAAGATATGAAACCCCACCTTGTAGTCCAAAACCCCAAGGGTTGTTGATGTGGTACTTCAATTTGACTAAGGCAACCAAGCCAAATGACATCACAACCAAGGAATAAAAGTATTTATCAAGAATATTTAAAATATTATCGGAAACCCTAATTCAGCTAAGGTTTTGTGGCTCAAATTTTACATTTCAATATTAAATTGTCTTCCTCCAAGTCGGCCTTGTTTTGGGCCCTAAATTTAAATTTTAAATACAATGTTTTCCCTCTTAATTTCTAAGTCAACCTATTCTAAAAGGTCTTCTCCACAAATCTAAATAAAGGCTCCTCATATCCATCACTAATGCATGTATTGATTTCATATCTAATGGTGTGACTTAGCTCTAAAATTCTCTCGACCCTCAGCAACTTTTGAAAATCTAACGAGTTGAAGAATTGATAAGGGTTGTTTTGGTTTATGATGTTTCTCTTTGGTTAGGGTTCTGTTGGGCTTCAACATTTCATTTCTATGATTCTTTGTTGTATATTAGCAAAGGAGTTTGATTGAGGACTGACACAAGTATCCAAGGTCATTCAGTTGTTCTTTTGGAGAATACTGAGGTGAATACAAGTTTGTCTTTGTCACATTTCTGAGCAAGTGGATCCATGGTTTTCTGTGATAAGTTTCGGCCCCTTGGCTAGGGAAAATATCTGTGGAATTCAATGATCAGTCTAACCCACATTCAAGGCTTATATTGAATCTAGACAACATAGAGAAAGTTCTATAATCATGACTCCTTTACCTCTGAAACTTTCAACATGTTTCTACACATCTCCAAGGCCATTTGGCCTCCTATTTGAAGCAGATCCTACATATATTGTTTGGGCATGCGAATTGCATGTATTCTAAGGTAGATCCACACTCGTTATTACATTTCTAAAACATTTTCCACATTATCTCAGTTATGTTACAGTGTGATGAAATTCAGTTATGATGAGAACTCAGTGATGACACAATACATATGTGAAACGTTGTAATATCCCACGATAAATTCAAATAAACAAAGGTAAGAGTATGAACAATGGAACAAATACACAAGAAGAATTCTTCTACTGTGAATGAATGTGTGGATCGATAGCTTGAATATACATGGAAATTGGCTGCAAAATAAATCTTGGACATTGACTGTGAACTTTGGATTGAAGTTGATGATATAAGTATGTGGAGATAACTCAATATTGGATGAAATACATGGATGTTGCAATTGAATGTATTGGTGATGTAGATTAATGTGAATGTAATTTTCGATCAAATAAATCACACCAAAACCTTGTTGTGTAAAGCCTCTTGTACTATTTGTGGCCAGTTCAAGCAATATTTCAGAAGGAAATTTGTGAACCTAAGTTCTCTCCCTCTGACAGATTAATTTGGCATAATCTCTAAAGTATATTGAAGAGCTGAAATGTCTAGATGCATATCTAAAATATGTGGAAGGTAGATATGAGACTAATATGTGACCAACATGTTGCAGTAAACATAGTGAGCAAAGGTGTCCTAAGAGATGATAGAAGCGGCCTTGATCTGAAGGGTACATTCTTGTGCATACAAGTGCGGCCCATTTTTTCAAGAAAAAATTGCGGGCCTCTTAGAGCTCGAATTTGGGCACTGATCAGTGGCACATTTTGAAATTTCTGAAATCTTCTTTCAAAGTCAAATTCTATAGATGTGATCTAAAAGGAAACTCGCACACCTATCTGGAGTTAATCTGCACTATTAGACCATACCTTTGGACTCTCTTTAGAAATCTATCTGCTCAATAAGTCAAAGGATGGTTGGTGACTGAAGTTATTGATTTCTTGTAGTAATATGATCATTGGGTTGAAGTCCTAAAGATTCGATGTCTTTGCAACAAATCTGAGGTTTGTATTACAAAATATTTTAATGCCCTGACTAGAGATTTACAAAAGCTTGAAATAAGACATGAGATTAGTATTGATGTAGTAGCAAATCTCTCAGAACTACAAGATAAGAAGCAGAACCTTGTGAAAACAAATGTTAGCAAGGAGAGTAAACTGACCAGTGAACAAGGATTGAACAATGGAAGTTCTATGCTAACATTACAAAAAACATTGATGATATGAAACTTAGAAACACCTGTATAAGTAATTAATAGTGGTTCGACTATGCAAACGTGGGGAAAAAATTTGCTAAAAGACATTTGTATGTATCAGAAGTTGTTAATTGCATGAAGGGTTATTTGTCTGATCATTCACCAAAATATATTATATATTAATATAGCCGCACATAGACATGTCACTTGAGAGAACTTGTTTGAATATGTCTAAGTAAAGGTTTGGGTCCCATGCCTTTTGAAGATGGAATGACATTGTTCCTGCTTTCCAGCACCTTTTTATTTTTTGTTTAACTTTGTAACAGGGTGACTGAAACAATTAAATCATAGAAAAATTAATTGATATATGGTCCTATATAGTCATTGGAAGACACTGGGAAAATTTGTAGAACACTTAGCTTACTATATAGTTTAATATGATTTTTGAAAGCATTGTTGATTAAAATTGAAAACCAAGAAAAACACTAAAATTGGAGCTTAGAGATAGGCATTGTTGAAGCATTAGCAGTAGCTTCAGAAATAGTGATGATGGTGCTTGCTAGTTGTGATAGTGACGTTGCAGGGCTAATTGTGGTTGAACATTGATAGGTTTTTGGTGCTTGATTGAACCAATATTATATGGATGGATGTTTGGTGACATGTTGATGTGTTGACATTTGAACATAAGAATATTTGATTGACTCTAGGTTTTCAAGTACAGATTGAGCAAAAGAACCAAATATTGTACTACAAGTGCTTTGTATTGATATTGAGCATCGGAAGATCTAGTGTGAAAATTGTGAAACACTGTCCGTCAGCTAATAAGGGTGGAAGGGTGGTTCTAGTGCAGGTTCGAGCCTGTGTAGGGTTTTGTAGGATACTCCCAGTAGCTGTTGGTGAATCGGGGAGTGAGAGCCTATAAACTTAAGCGTTGGAGTGTCCATCTAGCAGCAACTAGTAAAACAAGTGTTGGATCATACATCAGGTCGAAATATGTAAACCTAGGAATTGGAGCATCCTTCTAGTAGCAGCTGGAAAATAGGGTGTTGGTGCATCCTCCAGGTTGTAGCTTATAAACCAGGGGGTTGGAGCCTCCCTCAATTGGAGCTAAAAATATTGATGTACATTTTATTTAAGACAAATATTAAGAAGCATTCGACGGTTTTTTCCCCAGAGGGGTTTCCACCTAAAAATATGTTGTCTAGTGTCTTAATGTTTTTGCATTGTTAAATGGTGTTGTTTACTATTCATGTGATGTTGAATTATGTTGATCTAATGTTAATGATAATTAATGCTTTGTGAAGTTAAAAATACTAATTAAAGAGAAATATTGATTCACCCCCCTCTTAGTATTTCCAACAATTGGTTTTAGAGTCAGGTTCCTTTAGTAGCATCCTAACAACTAGAATATAGATCTCAGGTGAATAAAGATGGGAAAGTAAAGTAAGTAAGCCGCCAAGCATTCGAAGAAGCCAAAGGAAGTTCCTAGTATTGAAATTCTTTTAGAACCTATTATAGCTAATGAAGAAATAGGTTGGTCCAATTCCTTTGGTCAATGAATCAGGTTTTATATTTTTGAAAGATTAAATGGAAATCTATTTGCAAGCTGTTGGATATGATATATGGGATTATGTTATTTATGGAAATATCTCTATTGATGAATCAAGAAAATACAATTCCAAAGCCATGAGTATCATCTTAAGTGCCTTGCCAGATTCTATGAAATCCAATGTAGGACGATGCTCATCTGCCAAACATCTTTGGGAGAAAATTCAAAATATTCATGTAGGTCAAGATCATGTTGGTTAAGACAAAGATGATGATGATCATGTTTCAAGTCAAGCATATTCTCATATGGGAGATTCAGGCAATGAGAAAGAAGAGGAAGTAGACATTTAAAAGGTATTAATCAATGCTTTGAAAGAGTTGAAGAGCACATATGAGGAAAATCACACACTCAAAGAAGAAGTTGCCCTCCTAATACTCCAACTGCAAGAAGTAGAAAAGAAGGTAAAAGACCTGGCAATACAATTAAAGGAATATGGTTAGAGTTACGTAACTAAAATTGATCAAAAGCAAAAGGAACTAGATGCATCTTTAAAAAAAAATAGTAGGCTTAGAAATGAAAATGAAAGGTAGAAGGAACAAATACAAGACTTCAAAAAAGCAATTGAAAAGACTACTCTTCTAAAATTGCAAGTAGAAGAGGCAGAAGAAAGAAGGAAATTATTGAAAGGCATATTTTAGGAATACCTTGCTCAAAAGAAAGGAGAACTTGATGCAACTCTTACTGAAATCAACAAGCTCAAGGAATTGCAAAAGGAAGACTTTAAATTTATTGAAAGGAAAGATCGAGAATTAGCTCAATTGAAGATGAAGATAGAAGAAGTAGTTAAAGCTACATGCAACAAAGGCACAAGCTCCAAGTCCCCGCATAGAAAAACTGATGAGAAGACTAGCAACAAGATCCCTCAAGAATTTTTCATTTGGTCGGGAGCGAAAATCACGGAGGGCGACGAAACTCGACCTATGGCTTAGTGTTTGAGAGCTTTGGTGATGGTGGTTTGCCCATCGGCCTAGACAGGCAATGTAACCGCTTGTTATCACCTTCATAGGTGTTTATCCTCTTGCATTTCGGCTGACCTCCTCCATTTGTAGACCATCTACTCCATTCGCGACGAACTGCTTTGTTCACCTCACTGACCCGACATTTGTCAGCTGGGGAATTTCTTGGGATGGTTATTTATCTGTTGTCGGTTAACATGGACAGCAACATTATTGATTATTCTGAGGATTCATTCACACTGGACCCCAACTGGTATGTTTTCCCTTTGCAATTGTTGGTCACCTCCTCAAACATCTCGTTGGAAATTCCCACAACCCTATTTGGAGTCCCTGGGGTTTACTCGGTGCTAGAATACCCTTCTTTCACCATTTTGGCTCAGCAGTCTCATCCATTACCTGGGTCGTCATCTTCTACTTTGTCGTTTCCTGGTTGCCCTGAAGCGGCAGACTTCCCACCAGAATTCGACCTCCTCCTGTTCTCCCTAGCCTCTCTATAGTTTATCTCATCATGTCTTAACCCACCTGCACCCCCGTACCCTTTGAACCCCACTCCATCTTTTCCGTCGGAATCTTCTCACATTCCTCCCCCACACGCTCCGCATATCAATCTGCCCCTCCACTAGACCCTGCGGTCCCCTTCCCCCCTCCCCCCATCCCCGACCCTCCCACCTCTGGTTGCTTTGCGGACTCATCTCCACCCCATCAGGGTTTAACCAGGAACCCTCGCTCGGAGGCTGACGTGATTCCATCTCACTCACAGCAGACTAGGCCACCCCAAAATCATTCAAGGCATCCTTCAAAGCGTTTCAAAGGGGTGAAGGTAGGAAATTAGCAAATATGCTTCACATTTGGTGTCAACATTTAGATGGGGGAAGTACAGGATACCTCCAACCATGTTCTGGTTGGCCGTGTTCGGGGTAGGGCATACTCGTGGATGGTTTTCTTTGCAATTTCAGATGCCCGAGTTTATTCCTTGGGTTTTATCAAAACACTGGCACATTGAATTGGCTCTGGTTCTCCTCAAATGATGGAGCCCTCTTTTTGATCCTGAGCGTGAACACCTTGGGGCTGGACCCATCTAGGTCAGACTGCCTAGCCTCCCACTACATTTCTGGTCAGAAGATATTTTCAAGCGGATTGGGAAAGCCCTCGACCGATACATGGATTATGAAAAATCTTATCTGTTGACTAGGAATATGTCCATGTCTTGCATCGTAGTTTTCCTTGATACCAAGGTGGGTCTAGAGGAAAGTATGCAACTGCATTAAAGGGATACATGCAGGGTACAAATATTGGAATATGAGGGGGTTCCATATCGATGCAAGATATGTCACAAAATTGGACATATTTATAAAGATTGTCCCCTACTTGCATCTAGCTCTGCTTCATTTGCACTGCCTGAGCAAGCCACTGCAATCCTGGTTCTTGGTCGACGTGGGAGCACCTATTCATTATGAAGATGATCAATTGATGGACTCTCAGGTAGCTCATGGCACTAGCACTCGCAAGGAGAAGATTCGTCCCCCATCCCCACATATCACCAAATCATGTGCGGCTGAAGCCACGGCTACCTCTATTGTGGGTACCATCTCTAACCATCCATCTCTCCAATTGTTGTCATATGTTTACTCTCCTTGCACTTCATTTTGTCATGATGGTATTGTGAATTATACACCCTCTGTTGTATGTATAATATTTCCATTTGCACCTATATTTTCCCCCACTCCTCCTACCATTGCTGGGATACCGGATTCTCTCTCCCCTGTAGAGCCATCCATTGACTCTAGTATGGGACATTGCTATAACCTTCGGTCTTTATCTTGTATACCCCTGGGGGACGGTAGTGGAATTGGCATTTCTCCCCTTCCTTCGCACTCCAGGACTGCCCATGGTAGACAATCCAACATTTCTAAAGCCATCCTCCAAGCTGGATTGGATGTGGCTAAAGGGCAACAACAATCCATTGATAAGGTCCTTAGAGCATTAACCCCCCCCCCGTTTCTCCATGAAGTGGATCTTCTACCACTGTCGAGGGTTGGCTAGCCCTGCTAAGAAATTAGCCTTCCATCGATTGATGGAATTGGAATGGTGTGTTGGAAATAATACTGAGAGGGGGGGTGAATCAGTATTATCTAGCAATTTAATAAATCTTCCTTATTTGATCTTTGAATTATTTTAGCATGTCAGTACCATAAAATAATGAGCATGAAAAACAGATAGTCACACCAAAGAACACAAGATGTAAGGTGGAAACCCAATGTGGGTGAAAACCACCTGCTGCAATATGTCTCTATCTTCTTTCAATTTAGAAACTTCTTTTACAATGATTTTGTACTGGTGCAGTCCTTTACCAGTACGCAGGCTGCAACCTGCAGAGAGCTACAACTCTCTCTCTCTCTCGTTTTCCAGTCTACTCCTGGAAGGGAGCTACAACCCCCTACTTCTTTTCATAAAGCATCAGATGATCAACAAGTACATAACAGATATAGATCACTACAGATATCAGATCAGCAACAACAGAACTAACCCAGAACACCTTATCAATAGAGAAATTCAATCAACAGAACATCTTAAAACAGAGACGCAGTTTTTCTTTCTGTGGCCTGCGACCAGACGCCGTTAACCTTCTACTACTCTGCGTCCACACGCAGATATCCTTCTGCTCCGCTGCGTGCCCACGCACTGTTCCTTTGACTGCTCTGCGTTCTGTTGCTTCAGGGACGCACCCAAAGATACTATCGCGCCGCGTCTTTCGCTACAGAGACGCACCTGAAAACACTATCGCGCCGCGTCCTTCTGCTTCAGAGACGCACCTGAACCTTGATCTCCCTGCGTCCCCACGCAGGTCTCTCTCTACTGTGTTACGTCTCGGCGCACTTTCCCTTTATAGTACCTGCGTCCCGGCGCACTTTCCCTTCACTGAACCTGCAACCCTTTAGATATAAATGATATGAAGGCTTCAGGACAAACCCAAACAGTCAGATCTACAGATCTGATCATGCGCCATAGAGATCACAGTCCATTAGAAGATTCGCCCTCTTAGATCTAGACTAGATCTCACCAAATAAGATATTCAACCCAAGACAATTGCACAATCCAAATGAACTCCTTTGCTTTATATAGGCAAGCTCCTCCTCAAAACATGGAACAATACCACGAGCCGACACCATAGAAACATAAAACCGTCGGCTAGATACCACACAAGAAACCCCCACGTGCTTTTCTCTGCCTTGAAATGTGTGCACTGGGTAGACGCACCCCCTGAACGGCTGGCCGGCGTCCCTGGACGCGGGTTCTGCATGGTATACCTGCGGGGACGCACTTTCTGAACCGATTGCCTGCGTCCTTCTTAATTTTTTAACAAACTGAGAGCCTTACCACTGGAGTTGCCATCAAGTACAACATCTGTAACATACAGTCATACCAGATAACATAATGCCAACAATCTCCCCCTTTGGACTTGATGGCAACCTCAACCTTACAAGCTTCAGCTTCATTCTCCCCCTTTGACATCAAGGGCAAAGGGTATGCTCCCCCTTAGCTCATGCTCCTCCAGATCTGCAACAAATAACCAGAAATCCACCATGAAAGAGATAGAGACATATTGCAGCTATTTCCAAGATCTCCTTCTCCATAATGCCAACAATGCATTATGTGCTCCCCTTGAGCCTTGTACCACCAATAAGAAGATGTTCAACAATAAGATGATGCATCAACAACCCCCAGCTTTTGCCTGAGGTATTCAAATGTGTCCCTGGGCAATGGTTTGGTGAGAATATCAGCAACTTGTTCCTTGGAAGGAACATACTCCAACTTGACTTTCTGTTCAAGCACTTGTTCCCGGAGAAAATGGTACTTGATTGGTATGTGCTTGGTTTTTGAATGCATAACAGGGTTCTTTGAGATGCTGATTGCACTTGTATTATCACATAAGATGGGGATTGGTGGAGTACAAGTGATTTGAAAATCCTGCAAAGTCTGCATCATCCAAAGGAGTTGGGTGCAACAAGATGCAGCAGCAACATATTCTGCTTCAGCTGTAGATAAGGCAATGGAACTCTGTTTCTTGCTGAACCAAGATACCAGTCTGGAACCCATAAAGAACGCACCACCACTTGTGCTTTTCCTGTCATCCACGCTTCCGGCCCAATCTGCATCTGTATAAGCATGAAGAGTAAGATCTGTATCTCTAGGATACCATAAGCCATAATTTTGAGTCCCTTGAAGATATTTGAAAATTCTCTTTACTGCCTAAAGATGAGTCTCCTTCGGATTTGCCTGAAATCTTCCAACTATTCCAACTGCATGCATGATGTCCGGTCGGGTACCTGTCAAATATAGTAAACTTCCAATCATAGATCTGTAGGTTGGTTGATGTACTGCTGCAGATTCATCATTTGCACTGAGACTACATCCTGTGACCATGGGTGTACATACTGGTTTTGCATCTTCCATGCCATATTTCTTCAAAATCTGCTTGAGATACTTGGTTTGAGATAAAAAGATTCCTCCTTCCTTTTGTTGGATTTGCAAACCAAGGAAATATGTCAGTTCTCCTAGCAAGGACATTACAAATTCTTTTTGCATGACCGAGGCAAAGCTTTGACTCATAGCTTCTTCATTGCTGCCAAAAATAATGTCATCTACATACACAACAAGTATTAGTAATTTGTCATTTTCAACTTTTATATACAGATTGCTATCTGCTGAACCTTTTGAGAAACCTTGTTGATGAAGATATTTGTCCAACCGGTAGTACCAAGCCCTTGGAGCTTGTTTGAGACCATAGAGAGCCTTTTTCAATCGGCATACAAGATTTGGATCATTTCCAAGAATGAACCCATCTGGTTGTTCAATGTACACTTCTTCTTCCAAGTCTCCATTCAGAAAGGCTGATTTCACGTCCATTTGAAATACTTTGAAGTTTTGAAAACTTGAGAGAGCAAGGAACATTCGGATGGCCTCAAGTCTTGCAACAGGAGCAAAGGTTTCTTCAAAGTCTATTCCTTCTTGCTGCGCATACCCTTTACAAACAAGTCTGGCTTTGTTTCTAATTACTTCTCCATTTTCATTCAATTTATTTTTGAAGACCCATTTTGTTCCGATAACATTCTTGTCCTTTGGTCTAGGAACCAGCTCCCAAGTGTTGTTCTTTTCGATTTGCTCAAGTTCTTCATCCATTGCTTTCACCCAACATTCATCTTTGCATGCTTCTTTCACATTTTGTGGTTCAGTAGAGGAGAGTAATGCCAAATAGCTTGAGGCTTCTGCAACTGTTCTTCTTGTTTGTACACCTGCTTCTTTCTGCCCCACAATCTGAGATTCTGGATGATTCTTCTGAACATATCTGGATGGAGTTTTCTCTTCTATTCTTGTCTGCTCCTCTGGTTCTTCTTGAGGTTCTTCTTGAGGTTCTCCTTGGGGTTCTTCTTCTTCATTATTCTGTCTTTGAGGGTAGCCTTCATCTTCTTCTATATCTTCATGATGTACTTGCCTAGGAATATATCCCTTCTCATCAACCACTACATCAATGCTGTCAACAATTCTGCCAAGTCTTTTATTGTAGCATTTGTATGCTTTGCTATGTGGAGAATAGCCAAGAAGAATGCCTTCATCTGCTCTAGGTTCAAGTTTGCCAAGCTGCTCATCAGTATTCTTGATATAGCATTTGCTCCCAAAGATTTTGAAGTGCTTTACCGAAGGAGTCCTGCCACTCCAAAGCTCATGAGGAGTTTGAGTGCTGTTCACCCGGACATTTGTTTTGTTGAGAATAACAACCGCAGCATGTGCAGCTTCACCCCAGAAAGTTGCGGGAGTTCCTGATTCATCAAGCATAGCACGAGCCATTTGTTGGATTGTTCTGTTCATTCTTTCAACAACTCCATTTTGCTGAGGAGTTCTAGCTGTAGAGAATTCTCTCCTTATCCCATGTTCATCACAGAAATCGAAAAATTCATTTGAAGTAAATTCCCCACCTCTGTCGGATCTGAGGCACTTAATTTTGTGACCTGATTCATTTTCAACCAAGGCTTTGAAGGATTTGAATTTTTCGAATGCTTCATCTTTGTGCTTCATAAGTCCTAACCAGACAAACCTGGAGAAATCGTCAATAAATAATATCAAGTATTCCTCTCCTCTAGGTGTTCTTTTCCTGAATGGACCACATGTATCTGTATGTACTAGCTCAAGAGGCATGCTAGCTGATCCTTCTTTCTCTGGAAAGTTAGTCCTGGTTTGTTTTCCAAACTGACATGATCTGCATATGGTGTTGTCAGGAATTTTGATATCTGGAAGATCGCGAACTGCCTGATATTTGCATGCTTTCCTTATTTGTGAGAAGCTTAGATGTCCCAACCTTCGATGCCATAACCAGTGCTCTTCATCCTTGCTTAGATAGCATTGTTGTTGTCCTTCTTCAAATATGTACAGATTATTTGGAGTTCTTTTGCCTTTGAGTACTGTTTTACCTGTATCAAGATCACGAACAAGACATCCATTCGATCTGAAAATAACCTCGGTTCTTTGATCACACATCTGGCTGACACTTAGAAGATTATGCTTCAATCCATCAACATACAAAACATTTCCAGCTTTGACCTTTCCTTTTAACTGAGCAATGCCTTTTCCTTTTATAGTTGCAGGAGTATCGTTTCCAAAAGAGACTTTCTTTCCTTTTTCTAAAACAGAATAAGATTCAAGTTTTTCTTTATCACCTGTCATATGCTTCGAACATCCACTGTCAATGTACCATAGATTTTCCTGTCCCTCTGCATAAAATGCTATTCCACATCTTTCTGTTTGAGGTTCCTTTATTCTCCATGTTTTGGTGCTTGAGGCTTGCTCCTTTTTCTACTGAAACCTGCTCCTGCATTCAGATTCTTCATGACCAAAGTTATTGCAAATAGAACATTCGAATTCATTTTCAAGAACTGAAAAGTTGTTATAGGTCCTTTTTGTCATCCCTGTCATACTTCTTTGTTTTTGAGCTTCCCTAGTCATGATTGTTTTATATGCAACACATTGAGCTGCTTTGTGACCAAAATTATGGCAAGAAAAGCATTGTCCATTGAAGAAGCTTCTGCGGTTATTGAATCTACCTGCCAACTGATTGTAATTTCTATTTTCATCTATTCTTGAACCAAACTGAGAAGATTTTACCTGTGGCTGGTTGTAGCTTTTGTTCACCCTTAAGATGGATTGCCCCTGATAGTTTCTGTTTGTATTTTGTCCCTGCTTTACCTGATTATCTTCATTGTTCTTCTGCTCATTTCTTCTTGCCGCATCAAGATAACTTTTTGAGGTGGATGCTTGAGAGGTTTCTCCATTGTAACCCAAATCTGTCTTGTTTAGAGGAGACCGCTGCACATTGATAATCTCATCCAAAGTTTCAGATCCTTTGACAAACTTAAGATTAATAGCTTTTGTTTTCTCAATTTCTTTTCTGAGACCAACAATTTCACCTTCTAGTTTTTCAAGATGTTTTTCTTTTTCATCAATTTGAAATTGTAGAGTATCAATGATCACATTCTTTTCTTCTATACATCTCTTGAGTCTAGTAATTTCATCATAGAGGTTATTCACATCTACAGCATCCTCATAATCATCATCTTCAAATGCCATTAACAACTTATATTTATTACCTTGTTCATCTTCATCACTGTTTGATAAACCATCACTATCTTCATGGGTGTAGTAGCTTTTCTTATTTGCACTTTGTTTCTTGTTCCATCTAGCAGGTTCCTTTCCTTTATCCTTATAAGGACATTTTGCAGCATAATGACCTACTCTTCCACAAGCAAAGCATTTGAAAGGTAGCTTACCTCTGAACCTTCCAGAACCCCTTTGAAGATTTCTGACAAAATTTGATTCTTCTTCCTCTTCTTCTGGAACATGGCTTGCTTCATAGTAATCTTCTTTGCCTGATGCCTTAAAAGCAGCTTCCCTTCTGTCTGATGGACCTCCCTTTCTCATTTCATAAGCAGTTAGAATTCCATGTAGCTGAGACATAGTGAGAACACGGAGATTTTTCTTTTCTTCTATTGCAGATACTTTAGATTCAAACTTGGGGGATAATGATCTTAGAATCTTTTGAACTACTATAGCCTCTTTTATTTCTTCACCCAAATTTTTCATAGAATTAACAATCTCATCTACCCGAAGAAAATAATTAGCCACACTTTCATCATTATACATCTTGAGAGTCTCATATTGAATCCTGAGAGTTTGAAGTTTAGCTTGTTTTACCTGTTCATCTCCTTCATAGCTCGTGACCATTTTGTCCCATATCTCTTTTGCTGATTTGAAGTGCATTACCTTCATGAATTATGTTTGGGATATACTTCCTAATAGAGTACTGACTGCTTTTGCATTTGTTTCATACTTCTTTTTCTCAGCTGGATCTGTAGGAGTAGCTGAAGGAAAAGCATAGCCTGTTTCTACAATGTCCCAAACTTCTGTACCAAGAGATTGAAGATATGTAGTAACTCTTACCTTCCAATAATTGAAGTTTGTCCCATCAAAAATCGGTGGCCTGATTGATGCTTCTCTCTCGTAGTTGCTCATGATGAACGATCTACCTTCAAGCGATCAAGCTTCTCTGAAGGACCTGCTCTGATACCAATTGTTGGAAATAATACTGAGAGGGGGGGTGAATCAGTATTATCTAGCAATTTAATAAATCTTCCTTATTTGATCTTTGAATTATTTTAGCATGTCAGTACCATAAAATAATGAGCATGAAAAACAGATAGTCACACCAAAGAACACAAGATGTAAGGTGGAAACCCAATGTGGGTGAAAACCACCTGCTGCAATATGTCTCTATCTTCTTTCAATTTAGAAACTTCTTTTACAATGATTTTGTACTGGTGCAGTCCTTTACCAGTACGCAGGCTGCAACCTGTAGAGAGCTACAACTCTCTCTCTCTCTCGTTTTCCAGTCTACTCCTGGAAGGGAGCTACAACCCCCTACTTCTTTTCATAAAGCATTAGATGATCAACAAGTACATAACAGATATAGATCACTACAGATATCAGATCAGCAACAACAGAACTAACCCAGAACACCTTATCAATAGAGAAATTCAATCAACAGAACATCTTAAAACAGAGACGCAGTTTTTCTTTCTGTGGCCTGCGACCAGACGCCGTTAACCTTCTGCTACTCTGCGTCCACACGCAGATATCCTTCTGCTCCGCTGCGTGCCCACGCACTGTTCCTTTGACTGCTCTGCGTTCTGTTGCTTCAGGGACGCACCTAAAGATACTATCGCGCCGCGTCTTTCGCTACAGAGACGCACCTGAAAACACTATCGCGTCGCGTCCTTCTGCTTCAGAGACGCACCTGAACCTTGATCGCCCTGCGCTCCCACGCAGGTCTCTCTCTACTGTGCTACGTCTCGGCGCACTTTCCCTTTATAGTACCTGCGTCCCGGCGCACTTTCCCTTCACTGAACCTGCGACCCTTTAGATATAAATGATATGAAGGCTTCAGGACAAACCCAAACAGTCAGATCTACAGATCTGATCATGCGCCATAGAGATCACAGTCCATTAGAAGATTCGCCCTCTTAGATCTGGACTAGATCTCACCAAATAAGATATTCAACCCAAGACAATTGCACAATCCAAATGAACTCCTTTGCTTTATATAGGCAAGCTCCTCCTCAAAACATGGAACAATACCACGAGCCGACACCATAGAAACATAAAACCGTCGGCTAGATACCACACAAGAAACCCCCACGTGCTTTTCTCTGCCTTGAAATGTGTGCACTGGGTAGACGCACCCCCTGAACGGCTGGCCGGCGTCCCTGGATGCGGGTTCTGCATGGTATACCTGCGGGGACGCACTTTCTGAACCGATTGCCTGCGTCCTTCTTAATTTTTTAACAAACTGAGAGCCTTACCACTGGAGTTGCCATCAAGTACAACATCTGTAACATACAGTCATACCAGATAACATAATGCCAACATGGTGGACATTATAATTTTAGAGGAGACACTTGTGACCGGAACACAAATTACTCCTATTCTTGAGACCATTTTACCTAGATGACACTTCACTGCACTGGATGCCGGAGGGAGATCTAGGGGTTTGTTATTGGGTATTGACCCCACATCCATTATACTATTAAACTCGTGGGGGGGAATAGGATTCATCGGAGCTGATGTATACTCAGCAGAGATTGGAAGGTAGCTAAGGATTATTAATGTCTACGGACCTTATAACAACACACTCGCTTTCTGGCAACAGTTACTTGAATTTTAATACTTTAAAGATGAGAACATAACTATAGGGGGGATATCAATCTCTCTTTGGGACATGCTGAATCTTGGGACATGAATGCTCAGATTGACTCGCTATCGAACGGGATCTTGTCCCTACTGGAGGATCACCAGCTAATTGATTTACATGCCCTGCTTAAAGCCCACCTGGCAAAATCAAAGGACTAGGGATGTTGCACTAACCAGAATATTGGATCTTTTCTGGTTAAGGAGACTTTATTAGATCAATTTCCCCTTTATCATCAATGGGTGGGATCAGGGGGGTTTTCAGATCACCATCCCATTTATCTGGAGATTGCAGGCAGTGTACGAAAGCCAAATGCACCTTTCAAGTTTAATTCAACCTGGCTTAAAGATGATAGCTACATACAGATGATAACACAGAATTGGAAATCCATTACAGCTCAGTCGGGTCTAACAACCTCAGAGATATTTGCAAATAAAATGGTAATCCTAAAATAGAAATCAACTAAATGGCAAAGAATAAGAGGAACAAAGACGAGCAGATCATGAGAGACACTGAACTGGAAATTGAACAATTGAGTGGATCGAAGAGCCAAGGTTTTATCTTTGTTGATGCTAAAGAAAATTTGATCCGACTTGAGATCGAGCGGAATAGGATCTTGAAAGACAGGGAGGAAACTTGGCAACTCCGAAGTAGGGCCATCTGGTTAAAGGAGGGGGATGAGAACACCAAGTTCTATCATCATGTTGCAAATGGGTGTCAGGCCATTAATACCATCTGGCAACTTGTGGATGAGGAGGGAACCCATGCAAAGACCTTCCATGAATTGGCCAATCTTGGTATTTCGCATTTTGGGAGATTATTCAAAGCTCCTCCGGAGGAAAATCTTGCAGAGATCATTAGGGTAGCTAGACTTTTCCCCAGATATGTGGACCAAGATACAGGTGAAGAACTACTTACCCAAGTATCCATGGGGGAATTAGAGGCCACTATAAAGTGGTTTAAGAAGGATAAGAGCCCTAGACCAAATGGATGGTCGATCGAATTTTACATTGCTTTTTGATACGGTTGGACAGGAGCTACTTCAGATCATAGAAGAATGTCGAACTAGTGGGTGAATGTATGATGCTTTCAACTCTACATTTATCACTCTCATTCCCAAGTCTGATGACCCACAGAGCTTTGAAGAATATAGGCCCATATCCCTTTGCAATTGCATATACAAGATAATTTCCAAGATCATAGCAAATCGCCTCAAGCCCATATTATCTAAGCATATATCTTCGAAGCAATTTTCTTTCCTTGATCATCGACAAATTCACGAAGCAGTGGGTACAACACAAGAAGCCCTTCATTCCATCAAATCAAAGAACCTCAAAGGCATGATACTTAAGATTGATTTGGCAAAAACATTTGATCGCACCAGCTGGCTATACATTAGAATGCTATTAACTCATCCTGGATTTCCTCTACCATTCATCCAATGGATTATGTGTTGCATATCCAATGTACCATATAGTGTTTTGAGAAATGGATCAACATCCTCCTTCTTCCATGTAGAAAGAGGACTGAAACAAAGCTGCCCACTTTCCCCTCTACTTTTTCTAATGATCATGGAAGGTATGAGTAGGCTCATCTCAGCGGATCGAATGCAGGGTAGACAGAGGGGTGTCAAGATCACAAACCATTGCATTCTCACACATCTCCTATTTGTGGACAACATTCTCATATTTCTAAATGGATCATTAGGGGATTCCACTGCATTTGCGGCCGCATTTCGATTATTCTGCTTCACTATAGGTATGCAATGCAACAATCATAAATCCACCCTATCAGCCTTTTAGTGCAACCAAAATGAGATCCATTCAGCACTTCAGCACTTCCCATTTATCGCTCTACAGATTGAGGAGGGACTCAAATACTTGGGCTTCAGGTTAAAACAATCAAACTACCAAATTGTTGATTGGGTGTGGTTGGCTTAAAAAATTGAAAGAAGATTAAACAACTGGCATCATAGGTGGTTGTCTAGAGCGGGGAGACTAATTCTCATCAAATCTGTCTTGGAGGCCACTCTAGTTTACTGGATGTCCTTGGCATGGATACCAAAGGGAATTATTAAAAGAATACAACAATTATGTTGCACATTTATCTGGAAGGGAAAACAAGCGGGACACACCTTTGCCTGGGTTAGATGGGACAAAATCACTCTTCCAAACAAATGGGGGGGATGGGGTTTGAAGAATTTAGATTACTTTACTAGTGCTCTGGTTGAAAAAATGGGTTGGAATGTCCTATCATCCAAGAACCTTTGGATAGAGGTTATTTATCATAAATACATTTCCCCATTACATCTGCATGACTGGATCAGGCTTCCTACATGGGACAGGAACAACATTTCCACGATCTGGAGGGCGGTACTCAACACTTTGAACCATGTTAGGGATGGATTGACATGGAGAATTGGAAATGGTAGCTCTGTTCAGATTGGCATGGACCCCTGGATTGGTTGTGGGAATGCTCATTTACTCCCACTAGGGCTGATACAACATCTATCGAACTCAGGACACACCAATATGGCACATATTACAGATCTTGAGAATACTAATATGTTCCGGCAGGCATGGAAAAATACCATCACACTGAATATCCCACCATGCTGGCAGGTCAATTGGAAAAACTATATAACAACATTGATGGAATCACATGTCTGGATTACAGAGTGGGAGGATGAACTAAATTGGTCACACTCACCAAATGGGAAATACTCCCCCAAACACTAATACCTGCTTATTAATGTAGAACATCAACCCCTTGCATTAGAATGGTGGTGGGTTGTTCTATGGAAGCTGAAGGTGACTCCTAGGGAAAAATTGTTCATGTGGTGCATCATTCAACATAAGGTTCCTACTACAGACAACCTACTTAAACGCACATTTCATGGCCCGACTTGGTGCATATTGTGCAAGAAGGAAATGGAAACATGTGATCACTTATTCCTAAATTGCACAACCACTACTTCCATTTGGACCGAGGTAACTACACAATTACAGATTCATAATAATTGGCTAGGACAGGATACTCAAGAGGCATGGCACCGATGGTGGACAACTTCTCATACACACAAGTGTCAGAACCTAGCTGTTATGGTTTGTTGGTATATCTGGCTACAACGGAACAAGATAATATTCACAGATACTGTACCATGTTGGGCCAATATCATAGCTTCACTCACCACTGATTATCTAAGTTTACCAGAGGAAACCCGAGACCCACCTGCATGCAACATCATAGCTGAAAACATTGATTATGATATGCCATGGGCTTATTTTGATGGATCAACACAACAACATGGATGTGGGGGAGGCATACTCCTTCATATCAAACACACACACTCCTACAGGATTCAAATGGGATTGGGGGGTGGGTGGGGGGGACAAATAACTTTGCAGAACTTATATCTCTCCGGCATTTACTATTTTTTACACTTGTCAAAGGATGTCAAAGGATGTCAAAATTTGCATATTTTTGGTGACTCACAGATCATTATTAAATGGTTTAATCAACAAATTGTTTGTCACACACACACACTACGACACATATTGGATGATGCTTTGAGACTGAGAACACATTTTGACATATCTTCTTGTCACCATATATACAGGGAACACAACCAAGTTTCTGATATGCTATCCAAGGAAGCCATGCACCTGCCAAGGGGGGTTTGGTTTATCCAAGAACAACAGGATATGGACTCGTACAGCTACTATCACCGCCCATTCATGGATGGGAAATTTTGATGGGGCCAGGGGCCCTGATTTTTTAGTATTTTATGACACAATTTTGTTGTAAATATTTGAATTATAGCATATTTATGTCTATATATTACTGAAATTTCATATGTAATTATTCATAGCAGTCTCCCGTTGATGGGATCGACATATATTTTTGAGACAACATCATAGATAGTGGCCAGTCCACTGATAACTCATATGCTACCTAGCATCTTTAGCATGTAATTTTCCTTTTTATAATGAAAATTATGATTTTTCCATGGGAAAAAAAAACAAGATCCCTAAAAGACCAAATCAAGATGAAGGACAAAAAAGGGTTAAAAATGTTTTTTCTCTGAGAAGTAATCAACAAAAGGACGTGTCTCCTCCAAAAAAGAATATTTATAGAAGATCACCAGGACATGAAAATTCATCTACGTACCTTATTTTATTTAATGGACATTGTTTTTCATGTTCTAACTTCAAGCATATGACTAGGGATTGTGAAATGTTTGATAGGGATGATTATCAAAAACCTAGAAGTTAGTTTGTAGGATTGAAAAACAAATTCCAAAATGACTTTGCTAGAAAAAAGTGTATGATGTTTGCTCAATCATTCAAGCCCAACATTCAATGTTAAAAATTCCATAATTATGGGAATATAGCTCACGATTGTAGGTTTAATATGGAAAATTCCATAAAATACAACCATAACACCATGTACATGAAGGCTTGGAGAAGAAAAAAAAAAACAAGAAGAACAAGTCAGCGGAAAATTATTTGCAGTCATGCTTTTAGGTTTTGCAAAGGAAAAAGGCCATGATGAACCAACGAGTACACTGGAAGATGTCAAGGTTCAGTATGATTCGGCCAAAGAGCTAGTTCATATGCTATTCTGAATAATCCAGTTTGATGAATCCCTATCCTCTGAATGTTGAGAAGGGGGAGTCTATGTAGCAACAATTGTACTTTTGAAAATATATCTTTTTGACAGGTTGACATTTGGAATATATGAATTAAATTCAACATTATGGGAAGCTTTAGTGGAGAAGTTTTGGCAAGGAAAGTTAAGGACATAATCACAAAAGGACCCATCTTGTTGATCTATATTGACAAGCATAATTAATTGTGGAAATCTGTATCAATCATAACATGTCAGGGGGATATAGGTTGTTTATTGCAGCGAGTATTATGGAAAAAAATAAGACAAACATCTTGCAGGAAGACAGAGGAAGGATTTTTTTCAGGGGGAGCAATGGTATGTTACAGGTAAACAATAACAGATAGCTTTTCAAGGAGAGCAACCCTTTTCCATTGATGTCAAAGGGGGAGAAAAATCAAGGGAAGAAGATCGAGAATGAAGTTAGGGGGACCAATGATCACAAGGGGAGATAGTTGAATGGTGTTGTCATTGATGCCAACTTCCTTTATTGAATGCTCTTAATATCTGTATTGATTGTCATTAATTGGAAGCTACATTAGTAAAAAGCTCTTGGAAAACCCTAGAAGCCCCACACTTATTGAATATTTGGAGGTTGAATATCAATGCATCTACTCACATGACCATCACTAATTAATGTTCCTCGTCGAGCCGATTTTGGTGGTATGTGGCACACCAAGAAAGACCTCACAGTTTGAGAGATATTCCTCTCATAAGATATGAAACCCCACCTTATGGTCCAGAACCCAAAGGATTGCTCATGTGGTGCTTCAATTTGACTAAGGAAACCAAACCAAATGACGTGGAAGCCAAGGCATTGATACAAATTCGATCATTATATTTGTTTGCATCCATCTTGATGCATTGGAGTGGAAAAAGTGGAGGAACCATCTCACAAGACCATTTTTACCGGCAGGACCTAGTTTGGCGAAATGAGATCCGAAACTTTCCAGGAGTGTTTTGAGGCATAAAAAGATTTTTTTTTGGGGATAAAAATTTTTTGCTTTAGTTTTTAGCGCAACACCTTTTCATGATATTCTACAGACAAATACATTTCCAATGACGCAAGCAGCACGTCAATCGGAGTCTATATGCAAAAGTTATGCCACTCAGAAGTTGACCTTCTTTTTTCACACCTATAGTTCAGGAGGATGACGCATCAACCCCCATTATTCATGGAAAAAGGACTAGCCATGTGTTTATGATGTAAAAGTCTCAAGATGAGTATTTTGTAACTCTAGTAAAGAGTTGATGTAGTCAAACTTAACCACTAGTAGGCTATCAAGTTGTGTTATAACCAGGGCACTAGGAGGAAGAGGCATTCCATTCTTTTGAGAACATTTTGTTCCATAGCTGGGCAAAGATAGCCAACAGAGATAGGAGGTAGAGCACACAAAGAGGATTTGTGCACTGTAGCATCCCATGTGCCACATGCATTACTTCTTTGTACCTGCATCCATATTTCCAGACAGGGAAAGAGGAGCGAAGCAACCTCACCTTCCAGCTTGGTTTTCTCCTGAAAGGGTTTCCCAAAGAGAATATCTTGTGTATTATGTGTGTGTAAGATTATTTTTTGTTCTCTACATTTCTGCATAATTTATATTCGCATGCATGCACTAATTACAGTTAAATCCACATATCTTAAAGTTTAATAAATAGTAATAATGTATAATTTTCAGAGTTTTAATATAATATTATTAGATTTGTTGTGACGAATGGCCCAATGGAATATCCTCAACAATTCACGGAGCAGGCATAAAAGCATTTATCAAGAATATTAAAATATTATTGGAAACCCTAAATCGGCTAGGGCTATGTGGCTCAAATTATACATTTAAATATTAAATTGGCTCCCTCCAATTCGGCCTTGTTTTGGACCCAAAATAAAATATTAAATGCAATGTTTTCGCACCTAAATTCTAAGTCATCCTATTCTAAAAGGTATCCTCCACAAATATATATAAATTCTCATTGTCTTCATCACTAATGCATGTATTGATTGCATATCTAATGGTGTGACTTAGCTCTAAAAATATCTCGGCCCTGAGTAACCCTTGAAAATATAATGAGTGGTAGAATTGATAAGGTTGTTTTGGTTTATCATTTTTCTCTTGGGTTAGGGTTTCACTGGGCTATAAGCTTTCATTTTTGTGGTTATTTTCTATAGATCAACAAAGGAGTTTGATTGAGAACTGACACAAGTATCCAAGGCCATTTGATCTTTCTTTTGGAGAAGACCAAGGTGAATACAAGTCTATCTTTGTAGCATTTATGGTCACATGGATCCATGGTTTTATGTGGTAAGTTTCAAACCCTTGGCCAGGGCAGATCTCTGTGGAATTAAATGAGCATTCCAACCTCATTCAAGGCTCATCTTGAATCTACATAACATGGAGAAAGTTTTGTAATTGTGACTCCTTTTAACTCTAAAACTTTTGGCCTATTCTTGTACATCTCCAAGGCCATTCAACCTCCTATTTGAAGAAAGTCCTACGTATATTTTATGGGCATGCAAATTGCATGTATTCTAAGGAAAATATGCACTCATTCTTACATTTATGGAATATTGTCCACATAATCTTTAAATGTTAAATTGCGATGAAATTATTTTATGATGAGAACCTAGTGATGACACAATACTTATGTGAAATGTTGCAATAACACACAATAAATTCGACTGAACAAAGGGAAGAGTATGAAAAGTGGAACAAAAACACAAGAAGAATAATTTCGTTGCTTATGAACACATGTATTGAGAGCTTGAATATACATGGAAATTGGCTACAAAATAAATCCTGGGCATTGACTATGAACTATGGATTGAAGTTGATGGTATAAGTACATGGAGCTGACTGAAGATTGTAGAAAATACATGGACATTGCAATTGAGTGTATTGGTGACATATATTAATGTGAACGTAATTTGATATCAAATAAACCACACCTGAACGTTGTTGTGTTAAACCTCTTGCACTATTTGTGGCTAGTTCAAGCAATATTTCATAACGAAACTTGTGAACCTAAGTCTCTTTGTGACAAAGTAATTTTACACTCTCTCTAAAGTTTATTGAAGAGCTAAAATGTCTATAAGCATATCTAAAATCTATGGAAGGTAGATTTGAGACTAATATGTGAACAACATGTTGCAATGAACATGGTGAACAAAGGTGGCTTGATAGATGACAAAATAGGCTTTGATATGAAGGGTACAGTCCTGTGCAGACAATTACAGCCTCTTTTTTCAAGAAAAATATGTAGCCCTCTTAAAGCTCCAATTTGGGCACTGATCATTGACATATTTTGAAATTCATGTGGTCTTGTTTCATACACAGATTATGTATATGTGATCCGCAAGGGAACTCGTCACACCTATCAGAAGTGAATCTACACTATTATGCCATACCTTTCAATCCTATTTAGAAATCTACCTACTCAATAAGTCAAAGGATGGTTGGTGACTAAGTTACTAATTTCTTGTAGTAATATGATCATTGGGTTGCAATCCTGAATCTTTGATGTATTTGCAACAAATATGAGGTTTTTATTACAAAATATTTTAATGCCATAATCAGAGATTTACCAAGCCTCCTGGGATTTTCCAAGCCCAAGGGAGGTAGGCTTGCCCAGTAAATTGTGTATACAAGGAGGAAAAGTACCATAATAAGGTTTAGTGGGAAACTGAAACCTCCTCCTTCTACCCTCATTACCATTGAAGAAACACCTAGTCCAGAAGAGGATAGGCTATAGGTGGGATAAGTGCAAGGATTACCAGAATCAGAGGCACAACAAGGAAAAATGCTAGTACTACCTAATGCCATATAGTAGCCAATACAACTACAAGGTCAGACTATCCAGCTATAGGAGCAACTTGTAGACCTATAGGAGAAAGAAAAGGCAGCAAAGCAATCATGCCAAAGGAAACCACCTTCCTTCTTCTCCTGGTCACTGAAGGAAAACCCCCCTACTACAGGAACATCAAGGATAATGCTCCCTATGTTAATTTTTCTTAGGTTTGTATTGTTCTTTGCTTTAGATAATTTCATTACATCATTTATTCACCCCATAACAATTTTAACATCATTACATCATATTCAATTATGTAGAAAGAATAATAATGCAAGGGAAACAAACTTCAAAAGAACAGCATACATACATAGAGACACCAAGATTAGTCAAAGACTAGGGCAAAACCCCACAAGGCGGAAAACCTAGAATTCTTCTTCTTCTTCTTCTTCTATAAATTTCATTAATTGTTCAACTAAGATACAAAGTACAAAATATCTTGAGCGATAAGTCAATATATTAGGAAAACCCGAACCTATACCCGTCTTGTTCACAACTTTGTTTGTCAACAAGACTATCACATTATATTGTCATCAATAACTTCGTCAAACTAGCATCAGAGTTGCAATATACAGATATCACCATTGTTCTAACTGCAAATATATAACTGAGCTATGATGTCAATAATCCCATACATATCACTGAATTGTGATGCCATACATAATTGAGCTGATGTCACTGATTCCATACATACATGAGTGTTGAGATCATACATAAGTGATAGAGCTCAGGTATACATATATACTACTATAGTGAGACATATATTGTAGAACATGTATTATACATTGCAGAAGCTAGAGAACATCCTTCATTTGTAATATACATAGAGGTGTCGAGATCGAAGCTATACAAACATGCGCCATCCATAGATATATAACAGAGACTGCTTACCATACGCTGGTGATTGAAGATAGAGGGATGAGATCATGAGAATACATTATTGAGACTATACCAATCATATATATATCACGGAAACTGTGATGAGACCAATCAGCCAGTTGTTAACTGAGATCGTATAATACATTGCACAGAGCTAAAACCAAAATTAATCTTGTACAAATTTTGTGTGATGAACCATAATAAAACAATGATGATGACATTATAATCAAGTGAGATCTAGTGAAAAAAACATGTAAAATTACAAAGATATAGAGTCCGTCACTTGTGCATGTGAAAACTGTAATGTGATTCCTGTTCTCATTCTGTATTTTTGAGGTTGAGGGAGTAAACACATAGGACTACATCAAAACCACTTTGGAAGCTAGGATCTAGCACTGCCGGCTTTACAGAGGGATCTCTCTATAAAATTTAGCTATGTTTGATGTGAATTTTAGGTTAGTTATTACTGTACTTATTGTTTTTTATTGGATTGTTTGGTTGATTAAATTGTTACAATTCCATTGGGCTATGGAGTCTAAAGATTAACTGGATTTGCATCAAATTTTGAAGGAGTTTCACAGGGCAAGCTAGGTTGCACTAATTGGATATTTCAGAAATTTTAAATGTATTATGAAACAAAAGAAATGTAAGATTCAGTAGAAACTAAGGAGCAATGAAGAATTCCTTAATATGACTTCAGAAAAAAAAAAAAAAAAAAAAAAAAAAACATATAAATTACTAACAGCCAGAATAGAGTGTTCTGTATAACATATCCTATTCATCATAGTTTTTGTTATGTAATTAAGCTTTTCAGAAATGACAGAGAAAAGAGACAATGATTAAACACATGAAAATGAGAAAAACATCACCAATTCGTACACCACATGAACCTGTGAAGAATGTCCTTGTATTATTGATGCTTCCAGCAACTAAAAAATTATAATTCGCAGAGGAAATTATATTCAACAATCAACCCTTAATACTTCAAACTGTGAAGTATTTATAAAAATATTTACAAAATCGTTGTCTCAACCGACAATGTATTATTAGCATAATTCAAAACAATAAAATTGATCTTTAGCAGAAAGATAGGCGAGGTAGACAATTGCATGAAGAGGAGGCTCTGTTTTGGTGGATTCAGTTGTTGAATCAACCTAAAATTGTGTTGCACTGATGTGCTAGCTGTTGTGTTGGCTAATGTGTTCTCTGCATCCGAATTACTTTTAATCCAGTAAATCACATAGTTCCTCCCACCTTTTTTCATATGGAATGGTTAACTTAATTACCCTCCGGTAAATCTTGTCAACCTCAACATATTTGGCAAATGTCGGTTTTATTGTGAAGACATGTTTTACTTCATTTTGGGTACAGAATTTATTTGCCGTAGTCTCTAAGAATGCTCTTGCTATCATGTTTCTTTTTATCCCAATGAATTTGATGTTGCTTCTGGCCACTTCCTTCATCTTCATAACATAGTCTTCTTGAGTAATCAGTTTATCGTTAATGAAATATATGATGGGTAGTAATTTCTGGATTAATGCTTCAATCTGTTGCAAAACATGATCACTCTTAGCTCTAGTGTCTCACACATCTCCTCCAATTGATCAATGAGATTTCTTTTAGTTAAAACCTTTTTGACTACCAAGATGGTAATAATCCTGTCACTAATTCCTAACTCTTCAAGTTCATATTTACTCTTTGAGTTTAGGAATTTGATGATGTTGGGTGCTTCTGAAGGCATGTCTCCCAGCTTTTCCCTTACTTGAACAATTGTTTCAGTGGCCCTTTGTATCAGTTCTTTATGTTCAAAAATGATTTGGATACATGGAAAAATCTCATTCATAGAGTCTAGAATACCCATCCAAATGGTTTCCTTGGCTTGGGCCAAGGTCTAACCAATTGATGTATCCTTCTCCACCTTCTATAACTTCTCTAGCAGCCTTTGTGACTTCTGCACTTCAACTAAACGAGAAGCTTCAATTATAGTTTTATGCTCTTGCAGAGATTTGGGCTGCCCATTGAATTTATTAATCTCTTATGACTTGAATGACATATTTTCTAGTGTTTTTGTCACTTGTCCAACACTTGTAGTTTGAGTGGAACAAGTTGTTGCAATTGATGTTCCTGTTGCTAGGAGCTAAGTGATGGGTATGGCATCCAGGGGAACTAAGGCCATCCTTTGACTCTATCCTTTTTATTTGATCATTTTCTCCATTTCTTCCTCCATTTGTCTTATCTAAATGTTTTTCTCTATGATTAGCTTCATCATGTCAGCCTTCTGTGTTTCATTTTCTTCAATGTCTTTAGTCAAGGGATCCTCTGTGGCTGGCAGTTTTAGCTGCTTTCTCAATGCTGCAATGTCAAGATTTTTCTTCCTGATGATCTCCTCTGCAACATTAATATCTTTGGGATCATATCCTATCTTGACTACCAAATCTTCCAAAGATTTGATCCTAATGTCCTTTGCTAAAGAAGACACCTTTTCCATTTTCAATTGGGACTGAATGTTTGCATATGAAACTTGCAGCTTAGACAGTGACATGGAAGTATTAGTTAATGTAGAAGAAATCATCTCACCAGTTGGTTTATGCATCTCCATTTGATCAATGGGATGGATATCTTTGGTGCTGAATTCAAATGTAGTACTCTTGTAATATGTTGATGTTTTAGGATGTGGAATTTGAGCCTCAAGGAAGGCCATCTACATCTTTCCCTGCACTATATCAAAAACTGATAACAATATGCTCTATGAACTGGAAGTCTGCTTCCAAAATTGATTGTAGGTATTGTTCTTAAGAATTTCATTCTTAAGTTTGATCTCTCGGTACCTGTCAAAAACACTCTTTTCCTTTTCTCCTTGGACATCTTGAGAAGATAGCTATGTTTCCTTTTGACCATGTGAAATTGAAGGTCCAGTAGGAGATGCAACAAACTTGTTGCTTAAAGGTGGTGAGTCTCCAATTATAATGGCAGCTTGGTCTTCTGTTTCCTTTTCTGGATTTGTCCTAGGAGTGATCTTTGCTTTTTTCATGTAACTGATTCTGAAATCTTTGGCTTCACTACCTGTTGTTGATGATGATCCCTCCTCTCTTTGTCTTTTACTTGTTTTTTCCTAAGGAGTAGGATTTTGTAAATTTGAAGTAGAAAACAGTTGTTCTTCAGCTTCTTGCAATGTATTCTCTTCCCACTCTGACTAATTTGCATACTTTTCTATCTTGGGCCTTGAGGTATGGATATATGGAGTAGTTTTGTTTTCTACTCTCAACTTGGAAATAATACCCCAAGGGTCATAAGACCATGTAAATCTCAAGCTAAATTTCATCTCTTTAAGAATTTTGTCTACCTCTTCTCCTGCCGAACTGGTATTGCATATGAAAGGGCCCACATGTGTCTTTATGTGAAACTGGGACTTCTTCTTTGCCACAGCAAAGTGAATCTCATTTGAAATTAACATTTGTCTGATGTATTCCAAGGCAAAAATCCTCATGGGGAGGTATTTTGGGAGCTTATATGGTGCTAATTCGCATCCATAAACTTTGATTTTTTTATAATTTTGGTATAAATACCAATCTCCAGTCTTAGCTTAATATGTCAAATGCAAAACCCTTTTGATGTCTTCACTGATTATGGGTTGTGCCGAACTGCTTAAAACACTCATAGTTGGGTGAACAAACTCTTCAATGAACTGTTTGTATGAGAATTCTTGTTGCTCTTTCATTACTAAAGAAGTACAAATTATCACAGGTTGTTGATTTCCCTCTTCATCCAGCTTCTGCATAGCAAAACTGAACTTGTTTGCTTGAAAATAAAGAAACATATAAATCAAAATGAAGTGTAATTAAACACCTGTTCTATTGGAAATTTCAGAAACTGCTCATGGATGTTATCAGCCAAGAATTGACTGAAATTAAACAAAATGGATGGTTTGCTATCTGTGGAAAAGATGGAAAGGAAGCCTAGAATGGGTTCATCTACCCACTTATCAGAATAATAACCTTAAATGTATGAAATTATGGTTATAATCCGTTTAGCTTGATCAGGGAAGATTGAGGAAGGGTATGGAGGGTTCTTCTTTGGTAATTTGGAATTTTTAGGTAAGAAGATCTGAAAAATCTTGGCCCTGGTAGCAAAATCAAGCTTCTGATAGAGTTGGGTGAGGGCTTCTAAGGAGAATGGGGTATTGTTTTCCACAGGGGAGCTAGCATCATCTAGTTAATAGATTGGGTAGTAATTGAAAACATGATTTCACCAGATGGGGTCATAATAGCTCTTTGGTTGGGAACATAACAGGCTTGCCATTTTCTAGTGAATTCAGGGGCATGGAAGGTCAAAGGAAAAATATAGTGAGGAATATTGGACTCCCTAAGTCCAATTTCATCTGTTTTGTCAGCATGTTTTTCATCCAGCCAATTGTAAAGCTCCAAAAATTCACAGTCGCATTGTGTTTCACTGATCCTATAATCCCTATCAGCTAATGGAATATGATCTAAGTCTATGGATGGGGGGATTAGTGGATTAATAGAGCTCTCTTGGTTCTCACTCTTTGGAGGCATATTTAGATTAGTGAATGATAACAGTGATGAAGGGAAAGCTTAACAGGAACAGTTTGAGGTTACGAGCTGTCAGGGGAAAGGAAGCAAAGCGCTAACAATTCTGATCTAGTTCAGAAAGGCAATTTTCATTTGAGGTTTGGCGCCGGACCATTGGAGTCGAACAATTTCCTGGGAAGGAAAATTGAATGCCCAACAGTAATTATGTCGGGAAAACATTTAATTGGGCAACAGCTATGCAACATGGCGTGACATGAGTGGCAAAGGTGTCGGGGTAGGGACATGGTCGAGCAGATGAAGGGAAGGCATTTTTCGGAGGGGGTAGAAGGTGGTAAGCGGTATGGAAATGGGGGTGCGAAATAAGGAGAAGGCGTCACGTATGGATGGGGACGGCAGGAAAAACTGCATTTTCGGAGCCACCCCCTGCTAGTAAAGGTTGGATGTAGAGGGGGGCCCGAAAACAAATGAGGGTCGTGGATCATGAAGGGTAGAGGATCCTGATGTTTTGAGTGCAGCCTCTTTAACCATATACGACAAAACAAACTTTTTTCCATATGCGCCTTCGATTTCTTGCTTTTGAACTTAGGATATAGTTTGAAATATAAAGCATGTAAAAAACACTTTATCCCCCTTGTGCCCTTTTTTACAATGTCATTGAAAGTTAGGGTAAAGGGCACATAAGTATATTTATAAAAACCAACTATTTCTACCTACCCTTTAACTAAACTAACATTTGTATTCCTCTAAAGGGGTTAGACTAGCAAACCCATATTATTTTATTTTATGAAAAATGAATAACTACCAAATCTTATCCCTTATTTCTCCTCTTGATTCAGATTAAACAGTTGAATCAATTTCATTTTCTACCTAACTACTGATTTACCAAGATTAAACAGTTTGGCAAATCTTTATTCTCTAATCTAATTTACAAAAATTCACAACATGTTTAACCATGATTATATTGTATGATTAAACAAATAACTAGTCATTGTGGCATTTTAAACAAGCTGCACACAACCTTTATTTATCAATCATGAAGAAAACTATCTATCAATAGTGGCATTTAGATTTGCAACACTTTCACTATTATTTACTTTTTTATTTTTCTTTCTTTTTTCTTTTTTATTTATACCATCTTTTCATTTTTTATTCTATTTTTATTTTATTTGGAAATCATTTGTAGATTGACAATTATTTACAATATGAAATTTTTGAGATAAAATACTCAATCACCTTGAGATCCTATAAATTATAGGACCCTAACAATTCCAATACTATAAAGAGAAAGTGATGCCAAGTTTTTAAAATAAAAAGATGCCTTGCACAGTGAAATAAGAAAAGTAAGCCATATACAAACCACAGTTAAATGCCACCACCGAATGTGCCATAAGTAGACCACTGAAATTAGATTCGCGCAACTATGTGAGAGTATAGATGGAGGATCTTAGCCATCTGAACTCCAAACCAACGTTAATTATAGTGTGTTATAAAAGTGAAAATACTCAAATCGAGCCATAAAATATAAATGACATAGTACAATAGGCATTATTATATATGTGTGCCTGAGAGTAATCGAACCATAGTTTGAACGATATGAAGCCACATTATGTATGAGAGTCACTGAGCGAGTTGTCTTGAGGTGTGAGGTCTCAGGTGTGGGCCTCAATGCCATCAAGTGTATTGTAGGCTTCCAAAGAGAAAGTGACACTTGGAATCCACGTGCCCGACAGAGATATGTGAACCATAGGATAAAACACACCTTGGAATAAATTCTTCAAATTATTCTATCATATTCTCATGAGACAAGTGGGGGGACATTTATATAATTTGATGAGGTTTCCTTTTGAGAATTCGACCTTTAATTTTTGGAGGGAAAAGTCAAATTTTCAAATTCAATTTTTTCCCAAATTGTTTAATTTTATATGACCAAACCTTATTATAAATATTTGCCCAAATTATTTTATTTTATAATTCTTCTTTTAACGATATGGGCTTCATATGGGCCTTAGGGTTTCCCTTAGGGGAAATTTTTCTCAACGCTGCCCAATTTTAACACTCCCTCTCAGCTAGGGAGAAATTTCCATCTGCATCATAGGCCTCATCTCATCATAGATGGATCATGACATATATCAAGTATATGGAAAATAAACATCAGTATCATCAATAAGAATCATCTCACATTGCCTCATGAAAGAAGAGGAACCCATAGCCAATGGTAGGGGAGATCAATCCTTCAATCCCTGCCTTTCTTTAGGTCAAACAAAACATCCATCTCATCACATCTCATCTCAGCTTCCTTTGGTCATCAGTTGAACCATCTCGATGTAAAGAAGAAGAAGAATGATCAGGTGATCAAATTTACGCTCGAAAATGAAAGTGCCCAGCACTTGTTGCAACCAATGCCAAATCGAAATGTCCGTCGTTCTGAATCCAACGACGTTCGTTTCACTCAATGCAGCACCAAGAGCTCAAGTTATAGTTTATTGACCGTCTTCCCAAACAAGCAAAAAATGGAAAAATTTGGGTTTTGACTGTATTTTTTGGGTTTTTGAGGACCAGTGGCAGGCTGCCACTTGGCCTCTCTCCATTGGTTAAAAATTCGCAGGTTTCTGGTTGGTTGATATTGGTGGACCAATAGTAGGAAGCCATGTGGGCCAATGGGAGGCAGCCACGTAGCCTCCCCACACAGGTCAAAAATTATATATGGGTCAAACAACCAACCCATGGGAGTCGAACTCGTGACCTCCCACCAAGCAACCACAGGCCTAACCATTACACTGCACTTTGTTCCTTGAAAGGTATAGTGCAAAACTTATATTTAATTTTTAAATATGGTGCACATGGGGGAGGGGGCTAGGGCTAAGCCCTAGCCCATGGCCACCCTGCTCCCACATGACCACAGGCGGCGAATAAGTAGCCAGACAGGAAGGCGCCAAGGATTGGGGCCAGCCCTAGGGCATATGCGAACGATGTGACCCATCACCGAAGGAAAAGGGGCCCGACAGGAAGGGCAGGCGGTTAGCCTAGCCCTTGGCCTTGTGGCCCATCTGTGCACATTTTTCATCCCTAAGGCGTTAGAGGGTGAATTAATGGTCCAACAAATTACACCTGCGAAGGGTGAATTTTTCGCTTAGTTAGCAATTTTTAGGGCGGAATTGTAGGATCGTTAGCCAGAAGGGTGAAATTGTAGGATGGTTAACAATCCAGTTCATGAATGAGCTTGTAGCTCATAATGTTTTTTAGTTTTTCACCAATTTGAGCTTAGAAAGAGGCTACCTGGGCATTTTTGGATGTTCTGAATCCATTGGTAACCTTTGTTTTATCTTTTTAGCAGATCTATATGTCCTTTTTGTAGGTTGGAGGCTAAGGGGTGTATGGATCAAGCAAGGATTGGTAGAATTTTCTGAGGGCGTTGAGCATGAAGCAGGCCTTGTAGGGGTTTCTTCACCTTCAAAATTCATTTACAACAGCTAATACTTGCAGTGTTCAACTCTTGGAGATATTTCTCTTTATTTCAAGATGAGGGAAGCTTGGATTATGTCCTTCTTTTTGCATGTATGCTCATTTTTCAAATGAGGTCTAAGGTATTTGTAGAAGACTCCTTGTATTGTTGTAGTTTACATGGTGATTGTAGGTTGTCATGTTGTTTTTATGTGATATTTCTCTGCGAAATAAAATTTCCTTGAAAGGGAGATAGCCACATGGTCATTGACATACGTACTTCATTTTTACACTGAAAATGAGTGGTCTAATCATGTTGACAGACCCAGAGATGTAGCCCAGGAGGGGTGGACTCCATCATCAAACCTTTTGTTGCTCTTCTCTATGCCTACATGAATTATATGTGTTATGTTCATCATGATTAATTTGCACATGATAACTAATTCATGCTTTAAGGGACACTAAACCAACATATTGCTTATGAAGACCCATTTTCATGCTTGCAAAGTAACAACACAGTTCTAGTATTTCTTGTTTCATTTGATTTTGTAAAGAGAGGCAGAAATCACCTATTCCACTTTTAGATCAAATAAGAATAATCATAAGGAAGCATTTATCTTCCACCCTATATCCAACGATCAATCTGGTTATCATTAAGGGAGATTCCATCTCAACCCATATCATCATCTGAGAAGCCCAACTCAACTCACAACACCATCAGAGAGCTTAACTCAATCTGGAACAACATTAGGGAACCTTGCTCAACCTAGAACCACATCGGGGAGCCCAGCTTAACCGATCGGAATATCTGTTAGTAGGGAGCCAATGCTACACTTGTTAAACTTGTTGTTGAGGAGCCAATGCTATCGCCCATAATCCATAGACAATAGGGGGGATGCCACTTACCATGAGAGGTAAGGATCACACCTATCATATTTTCTCTATCAATATTCCCATCTAAAATGTGTCATCATCATCTCTCCTCATCTTGCATTGAACACTTTTGAATCCAAAGAAGAAGAATCGCCACAAGGGAGCCCTCTGCTTCCACTGTGTATCTAAAGACAATGGGCGATATCATACCTACCCCAATTCGAAGGGATCACACTCTATCCCAAAGTCCCTAACAGCAAGTGAGATCAACTTATCGGAGGTAAGGATCACACTCTACCATATTATCCTTGATCTTCCCATCTTTATCTTTGATAGCCAGATGGTATGCCACCTTCATCCACCAACTTGGGAGAGATCCACCTATTGCAAGGGGTATGGATCACACTCTATCTCAAGTCCCTCATCCCATTGGCCAGATGGGGAGGTTATCCCACAAAGTGAGCAGGATGCTAACTGGGACACACTCTAACTAGAAGAGATCCTAGATCTCTACACACCATATCGGTTAGAGGTCTCTCATCCCCATGAGCCCACAATCTCCATTCCCCACCCTGGGATATCAACCAAGGGGAAAGAGAAATGCTTGGTGTTATCGATTAGCCTCGACCCTTGTCCAAAAGGTTAATATCCATTATCCATGCTGCTAAAGTGCTCGTATCTGGTATCGACTTAGCAGTTATTTATTTTCCTCTTCACATAGGACATTAAATGTAAAAAATATATAACATAAAGAAAAGAAAACCATAGTCATATTTTCTCCCTCTCATACAAGGAAGAAACAAGCCACAAGTCTAATCGTGTCTCATACAACAACATAATCTCAATCCTTGAACACGTCCCTTATCCCATCTATATATGATCATACTCTATCTAATTCTGAGTGCATAGAAGGATCTATTTGATTGATTGCTTATCACAATGTCCATATAATAATAATAATTCATCAATGCAAACCAGCATGTCATGATTCTGACAGAACACTTCCTATGACATTGAGAAGTGTATCTTGAAACTTCTAGGCTGAACCAGACATATCATCAAAGAACTATTAGCTCATGAAGTCAATTAGCAAAGACATATCTTTATCAACACTACATATTCATCAATTCATGTCCAAAAGACTTGTTTCATTCTGCAGTAGCACTGGGATCAAGGGTTTCTCCCCATGAATGAGAAGTCTCTTCATTCATCACCAATCATGACATCTACCTATGTAACAACAAAACTATCAAAATACAGAGTCAAATATATATCATAATCATGACAAATCACCATCAGCTACTTCATTGTCACATATGAGCATATCGTCAAACATTCGTCACTTCTTTATCACATTATACAAACATTTTTCTTCAGAGTACTACCATCATCAAGTCAAGGGATCCATTGTCAAAAAAATTGTTAAGTCATCATAGTAGTTACAACTTACCAAAATCTTATCAAGAAAGATAAGAAGAGGATCTTGACTATCCATCTTACAACCACCTATTTGTTGATTTGGGGTAGCATCGAATGTGCTCTGGGACTCAAATTTTGCAGGGAGGTTTGGGTACATGCATTCCAAAGAACCCAAGAACCATTTTAGGAAATTCCACCCAGAGAAGATTGTATTAAGATAATTAATATTTTTAATGGAGTTCCTAAGTCTAAACTTTGGAAAATTAAAATATTAATGGGTAATAATCTAATTGTGGGTGTAACTTCTAGAAAAAGATGGAGATCAAGTCAAAACGATCTAAGCCTTTGATTAGGAGTTAATCTAGGTTGTTGGTTGTCCAACAGGAAGATATAAGAAGGGGCTTGAGGGTCATTTAGAAAACATTCGAGAGATCAAGAGATCGAATTTCTGAAGTGACAAGTTCTCAGGAGGAAATTCTAATCGAGTAGATTTCTTGCAGTTGAGGGGTAGGGATAACATCCGAAGATAGAGAGAGATTTTCTCAGTCGGAGAATCATCAGCAGAGAGAGGCAAAGAGTGATCTAGTAGCTCTCACGCAAAGGCTGATGCATGGCAATGAAGGGCCATGCAGAGGCAGCACAAAGGGTGAGAGAGAGTCCGATATTTTGCTTCAGTAGCCGGGAGCTGGGGTGTGACACCGAGACGCTGAGAGTAGAAACTCTGAGCAAAAAATCGATCAGAAGGCTGAGTGATGCAGAGCCTAGATAGTTTGACGCAAAGCCTGCATGAGGATTGTGCAGAGCAGCATAGGGCCTACCAAAGGCCATTCATTCAGTATCTGGACTAGCCGAGAAATTTTTCCAGTGATTGTGTGAGGTAATCCCACAAATCTTTATACCAATATTTCTCTCTGTAACTGAATAACCCTGTGAGGTATTCAGAGATGTATTAAGAATTTTCTACTGCTCAATAATAATAAACCCTTAGAGTTGTTGCACCAGGTTTCCCACATTGGGTTTTTCTGTGAACGTTTATCCAAAAATAACGGTGTCCATTGTGTTGTATTTTATTTCTTGCTCAGTATCTTGTTTCCTCTTATAATTTAATTAAGGGAAGACTGCAGTCGTATTTACTTCAATATTTTCCATAACACATAGTAAATAACTTGTATGGGCTAACAAGTAGGAGAAGTAACATAGTTTGTTGCAGTAGGGGTTCCTCTTGTGGAATTTTCACATGGTATCAGAGGTGCAGGTGAAGCAAGAAGAGCAGAGATGGTATGTCCAATGCTGAGCAGAAGAAGGGAGTTTGAAAAAGCTGTAGGAGATAGCAGTTTGAAACCCTGAGAGGGCTTACACGGTTCTAAGTTGGGAAGGTAGATTTTCGAGGCGGTCTCTCTCCGAGTGAGTCGACGAAGAGAAGGGCTTCCAGTTTGATTTTTTTACAAGGGAAAAAGGGAGAGAAGCACTGAAGCCTAAGCGCAGATCTAGAGGGACGCGGTTTTATGCAAGCTGAGTGTTGGTTAGAAAATTCGTCAGAAGAAGGAAGCAAATCGCATAGTGAGGGAATACTTACTCAGTGGTTTCTTGTGGAGGAAATCAGTATTTCTCATTTGTTGGGCAACAGAGGAGCAGCAAACTTACCAACTCTATCAGGTAGTACGTAAGCCAACCTAGAACCTACGTAGTAGGGAGAAAGAGAGAGTTGTTCCACAATTTTCAGTGGATATGGCAACCAGTCTCTTGAGGGATCAGGACAGGTTGGATGGAGCATCCAACTACGTCATCTGGACGGAAAGACTGTCTTTCCTTCTAGATGAGCATGCCCTCAAGACATATGTCGACAATGTGGTGGCTGAACCTGCGGATGCAGATTTGTTGAAAAAGTACAAGGTTGAGATGGCAAAGGCCAAGAGGATGATCCTGGATGGAGTCAAGGATAACGTGGCATGCCACGTCTCTAGCAGAGAAACTGCTAAGGAGATGTGGCATTCTTTGGTCACGTTATATAAGGGATCTTCCGAGCAACGAAATATGTACTTAGAGAAGAAGCTAAGATCTGCTCATATGCAGAAGGGAGAGCATGTGGATCCATTCCTCACAAAGATGAAGGAAACCCGTGATGAGTTGTCTACTATGGGGCATACACCTCACAATTCATAGTTGGTTAGACTGTCCCTCAATTCTGTCTCAGATGAGTGGCAAGGCTTTGTCCAGAGTATACTGGGCAGAGCAAAATTTCCTAATTGGGATGAGATGTGGGTAGCTCTAAAACAAGAGGAGATAAGGAGAGACCTGGTCAAGGTCAAACTTGACGGAGGCAGCAGCAGTAGTGGGTCGAAGCCCAAGGAGGAGGATGAGAATGCACACCTTGAATCAAAGGGGAATCAAGGGCAACAGAGACAAAAGAAAGACATCTCCAAGGTGTAGTGTCTCAGATGTGGCGAGATGGACCACTATGCATCCCAGTTTCCTTTGATGAAAATGGACAAGGATGAGAAGCACACTCCTAAGGTTGCAGCTGCAAAGATCAAATAGGAGAAGGAGTTCGCCATGATAGCCAAGATACCTCCAAGAGGGAGGTGGGCTGATTTGGAGTTGTAGTTCGAAAGAGCTACAGATGGGTAGGATCCTTGAGGACTCCACCTCTTGGATCAATACCTTGCTACGGGAGGCCATTTTTGCAGAAGCAGGATGGACTAGTGTCGGATGGTGTCGAGGAGTGTCAGGGAGATAGTTACAGTGGCTAAGAGTGCCAAAGACTAAACAATGCAGATTAGAGTTGGTAGCAGTGCAGATGGCACAGAGCAGAGGTCAGCAACAATGCAGTAGATTCAGAGGGTCAACATAAAGACTAGCAGCAGTCAGTTCCAACATTCACGTGGTATCATACTGAACACAATTAGTTCAGTAATTTTGGATGTTTTTCAGTTGCTTCTCTCAGCAACTAAGTTGCAGTGTTAGCAGTGACAGTGCTAACAGCATAGCAGATGCATCATTTGAGAGGGAGTTGTAGTACAGATGTAGCATTGGCATTGGCAATGTCAAAGGCAGTAATGCAATTGCAGCAGCAACGCATTAGTTGGTGGACATCATGTTAGACATCAACAACACAAATGACGATGCTTCAAAGTGAGAGCAGTATGTAGTAGCAGTATATTTCAAGAGCATATTCCTCGCTAAGAGGGAGTGTTGATTTGGGGTAGCATCAGATGTGCTCTAGGCCTCAAATTTTGTAGGGAGACTTGGGCACATGTATTCCAAAGAACCCAGAAGCCATTTTGGGAAATTCCACCTAGAGATGATTTTATTAAAAATAATTAATATTTTTAATGGTGTTCCTAAGTCTAAACTTAGGAAAATTAAAATATTAATGGGTATTAATCTAATTGTGGGTGTAACTTCTAAAAAAAGACGAATATCAAGCCAAAATGATCTAAGCCTTTGATTAGGATTTAATCTAGGTCATTGGTTTTCCAACAGGAAGATATGACAAGGGGCTTGAGGGTCATTTGGAAAACACACCAAGGGATGAAGAGATCGAATTTTTGAAGTGAGAAGTTCTCATGAGGAAATTATGATCGAGTAGATTTCTTGCAGTTGAGGGACAATGATAGCATCTAAAGAGAGAGATATATATTTTCTCATCCTTAGAATCATCAGCAGAGAGAGGCATAGAGTGATCCAGTAAGAGCCATGAAGGACCACGCAAAGGCATCCCAGAGGGTGATAGAGAGTCTGAGATTTTGATTCAATAGTCGGGAGTTGGGGTGTGAGACTGGGAGGGGTGAGAGAAGAGACTTTGAGCAACAAATTGATCAACATACTGAGTGACACAAATCCTAGAGAGGTTGATGCAGAGCTTTCATGAGGACTGCGCAGAGCAGCATAGGGCCTGCAAGAGGCCATTCATTCAGTATCTGGATCAGTTGGGATTTTTTTCCAGTGATTGTGTGAGGTAATCTCACAAATATTGATCAACATACTGAGTGACACAGATCCTAGAGAGGTTGATGCAGAGCTTTCATGAGGACTGCGCAGAGCAGCATAGGGCCTGCAAGAGGCCATTCATTCAGTATCTGGATCAGCTGTGATTTTTTTCCAGTGATTGTGTGAGGTAATCTCACAAATATTTATGCCAGTATTTCTCTCTATAACTGAATAACCCTGTGAGGTATTCAGAGATGTATTCAGAATTTGCTACTGCTTAATAATAATAAACCCTCAGAGTTGTTGCACTAGTTTTTCCGCGTTGGGTTTTTCTAGGGACTTTTGTCCAAAAATAACAGTGTCCATTGTGTTGTATTTTCTTTCTTGCTCAGTATCTTGTTTCCACTTATAATTTAATTAAGTGAATGTTGCAGTAGTATTTATTCAATATTTGTAGTAGCACATAGTAAATAACTTGTATGGATTAACAAGTAGGATAAGTAACATCAGTTTGCTACAATAGGGATTCCTCTTGTGGAATTTTCACAATATTGCTATTAGGGTTACCATACTTATCAATAGTATCAAATTATCGTATATCTAGATTTAAATGTTTCTGGCCTTGCTTAGTCTTAAACAAAGTCATGATATCCAACAAGGTCATATGATAGGTCAGATTCTTGCCAAATGTCAGAGATATCATATTAGTTGTCACTATAAAATGCACCAATATATCACATGTATTGGAAATCAAACTTACTTTCATATGCTTGTGATTGGCATGCATGACTCAAGTCATGTATGAAGGTGATATTCTTGTCATACCTCAAGGCTAAACTTGTCATTCAACATTGCAGCTAAACTAAAACAATATAATATACATACCTCATAATATTCTAATACCTTTATCAACTTGTAGCATCCAGATAGCATATATGCTTTTTCACAGGAAGTAGTAGAGCTTGCATATTGATCTAGCTTCCTCCTTTTTCTTTTCTTTTTTCATACCCACTTTCATACTATTCTTGCACCGGCTTCTTCTTCCTGCACCATCTAACATACAAATGATCCTTAAGAAGAATCATCTAATCACATCTTCATTAGGAGGTTGGGAAACTCAAATTCTTCAAATATTCATGCAGGAAGGATAAGTAACAAAAATAAATCCAAACAAAATCAGTGCCATAATATATATCTAGAAGGTACTTATATTTAATGAGGATTGAAGGAAGAAATCAACTACCTCTTGATCCTGACACCAAGATTTTGCAAAATCTATATTCCAAGTCCTTCCCTTCTTAATTATGAGGTATCACAAGTCATGAACCAACCAAACCAAACATATTGTTTCCTGGAGTGAAATTAGCGTTACATTGAATCTGTTACAAATTCTTGTAAAACTTTTCACTGATCATGCTAGGGTTTCAAAACTTCAAGTCTAAGTCATACTTATTCTAATGGTTTCTTCCTAACCTCGTTCCATTCACAAAACCCTAATTCATCTAGCAAGGTTGACAAGGGTTTCCTTCAAACACTATCATTCTTTTAGGTCTCCAACATCTTTGCTTCTTCATCATTAGTGTCTTCAAGGGGTGATCTTGATGAATTTTCTCTAGCCCAGCTCTGATACCATGTTAATTTTTCTTAGGGTTGTATTGTTATTTTCTTTACATAATTGCATTACATAATTTATTCACCCCATAACAATTTGAACATTATTGCACCATATGCAATTATGTAGAAAGAAAAATAATGCAACAGAAATAAACTTCGGAAGAAGAGCATACACACATAGAGACACCAAGATTGGTCAGAGACCAAGGCAAAACCCCACAAGGCAGAAAACCCAAAATTCTTCTTCTTCTTCTATAGATTTCATCAATTGTTCAACTGAGATACAAAGTATAAAATATCTTGAGCGATAAGTCAATATATTGGGAAAACCCAGACCTATACTCGTTTGGTTCACAAATTTGTTTGTGAAAAAGACTATTGTTTGTGAGGTTTTATCACTCCTAAACTAACTAAGCCACAATCATTAATTGTCAACCAGGGTAGGACTTTTTATTTCAAAGGCATTTGCACTATTTGTCCCGATACATGTAACAACAAGGTAAAACAGAAAAGATGTTGTTGAACACACTTGTAGACATTAAAGCACTCTTGCAGAATGGAAATACACGCTTGTAGCAATTAAAAGGAACACTGCAATAATGAAACACACTCGGCAAGGAAAGAATCCACACTTCATAAGAACTTCAAAATAAATATAGGCACGCCATACAACAATTGAATATCATAGAATTGATTAACTTGTGTAACATCACACAATAAATATGAAACCAGAAGTGTATCTATCCCACAATGAAATGTGTGAAACAGTGATAAGAAATCCACACTAACACATAAAAAACTAATATCCTATCAACACTGTGATCCCTCCTAAAGAGGAGGGCCCTTCCTCCCTAGCAAGGTGCATGAGTAAAACGAAAACTATTTAAGAATTCAACACGAAATTTGCAGTAACATCACTAGATATATGCTTGTATTAAAATAGTGGAAAAGTACAAGATCAAAATGTCGATATTATCTATGTTCTGTCGTCGTCCCCTTTTCATGAGACTAAGCTCTTTTATAAAGTATTTACAAAGCCCCAAAATTAGGGAAATGAATCAGCCATGAGAATCTTGTGATTCTCATGCTAATTAAGCTAAAAAAAAAGATATAGAAATTGTTACAAAATGTTTTTAATAAATATTTAAGGAGGGCCCTTCCTCCCTAGCAGGGTGCATGAGTAAAACGAAAAATATTTAAGAATTCAACACGAAATTTGCAGTAACATCACTAGATATATGCTTGTATTAAAATAGTGGAAAAGTACAAGATCAGAATGTCGATATTATCTATGTTCTGTCGTCGTCCCCTTCTCATGAGACTAAGCTCTTTTATAAAGTATTTACAAAGCCCCAAAATTAGGGAAATGAATCAGCCATGAGAATCTTGTGATTCTCATGCTAATTAAGCTAACGAAAAAAAAAGATAGAAATTGTTACAAAATGTTTTTAATAAATATTTGTTATGGTTACACCAATCTTGTTTAGACACAACTGTAACTTCTTAGATATTCTTAACTGTCTACATGGAATTACTTCATGCGGCCCTTGACAACTATCTTTGAAAATGGCGGCTACAGTCTTAAAAATTCACAATGTGACAACATCTTCATGGTGTAACAACAGGAAATGGCAAAACCAAGGTGTAACAACAAGTATCAATAACTCACACCATATAACAACAAGTAACAACAACAAATGTTCACCCATGGCTATCAGTAGTTATGGAAACACCTGAAAGAAAAACATTCAAAAGAACTCTTCCAAAGATACCCTGGTTAGTCATCCCAAAGAAAGCATTGTTTCGTTCAATACTTAGTAGAAAATAACATAATAATACGTCAAAGAAAAAGGTTGCTTCTTAATAAGGGGAAGTGACATTTTATTGGGGTAATTGTAGGTTCAATGAGGGAAAATTGTCAAAAATAGGGAAAAAGATGCTTGAAATATCCTCAAATATTGCACCCAACATATCCCCCCAATTGAAGCCACTGCATGTCCTCATGCAGATTCTTCAGAATGTTAAGGGTCTTCATCTATTGTGACACTATCATGTTGTTGATGTAGTTCTGTAAAATCATAGGCACCAGCAGTGTCTTCATCTTCTTTCCTATACCCCTAGGTAGACACGAGCCGATGTGTCTAGGAACATTCATCATGCTTGCTAGGGTGGAAGTAAGGTTGTTATTTCTCAAACTGGAGCCAAATCAGAGGAAACTTGAATTTGAGCCATAACCAGAAAGCTCCCATCATTTTGACAATTCATACATATTCAAGGACTCAAGTAACAACTATTACGAAATTGGGGTACCCAAAGCAATCCCTCGCTTTTAGTGTTTCACTACAAGCTTCCCATTGCTTCAGGGTTCCAACTAATGCTTTATTTTTCAATTTTTCATAAATATTAAGGAAAAACCCAACAATCCTTCTCTTATAGAGGGACAATTGTTCTATGATGTTAGGTTTACTAAGAAACTTTTTGAATTGATGCCTCATAGCAACGACCATACCAGGTTTTGGTCTTATCTTTAGGGTTTCATTTTCTTCATTCATAGCAGATGATTTTGTTGCAAGGTGCCAATCAATTTGATTTCATTAAAGATATAAAAGCATGTAGTTGCAGATCTCCAACGTAGGGCGAAAGGTCTGCAGCCCTCTACAAACTAGAATGCTCAACAAATATATCATGCAGGTTGAGTTCGCATAACAAACTCTGCTCATCAAAATCGCATTAGCGAAATACATCCAGAAAAGTTTTAGTGGAAATTCTCCTATATGATTTGTTCTCATGGATGGCTCTCAACTAGAAATGTAAAATTTCTCCCACAAGAAGATTGGGTAGGACAAATATGGCATCCTGCAACCTAAAAGGTTTAGGGCTAACTCATACATTTTACCTTTCTCTTCAGTCAGCTTCTCGACCTCTTGTTGTAGTTGTTGTCTCTGTTCTTACTTTTCCATCTCATCTTTCCTCATTTCCCACTTTATCAACTCTTTCGTCAACAATTCTTCGGCCCACTGCTCCTTAAGGGTATGAACAACCTTCTAATGTTCTTCCAAATAAATCACTCCCTTTCTCAGGGAAAGTGCCATTTGCTTCCAATTCTTCAATTCCAATATCAATAGAAGTCTTTTTGAATGCCACCCTACTTCAGGGTCCTGTGTTATTTTATGTGCGATAGCAGTAGAGGGAGTAACATCATCTTGTGTTTTTAATTGCTCTGCCTAAGTTTCTAGTTCTTGTGTATCAGTAGCTTCCTTGACAAGTTCTTGTGGAACAGCTCTCAATTTTTCTTATTTAAAAATATTTGTCTCAATTGTTGGTTCTTGTGTATGAACAACATCGTTGAAAAGTTCTTGTGTATGGGTTTCTAGGTTAAAATCCACGGGGTGCTCTATTTCAGCTGTTGGTCCTTGTGTGTCAGCATCATCGTCAACGGGTTCTTGTGTGTCAGCCTCCCATGGTTTTGTTTGGGTTTTTTCTGAGATGGTGTCTGCAACGCAAATCTTATATATTGTTGTTGCCAAACCCTCATCACATGCTATACATAAAGGCCCTTGTTTTGTTTTTGATCCCAACTTATCAATAGCCTCAGCTAATGTATCGAGACTCGGAACCTTTGTTTTCATTTTTCTACCTCCTATTTTCTGCTTTAATTCCTTATTTTATGCTTCTAGCTTCTTAATTTTAAGCAGCAAAGTTTGGGTTTCGTTCTTTCTTGATGAAGAAGTGTCTTCCTGTTTAGTTTGTTTCTTCTTATTCTACTTCTTTGTCTCTTCTTGCTTCCCCCTTTGTTATTTTTGCTTTCCTGGTTTCTTCTTGGACAGTGGCGAGGGTTCTGGTTGAGTACCAAACTTAACCCTTTTCTTCGGTATTCTTCCATCCATAAATTTCTCAAGTGGCTTCTTCTTAACTCTAATTCCCGAAGACTGTCCCTACTCCTTAGATATATCAGCTTGCCCTGGAGCATTTGTAGGAGTTTCATCTTGTCTCTATTGTTTTAGGAAAGGTTTCAGTGCTCTCTTAACCATGGATTCTGCAAGCAAAGATGACCAAGAATTGATAAGCCTTCCTAAGGGACTTTTTCTTATACACATGGGTGGATGTCTATCAAAACTTTGATGGCTCTTTCACCCAATGTTTGACAATGTCTCTTGTTTTCACATGGATGTGGGTGGCATAGAAGAGAGTCCATGCGCTCTACTGGCTCGAGGAAGTGATACATTTGCTGAAAGTATTTTTCTCAGAAGGTGGTAAGCTTTCACCCGCTGGCACTTCTCAATGTCATAGTCTTCTCATCCATGTGCGATACAATCCAACTGATGATATCTGCACACAGGAAGGTAGGATACCTACATGCAACCTTGTATAGCCCTGACTTATGGATACTACTATAAACCTGTCGATCCTCTAAGTCTGCCTCAAAGTATTTTTCAAAAGTATCTTTAATCTGTTGCCATGTCAGTGATGATCCCTTCTCTATAAACAACTAAGTATCTGCATACACCGAAAAATCAATTGATGTTTGCTCAACTGCTTTCCCAATGTGGTTTCCTTTGATGCAACTCTCTTAAATTCCATGGTAACATTGATTGCTAGAGAGGTGCTCAACAATTGTTGTATCTATGGGATAAAAAGGACACTCATGGCAATAAAATGCCAGTTTTAAGCAAAACAACTTACAGGTAAGTTCAAGCAGCAAACTGGGAACTAGATGGGAAGGATTACACAGTTTTTCCTGACAGGGGGGACTGGCTGCCTAAGGGAACTACACACTGCATAGTCCCAGTAGCCAAGGTGGGATCCTAATGGTTGAAACTTCACAATGTGCAGTTCAACCTCAATAGAGGCCTGGGAGAGACTGCACAGTCTCAGTGGCAAAGTTGACAGGCTGGCTCCTGGAACTGCACAATGCATAGTTGGAGCAAGCTTGAACTGTGCACTATGCAATTCCAGAGGCCAAGCTTGTGGCTTGAGCCTTAGGATTACGCAATGCCAGCTGGGCAAAGTGAAAACTGACCTCGGGAAACCCATATCTACCCGAGGGAGGTGTGGAAAATAAGCAAATATGAGAGATAGTGTGAAATTGAGTGATATATGACTGAGTGAAAGATAAATGCATGTGAATCAAGTGCAGAAATTGATCAAATGGAAGGAAAATGAAGCAAGTTAGAAGAGTCGCCGCAATAACAACTAATGATTCAAAAACAAGAAAACTAATGCAACACTTGGAAAAGGAAATCTAAAACTTAAAACAAAATTTCTACAAGTTAAAATGCCAACAACCATGAAGAAAAACAAGCGAAACAACACTCACACAAGCCCAATGACAAAAATCGATAGAAAAAGTGACAAAAGACGATAAAAGAAAAACTCACTCAGAAAAGCGATGACGATCACATCGAAGGTTCCTTGATCTCCTCAGGAATGTTAGAACTCCAAGACCAAATGTGAAAATAAGATCTAGAAACGTCGATTAAATAGATTTGGACAAGTTAGGGTTTATGACGTGCATGCCTAAAATCAAGGGAAAAGCAACACTTGGTAGAAGTTTCTAAATATAGCACAAGTGCCTCTTTCGAGATACTAAAAATAGATCCCTATTTTTTAGGGATGCTTTTTTCTTTTTTCCTTTTTCTTTTTTCAAGGAAAATTTCCATGCACACTACCAGGAAAGACTGCATAGTTCTGACGAACTGGGAAACTTTCCAACTCAGTGCACTACGCAGTTTCTGAGCTCATTGAGGTTGCAATATTTCTGGGCTAAGTGCTAGGTTGCCTCCCATGACTGCGCATGTTCTGAGCTCAAGTCTCACTGGCAGTCAAGACTGCACAATTCCCATCATCAAGGTTTTTTTCCCTCAAGGATTGCGGAATTTTTGGAGGCAAACCCATAAATTCTCTGAGGACAAATTGGGAGATCAACTTGTGACTTAGAAAAATCAACTAAGTAAGCAAACACAAGCATAAATAAAAAGATAATTATCATTCGAAGTATGAATACCTAGATCAGTGTGAGATGAGTTGTTGTGGTTAAGAAGGAAGGCTTCAAAATCAAAGCATAGGAAAAAATTTGGAGGGTGGTTGTAGTCGCTACAACATTGGTGACACATTGGTAGAACTCTAGCTCTTTGTATGGATCTTGTCTCATGCAAAGAAAGTCTAACTCTTCCCAAAGTATTGTTCAGTTCTTTAATTATCATAGCTCCTTCACTTAGCTTGAGTTAAAGATGTAGTCCCTACCCTTTTCTTCATCAGTAGCACTCATACCAAGCCAAGTCAAACTGGGTTGTTTTGATTGGGGATGAGGGGTATATAGATGGACAAGTAAAATAGATTGTCAGAGTTTTAGTTTCATCTCTGGTGTTGCTCCACTGCCAGCAGGCCTGGATAGTACCGTGACAGAGTCACTTCAAGAACACAAGCATTGCTCCGATGCCAGCAAGCCTAGACAATACCTCGACGGAGTTACTTGCTTCACCTCTCTATGTAGGAAGCCTTTCTTTTCTTTTTCCCTTTATTTAATTTTTCATTTTTTTCATTTTCATTTGTTCAAAGAACAGTGCATAGGCATTTATTTATTTCATGAGGTGGAAGAGGGATCCTGACTTATTGAGAGTAGAAGAGGTTGTCCCTTCAGAGCAGGATTTTTATACATACCTCTTACATTCTTGTTAAGGTTTACCCCTCTCCTTACTCTACTTGAATTAGTTGAAAAGGGTTGACCGAAATAGAAGACCAATTAGAGTAGGAGGTACTCGTTAAAAGTGCAAGCATTGTGATTTCACCATGACTCTCTCCAGAAGGAACGTATTTTCCATCAGAGTATCATTGACCGAAAGAAATGCAAGATTCATGTAAAGAGAGGGAATAGACAGATAACAAAGTATTGATAGCAGTACAAATTCCTCTTGGACTTCACCCTTCTTGCCTAGAAGCCAAACATGATTTCATGCAAAAACTAACCTACAGCTGCAAAAGAAATCAAACTAAAGGAAAGAAGCAGGGTAAAGGAAAAATGAAGTAAATAAAATCAAGGAAACAAAACAAGAAAAGAGAACAACTACTCCTACTCCTAACCTAAGCAAGCCATAGTCCAACTTACATAAAGTGATACTTCCAATGCAGTCATTGGCACATTGGTTGGACTATGTAGGCGAGAGAATGTATGTCAAAAAGGATATACAAGCAAACCAACAAACAATAAAGATAAAACAATACAAACCAGAACGTTTGAAGTTTGAATGGACCCGCAGAAAAGTAAAAACAAAAAGAGCATGGAAGGCAACTCTGTGGATGTACCATGGTGTTCAAACACATTTTGAGTTGAATACATGTAAGAAGATGTGGGATGTCATCTTAAATATGATCCAAATGCAACTATTAACAAAAAATTAATCTTCAGAGAGAAGCTATGAAACACAAGAAACAACAATGAAGAAAGTGTTGTCAGTTACCTTACGAGGGTCAGACAAGTTAGAGATAAGTTAATAATTGTTGGAGAAAAAGTGGAAGACAAAGATCTCATGAGAACTGCGCTGAATGGGTTCTCAAAGAAATGGGATGTAATTGTCCAGGTGATTAATGGTTGACAATACCTTCCTAGATAGGATCGTCTTTGGAGCGATTTCACTGAGGAGGAACTTTGGAAGAGGTATGTCAACACTAGTAGCAACAATGGATAGAAAGGTGAGGATGACAAGAACATTGCTTTGATAGAAAGGGAGAACCCAATAATGTCTCAAGCAAAGGGTCTAACTCTAAGGGAGAGAAGAAAAAGATAAATTTTGTAAAATAAGGTGTTTCGATTTTCATCATTAGAGACACTATTCTAGTCAATGTCCAAATAGAAAGAAGGGTGAAAAGAAGAAGAATCAACATACAAAAACTTCAACAGAAATTGAACAACTATCTACAAGAATTGAAGATAAGTTCACTCTCATTACAAGTCTCTATAATTCGACCACCACAGGTGTCTGGTATATTGATAGTGGGTCATCATCTCACATGACAAGAGTTGGAGAGTATTTCTCCAACTATAAAGTAGAGGAGATAGGCTTCCATATATAAATGGGAAACAAGTGTACTCAAGTTGCGAGAGGGAGAATCACACTCCATAGGCAGTCAGGCAATAATATCGATATTACAGATGTGTTGGACGTGCTAGGTATGGGAATGAATCTAATTTCAGTTTCTCCTCTTCAAGATAATGGGTGTGATGTATAATTTTGAAGATAGAAGGTGTATTTGAAATACCATGATTGGAAGTTAGCAAAGGAGATTGGGGTAAGAAGCAACAAGTTGTACATGTTGCAATTTGATACTCCAAAAGCACTAGTTAGCAGTGGTAGTAGAAAATATATGGGAGAGTAATGGCATAGGAGGATGGGTCATATCCATCATGAAGCACTTAAATTGCTTAGAGAAACAATGACAAGTATTCCAGAGGTGAGTATAGAACATGATGGTATGTAGAGGGTGCATACTTGGAATATTTTCAAAAGCAACATTTCCAAGGAGTGGCAATACAACCAAGGGTGTGTTCAGTTTGATAGTTTCTAATATTTGTGGTCCATTCTCCACAAAGTCTCTCAGGGGTTATGAATATTTCATGACCTTCATTGATGATTTATCTAAGAAGACTTAGATCTACTTCTTGAAGACAATAGATGAAGTCTTCAAATCTTTCCAAGAGTTCAAGGATCTTGTGGGGAACTTGATAGGAAAGAAGATGAAGGTACTTCAAATAGAAAATGGGGGTGAGTATATAAAGAAATGCTTCAATGATTTATGTGCCAAGGAGGGAATTAATAGGGATTGGACAACTCCATACAACCCACAATAGAATGGGGTTCCAAAACACAAGAACATAGCCATAGTTGGAGAAACTAGGGCCATGCTCTATGATCAGGACAAACCTAGATATATTTGGGCATAAGCATGTGGCACAACAATTTACATTCATAAAATAGTCCCACAGAAGTTGTTTGGAAAGATGACACTTTAGGAGGAATTTATAGCAAACAAGCCAAAATTTGGTCATTTTAGGATTTTTGGCAGTATCACTTATTGTCATGTTCCAACTAAGAAGCACACCAAGTTGGATTCAACTACAGAGAAGAGGTATTTTTTTGGTTACAACAAAACATCCAAGGCATACGATATCTATGTTCTAAGAATTCAGAAGATCATCGTGAGATGGGATGTTAAGTTTCAGGACAAGAAACCCTTCAAGAGATGTTGTGAATTTCCAATAGTTGATCAAATTCAACAAGCAGGAGCTTTAAAGGTTGAACAACAATCTCAGGTGTAGGTCACAAGTACAAGTACAATGCCTAGTACAGGTATAGGTTGAGAAGAGAGTTCACAAAATAAGGATCAGGAGCATGATGAGGATCTTGATGCTCCACCCACTTCAATTGGTAAGAGGAACCGCGAGGTGCTTCAAACATTGAAAAATGCACAAGAGTTTGTAGGAGATCCTAGATCGAGCACTAGGGATAGAAGACCACCAAAGAGATATTAAGGTTACAAGGCATTGATGAGTTGAATAATTGATAGTGATCCTTCTAGCTATGAAGAGGTTGCACAACACTAGGAGTGACAAGATGTAATGGTGGAGGAGTACAACTCCATCATGCTAAACGATGTTTGGGAGGTGGTTCCTAGACTGTTGGATAGTGGTTGGTTCTCATTGGATCTACAAGATCAAGCACATTACAGATGGAAGCATAGAAAAATTCAAATCCAGGTTTGTGGCCAAGGGTTTCTCTCAGAAAGAAGTAATATATTATGAGGAGATTTTTGCTCCTGTGGCCAGGTATACTTCCAATAGGTCCATGATATCACTTGTAGCACTTATGGTATGGTAGATTCGTTAGACGGATGTTAAGACAACATTCTTGAATGGATTTATAGAACGAGGTGTACATCGAAAAAATGGAGGGCTTTGAGATGCATGGGAGGGAAACACATGGACGCGGGTTAAAGAGACTGTTATATGGACTTGAACAAGCTACAAAGCATGGTATGGTCATATTGACAACTACTTATAGGGTATGGGGTTCATGAAGAGTGAGGCAAATTCAAACCTCTATTATATTATGGTTGCAGGTTAAAAAATAATTCTCATTTTTTATATGATGTATTTTTTACTGGGTCACCATGGCTCAAAGAAGACTATAAGAGAGACTTAGCAACAAATTTTGAGATCAAATACTTAGGGTTGATGCACTATGTTCAAGGACTCGAGGTATGGTAGATTGATGGGGAAATCTTCCTTGGTCAAGGAAGATATACTTTGGAGATTGGTGAGCTCCAGTATTGCAGCAATGATGTTGCAACTCCTGGGACTCCCTTCTTTACTTTTATCAACCAGATTGTTCGTAACAAACTTGGAAGCGACATTGCTATATGCACAAGTACTAGCTCCTACTGTAGGTTGTCACTTGATCAGCTGGCAAAAGTTCGCTAGGACCTTAAGCCAACTTCTATGAGTTCTTATAAGAAGCTTTTAACAGTGATGGATGAAAACTAACTCCAGAGAGGCTAATCTACTTGCAGAAAGAAGATGAAAGCTGAAAGGAAATGCAAACCCTAGCAAACCCTAGTTTTACCGACTAACCCTACTTGTGCAAGAAAAGAGATGAAAGCTACAGAAATGGATGCCATTGACTCTTGGAAAGGTAAAATGCATGTGACTAAGCTACTTCTAAAGGAAAATATGAAAAAAACATCTTTTTGTATTTTTGAGTAATTTTGCAGAATTATTATGCATGTGCTTTAACTATTTTTTACTGTGCAGAGGTTGACTGGCGAAAGGAAATGGAGTGGGCACTTGAAGGAGGTTAGGAAGGTGAGAAGAGGGTCTAAGGGGTCCCTAGCACCCTTCTAGAGAATTTCACAGTGATCAGATCTCAAAAAACTACTCACGTGAACTTCTACAGGAAGTCTGTAGGGGTTCTACAGGAAGTTCTACAGGAACGACCGAAAGAGGATTTTAGAGGGTTGATGGAGGAAAAACAGTGGGAAAGTGGAAATTAAGGATGGATAAGGATGGTAAGGGGTCTAGGACCTAGTAAATGAAGCTAAGGAGTGATGAAGGTGGTTGGGTTTGTTCAAGGATGGAGGGAGCGATGTTGCACAAGAATGTAGAAATTAGGGAAAATTGGGAAAGTGTGGCAAATGAAGGGAAGAATATTGAGTGAGGGATTGGGCAGGTTGTATGATGGAGGAAGGGTAGGTAGGAATGTATTACAGGTGTTCTGCACATTACTTTCCAAAAACTAATTCGAACAAAGACTAAAAAATAGAGATCTATCTACTTTGACCTAATCTACTCTTAAAAACCAGAAATATGATGAACAACAGTTTATAAACAGAAAATCATGCAAGAGAGCTATGGAAACTAAGCAAGAACAGATCTAAACATGAAGACACAACTGATATCAACTTTTCCAATTCAAAATCTAACACTAGCAATTGCATTAGAAGGCAAAAACAATGTTTTTGTGGCAGCAAGTGTACCTTGGTCTCAATTCATGATCCCAAGGAGGGAGAAATGAGATCAAGGACTGCTTGGTGGCCTTTTTATGGATCTTTTCTATTACCAAACTGTCAAATCAACCTGAAGCATGAAAATCTATCTTAATCATCAAAAACAACCTAAGTAACAAAGCAAGATCTTAACCTAAATAACAGAAATTATTCTATGAATGCAAGGAAAAACACATAAAAGTACACAAAGGAGGTACTGGCACTTGGGTTGGGCCCAACCCGAAGAGCTATAGCCTCCTAAGAAAGCTCAGAGATGATGCAAAGCAAAATTCATCTCCATTACTCAAAAAATAATAGTCATGTCACAAAACTGTTTACAGCAAGAGCTCGAAAATGAGTTGAAATGCAGAGCTACACTAAAGTGTGAAAAAAAACTATTCAATAGCTAAAATACCAAGGCTTGAAGCCTTCCTACTTATGCAACATGAGGACTCCCAAAAATCCTCCTTAACTTTAGGAGCTTGGCTGTTCAAAACTATAGTTAATCAGCCACTTCACAAAACCTGCTCAGTTGCCCCTTGAAATCATCTTTGGTGGGTTGTTGTCCAAGCTGATGGTGGAGAACTCAAGGAAGGGGTCATTTAGTGCAGGAGACACCCCTCCAACAAATCCTTAGCTTTGTTCCTTCGTATTTGGCTGTCAACTTGCTCATAAATGCTTGACCTTGGTCCAAAAGATGTCCAAAAATCTGCAATAAGCACGTATTAGACTTTGTGGTCAAGTGACTATTCTCATTCATTCAATTAACATAAATATATTCAAAAGCATGCATAAAACTATGAAGAATGGTGGATTAATCAAGAATAATAGGCAAAATGAGCCCATAAAGTTACCCATTTTTGGGGCTCATCATCACCCCCTACTGAATGTGTTGCTCATCCTCTGAGCAACTAATCCAGCTCATCATATTTGATTGCTTTGACTGCCTCTCTAACATCCCAGGCTTCCGAGGTGATGTCCTCTTCTCGGTCATGAAACCCTACCTTTCTCTCTACTTCCTCCCATTGCCTGTGTTCTTCTTCTTCTTTGACCCCTTCCAGCAGTCCTAAAAGTAATGGAGGACTAAACTTTAGGCCAATCCAGTTGGCCTTCAGATTTTGCATTGACTGTTTATAAAGTGGCACTCTTGCCAATGCCTCCCTCATTCTGGTTGGGGAGTGGTACTCTCTTATTTTCAGACTATGAGGCAATGTGTTCCATCTCCTTGTGCAAGCATGAATGCAATTATCACCAAACAGTCTTTCCATGTCCTCAAAGTGAGCAATGGCCTGAGCTTGCCTTTCAACGTAGTCTGGGAGAACCTGAGGGTTGTTGGCAAGGTGTTGATGAGCATATAGTAAAGCTTAGGGATCTTTTGGTTCTGCCCTGATCATGAGTGGCTCACTTAGCTCCCTAGCCATAATCTACCGAATTTCTACTGCCCTCTTTTCCTCATGGCTTAACCAAGAAGCCATGGCCATGAGTTGCACATCTCTCAATGCAGCATTGGGGTCCCATAGATTCATGTTTGGAAGTGCCAAGTTGTGTAAATGGAATTCTGCTAACTTGGCCTTATCTTCAGCTGAGCTACTGTCTCACAAATACATAAACTAATTGTAATTCTGGAATGGAATGGTGCCCTTTTGGGCTAGTGTGTTAATTTGAAATTGCAACCATTGATCTTTAAGATATAATGCATAGGACTTAGCACGTTGCCTACATTGTAAGGCTTCTACTACCCAGCTGGCCATGCAGGCCATTTGGGCTTCTTTTTCTTCCACCTGTTGTTTTAAAACCTATATTTCTTCTGCTACCTGAGATTCTTTTTCCTGCAGTAGTTTTGTCAGCATCTCAACATCAGCTTGCAACTTTTCCTCTCTTTGTTGTTCCTCAGTTGTTTCCTTGTCTACTAGAGGTCCTTCTTGCTGTTGTTGTCCTCTCAAAATGGACGGCCTGTCTTCCTTATGACCTCCCTATAGCTGCAACAGCTTTTTCAGCAGCTCATTCTCCTCCTATAATTTGGCTCTTTGACTGCTTTCTATGTGCCTCACCATGGCCAGCTCTTTTCTTGATTTTTTTAGTTGTTCTTCTAGGTGGCCTATGTCTGCAGCACCCTTGGATTTGGCAATTCTCATCCAAGTGCGAGTCCTAACCCGTTCTTGTTCCAATGCAAAGAAAAGTGGTACAACAAACTTCTGTGGGATGATCTTCTCACCTTCTAACAAGTTTTAATATGAGCCCAAGCTAGGTTGAGGGCTTGGTTCCAGTATCTCCTTGATCTTGTCTTCTCCTTGTGATTGTTTGGCTGCCTTCTCCTCCAATTTCTCAGTCTCTTTCAACTTAGCTAGAGTTTCCTATAAAGATGTTTCAACTTCCTGTACAGCTGCCTTTGAGTCCATCATCCTAATTCTCTCTTTCCATGTCGAGGTTTTTGGGCTTCCTCTTTCATAGCTGATAGATATCTTAGAAGGAGACGCTTCCTTCGGTTTAGTGGTTGTGTCCTCAATGAAAATTGGTTCCTTTCATTGTGGCTGGGGTTTGCCGACTTTGATCCGTGTGTATCTTCTGGCTTTAAAGTACATGGAGGTTTGCCTCTTTCTTTTTCCTTTTTGTTTTGTAGGTGTGCTTAATGCAGCAAGCACAACCGCTGCTTCCCTTGCCAACGTCTCGGGGGATTTCTCTTCCTATCGTTCTTTTCCTTCACTTCCTGTAGAAATCTCTGTGTCCACTATTTCTGTCTGTGTTACTGATATCTCAAGATCTGTCTTGCCCTCCTATTTCTGGGTGCCTGCTTTGGCTATGGCAGCCTTCTTTTGGGCTTTCTCGGCCTTTTCCTTTCCAATCTGTGTCCTCTTTTCCTTCATTGTTCTTGTTGTTGTCCCTTTCTCTATTTTAGGCTCAGCAATATTGCCAAACTCTTCTTTTTCTTTCTGTTCTTCCTCTATTTTTCCCTCTACTTGAATGTCTTGTGCTCCCTCATCCTTGTTCTTCTCAATTTCTTCAGTTTGTTCCCCCTCATCACTGCTAGATGGGGTGATGTTCTCAGCCAAAGTTCTAATGTCATCATTCCTGGACATATTTCTGAAGATTTCCCAAGATATGGGGACAGTGTAGGTGTGTAAAGCATCTTCCACCAACAGTTTGAAGAGCCCATGGTGGGCCAACTGATCTGGGATCCCTTCATTTAGCTTTGTACCACATTCAATTAAGGACTGAAGAAGGAAATATGGGATGCTCAGTTTCTTGGCTGGAGGCAAGTCCATCGCATACCTTAATTCATGTTGCAACCTAAAATGGTATCCATAAATGATGCTAAACCTCCCTTCACATGTGATATACTTCATTAGTTGATAGCTAACTTCACTCCAGAGAGGAGGCAAGCTTTCCCTTCTAACCCCGTTTTTGTCTTCTATAGAATGCTCCTCAGGCATAAAAAATGTTTTCTTAGCAAACTTGTCCCAATGATCTCTCCTCTTTGCTCCAAGGGAGCCCCAATGGTAGACCAGTAATTCTATTGATGAGCTCAGGTGTAAGTTCTAGGGTCAAATCCCTAAAACTAATTGTGGCATGTGTCTTCGAATGTGGTCTCTGGGACATCAGAAACTCTTCAGTTATCTCCTCATCATAACCCTAAATTCTATCAAAGAAGGATATCCAATTTGCCCGGGTAAAAAGGTCCACCACCTTGGGGTGCTCGTGCAACTTGCTAGAGTCTGGGGGTTCTTTCCTTACGAATCCTCCTGGCATGGTGTTGAGTGCTCTTTTTATGTTTCAACCAGAGAAGAAAATTCTCACGTGGAAAAAATAGTCAATCCCTGAAACAGAGGATAGCTGAATTTGGTCTCTTCTACACCCAAGAAGGAATGTCCCGAGTGCTTCTTTGCAATACCAAATGGAAATAATTCTCCTGTTTTAGACTATTGTCACCCTAAATTTGACTTAGTGGTTTTGAAAAGAAAGAATTTTTTAACAGAACAGAGGATAAGGACACAGGTTCTTTTCTCAACACGTAGATAGATATGCACAGTCATTTTTTTCACATACTCACACAGGCTGGCCTTTATTACTGCATGTATCTTTCTTACAGGAGAATTTGAAAAAGGATGGGAGATTTCAAATGCAGAGAGAAAAAGAAACTGTGTAGACTCAGAGAAATATGCAGGCATACATTCACTTTTTCAATGCACAGGTAGACTTCCACTTTATTTTTCAATCTACTGTCATGTTCAATTTACCACCTTACTCAAACAAATCATGCACAGAGGAGTTTTCCTAAGCCTACCTTGTTTTGAGCTTGAATTCTGACGAAAATCCCGAATTTCCTCTCCGCAGAGCTGTTCTTTGTCTTTCCTATAGAACCCTTCCTGTAGAAATCTCCCAGATCCTGTAGAAAACTGGTGGAGGACAACTGGTTAATTGCTCTGGAAGCGGTCGATGCGTACTCTAGTCGAGAACGTCATGAGTGCAGAATGAACAGAGAATGGTGAAGTTTCAACTGTGCTGTCTATTAGCTACGGCGTGATTCGTGGCGAGGGGATGAGGTGGCCAGACCATACCGTTGATCCGATGTCACAGCCATAATGGTTCTACATGCCGTCTGACCGCCATCACCTCCCTTCTCCCGTTAACCGCCGCCACCACTACCAGTCTCGACGATTTCTTCCTAAATGGACACTCCACACGTGCTAGTTGCACATCTAATCGACAGTTTTGAATTTAACGGAGCTCGTTGGGATTCCACAAGGATATGTAACTAGCCAAGGGTGGCCAGTTGACTGGCCACTGATTCCACTCAATCTGAACCATTCCCATAGTCACGCAGCCTTGAAATATGATTTATGCAATTAAAGAATGAGTTTAGGCACTTACCTGCGTAGTCGAGGCCGTGTTATGCAGATTTCGGATGTTGGAACCCATTTCTTCGTCTGCTGTTGCTACATGCGCACTGCATGCTTGGCCTTGGGCTATTGTTGATGTTCACATGTTCAAGTAGAGCTCCATGCATGTTTCTTATGCCATACTTTTTTGTCCTTGTCTCTGGAGTATGTCTTTCAGAGGGATCAGCTGCTACAGGAATCCTGTAGGATGTCCTGTAGCTGCTTCTCCTCCTGGAATGCAAGCTAGAATGAGCAGGGCTACACTGCTGACAAGGGTCTCGGCTGATGAGGAGTCTAGATGGAGGGTATCAGGTATGGTGAGTGAAAAACTGCTGCTTTGATTTGTCATTAAAAAGTTTTTGCTGGCAGCATGAAGGAAACAGGATTTCTGTGTGTGACTATGCAGGGACATAAAAAATGAGTGCAATGGAGGTGTACAGAGATGGAAAAAGGGCAACATATGGCAATGGATGGAAGCAGGGAGGTTTACAGGCCTCATAGATAGATTCCCAACCTTCGGGTCCTCTTCTGAGATCGATTTTGGCTTGTCTGTAGGTTCTACAGGATCTTCCTGTAGAAGATACAGAATTTCCTGTAGAAGGTGAAATCTTAGCCCAAATGAGACCAAATCTTAGGAAAGGGTAATGGTCATGGAGGAATGGATTGTGAGGGATGCTTGCAGCCTAGTTGTGACCTCTGTCTTTGTCTTGTGTGATCCTCCTAAAACCTGTAATGACCTTCCTGCAACCTGCAATTTATCCAACAGAAATTAGGTTTATTTTTCTTTTTCTTTTTGCTTTTTTTTTTTGTCTGAGACAGCTGGGGTGCCTCCAGGAGGTTTTCACCCTCACTGTCTGCCCTGGGCACCTCCAAGAGGTTTTCACCCAAGGATCTTTTTCTTTTTCTTTTTTTTTGTGTGTTCAAGGTGTGGGTGGAGTGGAGACAGGAGCCTGCTCCACTACAAGCACTGATTTACCCAGAGTTTCAATGAACTCCTTCTTAGAAAGGGGCTTCCTATAGATTTGCAATTGATGCCCATTGACTAGCATGGGGATGGCTTCTTCATCAATGATCCTGATAAGGACTGAACCATTATCGTTGCATTTCTCCACTGTATATGGTCCCAGTCATCTTGTCCTCTGCTTTCCTTTGAAATCCGTGTATCTTGAATCATATAACAGCGCCCAATCTCCTGGCTGAAATCTCTTTTCTTTAAGGTGTCGGTCATGCTATATCTTTCTTTGAAGTTGGACTACCTCTGAGTGGAGAAGGGCCTGCATTCTCTATTAATCTAATCCATTCAGCTACAGTAATCTTTCTTGTTGTGCATGGCTGAGATCTAGGTCCAGCTGAGCTGCCAACCTCAATGTGTTATATTCAAATTCTATGGACAACAAAGCCTTCTTCTCATAGACCAGCTCATAGGGTGTGTAACCTGTTGTAGTTTTCCAAGTAGTGTTATAGGCCCAGGTGGCCTCAACCAAGCGATTTGCCCAATCTTTTCTGCTACTGCTCACCACTTTAGTCAAAATCTCTTCCAAAGCTCTGTTAGTGACTTCCACCTGTCCATTTGCTTGTGGATGATAAGGGGTGGAAGTTTTGTGCTTAATCTTGTGATGAGTGAGCAGGTCTTGAATCAGGTTAGAGGTAAACTGACTTCCTTGGTCTGTGACTAATTCTCTTGGGTAGCCAAACTTGTAGAATATATTTTCCCTCAAAACTACTTTTTCTTCTGTTGCTGTCTTGATTTCCTTTGTTTCTGCCCACTTTATCAGGTAGTCTGTGCACACAATGATGTAAGACTTTTGTTTTGAAGGAGGGTTGATAGGACCCACAAAGTCCATGCCCCAATTCTCAAATGGCTCGAAAGTCAAGTGAGGTTGGAGGGGCATCTCGTCCCTTGGAGTCAGTTTCCCCATTCTTTGACATCGGTCACATTGGCTGATGTATCTCCTGACATCTTGATGAAGAGTGGGCCAATAGTAGCCTGCCTGTAGAATTTTGAAGGCGGTTTTTTTTGTTGCACAGTGGCCTCCACAGGGCCCATCATGATAGGTTAGGAGGATGTGAAAAAATTCCTCCTCCCTGACACAATGCCTCAAAATCTAATCTGAGCCAAGTTTAAACATGTTGCCTCCAATCCTAGTGAATGGTGCGCTTTTCCTCACGATCTTGCTCTTCTCTTTTGAGGATAGGTGTGGCGGGAACTGTGTTGAAACCAAGTAATTTTCTATATCAACAAACCATGGAGAGAGTATTGAAATAGAAAATAGGTGTTCATCTGGCATTTGATCATCCACCATCCCTTCTTCACCTGTAGGCAAATCTAGTCTAGACAGAAAATCAGCAACAACATTTTCCTTACCTGGCTTATCAACAATGGTCAAATCAAATTGCTGCAATAAAAGTAACCATCTAATGATACGAGCATTTACATCAAGTTTATTCATCAAATACCTAATTGCAGCATGATCAGTATGTACAAATGTTTGATAACCAGTGATGTAGTGTCTGAACTTGTTTAGGGAATGGACTACAGCTAGGAGCTCTTTCTCGGTTACAGTATAGTTTAACTCTGCCTTGGACAGGTTTTTACTGACAAAATATATGGCATATGGTAGCTTCTCTTCAACTTGTCCTAAGGCTGCTCCTATGGCTTTGTTTGAGGCATCTGTATGAATGTGGAAAGGTGGGGCCCAATTTGGACCTCTCAAGATTGGGGTAGTTACCAGCTTACCTTTCAACGCAACGAGAGCCTCTTGACAGTTGTCAGTCCATATAAACTCAACATATTTCCCCAAAAGACCAAACAATGGAGAGGCTAGCTTACTGAAATCTTTAATGAATCTTCTATAATATTCTACTAAGCCTAGAAAACTCTGAACATCTCTTACCTTTTGAGGAGGTGGAACCCTTTGGATGATAGCAATCTTGTTGGGATCCACCTGTAATCCTTGCTGATAAATTTTATGACGTAGCACAATCCCTTCAGTCATCAGGAATTCACATTTTTCAGGACTGAGGGATAGGTTCATTTCAATACACTTGGTTAAAACTTTTCCCAAGTTAGTCAATGCTTCTTGGAAGTTGGACCCATAAGGAGTAAAGTCATCCATATAGATTTCCACTGAATCATGAACCAACTCAGCAAATATGCTTAGTACTGCTCTCTAGAAAGTGGCAAGAGCATTGCATAACCCAAAGGGAAGGACCTGGTAGGCAAAGGTACCCCATGGACAAGTGAAATTGGTCTTATCTTGGTCTTCCGGCCTGATTTGGATCTGATTATACCCGCTAAACCCATCCAGGAAGGAAAAGAACTTCCTCCCTGCCAAGCCATCTAACACTTGATCTATGAAAGGCAAAGGGAAATGGTCCTTCTTGGTAGCTTTGTTAAGTTCTAGATAATCTATACAGATTCTCCACTTCCCTTTTTTCTTGGGCACAAGCACCAAAGGAGAAACCCACTCACTGTCAGATATGGGGTAGATGAATCCTACATCCAGCAACTTTTGCAGTTCTTCTTTGACATTGTCCTTAAGGGTTGGATTCATTCTCTTCTGAGGCTGCCTGACTGGTTTACAATACTCTTTAATGTAAATGTGGTGGGTACAGACTGAAGGGTGGACTCCTTTCATCTCCTTATAGCTCCAAGCAAAAGCATCCAAATGGTTGTTCAATAAGCTACACAGCTCCTTCTCCTGAGAGGGGGCTAGGGATGAGTTGATTTTCAAGGTTCTTTCAGGGCCAAATTCCACATTCTTAACTCGAGGAGAGGTTGGATCAGCCACACAGAGATCCACTAAAGCACTGGCTTGGGTGTCTTCTACCAAATCTTCTAATGGCAACTCACTGGGGGACGGATTTTGAATCAAATCTTCAATAAGATCATCCTCGGTTTGTGGACCTCCACTGGTGGCTTCCACTGTGCACAATGGTGCGGAGTAGACTTCCTCCTCATCTTCCTCCTCCAACCAGAGAGGTAAGTTATGTTCTAGCAGAGGTTGAGTAGGAGGATATAGGACAAGATGTTTGGACATAGGCCCATTCTTAATGGTCATGCTCCCAGCTCGACAACTGATGTAAGCATCTGTAGTAGCTAATCAAGTCCTTCCCAAAATGAGGGGGTATCCAGTGAGTTTTTAATCAAGTCCTTCCCAAAATGAGGGGGTATCCAATGAGTTTTTCCTTCGGCTAAAGGACCAAGAAGTCCGCAGGGTACTCCCAAGAATCAACGTAGACCATGACATCTTCCACAATCCCTTCAGGGGTCACGGTGCAGCGGTCTGCTAACTGCAGTACTGTTGAGGTATTTCTTAGGGAACTCTAAAGGTTGAGTTTGAGCATAGTGTCCCTGGTCATCACATTAATGGCAGCCCCTAGATCAATCAGGGTGTGGGGGATTATGGTGCCATTGTTGTGGACATTGACTACAGGACTCCCAAGGTCCAGATATTTTGGACATATTACTTGTCCCAACATCAGGTCGGATAGTTGTCCTATGACATTAATAGTTGGGGCATCTCTCTTGCGCCTGCCTGAGTGCCTAAAACACTTCTCTTTGATCAATTTGTTGTAGATTGGTACATATTTTATGGCTTGGAGAAGTGGTATTTTTACACATAACTTTTAAGTTCTCCCAGAAGTTCAATCTCTTCTGGGTTTGGTTGTGTGGTTCCAGTTAGTCTCTCAAGAAAGGGTGGAATGGCTTTGGGTTCACTTTCCTGTTTTTCTTCCTCATCCTCCTTAGCAGGAGTTTGGCTATCTTGGAGGACCTTCCCAGATCATAGGTTGATCTCCTTAATCTCCATAGCATAGGTAGGGCATGTTGTCTCTCCAGTATATACGTGTTGGGCCTGTCTGTTATTGGGGTTCGGGTTTGGTTTAGCGGGCATTTGGGGTTGTCTTGGAGGAGCAAGAGGTAATGGTTGTGGTTGACCAGGTGGTGGAGGCAAAATAGCGGTAGGAGAGTTGTACTGGGGCCTCCACCCTTATTGAGGTGCATTCCACTAAGGTTGTGGCTGAACATGAGAATGAAACGAATGAACAGCAGGTTGAGTATGGTATTGAGATGGATATGACCAAGGAGGGGGTGCGGACCAGGAAGGATGAGCAGGGGGACCCCAAGAAGGTATGTGAGTGGATTGGTTGGGGTTGTAATAAGTCTGGGATGTCCCTTGCATCCCCTGCTGGTAAGGTCTGGGTCCATGTGGCCTCCTTTGGTTCAGGAAGTAGAGTGGTTCAATGGCTCCTTCAGCCCCTTGGTACATAGCTTTAAGTCCAGGTAAGGTTGGGCACTAGTTTGTAGGGTGGTCTGCCTCACAAACAAAACATACCTCTATGGAGTGCAATGGGCACTCGTTCCTAGGATGCTTCCTTGTACATCTGGGACAAAAGATGGCCAAAGCCCTCTCAGCTTCCTCTTGCTTCTGTTGGATTTGGAAGGTATCCATTTGCATGGCTATGGCCTGTCTCACCTCACTTTTGAGGTCTTCCATTTCATTTGCAAAATCTTTTTTGGATAAGGTGGTACTAGCTGAAAGTTGACTCCACCTACCTTTTCTCCAAGCTGCCCTAGAATGGTTTCTAAACACAGTGTTTATGTCATCATAAGGTAGTTGGTAGATGTATCCCCCAGCCAACAAATGGAGGGTATCTAGAAGGTCTTCAGGGACTCCTCGGAGCAGAACCAGCTTTAGAGATTCAGGGTCAAGTGTGCACCTGGCCCTTTTATAACTGAGTTGGAACCTTTCTCCATAGTCTTCTAAAGATTCATCACTTCCCATGGTCATTCGAAAGATTTCTCCCATTGTTTCCTTTGACCTATAGTAATCCCGGTATTTGTTGTTAAAGACTTGCTGCATCTGAGCCCAAGTTGTGATATTGTTTCCAGGTAACCCCATGAACTAGCGTAGTGCTGCATCCTTGAGGGTAAAGGGAAAGAGTTTCAACTTTTGCTTGTCTTCTGCATAGTCATAAGTTCAACAAAGGACAAAAAATTCAAACAAGAAGGTATCAGGGCCTTCAGTGGTCAATCCATGGAAGTGAGGTAAGGTTGAGGGACTTATGTTTTTCACTTTTGTGTCCCCATTGGTTTCTTGGATGGGAAAGGCACCTTCTATTCTCTCCTCATTTCCTCTACCGTTTCTGTTTTCAGCCATGGTCTCGGGAGGAATGTTTTCTTTCTCTTCTTCTGTTATAGGATCTTTGTCTATATATGGAGGTTCACCTATAAGATCTTTTGGATCACTGCCACCTAAGAAGAGAGAAGGGTGACTCAATGATGTGGTGGGGGTGTTGGGTAAGAATTTTCCTGAATTGTCTCTGTTCCAACGAGGCATGAAAGGAAATCTTTTTGGTTGTTGTTTTTTTTTTTTTGCTTGTACCTGCAAAACTGAAATTGATTGAACAACAAATTGCAACTAACTAAAATAAACCTTGCTGGAATGAAAATTGCAGAATTGAAATGAAAATAGGAAATAACTAATCTATGCTGCTGAAATGAAATTGCAGAATTGAAATGCTAGGCTACGCTTGTAGAACCGAAATTGCAGAAATGAAATGTTAATCTACGCTTGCAAAATTGAAATGCTAATCTATGAAAGCGGGAAATGTCTAATCTACGCTGGCTGAAATGAAAATGCAGAATGGAAATAAAACAACTACTCTACTCTTGCTGACATAAACTACTTAGCAGAAGGTTGCAGTAGAAAATAGAAGAAAAGCAGTAATCACAAAATACTCTGACGCTTCCCTGGCAACGGCTCCAAAAAGATGGTGAGCTCCATTATTGTAGTAATGATGTTGCAACTCTTGGGACTCCCTTCTTTACTTTTATCAACTCCGTTGTTCGTAACAAACTTGGAAGCGGCAGTACTATATGCACAAGTACTAGCTCTTACTGCAGGTTGTCACTTAATCAGCTAGCACAAGTTCGCTAGGAGCTTAAGCCAACTTCTATGAGTTCTTAAAAGAAGATTTTAACTGTGATGGATGAAAACTAACTCCAGAGAGGCTAATCTACTTGCAGAAAGAAGATGAAATCTGAAAGGAAATGCAAACCCTAACAAACCCTAGTTTTACCAAATAACCCTACTTGTGCAAGAAAAGAGATGAAAACTACATAAATGGATGCCATTGACTCTTGGAAAGGTAAAATTCATGTGACTAAGCTACTTCTAAAGGAAAATACGAAAAAAACATCTTTTTGTATTTTTGAGTAATTTTGCAGAATTATTATGCATGTGCTTTAACTATTTTTTAATGTGCAGAGATTGATTGGCGAAAGGAAATGGAGTGGGCGCTCGCAGGAGGTTAGGAAGGTGAGAAGAGGGCCTAAGTGGTCCCTAGCACCCTTCTAGAGAATTTCACAATGATCAAATGTCGAAAAACTGCTCACGTGAACTTCTACAGGAAGTATGCAGGGGTTCTACAGGAAGTTCTACAAGAACGACCGAAAGAGGATTTTAGAGGGTTGATGGAGGAAAAATGGTGGGAAAGTGGAAATGAAGTATGGATAAGGATGTTAAGGGGTCTAGGACCTGGTAAATGAAACTAAGGAGTGATGAAGTTGGTTGGGTTTGTTCAAGGATGGAGGGAGCGATGTTGCACAAGAATGTAGAAATTAGGGAAAATTGGGAAAGTGTGGCAAATGAAGGCAAGAAATCTTGAGTGAGGGATTGGAGCAGGTTGTATGATGGAGGAAGGGTAGGTAGGAATGTATTACAGGTGTTCTTCACATTACTTTCCAAAAACTGATCCGAACAAGGACTAAAAAACAAAGATCTATCTACTTTGACCTAATCTACTCTTAAAGACCATAAATATGATGAACAACAGTTTATAAATAGAAAATCATGCAAGAGAGCTATGGAAACTAAGCAATAACAAATCTAAACTTGAGGACACAACTGATATCAACTTTTCCAATTCAAAATTTAACACTAGCAATTGCATTAGAAGGCAAAAACAATGTTTTTGTGGCAGAAAGTGTACCTTGGTCTCAATTCATGATCCTAAGGAGGGAGAAATGAGATCAAGGACTACTTGGTGGCCTTTTTGTGGATATTTTCTATTACCAAACTGTCAAATCAACTTGAAGCATGAAAAGCTATCTTAATCATCAAAAACAACCTAAGTAACAAAGCAAGATCTTAAACTGAATAATAGAAATTATTCTATGAATGCAAGGAAAAACACATGAAAGTACACAAAGGAGGTACTGGCACTTGGGTTGGGCCCAACCCCAAGAGCTACAGCCTCCTAAGAAAGCTCAGAGCTGGTGCAAAGTGAAATTCATCTCCATTACTCAAAAAATAATAGTCATGTCACAAAACTATTTACAGCAAGAGCTCGAAAATGAGCTGAAATGCAGAGCTGCACTAAAGTGTGAAAAACAATTGTTCAATAGCTAAACTACCAAGGCTTGAAACCTTCCTACTTATGCAACACGAGGACTCCCAACAATCCTCCTTAACTTTAGGAGCTTGGCTATTCAAAACTGCAATTAATCAGCCACTTCACAAAACCTGCTTGGCTGCCCCTTGAAATCATCTTTGGTGGGCTATTGAACTTCGAGCTGATGGTGGAGAACTCGAGGAAGGGGTCATTTAGTGTAGGAGACACCCGTCCTACAAATACTCAGCCTTGTTCCTTCGTATTTGGCTGTCAACTTTCTCATAAATGCCTAACCTTGGTCCAAAAGATGTCCAAAAATCTGCAATAAGCACGTATTAGACTTTGTGGTTAAGTGACTATTCTCATTCATTCAATTAACATAAATATATTCAAAAGCATGCATACAACTATGAAGAATGGTGGATTAATCGAGAATAATAGGCAAAATGAGCACATAAAATTACCCATTTTTGGGGCTCATCAGAGATATTGAAGAAATTTAAGATATTGGAATGTACACCCATTTCTACACCTATGATAACGAATTGGAGGAAGATTGATTCATCAAAGCAGGAGGCAGTGGACCCCACCATATATAGGCTTCTTATTGGCTCTCTCATGTATCTGGTTAACACAAGGTCGGACATTTGCTTTGCAGACAAAACTCTTAGTCAGTTCATGGTGGAACCAAAGAGAGTGCATTAGACAATAGAAAATCATGTGTTGCAATATCTATGAGGTACAACTGAGTATGTGTTGAAATATACTCAATGTGATGGTGGTAGGTCAATTGGCTACATTGATGCAGAATGGGTAGGTAATGAAGTGTATCAGAAAATCACTTCACGGTGTTGTATTTTAGTCTCTTTGCACATCTATATTTTTCTTGAGTATGTACTGAAATATACTCAATGTGATGGTGATAGGGTGATTGGCTACACTGATGCAGATTAGGCAGGTAATGAAGTGGACCAAAAAGAACACTTCACAGTGTTGCTTCGACATGGAATAAGGGGTTGTCACTTCGTACAATAGGAAGCAGAAGTCCATTGCATTAAGTTATTTAGAAGGAGAGTGCATTAAGTTCAAATCATGGTACATGTGTTGCTTCAACATGGGAAGATGTTTCCAAAGCTAGACATCTCATCCAAGATGGGGTAAAATATCATATCGTACCCCACATTGTAGATTTGGATGTGTAAGAAGATGTGGGATGTCATCTTAAATCTATTCCAGATTGCAACTGCTAACATAAATTTGATCCCCAAAGAGAAATCTTCAAATACCAAATAGAACAAGGGAGGAAGTGTTTTCAATTACCTTACTATGGTTTGACAAGTCAGAGCAAAATTAATAGTTGTCGAATAAAAAGTGGAATATGAAGAGCTCATGAGAACCACGATGAATGGATTCTAAAATCAGTGGGATGTCTTTGTCCAAGTGATTAATGGACGACAAGACCTTCCTAGCTAGGATCACCTTTGGAGCAATTTCACTCAAAAGGAGCTTAGGAAGAGTTATGTTTGTTATCACTCCTCCAGATCTCCAAGGCTGAGGAAGGGTCCAGTTGAGGTAACCACAAACCAATATTTTGACTTGGTAGCTAGCCCTACCAAGCCGGAGAGGGCTCTCTCCAAAGGATCACAGCCAAGAGGGCTAGATAGATTAGGGTTTTAGGCTAGATATAGTAGCTCACGGTTTTGATTTGATTTTGATTTGGGTAGTCACTGGATGAGTGAATTAGGTCAGAGAGTGAACTAGGTCAAGGCAAGAGAGAATCAGAATTGCAGACATCTGATGGGGTAAGGTAGGCAAGTACTTTAACAATTTGTAGTATATTGATGAAATGGTTTACATTAATGAGGTGCTAAAAAGAGCACGGAAATCATGAATTCTTTTAAACTAAAGAAATGAAACAAATTATGATGATTTTCCCAAAACAGAGCATAGAAGATGAATTATGCTTATCACACCTTGAAAATCAAAGATATTTAGAAGTGAAATGGATCATGGAAGATACAAAACATTCACACATATGTCACTGAAGAAAAAACAATATCAAAATACCATGCCACAGGAATCCCACCAAAATAGGTGCAACTCATCCAATATATTCCATGCCAAAGTCTAAAACACTAGTACAACATCCAATGGAGACCAACTTGTAGAATGACTAAAAAAGTACATGATATAGGCCTCAAACAAACTCCTCCCAGCCTCAAGGGTCGAATCCATGCGAGGAGGAGTAGTTCCACCAAAAACGAAACTGATAGCTAGAGTGTAGGGTGGTCAAAGTGGCTCATCCCTCACTTTTTGGAAACTAATTCATTACATCACAAAAAGAGTTTTCACCTAATGTATTTACCCTAGGTAACAGTAAAAACGTTATTATTGTTGGAAATAATACTGAGAGGGGGGGTGAATCAGTATTATCAAATCAATTAAACCTTTTCATTTCCATACCTAGGTACATATACGCTACTTTAATTAAGGGAACCCGCGTGTATACGCAACTGTGTCTAATGCAACTAGCGTATATCCAGAATACTTATGATTCAGATAATCCATTAAATGTTGATCTTTAGTTAGTGCATCAGAACTTCATTAACCATATGTACAGTAAGAAGGTGCAGTAAAACAAAACAGATCATCACACACAAGAAGCACACATGAACACCATGATATAAGGTGGAAACCCAATGTGGGTGAAAACCACCTGCTGCAAGTTGTCTCTATCTTCTTTTAATAAGAAACTTCATTTTACAATATTTTTGTACTGGTGCAGTCTTATACCAGTACATAGGCTTCTACCTGCAGAAGGCTACAACCTTCTCTCGTTCTCCAGACTCTCCTGGATGGGAGCTACAACCCCCTTAGCTCTTGTACTAGCTGATCTATTTACTAGTACGTAGGTGCCTGCCTATTGAATGCTCCAATCTTCACTTGTTCTCTAGCTGCTACTGGAAGGGAGCTACTACCCCCTTTGCTCTTGTACTAGCTTATGTACTATTACATAGGGGTCGGCCTACAATCTCCTTTCACCCTCCAAGGACCTCATTTCACACATTTTCAGACTGGATACTCCTGAAGCACAAAACTATAATCTGAAGGCCATGTTTCATCAAATTGAAGCACAAAAACAATCAATACTAGCATCATCAATTTCTGAATCACTGAAACACTGAAACCCTGTCAACAACACAGTCACCAGAACACAGAGCAGAACACTGAACTCTGCAACAATATTCAAAACCAACTGTATCATCAAAATCATGCATCAGAGTGCATACGCTACTTGGAAGTGCTGAACCAGTGTGTATACGCAACTTCACCAAGGTGAACCAGCGTATATGTCATCAATTGCTTACTTATAACTTGATGCACTTCCTGTCTTCAGACATATCCAGATTATTACATATACAAGGATAATATGTGTGTTAGCACCCAGATCTAGTCCATCAGATCGCATAAATATGAGTCATTATGATCCTGATCCAATATTAGTTCACATCCATCAATACTAAAGCTAAACACAATCAACCAAACAGGATATGCAGAATACTGACACCTTTAAACTGTCATCAGAACTCATCAACAACCAGAACCACCTGTAACTTCAAACATCATAGCTCAAATGGTATACGCTACTACAATGAACCAAACCCGCGTACATACGTGCTTACACTAAAGATAACCCGCGTACAGATCTATAAATATTCAATCATGACTTGCAGTGATTTCAAACTTAAGTTATACCCAGTTCAGATCATTACATGTGTCAGTATACAGATCTAGAATACACATAATCAATCATATAGAGATAGTTCATTTCAAACCATTTGATCTCGATCTATCCTTAGATCTTGTTCTCCATCAACCGGTGAGATCCCTCCTTAGCACAGATCAAGCAATGCATCATCAACCCATAACCTGCATACTGGATCTCATACTTCATCAGATGTTCAAGACTTTTTCGATACACTTGCCTAATGATCTTCTGCTCCTTTTATAGTCTTAGGCCTTGCTCAATACCATGGTCCAAAACCATAACAAGCCAATACCATGGACCCAATACTTGGTATGAACTTTTGACGAGATACTATGGTCCAAAACATAGGTTCAAATACCAAGGACTAACTACCACGGACCAAAAGTAAGTTCTCCAACATATATGCGCTTTTCCTTGCATGAAAGTGTGTGTATACGCATACACATCTTTGTAACGTCTAACCCGCGTGTATACGCGGCTCGGTCACGATGAACCTACGTATATATATTTTCTCTTCATTCTTGTAGTCTGATCATCAAATCCTTGCTGCTGACCTGCTGCACTATGATCTGTCATCTGTGTGATTTGCCATCAAGGACAACACTTGTCTCATACCATCAAGGACAACACTTGTCTCATAATGCCAAAAATCTCCCCCTTTCGAATTGATGGGAAAGCTAACTTGTCACACTTAGAACTATCATCAGATTCCTTGAGCTGTCCTGCATCCCATGCATTCAGTCACATCTGATATCTCTTCTGAAGATCCATCTAGCTATCATCTAGTTATAACTAAGTGAGATGTTCTTGTATGCGTGGGTTGCCATCAAGTACAACACATGCATCATAATGCCAACAATTATTACATTTACATACATCAATTACATTGGTAAAAACATGATTTGTCAAGGTGAAACTGTCAAAACTGAGAAAATTTACAGAATGAAGAAACTCATAAAATTTGTGTCAAAAGCGCAGGGCCATTGTCCTAAGCGCAACACCAACTTAAGCTCCACTTTTGAGGGAGTTTCTGATATCCAAATTGAGCCTAGGATAGCTCATTGGAAATCTTGTCCTGTCGAGTTTCTAGATATACCTTTAGTTTCCAAAATAGTCAGGTTTTGACCCTCCAAAAGTTGATTCTCCCAAGACTGGTCAAAAGCACAGCGCCATCCTCCAAAACAAAGCAGAAACATGATTTTTTGGGTGTTTTTCGACCTTTTCACTGCCCAGTTGACCCAAAAAATATTATAAAAGTGGTTTCCTGACTGTATTTTTCCTTCTGAATCCAATGGTGGTTACCATTTTTCATTTGGAGGCCTCTAGGAAAAGCGCGCTACGCTTTTGGCAGTGTGACTCGTGCAAAAATTGCCAACATGCAAAAAAGCTCAAAATTTGATCTGTGGAAGGCTGATGAGGTGTTTTGGGCCATGAGTGATGCCTCAGCAAGGATTTCAAGCTTGTCTTCCTCCTTTTTCTTGGATAGGGTTTCAAGTCTTGTTTTGATCTTTTGGAGCTTGGACCTTGCAATTTGATTTTTCTTGAAGTAATGCTTGGCCATCTTTCTTGGTAAGTCATTGTCCCTCTTTGACTTCTTCAAGAGATTCTCAAGATGCTCATTTACCCCTTCAAATCAATATTCCCGGTCCTTATTCATCATGATGGCAAATTGTTCATTCAAAGTGAGCTCATTGGCAAGTTCAACCTCTTTTTGCCTCTCTAGTTCTAGAGATCTTTTCAGCCCTCTAGTCCTGGGCCTCTGTCTTGGAATTTGGTCTTCTTCCTCATCAGAATCACCATACTTCCCATATGCTTCATCAAGCATGACCTTTGCTTTATTAGCTTCTCTTTGAGCCTTGATGAGTTTCACCTCATTGATCAGATTTTTGGTCTTTAGCTCCTTGTTTTCCTACTCAAGAAAAGAAATGAAAAACTTAGCTCTCTCTAAGTTAGTCTGAAGCTCTCTAATTTGGGCATCCTTCTCCTTGATGACTATGCTAAAATCCTCATAGTCATCCTGCTCACTTGGATCAATAAGCTCAAAATCTTGTTTTGTCTCATGGAGGTCCTCCTCCTGTTGCTGGATCTCTACCTATGTCATCTTTTATTTACCTTTGTGTACCTGCTTTGTTGATGAAGAAGGCAAGGCCCCTCCCACAATTTGTGGGGCAAACACCTGCCTGTGGCCTCTCTGATAAGTATGTGCCAATGTGCTCACATTTGTGCTCGTAGGCCTGATGACCTTAGCTCTACTAGGTGACCCTGCATGATCATGAAATGGTGATGATGGCGGTGATGCTAAGGGTGGTTGATCAGATGGAGGAATAGATGTAGTGGGTTGAGATGGAGGGGGTATGTCTTCAGCATGATGATCAGTGGGATGAGATGAAGAAGGCATATCTTCAGCATGTGGAGCTTGTGGAGCAGTGAAAATATCATTGGCAATGAAATTGTCCCATGAAATATGCAACTGGTCAAGGTGATGAAGGACAATGATCTTGATCAATGAGTGATGGAAAAGGCTATTCATCTATTGGTCATAATCTCTCTTCTGCACAATGGAGGCCATTTTGTCTATGCTTCTGAACAGATAGTATGGGATATTGAGGAATTTGACCCTTGTGAAGTGCATAAGCAGTCTGATATGGTAGGTGTAGAGCCTAGAGAACCTTCCTTCACAAGAGAAGTACTTCATGATGATTTTCATCATGGGGGCATACCTATTAAGAAGGTAGCTGAAAGGGAACACCCTCCTCCTCTCATTTTTGTACAATGGTTTGATGAATGGTTCATAATACTAATCCTCCAAATATTTTGATTTAAACCACCTCTCACCCATGTTTGGAATCCCTGTGGCAACAACGATGATGGAAGTAGACAAAGTGAAGGTCACTCCTGCTAGGGTCACTTGATTATCTTTAAGGTTTGATGCAAAAAGTTTGGTCAAAACAAGGTGATGTTGAGCTCTTTCAATCATTTTGCAAAAATCAAGGCAACCTACATACTGAAAACATGAGACTGCCATTGGTGAAGCCATGAGTTCATTTGTGTTAGTGGGCTCCAGCCTTAGGATTCTGCCTCCTTTGTGTGGCCTCCTCTGTTCTCTGTCCTCTTCTACTTGTGTATCCTCCTCTTCCACATAGTCTCTGTCTTCCTCCATAGTGTTTGGTTAAGAGACCCTAGGGATAAGGTAGGTGGGAATGGGAAGTGGAAATAGGTCTAGGGAATAGGGATAGGGCTATAAAAATTTGGGGAGATGAGGGGAGGGATTATGGAGTTGTGGGAGGTGATAGGAGGTGAAAATGTCAAGGGAGTTGGGAATGATAATTAAATTACAGGTTTATGGTAGAGGTTGCCTAGGAATTTTGGAAACCTAGGTCTTAGGGTTTTATGGGAAAAGTGTTTAGGGACTAGGAAATAATATTGTAAGGGTAGGGATGGGTTTAATAGTGTGTTGTGGCCACAACCACCACCCTATTAAAATTTTCCCTGGTAGAAATTTTGAATGGGTCCCCTAGAAGTTGATCTTGCATCTCTCCGAATGATCTGTTTTATCCTAGAGACTTTAACTCGTTGCCAAGTCAAAATCTTCAATTCCTAATGGTTAAGCCCCCCTCTTTAAAAATCTGCCACATGATTCATTCTAGCCCTTCCAAACCCTCCATTCATTTCCTCCATTGTAACCCTTCCTAACCCTCCAAAAACCTTCAACCGCCCCTCATTCCCATTACAACTCTTTACAATGCAAATCCTTCATCAATATGCATGAATCACCCCTCTTCGCCTACCGCAATCAACATTAAAACACAACACATACATGGCTTCCGGACCCAACAGTTTTATTAACCCAAATGCATATATTTTGGGCCCGAAGCCCCATCGCATATCGCTATCAGGAGGTCCCGGGCTTATATATATATAGCGCTCTACTGTCTCCGAGACCCGACAGTATTATCAACCATATTACATATATCTATCGAGTCTTGAGCTAAATCGCTTATCGCTATCGGGATGTCCAGGGCTTATATATATATATATATATATATATATATATATATATATATATATATATATATATATATATATATATATATATATATATATATATATATATATATATATATATATATATAATGCGCCATTATCTACCGGACCCGGTGGTTTTATTAACCACGATATATGTTTCGAGTTCGGGGCCTATATATAATCACACTGCTATCCCTCGGACCCGATGATAATTATAGACCGGGACATATAATATTTCAAGTCCGGCCTTATGGCCGGACACGGGGTTTTCCCATATATCCTTGTGTTTCAAAAAACATTGAAGTCGGGCTTTTCAAAGGGAAATCATACATTGTGGACCCGCCAAGACTATTAAGTTCCATATATACTTATTTCTAGTCCACCTACCCTGATCGCTTATCGCAATCGGCGGAGCTAGGGAGTTATGCAGTTAGTGGAGGGGTGATAGCGGGACCCGGCGATGATTATATGCCTGATTACATAATATTTGAAGTCCGACCTTACGGCCGACCATGGGTTTTTCCGTGTTTTCCCTTGTATTTGTGATAATACGCTGGAGTTCGGGTTTTACAAAGGGAAGCCTTATGCAGCAGACCCGAAGGAATTATGAACCATGATATATATGTATGTTGGGTCCGGCCAACCGAAAGGCACAATCGGCATAGCTTTAAGCCCAAACACATGGCACAATGTGATGCGATATGGCAGACCTGATAGGGTATAGGTTCCCGCCTATAGTTCTTCAAGCCTAGGTTTTGGGATTCGGCTCTGTGTTTTGCAAGGATTTTCAGTGTAAATCAGATTTTCACCTGCGAGACGAAATCAATGCATAGATTAAAGACCAGGGGCTGATTATTTCACGACTGTTGCTCATGATGCTATAAATGCTTCATGAAGGTAAGATTTGTGTATTTTAAGCATTTTTATCATATGTGTATAAGTGTGATTGATGTTGGCTATCTCTGCAGGCGAGGACCGAGAGAAGGCAAGCGAGGCCGAAGAATGGATACATAAGCTTCAAGTATGACTCCAAATAAAAGATGCATGAGCGGATCCGAAGAGCCTATCCATGCAAATATATTTATTTGAAGACTGGGCTTTAGGCATTAGCGGTCATATTTCCAGGTGTTGCCTATGTATTCTAAAAGAGAAACTGCCCCAGATTTCATCATGAAGAGATGACATGCAGTCATCCCCTTCTCATCAATAATCATTCATTTCCCTAGGAAATGAAGTGCTCCAATGACAGGAAATGCCCTCTACGTGTCAGTAGTGACACCGGTTGTCTTGATCTGTGTATTCTGATCTGTATAGTGAGAGAGGATGGAGGGAAGGCGAAAAGGTGAAAAGGAAGACCGAGGGTCATTCAGGACTGCATAAGTATTACCTCCAGATAGGAGAGAAGGGCTTTTTTTTGGAGAAAAACAGCTTTGATTTATTGTGAATAAAAGAAGACTGTTTGGTTCAAGAAGAGGCCTATTGCTTCAGATTAATTCTCCTTTTTTATATATGTTTAGAATAAGTGTGTTGTTGCTGGTATAAAGACAAATTTGATTTGCTTTGTGCTTGTTGATAGCTAGCAAATCATGGTTATTCATGGTTAATTGAATGTAATTCAATAGCACTAATAATTCATGAAAGGTCGTTGTTTCCAGACTTTGTTAAACATCAGTTGCAAGTGTTATTTGTATGGAAAGGAATGTATATTCTTGTATATGTAATTGCATTGCGATTAGGATTTAATACAACCTTGTTCTTATATGGACCAGTAATTGATTCATTCAGACTTGGGATTTATATATGATGTTTAACCTCCTTTTGTTTTGCTCCTGCAGGATAGATTAGGATAGTTAGAATTAGACTAGAGTAGCTTGAAGTAGTGTAGATAGGATTCAATACATAGTGGTTAGCTGTTTTATTTTGTTGATGTAATTGAAGCCTTCTTCCCAGAAGCAATCTTTCAACTCATTTAACAGTTTACGGGGTCCCTTAAAACCCGTTGGAACTAGCCATTCCAAATGAAAGCAGGTCTAATTGGGGCTTGCGATCAGGTTAGTTCCCCTTGTTGGCATAGCAAAAATTCGCCATGTCAACAAATTGGCGCTAGAAGGAGGGCCTAAACCGCCATCCACAACTTTTCAATATTTCATCTATAAGTGCCACGCATGGATTCAAAAGGATTAATGTATGGATCGTAGAGGCCGAAAAGACCACTCCACCCATTTGAAAGAGCCTCATTTCGAGGAAACAGAGACCCCTCTAAGTCCTGTTTCTGGGTCACCCAAGGAAGAGAGACTGTGGGAGTACCCTATCACTCAGGAACAACCAGTCAGAAGACTTACTCGGGCTTACACTCATTCCATATCACAACTCCCTATCTTTCATTCTTTACCTCCGACAGCAAAAAGAAAGCCAAGGGTCTATCACATAAACGAAGAGACATCTGCAGCGCCTTCTCTTGAAGATATTGTGCTTGATTCTTTTCAGAGTATCGACTCTCCTTAGTAAGAAATTCCTGAGGATTCCCCTTATGAAGGCCATCCCTGTCCCGATTTTGAAAATCCTAACAAAGAAACCCTCAACCAGAACCTCCATATCCATAGCATGGCTAACATTCCTCCTCCAGGTGGGAATCAACCTTTACTCCCCCCTCCAGGTGGGAGTCAACCTCCACCACCTCCTCTAGGAGCACTCCCTCCTTGGCTTTCATAGGATGTCGTAGCGGTACCTGGGCAACAACATCCCTTACCCAAGAATGCAGAAAGAGTATTTCCTAAATTCGACCCTGAGCGGGGAGATACTACTGATAACCACATTCATTCTTTCTTCCTAGCCGTGCGCATGTTGGGGGTAGCTGATGAGGATGTGGTATGTCGCTCATTCCCTTTTACTCTGATTGGTGTGGCCTCCACATGGTACTTTAACCTGAGAATATGATCGATCACCTCATGGGTTGCCTTTCAGCAGGCCTTTCTAGACAAGTTTAGTGATGACAAAACACCCGCGGCCTTAGTTTTAGAGCTATCTCATTTGAAAATGGACACCAAAGAAAGGGTCAAGGATTTTAACATCCGGTTCAATACTTTGTTCAATAGAATCTCGGCTACCGCTAGACCTACTAATGAGGTGCTCATGGAATTCTACATCTCTGCTCTCCCTGTCCCTACTACGATGTGGGTCAAGAGAAGTAACGCATAGACCTTACAAGGTGCTATCAATGAAGCAATAAAAGTTGAGAATGAAATGATCAGTCTCACAACATGTCATCATACGACTGAAGGAAAGAAAGCCTCTCAGTCATCCAAGAAAAGTAGTGGGAATGATAACAAAGTGGTTGAGGGCAAAGAAAGGGACACCACAGATGTGGAAGGTTTGCATCGGATCATTAAGAAATTGACAAACACAGTCATAGATATGAAAAGGAATTCTGGAGAGAGTGGAGGAGAGTATAACAATAGAAAACCCTTCAAACCTTTCTTTCGCAAGAAGACAGAAGGTGGTCATGGTCAACTTGCGTTGCCTACTCCACCCAATGAAGGGAACCTAAATATGGAGGAGCTGGCTCTTATTGGATCGCTCCTTAACAAAGAAGAACCTATAGTGGAGCTAGAGCCAGAACAAGAAAATGAGGAGGAATACCAAGTAGAAGAGCCCGTGGATGAAGAATCTCAGATCAACATACTGTGGGATTTCTATACAAATGAGAATGATGATGACGAAGGAGATAGTATGGCAGAAATCCACACTAATGAAATCCACACACGAAGTAAGGGGCCACTTGCAGGTGTGATGAATCCTGTAGACCAAACAAAGAAAGATGTCCACCCTTTGAAGGCACCCGCTCCCAAAGTTCTTGTTGAGAAGGGTAGACCAAGTGGTTAGTCCAAGAATACCCTAGTGGCAAACCATCCAGAGAAAGAGAACACAGCTCCCACTGCAACGAAGGCGACTCCAAATGGTAAACTCCCACCTAAGAACAACAAAACTAGTATGTTTACTCTGCCCTATCCTGTTTATAACATTGATTACAATATTGTGGATGATCTTAAGAAATCTAGGGCCAATATCACATACTTTGATTTGCTGAAATTAATGCAGCAAAGAGATCTGCTCTTGAAAGCTATGAATGAGCGAAATTCCAAAACTCCCACCATCCCAAGCAGCCAAACCAAGAAGTCAGTGTCCAGACCTATCAACACCTCCAATACAACCCAAATACCATCAGCTATGGAAGCCACTCTATCTAAAATGAATCGAAACCCCCAAGATGTCAGTGCAGCCATGATAGGGAGGAAATCAAAATCCATGACTCCACCTTTCCTTATCACATTTGAAATCCTCAACATGAACGTACACAATTGCTTGGTAGATTCCGGTGCCTCATCCACTGTGATGCCTTATGCTGTTGCCAAAAGACTGCATGCGATACCCGAGAAAACTGGGACTCGAATTATGCAATTAGACAGGACAAATGTGAAAGTGATTGGGGAACTAAAAGATGTGTTGATTCGGATGGCTGCTAAACCACAGTACACACAAGTCATTGATATAGTGGTAGTCGATATACCCAAGGCTTATGGAAGGCTGCTTAGTAGGGATTGGTCAGCAAAACTCAATGGATATTTCTCAATTGACTGGTCCCATCTCTTGTTGCCTCAGAAGGGAAAAGGTGATATGCTGAGAGTTGATCGAGAAAGATACATGAAGTATGTGGTAATGGAACTAAATGGTCCCAATGAACCTGTAATGTTTACCAACTCCATCCTTGGGAACTATAGTTTCAATGTTTATGCTACAAAAACCTGTTTTGGAGAATTCCATGCAGAAATAGTTGAAGAAACTTTGACATACACACAGTTGGAAGCTCCCTCCCATAATCCAACTGATGAACTATCCTGTATTATAGTAGATGATAGGACTAATTTCTTAGATAGTAGTTCAATTGATGTAACATTAGATTCTATATTTTGGACACTCTATTTTGATGGCTCTAACTGCCTTGAAGGTGCAGGTGCTGGGAGCATTCTCATTGACCCACAAGGGAACCAACATTTGATGGCCAGCTGGTTGGAGTTTGCATGCACCAACAATACAACAGAATATGAAGGCTTGCTACAGGGCTTAAAAAAAGCCCTTGATATGAAGGTGAGAAATCTCAAAGCTTTTGGTGACTCACAGATAATTGTGGACCAGGTAAGGGAAAGGATACATTACAATTCACCACACCTGGAAAGATACTAGCATGAGGTATGGAGCTTAATTAATAGTTTTGATTCTTTTAATATCATACACATACCTCGATGGCAAAACCAAGATGTAGATCTGATGACTGGTATGGCTGTGAAACCTTTGCCTGATCTTAGATTAAACAAGAATAAATATTATGTTGAATTGATTTTCAAGCCATTCGTACCTGATAACATCTCAAATTGGTAGGCATTCAAAGGTGGCGAGCTCCTGCATTGCGGGAAGACATTCAGAAATGAACTCGTTGATAAAAAGGAGCATGACAAGATTATGAGTGAGAGTAAAAACGAGGTAATATCTTTCATTGAGAAATCTATTGTCAATAGGTTTGGCATCCCTAACGCTCTCATGTTTAATAACGCTTCTTATTTTTCATCACTAAAGCTGACTAAATTCACTATCGATAAATCAATTCACATAAGATATGCATCAAGCTATTACGCCCAGGGAAATGGAGCCGCAGAATCCTCAGATAAAAACCTCATACGTGTAATTCGTGCATCTGTCACAGATAACCAGGGGAATTAGCACAACGCTCTAATAAACGCCCCCTAGTCTGATAATGTCACCCCAAAGGGCGGGCACACGAAATTCCAACATTTATGGCTAGGCCCGCTCCAAGTTGAGGAAAATATTGGCCAGGGAACTTACAGATTGAAAATTCTATAGGGAGATACTAAGAAACTCCATGTTAATGGCCATCATCTTAAGAGATACTTCCAGTAGCCACCACATGGTGGTTACTTCCTAATTAGGTTAGGATTCATTGTGTTTTTACAGTTAGTTTAGTTACATTTCCATCTTTTCCTTTCTTGTTTTGCTGCATAGTCCATTTTCCTTCTGTTTTGAATTGCAGTCCTTTCCAGCCAACTGATCCCAGTCCTCCAGTCTCATTTTACCTTTTCAAATTTCACTCATTCACCACCTTCAGCCTTCACCTTCCTCATTAACCTGTTGGTGAGTCTGCTGATTCTAAACCCATCATTACCTTGCATATCAAACAAATTTTCAATGAGCCCATGAGAACTTGTAAATTAGCAGTGGAATTCAAACCGAAGCCACTCATTAGCATCTATTGGGAACTAGGTGAGATCTGTTCATAACTTGGATATCTGGAGCATGTGGGGGCATCTTTGTAAAACAAAAATGTGTAACTACAGTTGGACTGGCATGGAGGAATGCTGCATTTTAAGTAAATCCCACTCAGACCTAGCCTATACTTTCCTGTAAGGTCTACAGTGATTCTCCATTGGTCCCATCCACCACACTAAATTGTCCAATACCTATTATCTACAAGTAAACCTCCTTTCATGGGCTCAGCTCACTGTCATATACCCTGTGGAAAATCCAATTGTGCTCTAGTCCTTGTGCCTGAAACTAGAAGGACTTATGTAAAAGAAAATGAAATGTCAAGTCCTTGTGCCAATCTAGAAGGACAGGTTGTTTGGGAAGCCGGTTAGAGTAGGGACTGTTGTTGGGCTCATAGTACCAGTTGATACAGCAAGCCCAACCTTGCTTAAGCAGTTTAAAAATATGGCATGATCCATGACTGCGCCCCATTCAATCATATGAAAATGTTTCACTGAAATTCTTATATAAAGTGCAGATAAACATATTCACATCAACCTTGATGAGCAATAAAGAGCTGAGATACACACCTAAATAGTTATTGACAGACCAGTGATGGCCCCAAAAGGATTTTTGAAAGTGGGAAACAGGTAAAGGAAGGTCAATAAATCCCATAACACTACCATTGGAGAATGCCTGTCAAAACCCTATTAGTAAGTAGAAGCTATTTGTCTCTATCCCACCTGAAGCAATCAATGTTGAAGTGTAACCCATGCCTATCCATCTATACAGTTTTCATTTCAAGTTTATCTCAACACCCTGATGTTCTATCGATCCAAGGTTCATTTAAAAACAGAGATAACTGGTTCACCCAGCGGTTCGCCATTTGTTGTGGCCACAACCACCACCCTATTAAAATTTGTCCTCTAGCAATTTTGAAAGGGTCCCCTAGAAGTTGATCTTGCATCTCTCCGAATGATTTGTTTTATCCTAGAGACTTTAACTTGTTGCCAAGTCAAAATCTTCAATTCCTAACGGTTAAGCCCCCCTCTTTAAAAATCTGCCACATGATTCATTCTAGCCCTTCCAAACCCTCCATTCATTTCCTCCATCGTAACCCTTCCTAACTCTCAAAAAACCTTCAACCACCCCTCATTCCCATTACAACTCTTTACAATGCAAATCCTTCATCAATATGCATGAATCACCCCTCTTCGCCTACCACAATCAACATTAAAACACAACACATACATGGCTTCCAGACCCGGCGGTTTTATTAACCCAAATTCATATGTTTCGGGTCCGGAGCCCCATCGCATATCGTTATTGGGAGGTCTCGGGCTTTTATATATATATAGCACTCTACTGTCTCCCAGATCCGATGGCATTATCAATCATATTACACATATATATTGGGTCCGGAGCTAAATCGCTTATCACTATCGGGAGGTCCAGGGTGTATATATATATATATATATATATATATATATATATATATATATATATATATATATATATATATATATATATATATATATATATATATATATATATATATATATATATATATATATAGATATATATATATATATATAGATATATATATATATATATAGATATATATATAGCGCCATTATCTACCGGACCCCATGGTTTTATTAACCACGATATATATGTTTCGAGTCCGAGGCCTATATATAATCACACCGCTATCACCCAGACCCGACGATAATTATAGACCGGGACATATAATATTTCAAGTCTGGCCTTATGGCTGGATGCGGGGTTTTCCCATATATCCTTGTGTTTCAAAAAGCATTGAAGTCAGGCTTTTCAAAGGGAAATCATACATTGCGGACCCGCCAGGACTATTAAGTGCCATATATATTTATTTCAGGTCTACCTACCCCGATCGCTTATCGCAATCGGCGGAGCCCGGGGGTTATGCAGTTAGCGAAGGGGTGATAGCCAGACCCGCGATGATTATATGCCCGATTACATAATATTTGAAGTCTGGCCTTACGGCCGGCCACGGGTTTTTCCGTGTTTTCCCTTGTATTTGCAATAATACATTGGAGTCTGGGTTTTATAAAGGGAAGCCTTATGCGGTGGACCCGAAGGAATTATGAGCCATGATATATATGTATGTCGGGTCCGGCCAGCCAAAGGCACAATCGGCATAGCTTTAAGCCCAAACACATGGCACGATGCGATGCGATATGGCAGACCCGATAGGGTATAGGTTCCCGGCTATAGTTTTTCAAGTCCGGGTTTTGGGATTCGGCTCTGTGTTTTGCAAGGATTTTCAATGTAAATCGGATTTTCACCTATGAGGCCAAATCAAGGCAAAGATTAAAGACCAGGGGACGATTCTTTCACGGTTGTTGCTCTTGACGTTATAAATGCTTCATGAAGGCAAGATTTGTGTTTTTAAGCATTTTTATCGTATCCGTTTGTGTGACTGAAGTTGGCTATCTTTGCAGGCAAGGACCGAGAGAAGGTAAGCGAGGCCGAAGAATAGATGCATAAGCTTCAAGTATGACTCCAAATAAAAGATGCACGGGTGGATCCGAAGAGCCCATCCATGCGAATATATTTATTTGAAGACTGGGCTTTAGGCATTGGCGGTCATATTTCCAGGTGTTGCCTATGTATTCCGAAAGCGAAACTACCCTAGATTTCATCATGAAGAGAAGACATACAGTCATCCCCGTCTAATCAATAATCATTAATTTCCCTAGGAAATGAAGCACTCCAGTGACAAGAAACACCCTCTACGTGTCAACAGTGACACCGGTTGTCTTGATTTGTGTATTATGTTTTGTATAGTGAGAGAGGATAGAGGGAAGGCGAAAAGGTGAAAGGGAAGACCAAGGGTCATTCAGGACTGCATAAGTATTACCTCCGGATAGGAGAGAAGGGCTTTTTGTTTGGAGAAAAATAGCTTTGATTTATTGTGAATTAAAGAAGACTGTTTGGTTCAAAAAGAGGTTTGTTGCTTCAGATAAATTTTCCTTTTTTTTTATATGTTTAGAATCAGTGTGTTGTTGCTGGTTAAAGACAAATGTGATTTTATTTGTGCTTATTGATAGCTAGCAGTTCATGGTTACTCATGGTTAATTGAATGTAATTCAATAGCACTAATTGTTGGGTGCAGGAATTACACTTAAGCAAACTCCTCAACACTTAATTTGTCAACCCGGGGGATCCGTAAACTTAGAGACAAAGCACAGGCAATGCCAAAGATGGTATGAATCTTCCTAATATAAATCCCTACTTTCTTTAAAGGAAAGATTGCAGAATCAAATTAAAAAGAGAAAAAGGCAACTTGAACCATCAAAATAATCTAAGATTGGAACAAGGAAGAATGCATTTGCAAGAGGGAATTAAAGATAAAGGGCAATCACTCTAGCTAATTATTGTTTAACTACTGAGTGTGTGTTTTTCTTTAGCAGAGACACTTAGCAGTCTCATCAGATGGGCCCTTAAACCTGCTCCTTTAGAGATTTCCTTCTTGCACTAATCTGTCCTGTACTATCGCAGTCTGCTTGCACTAGTGCAGGAATAGAGATTTATGCAGAAGGTATAAATGGTGTCTTTACTAAAGGCTTTTTACTTCCTGCAAGGGCTTGAACTTTTCCAAGTTCAAAGCACTCAGATCTCGTGGCAAGAAACTAGTTCTTGCATCAGATCAGATTTTCTTGCACTTAGCATTTAATTCTTAAAATGAGTGCTTAATTATTGCAAGTGCTATTATACCGTACACATAAAAAGTGAATGTTTCTTATCTTAACAGAGTGCAGGAATAAAGAAACAATCAATATACATTCATCCTGTCATAAGCATTTAATGAAAGAAAGAAGATTGTGGGAAGTAGACTAAGAAGGCTTGTTGCATCACACCAACGTGCACTGGTGCAGGTTCATTTCTCCTGCTTGGACCAGGCGGGAAAACCAATCAAACAGAATTGCAAAAAAGGAGATATCACACCAACGTGCACTGGTGCAGGGTTATTTCTCCTGCTTGGACCAGGCGGAGGAAAACCAATCTGAAATCAAGTGCAGGAAAGGGAATTTATCTACTTCACACAACGGATCCGCTTTCACTCAGATAGGAATGCATGTGCTTAAAATTAAATCACACTTGACAATGTAAACACAAATTACAGGAAAATGGGAAATGGGGTAAACGTGTTGGGTTGGCTGGGCCCTAGCCAACCAGCGTGTTTCCCCTTTAAATAAAAATGTTGCTCAGTACCTTAATCAATTCATCAGCTCAAATATAGAAACACAATTTGTGAAACATGAGGTGGAGCTCCCTTTTATTAATTCACTGAGGCAAGTACATACGTTAATACATCGTCCAGCCCAAATTCGGGCGATAACAAAATACAACAACCTGTTACCGCCTCTCTAGCTGTGTCTCTGTTCTGTTCTACTATCAAAAACTTCTCCCTAGTCCTATTTACATTCTACATTATATAGATCTTTGGCCAAAGGCCAAAATAGATTATTCAACTGATTACATAACCAAACACAGAATTTAGCTTTTCGGCCATCAAAATTAGACAGCTAGCAAAACTGGTTGTAGCCAATCTCCAACTTTCATCCTTCACAGATTCGATTTCTGCTGCCTTTGGATCGATCTTGCTGTCGTGGTTGAAGCTACTCAAAACGAGGCGGTGATCAAGGAGGTTCAGGTCTGCTGCAAGGATTTGTTGTGCTGGCAACGGTGCAAGATCCAAACGCGCACTAGGATCAACAGTCACGGTAAGTACTCTAACTACCAAATAAACATTGGAGATATCGATAAGTTACAAAGAGTGATTAAAAGTAAGAAATCATGTAATAAATGATTAATTAATGCTAAGTTAAATTAAAAGTATGAAAAATAAAGTTTCTATGAAATATGTCACCGTGCTTGGACTGGTGCAAGATAAGGGTGTATAAAAGAGGTAAAACAACGGTAATTGGTTATGATTTAGGAAGGGGAAAATGGAAAAAAGAGATCAAATTAGGGTGCTACCACTAATAATTCATGAAAGGTCATTGTTTCCAGACTTTGTTAAACATCAGTTGCAAGTGTTATTTGTATGGAAAGGAATGTATATTCCTGTATATGAAATTGCATTGCGATTAGGATTTAATACAACCCTGTTCTTATATGGACCAGTAATTGATTCATTCAGACTTGGGATTTATATATGATGCTTAACCTCCTTCTATTTTGCTCCTGCGGGATAGATTAGGATAGTTAGAATTAGACTAGAGTAGCTTGAAGTAGTGTAGATAGGATTCAGTACATAGTGGTTAGCTGTTTTATTTTATTGATGTAATTGAAGCCTTCTTCCTAGAAGCAATCTTTCAACTCATTTAACAGTTCATGGGGTCCCTTAAAACTCGTTGGAACTAGCCATTCCAAACGAAAGCAGGGCTAATTGGGGCTTGTGATCAGGTTAGTTCCCCTTGTTGGCATAGCAAAAATTCACCACGTCAACATAGTGATGTAGGAAGGTGTTGTAAGGTCTATGGGAAGAAAATTTTGGATAGGGATGAATTTAGGGTTTTATCGCTTGCCCAAGGGCCAATTTTTCTTAGGAATCAAAACACTAAAAACAAATGTTGTTTAGGAGTGCAAATAGGTGGAAAATAGGGTCACTTACTTGGTAGAAGAGGAAACAAGGCCTTGTTGAAATTTTGAGAGCATTTGGAGGCATTTTGGTGCTATGGGAGCTCAATGGGAAAAAGCCAGCACCTTACCCAGAAGAGCAGTGCCTGTGTTAAAAAAAAGCAATGCCCGCAGCTCTAAGCGCAACGCCTTCCTCCTAAGTGCAGCGCCAAGAGAATTTTTGCCTTTGAACCTACAAAATTGACTTTTTGAACCAAGAGAGTGTGAGCTCGACCTTTGAGAGTGAAAATGAATTTGTTTTTGATGTCTTGGTGGCCTTTATACTTCATGAAATTGATGATTTGGGCCTTGGGACCCACTTTCTTCCTTTTTTCATTCACTTTACTCTTGGAAACTATACCTTTACACTTGACTTTTTCTTTGACAAATTGATCACTTGATATACATTGAAAACACTTTGACCTTTGACTTTTGGTCCTTTGGCATTTTGGAACTGAGTTGACAGCTTGGGAAAAGTTACTTATTACATATAATGACATAAAATTACATAAATATAAAAAATAGGATTACATCTCTGTTTTTGGAATAAAATTACAAACTGGAATGAAATTCTTACTTGAAATCAAAATTAGAACTTTGGCAACCATGGTTACATGCTTGCAAATCCTCTTTAACTGAAAAAGGGATATTATTTTGTTCACTCTCATACTTTTGTTGGCCTTATGCAGTGAAATGGTGTTTTATTGGACCTTGGAAAAATGAAACCTAAAGACCTAATGGGACCTTGAATGAGTAGACTCCAGGTGGACTTGACTGACACAAAACATGATGAAATGAGCCTTTATAGTCAATGTATGCTCAGTAAGACACATGAAGGTGGGCCAGCAAATATTGATTTTTTGAGAGAGAGCAGGGCTTTTGACATAGGGCTACCATCAGTGAGTAAATTTTTAAATGAGGACCTAGGTGGGATGACAAAAATTTTAGAATGGGACCCTAATATGATATAAAAGAGGAGTTTTGATCACTGATGGCAGTATTGCAAACACCGACTCTAACAATGTCAATGCTAGCAACAACAATGGCCAGAAAGCTTAAGATGACAAGAACATTACTCTTGCTAGAAATGGAAAACTTAATAAAGGCTCGAGCAAAGGGTCTAACTCAGAGAGAGAGAAAAAAAGGTTTTTTGGTTGTCATTAATAGGGACATTATGTCATTCAATATATGAACAGAAATAAGGATGAAAAGAAGAAGAACTAGACAACAACTTCTACAAGCATTGATGAATTGTCTACAAGAACTGAAGATGAGTTCGCTACCATTGCATGTTTATCTAGCTCGACGACCATAGGTGTTTGGTACATTGATAGTGGGGCATCGTGTCACATGCCAAGAGTTTGAGAGTATTTCTCCAACTACAAAGAAGAAGATATAAACTTCCATATGCAAATGAGAAACAAGTCCAAGTGTACTACAGTTGGGAGAGGGACAGTCACATTTTAGAGGGAGTCAGTCAAGATTTCCATATTATAGATGTGTTGCACATGCCAAGTATGGGAATGAATCTAATTTCAAATTTTTTTCTCCAGGACAAGGGGTATGATGTATACTTTTGAGGACAGAAGGTGTATCTAAAACACCAATATTGGAAGTTAGCAAAGGAGATTAGGTAAGAAGCAATGAGTTGTATAGGTTGCAGTTTGATACTCCAAAGGCACTAGTTACCAGCAACAATAGTAGAAATATGTGAGAGTTGTGGCATAAGAGGATGGCTCATATACATCATGGAGGACTTAATTTTCTTAGGGAAACTATAACATACCCCCTACTATCCCTAGCCCATACTGAAGGTAAAAGGAGGGAGTTACTATGATGACCCAACTCCTAATGTTATATGATGGGAATGGGGTCTAAAATTTTTTGACATTTCCCCAACTCTCCATAACCTTAAACAAACATCACCATTGTATTCATCTTATCGAGACCTTTCCAAAGATGTAAAATTTTCCTTAACCCAACTTACAAATAAGAAGTTATGACCATTTAAATTAGGCCCATTTAATCCTGCCACATCACTAGTGGCTCCCACGTGGCACCAACATGACATTTCGCTTGGCACCTAAATGGCTACGCTGCCACCGTGGAAGAATCCTCGTAGAACAAGCATATCCTCTAAATAGTCGAAAGTCATCCTGCATGGGAAAGGCACAAAATGTGAACTCAATTGGATGTGAACTCAATTAGAGCCTTGACCTCAACCTGGTTGGCCCGGCTTGACTATCCTACCTTCCAAACTCGCTCATTGGGCCCCGACTAACTTGACTCCTGACTAGCAGGCCTCGCCAACTATAATACCATCCCTAACTCATCATCAAGCCTTTACTCATCAATGTGCCCTGACAAGCCCAACCCTTGATAATGGGTACTGCCTCGACTAGCTCGTTTCTTTCCTTTAGTTGGGTGCAGACTTGCCCTAAAAGCTGCCTCTTAACCGACTCACCCAACCTGGTGGGTCCCACTTGCGAACTTAGCTTGTGGAGTAAGATTTTTGACTTAGTAAGGTTCAAGAAAACCGGCTTGAACCTTACACGTTCATATTGCTTGATATATAATCTAACATGCTTTTGACGAGATGAAAGAATGGACTCCTAGATACTGCATACCTTTCCAGCACACCTTGGACATGAAATTTGTAGATCATTGGGCTTGCACTAACAACTATGATGTTGAATTGTTGTTGGGCCTCATAATTGTCATAATTTCCTTGCCTTACTTCTTAGTTTTCATATTATTTTCTAAGTATTTTTTGTAATTAGGCTATGATAACTTATGTAGTATGGATTCTAGTAGTGTTTTATATGCATTTATTATTTTATTATTTTTATGAACAAATTTGACCATTAAAGTGTTATTTACTTACAAATGGATCCTTATTTTGGACAAGAATATATTGATGCATTGGCATTTGATGTTGCTTCCTGGAATGATCATGGGAGATCAGATAGCCTCAGGTTGTTATACTTTGTTTGGAGCAAATTAGTTAAAGACGAGCTTCTAACCTAGTCCTCCAGATGCATTAAGATCTTTGTAGCTTAAATGAGCATCCTGAGAATCTTTAGATTCTCTGTTCTTATATTTTACTGACGTGATATAAAAACTTGCATTAAGCCTCGAAAGGGGTTGTTCAGTTGTAATATTATTTTTGACATAAGTTCATACTTGTGAAGACATTGATTGTAATTGGTTCTCTGTAATTGAATGGAAGCGTTTATTACTCAAAGTTAATCTGTTGTGCTGATTCTTTTCATAAGGAAATTTGATTCCGGTGATTTGGGCTCGATCTTGGAAGCAACATTGTCTTTACTTGTATCATTAAATTGGTGTTTAATTCTTCTGTTTCAGCTATTTCCATTTACGTAATTGTTCTTAATTTCTCATTGCTTGTTTGTTAAATCAAATGCTCTGTTTTGAATCAGATTTATCGAGATCGTTACATAATATATTTGTTGTAGTTAATCTATTAAGAGTATTGTCATTTCTTATTGTTTCCTGTAGATTATCATAGACCATTATCTTTCTTACTTAATCGCTTTCGATGTTATGATTATGTAGTATTGTTTTTCTATTCTGTAGTTTTTGTTCCCTAAGAAACAACTTGATGTTTAGTAGGTTTTCTTTTGTTGTTTCCTTTAGAAGCATTTAGAAGTTAATGTTTTGAATGGTTTGCTATAATTAGAAATTGCATTCCGAGTTGATTTCTTTAATATTGCAGCTTTGCTTTTCAATAGGATAGTAGTAACTAGTCATACTAGCATTTCTCTTGCATAAACTATGTCGATAACCTTGAAATAGAAAAACGAAACCTCCTCCAACCATGTTGGAACTAGCTGACATTTCCGTAATAAAAATGGAGGGGACTTTAGACAATATCATTGTTTTTGTAGATTCCTGGGAATACCCAGTAGATTTTTTGGTCCTCAATCCTAAAAACAAACTAGAAGGACACCCTTTAATATTAGGTAGACCGTAGGTTGCCACTGCAGACTCATACATCGGGTGTCGAACCAAAATTATGAAAATCACTAAAGGACCGGCTATCAAGAATCTTATCTTATACCCTCTCGTTAGACCCAACATGTCGACTAACGATTCTAGATGTTACCTGCCCGAATATCAGGAAGGAAACTATGCTCTCCTCTTACCGTTGACAAAGCTCTTAATTAATGGGATGATATAATTAATGGGTTTATTAATCTTCCTTCCACCATTGGGAACCCAACCTATCAAATATTGAAATTTGTGCTTGACAATAAAGCCCAAGGAGATCTGCTAGAGGACTTGAACACTAAACATATACCCACAACTGTAGTTCACAATAACATTCCCATTGAAATTGAGCCTGACAAGACCTTGAATATTAACGCCAATCTTAATAATCTTCAGCATGAAAGGTTGATTCAAATTCTTCAAAAATATAAACAGGCTTTTGCCTGGGAATATTCTAATATGAAGGGCATCGATCCACAACTATGCACACATCATATTTATATCGAGAAAGATGCCCAAGCTATTCACCAACCTCAAAGAAGACTAAATCCACACCTCAGGGACATAGTAAAACAAGAACTTCAAAAACTTCTTGATGTTAATTTCATATATCCTATTTTTGATAGTCAGTGGGTTTCACCACTAGTGGTAGTCCCTAAAAAGAATGGAAAATGGATAATTTGTGTCAACTATAGAGAACTAAATAAAGCTATGCAAAAGGATCATTTTCCCCTTCCATTTGTGGACCAAGTCCTTGACACTCTTGCCGGAAAGAAATATTTTTCTTTCCTGGATGGGTTCAACAGATATAATCAAATCTAGATTGCCCCTGAAGACCAAGATAAAACTACATTCACCTGTCTGTGGGGAACGTTTTCATATAGAGTCTTACCATTCGGGTTGTGCAATGCACCAACCACTTTTCAAAGGGAAATTCTCAGTATTTTCTCTGATTTAATTAATGAAGGACTTGAACTATATATGGATGATTTTACCCCTTATGGTAATGATTTTGACCAAGCCTTGCATAATATTGAGAAGGTTCTTGCATGATGTATAGCTACTAGGTTGTGCCTCAGTCATGAAAAATGTCATATGATGATGACAAAGGGCATAGTTCTGGGACATTTTATTTCTGCTACAGGCATTTAGGTAGACCCATATAAGATTGAGGTAATTCTTAAACTCCCTACCCCTCGAACGTAGATAGAGGTACGTAGTTTCCTTGGTTATGATGGTTATTATCACTGTTTTATAGCAAATTTTTAAAAAATTGCAGCACCATTGTATGTATTAACTAGACATGTGGAATTTGAGTGGACTGATAAATGTGACACTGCTTTTGTAGATCTAAAAAAGTTGGTCTCAACAACTCCTGTGTTGTAAGGACCAAACTAGAATTTACCATTCCATATATCCTCAGATGCATCAGATATGACGATAGGAGCAGTCCTCGGACAAGAAGAGGATAAAAATTCCTATGTGATTTATTACATTAGCAAAAGCCTTACATTGACTGAGTTAAATTATACTGTGACAGAAAAAAGAATTTTTGGTCGTTGTTTATGCCATAAATAAATTTCGTTATTACATAACGGGATATCCAGTTTTTCTATACACTGATCATTCTATCATTCGTTATTGAGCTAACAAACATGTTACCAATGGTAGAACAAATCACTAGTTACTGTTATTGCAGGAGTTCGACATTACTATAAAGGATCAGCCAGGAAAAGACAACCAAGACTTCTTGTCAAGAGTTCCAGCTGTAGTTGATTCTTCCCCAGTTGAGGACCAATTCCTAGATGAACATTTGTTTGTTGTAACTATCAAAATGCCATGGTATGCTGATGTTTTGAATTATCTGGCAACTGGGAAATTACCATCACACCTATCATCCTGGGAAAAGAAGCTTATCATCCAACGCAGCGCACACTTTTCATGGATGGACGGTTACCTGTTTCATACAATAGTTGATCTTCAAATTCAAAGATGTATTAGAGAAGATGAAATTTATTATATCCTCAGGGCTTGTCACGATGAGCCCTATGGAGGTCATTTTGTTGACCGGAGAACTAGACACAAGGTATTACAGATGGGCTATTTTTGGCCCACAATATTTAAATATGCAAAGAAATATGTCTAGAGTTGTGATAGTTTCCAAAGGATGGGTCATCCCATTCAGGATGATGAAATTCCCCTCCAATCACAAATTGTATTGGAACCATTTGAAAGATGGGAAATGGACTTTGTAGGCCCCTTTAATCCACCTTCAAATCAGAAAGCATATATTCTAGTTTGTACAGATTATGTAACTAAATGGGTGGAAGCAGTAGCACTCCCAAGGGCCACGGAAGAAGCAATCATCAATTTTATGTTCGAACTATTTGTTCAATATGGGCTGCCTTGGGAGCTTGTAATAGATGGCATATCGTAGTTCACTGCTCATAAAATTTTAGCCACGCTGCAAAATTACCATATTAAACACATAATCACTTCTCCTTACCATCTGCAAGTGAATGGGTAGGTGGAAAGCACCAATAAAGTCTTAGAGGTAATTTTAACTAAAACAGTATCTATAAATCATCGAGATTAGGCTACCAAGCTTTCGAAAGCCTTATGGGCCTATCAAACAACTTGGTGCAATACCACTGGCTATTCACCTTATCAACGCATTTTTGTTAATGAACCCATTTTTCCAATTGATTTTGAAGTTAAGACTCTCAGAACTACCAAGGAAGTTGGATTGGATATTAAAGAAGCACAAAAATAATGCTTACAAAAACTCAATGAACTGGATGAAATGTGTCTTCTTTCTTTACAACGTACTTCCATAATCCAGCAACATAGAGCTAAATGGCATGATCAATTGATTGAAAAGAAAAACTTTCAGAAAGTCGATTGGGAGTTGTTATACAACTCCATATTCCAAGACTTTCCAGGTAAACTTCAAACAAGATGCCTTGGCCCTTAAGAAATTAGCGAGGTTTATGACAATGGAATGGTGTGCCTTACCACAATTGATAATTATGGCATTTCGTTCCTTGCCAATGGGCATCGACTTCATCTGTACCATTAACCACTTACTCGAGAATCTTTTCTTCACGAAATTGATAATGACGCCAATTTGCAGGTTGTAGATGATCAGGGAAATGTCCTGAGGGTCACAAACAAGTAATTTTTTCTTTGGAATCTTCTTTATTTTGTACATAATGTAAATAATTTTATTTTGTTTTTTATGATAGACATGGAAAAATCATTGATATTTCAGTCACAGTCATTGTTTCCTTAGTCTCAACCGTTGTTTCCTTAATCACAGTTGTTGTTTCTTTAGTCACGGTCATTGTTTTATTTATCACAATTGTTGTTTCCTTAGTCTCAGTCATTGTTTCTTTAGTCACATTTATTGCTCCCTAATCACAACCGTTCTTTCCTCAATCACAGTTGTTGTTTCCATAGTCTCAGTCGTTGTTTCTTTAGTCGCAGTTATTGTTTCCTTAGTCTCATTCGTTGTTTCCTTAATTACAGTTGTTGTTTCTTTAGTCACAACCATTGTTTCCTTTATCACAGTTGTTGTTTCCTTAGTCACAACCTTTGTTTCCTTTATCATAGTTGTTGTTTCCTTCATCTCAGTCATTGTTTCCTTAGTCACATTGTTGTTTCCTTAACCACAACTATTGTTTCTTGACATGCAATTATTATTTCCCTAGTTTAATTAATGTTTCTATTTCTTTAGGGTAAGGAACATTTTTTAGCCTTCCTTTCACATGATGGTGGAAAACTAACTTGTTTAATGGTTATTATCAGAATTCTAAAATTTCCATGATTTTTAATCATTTTTGGTATTGTAGAAAAATTATAAAAATGCTCATGATGCATTCCTCCCATCACCACTTAAGGAGCATTCTTTCACTCCAATCTCTAAAGATTATACGATCATAAGTTTTGAGGACAAAATTAGCAAGCTAAAAAATTAATTATTATAATACTTTTTACACCATCCCTAGCTCTTAAGGAGTTGACATGCCACCCCATTTACTAAGTAATCTACTAAGATCAATAAAAATCACAATTTAACAGAGGATAGGAGGTCTCATCATGAGTCAGCCTACCATGATCATAGGATCTAGTGGAGTGACATCACCACTTATGGTTACCGAGCCAAGGTAATGGCCTTTGGCCTTCAGGTCAAAGGACAAGAGGTCTCTTCACCTCATTAGCTCTAGTGAATGGAATTTGTTATTAATTGGTTACCACATCGAAACAATGGCCTTCTATAAATGCTTATATATATATATATATATATATATATATATATATATATATATATATATATATATATATATATATATATATATATATATATAAAACAATTTTGAAGCTTCCTTAGTAAATGGGACAATGGCATGTAAATGGGACAATGGCATCTCAAAGGGTTAAAAAGGAAACCCTTTCGAGGCTATGGATGCCTGTTGGCAACAACAGACATGCCTGTGGTATTGAAGTAAAATTAAAAATTACAATATAGCTTGTATATTTTGTTCCTTCAAAATTAATAAAGGAAAGATTGTTAAATTTATTATGGACATTTATAAAATCATCCTAGAACACGATGATGTTTGGTTGTCCATGTGTCTTTCATTATAATTCTACATACTAGGAATACTTTTTCAGAAATTCAACATTCTAAATTAATCTCTTTTATTCTCTCTAATGATGTACTTGATGCAACTATTGTTTCCATCCATCTATTCTTTGTAGAAATCTCTGCATGCCTTTATTTTGTCTGCACCCTCTGTGGATTATAATAATTCGAGTTATCATTACACCGCACAAGTCATAAATATTTCACCGATTTCCTCACATGTCACAGATACACTCTGCTTTCTATTTTTTCCTTTTGACAATTACTCTTTTGCATTGCATTAATACAACCTTATCCTCTAATCGTGTCAAATTTGCCACCCTATTAAAACCTGATTAATGGTCGCAACTGACCTCTACTTTTATTGGGGGGGCGAGGTGGCACTGGAAAATGGCTTATTATTTGAATTTTCAAATACCATTGCATGTCATGATCAATGAGCCTCTACTCAGTGAAGAATTACTATTATCATACATTTTGAATTCTGTTGTTTCCAGCTGTAAAATTTCGTCTTGTTGAATAGTTAACATTGGGTGGCTATTCAGTCCGATATGAACCTATTCAATTAGAGGCTTCAGAACATGTGCACAACATCTTGATTCAAGCTAGATGGCTGGAGTATTTTGAGAAGTTACAGGTTTTCAATAATGAGGTAGCATTAGAATTCACAAGGAACTTGGAAAATGGCACAACAATGTTGAGAAATACACAGATACAAGTAAGTGAAGGTGCAATAGCATAAGTAACATGTCTTCCGACAGAAGGAGAAAAATGGTAAGAGATACACACTTCTCTCTAGAACGCAGCCCTCTTGTTTCTTAATACTGGTGAAGAATTGATCAGAAAAGGAAATCGTCTAACCCCAATTCATTACCAGAACCATGGAAAGAAGTAGCGGGGATCATCCAGTGATATATTACATGTGATGGAAGGTACGATGTGGTGAGGGGACGTCATTTCAAATTAATGGCATGGTTGAGATGAAATGATACTCTACCTTCCCTACTTTCTCAATTCATTGTTGCATGAGACTGCTACTAGGTTAAGAAGGTCCAAAGATCAAGTCTTGATCACCAGTCACCATGGAATTATCAAGTTATTAATCATAAGAAGTCTTAATCAAGTGCAGCAGACATGTGAAGGGTTCCTTGGAAACCCTGACGCTGGTCAAGGCATTCCTTTGGGGGATTAAACAGACATTGGAACATCTGGGAATGTTGCAGTTAGCTATGAGCACCTAGAAAAAGGCAATGAGTAAAATATAAATGAAATTCTAGTGATAGAAGGTATCTTACAAGGAACTACACAAATTGTAAAACCTCAAAAACTCAGTAGAGGGGAGAAAATAATGGCATCGGTTCTAGCTTCGCTACCTAAGAGAAGAAGGAGTTCAACCAAACTTGTTAAGCAATGTCATATTTCTTTAAATCCTCTTAAACAGCTACCAGAAGAAAACTTGACTCAAGGTTTCTTCAATATAGAAGAGATGCACCAAGAAACCTTTGGAGAAAAATTAGTTCAAAATTTACCAGCTTCGGAACAGATAGAGAAGGAAACAAAAATAGCTCAAGCATTAGAAGGGCTAGAGAGTTTACTGGAAACTACGAATTTCGGAGAAGCCATGACCACTTCAGTAGAAGAATTTATAGCTCATTCTGAAAATCCTCTTGACTAGGGGGCTTCACCTAATTCACCAGCGACTATTATTCGGAATTAGATAATCACCCTGAAGTTGTTCCTTCTAAAGAGTGTTCCGGAGACTCTATTTCTACTATATTGGAACCCTCCTCTCCGGAGGAAATGACTCCACAGTCCCTTGAAGATTTTATTGATGAAGGATGAGATGATGGCACTGGAGTTTTGGCTGAACTTCAGATTGATTTTCTTGACAAAGACTTCCTAAAGTCTGGAACTGATGCAATGACAATGGAAGTTGACAATTCATTGATTGATCCGTTAACAGTCGAACCTACTCAGGAAATTATTGCTAAAAATCCCGAGATAGTAGTTGTTGTTTCTTCTCCTTTTACTCCAGCAACCTTGGTTAGTAGTTTTTATCAGAATACCACAGGTACCAGAGCTGTGAGAAATAAAGGAAAAGGAAATTTTCATGAGATGATTGATAAATTGAAGAAAGAAAACAAGAAATTGCGAAGGAAGGTACAACAACTAAAAAATTGGTTTGATGGAAGTAAGCAATTTCATAAAGGTTATGAGAAGAGACCTAGAAGAAAGAATGAAAATCAAGAAATGGAAGTCCAGACTGATGTCATACCTATTTATAATGAAGCAAGTACCCAAACATAATTTGTTCTTATTTCTACTGAAGTAGGAACTTGGACTGACTTTGAGGTACAGATGATTGATGCTCCTCCTCTTATTGAAGTAGGAACTCATACTGATTCATCATTTACCCTTAATGATAGAGGAGTACAAACGGAGGATGTGCCTCCCTATACTCCCTTTATTGTAGAGGAAACCATTAAATTCCTTGCACAAAACTACAAAGAAAAAATAGGAGACCATAGAAATATATCAGGGAGAAGTGGTGCCTTGGAGTGAATATCAGGAGTTGCTCCAATGATTCAGAGCACTAAAAACACCAAAAGATGAAACCTATGTGCAACTGAGAGCATCTAAGAAGTACAAAATTTAAAGGACCGCCTTGAGAAGGTTGCAGAGAAAATGAAGGAAATCTGCTCCATTTATTCATATGCCTTGGCATGCAGGTCCCCAGCTTAGAATTATGCGTTGTATTTACTTAAGTGATATATGTTGCTCAAAGTTAAAGTTATACAATCTGGACAACCATATGAGTTTAGAAATGTACTGGATTTCATTACTTCTTTCTACAAACATGATGGCTATACACAATATCTTCTGTGTGAATTATATATGCATACTTTCATTTTGGAAGAACATGTGGAAGAAAATCCTGTCCCATTTATTGGAGACATTCAATTTCAAGCTTTCATATCATTTGCCAAGAACTAGGTGAAATGGGAAAAATCTTATCACACCTTCCAAAGGAGAGAACATGGTCTTGATCTTTGGGTCAGAGGGGAGCCTAATAACCCCTTTCACACACAAATTTGTCATGGTATCTTCATAGAAAAACTTGGTGTTTCTTCTGCACTTGCACAGATTCATTATGATGTCTTGCATTCAGGGATGGAATATTTGGAAGATATCAGAGATGAGGCTCTTTGTGGAGCTAAAGTGAGATGGAAGGCATCACCTAATGAAATCAAGAATAGAGAACCCTTTGGCTACCACAATTTTCAGTATGTCATGACCAGAGTAGAGGACTATGTTCACTTGGTATTGGAAAGAGGTATCAATTGGATAGGATGTAGGTACATATGTCCCATGATCTAGTGCCCTCAGTCTTTTTATAAATCTGATTATGACTTATCAGAAGCAGGTAAGTATGTGGCTTTTGAAGAACTCTGAAGTAGAAATGGATTCAGGCATAGAGGAGAGGAAGCTTATGAAGCTTACTCCTTAATTGCCTTACATATTAATCATTTGTTTGCATGAGGTCATGCAAAAAGGTCAGTTGGGGGGTGATGTTGGGCCTCATAATTGTCATAATTTCCTTGCCTTAGTTCTTAGTTTTCATATTATTTTCTAAGTCTTTTTTGTAATTAGGCTATGATAACTTATGTAGTATGAATTCTAGTAGTGTTTTATATGCATTTATTATTTTAATACTTTTATGAACGGATTTGACCATTAAAGTGTTATTTACTTATGAATGGATCCTTATTTTGGACAGGAATCTATTGATGCATTGTCATTTTACGCTGCTTCCTTGAATGATCATGGGAGATCACATAGCCTTAGGAAGTTATACTTTGTTTGGAGCAAATCAGTTAAAGACGAGCTTCCAACCTAGTCCTCCAAATGCATTAAGATCTTTGTAGCTTAAAATGAGAATCTTTAGATTCTCAGGATCGCTCGTAACCATAAATAAATTCTTTGTTCTTATCTTTTACGGACATTATATAAAAACTTTCATGAAGCCTTGAAAGGGGTTTTTCAGTTGTATTATTATTTTTGTCATAAGTTCAGACCTGCGAAGACATTGGTTGCAATTAGGTTTTTGTAATTGAATGGAAGTGTTTATTACTCAAAGTTAATCTGTTGCGCTAATTCTTTCCATAAGGCAGTGCAATTCTGGTGATTTGGGTCCGATCCTAGAAGCAACATTGTCTTTACTTGTATCATTAAATTGGTGTTTGATTCTCCTGTTTCAACTATTTCCATTTGTGTAATTGTTCTTAATTTCTCATTGCTTATTTGTTAAATCAAGCTCTATTTTGAATAGATTTATTGAGATTGTTACAGAATATATTTTTTGTAGTTAATCTGTTAAGAGTATTTCCATTTCTTGTTGTTTCCTATAGATTATCATATATCGTTATCTTGCTTATTAATTGCTTTCGATGGTATGATTTTGTAGTATTGTTTTTCTATTCTGTAGTTGTTGTTCCCTAAGAAACAACTTGATGTTCAATAGGTTTTCTTTTGTTGTTTCCTTCAGAAGCATTTAGAAGTTAATGTTTTGAATGGTTTTCTATAATTAGAAATTGCATTCTGAGTTGATTTCTTTGATATTGCAGCTTTTCTTTTCAATAGGATAACAGTAACTAGTCATACTAGCATTTCTCTTGCATAAATTGTGTCAATAACCTTGAAATAGAAAAACAAAACCTCGAGTTGATAAATTAATGTGTAGTAGTTAGTTGGTCCTTTTAGGAACAATTAATTGGCTCAACAATCGTACATAAGCTTATTCCCAAAATTCGTTGGGATAATAATAAAGACTCGCGTTGTTATCATTCCCAATAAAATAGATAGATACATGCAACTTAGTGCACTTCACTAACTCACATGGAACTTAACCAACTCCCAATCACAACATAAATATGCATTCCTTTGAAATCATCACATCTCACATACACGGAGCATAAAATGGAATAATAACAATTCATGCTAGCAAATTAAATGCATCAACGATGAAATAGGCACAAAGATTCACCTACCTTTGATACTCAAGCCATATACAGGGTTAGTCGAAGACGACCTCACTAGTCGACTTACCTCGACTAGACAAGACCATTCAAAACGACTCAAACAAATAAATGTACCTTGATGGATAAGATCGATCGAATCGACTCGACCTAGTCAACTTGCCTCGACTAGACGAGACCAGTCGAATAACTCAAACTAGTGGACTTACCTTGACTAGATAAGATCAATTGAATTAACACGACCCATTTTACATACCTCGACTAAAAAGACCAATCAAACAACTCAACTGGTCGGCTTACTTCTACTAACAAGACTAATTGAATGACCTAAACCAGTCAAATCACCTCGACTAGACAAGATTGATCGAAACTGCCAAACCAGTTGACTTACCTTGACTAAACCAACCAGTCGAAACCTCTATCTAGGTCGACAATCAAATTGATTTATGATCTCAAACCATGCATGAATTAACCATTCCTCATCAATTGCACAGAGGTTAGCATTACACATTTACACTAAAGTTAATATTCCTCAGCATAACATAAGCATTTAACAAACCCAAGAATTCAACTCATTCCTCAAAAAATACACGAGAAGACAACAATCCCAATCTTATAGGAAACAATGTTCCATACATTCAAAATGGTATTAAAATAGTGCATTAAATATTTGCATTCTTTGGCACATAAGGCAAAAGAAACACTTATCTTATAGTGAAAGATATCGAAATTAAGATTGGGACTCTAACTCTCCACCCAACCTTGGACAAGTTGCAACCAAATCTTTCCTTTAGATGTCATCCCCGAGCTAGATTCCAAATCCTTAGGAGGAGTTCTTTCATAATGACAAACTAATGATATCAGCTAAAACAGGGTGTTCCAAGGCTACACCGCCTTCACTCACCAACTATGATATTAATAAAATAAAGATAGTGAACTACTTCACTCACATATAGCCATCATCTACTCAGGAAATTAAACCAATATCATCATCTAAAATAGGGTGCCTCAAGGCTACACTGCCTTCACCCATCAACTATTCAACAATTTCACATAAGGCAAGGATACTTCCTTTTATATAGAGGGACTTATAATACAACATCCCAACATCCCTAGGGATTTATACACAGAGAGTCTCAATTCAGATGTGGAGAGAGAGAGATAAGGTTAATTGTAAGGAGTATTTATCAGATCTATTACCATTGAAGGAATAATAGTGCACTCTTCAGTAGCTTCTCAATGGATGTTCCACCTATGTTCTCAGCCCAAACCCCTGGAACTACCATCAGGTATTATCAACCCACTAGCCCTAGGTGATTTCACCACTCAGATTTGTCAACCAGCACAGTCTCTAGTGGATTTATCAACCTTGTAATGCACAACCACTACTAGTGATTATCAACCTGCAAGCCTTCTAGGTTTCTCAGTTGGGCTATTACTTGATCTTACTCTGTGATTATTAGCCAGCAAGCCTCATGGGTTTCTAAACTACACTAATAATTGTTTCTCTATGATTATCAGCCAACAAGCCTTATGGGTTTATCTATTGTTCTATCATTAAAGCTTCTTTGTTATTCTCAACTAGCTAGCTTCACGGGTTTCTCAGTTGTGTTATCATCAGAGCTTCTCTTCTCCCTGAATTATCTCACTCCTCAAATCCTTCTCTTCCCTCTCAACGAATAAGATCGAATACCAGGAGCCTCTCAGCCTCCCCTTTTTTCATGTTCCCACTGATGATTGGGTCCATTGTCAATGAAAAATCCCCATGGGGCCTCTCGGCCTCCAATTCCTTTTGTTGCAACCAACCAACCATGTGTTCCCCTTATGGCCTACACAAACTAATCCATAGATCATGTGAACACTCTGTCTATCCACACGACTTCCATAGTGTCATGCTTCTGGTAGTGTGTGCAAAACCTTCCTAGCTTGTGGGGTCATGCCACGTCTCCCCCATGGTCTCCCTCTTTCTTGTTTTTTAATTACAATCCAACAATCCGCTCTTCACTTACATGCTCCAGGCTTAACTACTCAACATCGCTGTCATCCCCATTTAATTTTTGTGTCCTCTTTTGTTTATGTATTTATCCAAGGAATTATGCCCCTTGTCCTCTTGTCCAGCTCCCTATTGATGACATAATCAACCCCATTAAAAACACTCAGCCATCCCATGATTGATATTTAAGACAAGTAAATCCTTAAGCAATCTCCCTTGCCCAAGCTCTAGAATTTGTGTCCCTTTCTCTCAGCCTTTTTAATTTTATAGTTTGATAATTACAAGGAATTATTTATAATGTTTACAAGGGAAATTAACCCACAAGGGATGTCATAAAAATGGTGATAGGTATTCGAAAGGTGAGTACAAAACATGATGATGTATACAGTGGGTGCGTACTTGGAGATTTTTCAAAAGAAACATTTCCATGGAGTGACAGTAGAACCAAGGGTGTGTTAGATTTGATACATTCTGATATTTTTGGTCCATTGTCCACAAATTCTCTCAGGGATTATGAATATTTTGTGACCTTAATTGATGATTTCTCCAGGAAGACCTGGATATACTTCTTGAAGACAAGAGATGGAATCTTTAGTTGCTTCCAAGAGTTTAAGGCTATTGTGGAGAACTCAATAGGAAATAAGATAAAGGTACTTCAAAGAGATAATATGGGTGAGTGCGTTGAGAAATCCTTTAAGTAGTTATGTGCCAAGGAGGGAATCAAGAGGAAGTGGACAACTCCATACAACCTAGAGCAGAATGAGGTTGCAGAATGCAAGAACATAACTATAGTTGAAGCAGCAAGGGCCATGCTATATGATCAGGACATGCCTAGATATCTTTGGGCAAAAACATGTAGCACAACAATTTACATTCAAAATAGTGTCCCACATAAGGTGTTGGGAAAGATGACACTCGAGGAGGCATTTACAGTGAAGAAGCAAAAAGTCGGTAATTTCAGGATTTTTGGTAGTATCGCTTATTGTCACGTTTGAGTTTAGAAGCACACCAAGCTGGATTCAACTGCAGAGAAGGGGTATTTCATTGGTTTACAATGAAATATCTAAGGCATACGAGATCTATATTCCAAGGACTCAAAACATCATCGTGAAACATTAAGTTTCAGGAGGAGAAATCCTTCAGGAGATCTCACGAATTTTCCAACAGTTGATCAAAGTCAACAAGAAAAAGCTCCAAAGGTCGAAAAATAATCTCAGGTGTAGTGCATAAGTAAAAACATTGTGACTAGTACAGGTACATGTGGAGAAGAGAGTTCATAAAATAAGGAGCAGGAGAATGAAACTCCACCCACTTCAGTTGGCAGGAGGAACCGTGTGGTGCTCTAGACATTGAGAGATGCATAGGAGTTTGTAGGAGCTCCTAGATCAAGCTTCAGGGACAAAATACCACCAAAGATATATATTCAGGTTACAAGTTTCCAGGTATGAAGAGACTACGCAATTCCAGGTGTGGCAAGATGTTATGGTGGAGGACTACAACTCCATCATGTTGAACAATGTTTGGGAGGTGGTACCTAGACCGTTGAATAGGACAGTGGTTGGTTCTCATTGGATCTACAAGATCAAGCAGACTACAGATTACAACATAGAAAAATTCAAAGCCAAGTTTGTGGCTAAGGGTTTCTCTCATAAAGAGGGAATATAATATGAGGAGATAATTTCTCCCATGGTGAAATATACTTCCATTAGGGTCGTGATCTCAGTTGCATCATATATGGGATGGTTGATTCAATAGATGGATTCAAGACGACATTCCTGAATGGGGTCATAGAAGAGGAGGTGTACATTGAACAACCAAAGGGCTTTAGGACACATGGGAGGGAAACCCATGTATGCAGGCTGAAGAGAGCACTATACAAACTCAAACAACCTCCCAGAGCATGGTATGGTCGTATTGATGTTCTATTTTTCACTGGGTTAGCAGGGCTCATAGAAGACTGCAAGAGGGACTTAGAAGTAGAGTTCGAGATGAAATACTTGGGGTTGATGCACTATTTTCTAGGACTCGAGGTGTGGCAGACAAATGGGGAAACCTTCCTTGGTCAAGGGAGATATAATTTGGAGATCTTGAAGAAATTTATGATTTTGGACTGTAGACCCATGTTTACACTCATGATAACCAATTGGAGGAAACTTGAAGCATCAGAGTAGGAGGCAGTGGAACCCACCTTATATAGAAAATTTATTGGCTCTCTCATATATCTGGTCAACACAAGGATGGACATTTTCTTTGCAACCAACACTCTTAGTCAGTTCATGGTGGAACCAAAGGATGTTCATTGGACAACAACAAAGCATGTGTTGTAATATCTATGAGGTACAATTGAGCATGGGTTGAAATATACTCAAGGTGATGGCGTCAGGTTGATTGACTACACTGATGTAGATCAGACAAGTAATGAAGTGGAGAAGAAAAACACTTCATGGTGTTGCTTCAGTATGGGATCAACGATTGTCTCTTGGTACAACAGGAAGAAAAATTATGTTATATTAAGTTCCTTACAAGCATAGTACATGGCAACATGTGAGGCCATATGGCTTAGGAAGTTGTTAGTGGCACTTTTTGGTTAGAGGATAGAGTCGACCATCATCCACTATGATAATCGGAGTTGCATCATGCTATCTAAGAATCCAATACTTTATGATTAGTTGAAGCATATCAGCATACAATATCATTTCATTAGGGGTTGTGTACAACATGGATCAATTCAACTACAATATGTGCCTACAGATCAACAAGTGTAAAATATTCCGACGAAGGCCTTGAATAAAGGAAAGTTTCTTTTCTTTAGGGACAAGGTGGGTATTGTAGAGAACACTTTCCTTGCTAAGAGGGAGTGTTAAATGTTGTAGCTTAAATAGGTGTTCTAGCCTTGAGAGGTGTCACTAAAGCTAAGAACACAAAGGAATTAATTATCTCCAAGCCCATGTATTTTTTACTAAGCTTCACCTAGGGAAAATGTCTTAATTAAGTAAATTAGTGATTTTTAAATATTTCCTAAGTTCAAAGTTAGGGAAAGTGTGTTATCGGTCTATTTGGGCACATCACTCTCGACATTCAAATCAGTACTTTTAGGGCTCATCAAACCCTAATTCAGTTGTTACATGCCCTAAACAAGTCAACTCATTGAATGCTTCCTTCTATGAAAGTTTCCTGGCTTGAAGCCTTCCTGAAATGCCTCCTTGGGACACCAGCGCAACCCAAGCCTTAAGACAGCGCACTGCAGAGCAGGCAAGCCCATTGTGGCCTGCACTATAGTGCACTTAGGCCCTCTTTAGCATGCACTGGGCGAGATTGAGCAAAATTTTCATAGGGTTCTGGGAATATTCCTTCATTCTAGATTATTCTAGAAGGTTCCCATCTCGTATCCCCTCATATGTGCTCGAAATTGGATAGGCTAAGGATCCATAAACCTCCTATCCTCTCATCCCTTTCTCCATGGAAACTAACTCCAAGTTTGGAAGTCCATTTAATACCCTCGTCTATGACAAAACCACCTCCATTTCCTATAAATTGAGCACTCATCATAGTGATCAGGGGGCTAGAATCTGAAGTTTGTAAGGAAATTTTGTTGGTTTGAGGATTGAGTTTATGTTAAGTAATGTTATGCTGCTGGAGTTGCGTGTTTTTGATGTGGCGAGGGTTGAAATGAATCTGGAGGAGTGGCACATGATCGAACTGTATTGGGTGATACTCTTCCTTCTACATTAATAAAGAGCTTATTCCTTTTCTCATATGATTGTTCATATCTGTGATCATTATGTGTTTCAATGTATTTGATTCCATTGTTGTATAGTAGATAGATCATGTATGCTTTGATTGTTTCTTGTTTTTGTTTCTCTTGATGCAGGTACCTTTTGAGTGGCTTTAGTTCAAGTGGGAGCAACGGGAGCGATTCAAAAGAGATCTAGGAAGCGAAAGACTACAAGTAAGTTCCTTTATCTCATCTATCTTCTATAAGAAAAGGTTAAACTACTTTCTTTCTATTGTTCTAGGTGTAGTCACCCACCTAGGGAAAATGTGTTTATTCGTAGATGCAAATTCCATATAACAAAGTGGTTAATTAATTGACATTAGTTGGGATAAGATCGATTTGCCTCTAGAATCTTGTAGAAATTTTCTGAGATGATTTTATCTATCGATTGGGACATGTTAACTCCTAATATTGGCCATTCATTTGTGAATGAGAGATTATAAAGGGAAGTTTATGGGCAACGTTGGAGACACATATTAAGTGAGTATTTTTGGGTGAGTTTTTAGTGAGACTCTAGGAGGGTTTCAACAACAGTGATTGAGGAAGAGTTTTGCAGGGTTATTCTTCATCCGAGAGACTTCCAGTTCCTGAATTTCCGAGGGAGTTTTGCTGGCCAAGTTATTTTCTATAGGAGGACAAGTGTTTCGAGTGAGGCCATGAGTTTCAAGAGGAGGTCGAGTTGCCCGGTGAATGCACACGTGTGGAGACCAAAATTTCTCCAGAAGGCTGCACTTGTGAGCAATGTGTTTCCAAAGGGTAGTGTGAGTTGGATGAGGTAGTGTGAGTTGCTAGTGTGAGTTAGTGGGAATTTCCATAGGAGGGTCGAGTTGCTTCCTGAGGGTCATGTAGATCTATAGAGGGAGATCATGAGATTTCTCAATTTGATTTTGATCATTAGTGGTGAAGATAATTTTGCCAAAGCCTTTTTAGTGAGAGGAAAGTAATTTATGTAATTTCTCGATAACAGATTTGTTGAAGATTAATAATAAAACCCTCATATTGAAGATTGAGTTTCCCCGCAATGGTGTTTTTCTAGGGACATTTGTTCAAAAATATTTTTGTGATTCATTTCTCACATATTTTGTTGCAAATATTATTTGGTGAATGATGTTGTTCATGTTTTTATTCACTACTTTCAGCTAATAAATTAATTTTGTTGCGTAGAAGTAATAAGAATAATTAATTAGGTTAATAACACCTTCTAGGTAGCTGAAATCTCACACTTTTAATTGTATATTCTTTTATTTTTTATTTTGTGTAAAGGAGGAATCGACAAACTGGGCTAGTCTCATACTTGCATGATGATTACACCGAACAAATCCCCCTTGCAGACAAGAGTGATCTCCCTAGATCCTTGACGAAAAATAGAAACAAGCAGGACAATTGAACTAACTCTTTCCCTAAGTTGGACTTGTTTGAATTATAAGAATTAAATCTAATGGATGAGCCTCTTACCTATTTCACGAAATGCTCGATGAATATCCCTTGTTGTGACTTGATGCAACTCCTCAATGCTTGATAAGATCTGCAACCATAAAGCATAAAAGGATCAAAAGCATATGTGATATAATAATCCAAACAAAACTTAACCTAATGATCAAGAAGATTAGGAATTGAATTTGCCTTAATAAACACCTTAAACAATTATAAACCATTCACCATTCCAATAAGACAAATCAATGGGGAAATGTGTTCATTTGTATTAATCAAAGATAAAGATAAGCCTTACAACCTTCGCCTTGATGTTGTGAGGTTCCTCCCAATTGCCTTCAATCTCCTCCTTAGATGACAAGCTTTCCAATCTCAAACTAGCAGCATAATTTTATCTTCTTTGAGTTCTGACCTTTCCTAACCCTCTACCCTCTATTCATTTTATAAGCCAAGAGGCGGAAGTTTCCAATCCAGAGGAGGGTGAGATCCCCTAATTGATGGATTAGGTTTCCTTGAGGAAAGGGATTAAGATGCATCATCTGAGGGTTATAGTTCGAATAATCATCACCTGGAAGCTTCCAGTTGGGAAATATTCAACCAACTATGTTTCTAGAATGTACTTTTTATTTTTACTTTCATGAATTCACCTGTGCGAGTTTATAGTGGCAAACAAAGCGCATATTTGCGCTGTTCTCAGAGTTAATTCCAGCGAATGCGTGGGAAAATCTAGGAAAATTAGCGCAGGTGAAACTTGACAAGGTGTGACAATTATTTTCCCCAAATTTCTCATCTCCTTCAACATATTTTTGGTTGTTTGACTTCTAAGGGATTTCAATCAAACATGTTCACAGATGGTAAAAAGACCATAAATTGATCAAGTGTCATCGTGACAAATTGACATGTAATAGTGACACAGGGTCAATTCCAATCACTACCATTATAACCTCTAGGTGTCATTGCCTTACCCCAAAGACGGTAACACGAGTATGTTCTCAGAGATTAAACATGGGACCTTCATCGCTCATATTACTTTACATATCACGGGCTTGCCAAATGAGCTACCCACGAGGGGAAAATTTATATTTTATGTGAAAGAACGGTGTCATCTCTGTAAAAACAAGGGGGAAATGCTATCCTTGGTATTCTGAGAAATCCCAACAATCAACATTCCTCTATTGTTTAGTTATTCAATAGAGTTGATTATAAAAGAGTTTATGAGGGTGTCCTTAGTTTTGGGGAAATATGGTTTTTTTGTTACCCCATGGTTCCCATATTCTAACCCTAATATTATGTATATTTATGAAGATGTACATTTACGCTCACCTTCCAGACATGCCTCTATATTTCTATCATTTTTCACTTTTTGAAGATAATAGGGATACCTTGGGAAACTATATAGAAACCAATCTTAAATGGATTAATTGTATCTTTATACATATGCTCAAATATGTGTTGAGATTGATTTTAACAGTGTCTATTGGACAAGTTGTTCCTATGAAAGGAAAATTTTAGATGGGTTGAGGTTCTTGATGATGAAAATACAATTTTCAATGTTAGATGTACCAACAAACATTAAATGTTCAAGATTCTTATTCATAAGTGTGATATCGCTCCAAAAGGAACAAAGGAAAAAAACCAAAAGCAAAATATTGGCAATCATTTTGAGCAACCATCATCAAATGATGCACATGATCAACCTATAGAAAATCAAGCAGCATCAAGATTAGAGGAGGATAGAGAAGAAAACAAGATCAATGGTTTCCCCTTAAGGGAGGTCATGCTAAATGAAACATCACCGGGATGAAAGAAGTGACTTCATGAAAGAACTCTAAATTGGATAAATGATTAGTATTTCATTCACATTAGGGAAAAGTCAAATTCAACATTATAGCTACTTATTGAAAAAAAAATACAAATAAAAACAAACACACTCACATAACATAGTCCTCGATACCTTACATAATTTTTGGATAAGCATTTAATATTTTTTTCTTAACTTAATCATAAACATTATTATTTTTTTAGTTTAATTAATATCTATAATTAAAAAAAACATATACATAATACCTTTATACTATTTATTTTATGAAATATTAAAAAAATACACCTTTTTTACTGTACCATTTACATCATATACATCTATAAAATAATATAAAAAATAAACCATCACAAGATGAAATTTCAATAAATGAATTTGACACTAAATAATTCATAGAATTTGGATGCCCATTGGGATAATTGTTGTGTAGAGAGACACTCTACAACCTAATATGAGGGAAATGTTTCCATGTAATATTACATTTAAAAATAATAAAATAATACTCATGTTAATAAATTTAGAAATAATAATAACAAAAAAAAATCAATGTCGAACATAAATAAAATACTTATATTATTCTGGGAAGGACTCGGAAACTCACTGGCTCTGCACAATTTTGGAGTTGAAGGCCCACTCACTGTCAGCTTGGACTGTGCAATTCCCGAGAGCAAGGCTAGTTTCCCTCTTAATTTTACAACAACTTTATATAGACATATAGTAGTTGAAAGTAAAATAAAAGAAAAAAAGTTACTTTTTAGTATGAGGGAGATTTGTAATTCCTTCACTACTTAATATAAAGTTGGCAAACGACAGGTAAAAATCATATTATTAATATTATATGATGTGTAATATGATGTGTAATTCATTCAATGTTCAATTCACATGTGATATTTGTTACCCACCACCAGTGGGTGACCCCTATAGGAGAAATTTTCTCCTAGATTTGTCTTAAGCCAGCAGCCAACGACCCCTTGCAACCACCAGATAGCTCGATGTGCTATGATTCTTCGCAACCTGACCTAGTCATTGTGCCCTCGCTCATTTGTTATGATTGTATGCTTGAAGGTGGGCCTTCCAACCCCAAAGACATGACTTTTCATTATGTAATTGGGTATTTATGTTTGTTTTTCTTTCGCACATTTGGACATGGATTAGTGGGGGGATTCGGTGAAAAGAATGGGTTGTGACTATACTCTTGTTCCCTTACATCAACTTGGGGGTTAATCTTGTATCCTAGTCCTATGGGATCTCCTCTATTGGCTAAAAACTTTAGGTGTGGCATTACATGCAAAACCCTGATTTTGGTTGCATGGTACTGCTTCCCGATACCATACATCTCTCTCCCCTCCACTCATTATGGGCCCTTTTTCACATTTTCCCATCTAGGTCCATAATTGTCCAATGGGTCCACAAGGTGTTAGTGTTATGAATTAAATATTCATAACTATATATATACATAATAAAATAAATGATAAAATATTAAAATAATAATAAATTAGTTAAAAATAATAATTAGTAAATAAATTAAATTAAAACTAAGTTACCAATTAGTTTTGAAAAGGGATTAGTGCAAAAGGACGTGTCTCTAGGCTCATGGCTAGTCAACTCCTATAAAGGAGACCACCCTAGCATTGTAAAATCAACGAATATTGAATAAAATAATATAAATTTATTTATACACATCAATGTGTCTAAGATTAGTAAAATCCAGTGAACAAGTTGATTGTTCCAGTGGTATTAGAGTGGTCGAATCCCACACCTGTGTCTCTCCCACACTATCCTCCTGCCATTACGCGTATTCTTCCACCTCTTCCCTGTGTTGTAGTCCCGCTACCTCCTCTCCACCGTGCTCCACTGCTTATCGTTCCCCACTGTTATTGTCACCCTGCTGCATTTTCCGTACCTACTTCTACATCCGTTTCGCTGCCATATTACATGACTTCGTTACCACTGCGCGTATGACCACTGTAAACCCGAAAACCTACTACTCCTCACTGTTTGTCGCTCAGTCCCCTCGACTAAGCCGCTATTCCATCATGCGTCCCCGCCATCACACCTTGCCTTCCCATTGTCCTGAAAGCCTTCCACATACACACATGTTAAAAACACAAAGTTTGTTGCCTCTATCATCAAACGGTGTGCCTCGATCAAATGTTGGGTCATAAGTTAAGTGTGCCCTGGTGATACGTCACATCTGATGTCAGATCGGTGATACGTTATGTTAGATGTTGGATCGGTTGATATATAGTCGTGACATATGACATATATATATAGTTGTGACATATATTTGTGTTGATAGATAGTGCTCCGTCGTATAGTCACATTATAACTAAATTAACAAAATTTAATTATTATATATATATATATATAATATAAAAATAAACATTTGGTCTACTAAGAAAAATAAGAACAAAATTGGGAGTAGTAGTGATGATGCAAATTCAAAGAAGTTCCAAGGCGAACTCGATAGAATGTGCAAGCGCCTTGACAATGTCGAAAAGAAGCAAGATGAATGCGGAAAGGGCCAAGAGAAGTTAATTAGTAGTCAAAACCAAGTGGAAGATGATATCAAATAATTGAAGAGCATGATGAACTAGTTTATGGGAGGAGCCAATCCACCTTTTAATCCCTCAGCCACACAAAGCCACAAATACCGCATATACTGTTTGAAGGAAGTGAGTACCATACAAAGTTCCCTGACAGTGACTACCTTAAAATTAAAAGAGAGTTACCTAAGTACGGTGGTATGGACCATAAAGGCGCCATTGTGTAGGTAAATAAAATGGATGTCATTTTCAGAGCAAACCCACCAATAGGTGAACAAGAGAAGGTCATGACTTCATCAAACAACCTAGAAGCTGAAGCATATGATTGGTTCCTGTGGTGTTCCAACAAATGTGCAGCTCACTCGTTCAATTGGGAAAATTTTAAAAACGCCCTACTAAAAAGGTTCCATGACAAAGAAGAAGACGATGTTTACGAAAAAATCGTTCACCTCAAACAGAAAGGATCGGTAAGCGAATACACCCACAAGTGGGAAGTATTTGCTATAAGGCAAAGGGGATTCTTAGATGAAGATTTGCTAAAGATTTATCGATGTGGCCATAAGGATTATGTTCGGGAATAATTAAAACTATATAGACCCCAAACCATTGAAGAATAATTAAAACTATATAAACCCCAAACCATTGAAGAAGTTAGACATGAAACAATAATTATTGAGCAAAAATATAAACTCCATAAAGCACCATATGCCAGCAATGAAAAAGCAAACAACTACTCAAAATGGAATTCAAGTAAATCGTCTTCAGAAAACACTGGTAAGTATGTTTCACCACCAATGCGCAACGGAGGAAAACATTAATCAAATTTTGAAAGAAAAAGGGATGGAAAGTGTTGGACATGTGGAGATAAATATTCCCTAGGGCATAGATGCACTACACAAAACCTTTACAACCGTGAAGCAGAACAAGAAGAAGAATCTTCAAGGAATAGCTCCAACGAAGCGAACAATGAAGAAAACAGGACCCCTAATCCAGATCCATAAGAAGAGAATATGCTAAGAATTTCTCTAGAAGCTATCATAGGGATAGCTCAACTACAAACACTGAAGCTTAAAGGACATATCAAGAAACAAAACGTTATCGTTTTAAAAGATTTAGGAAGTACACACAAATTTATAGATGTCAATGTCACAAAAACACTGAACATTTTTGCCTACCCCATAGCAGATTTAAAAGTTATGGTGGCAAATGGAAAATGAATAGATGGAGTAGGAAAGTGCCATAAAGTTAAAATGCAACTGAATGAATACGAAATGGAGTCCAGTTTTTATATGGTCCCTTTAGGAGGAGTAGACGCCATCTTAGGAGAACAATGGTTGCAAACACTAGGGACGTATTCGAAAAATCACCAAAAATAGTTCATTAAGTTCAAAATGGATGGAAGGAAGTATAAGTTGTTCGGGTTCCAAGCCCCACCTACCCAAGTCATTTCTGCTCAACAAATGAAAAAGCTTATTCGCAAGGGAGCCCCAGTATTCGTTGCACAATGTCAACAGTTAGAGTTATTATTGATGGAAGGGGTTCACCAATAGTCTGAAGTTTCATCCCTAATCCAGAAATATGACAAGGTTTTTCAAGATTTACCGATGAAATTACCCCCTGAAAGGAAAATTGAACATATCATTGAAGTCAAACCAGATTCAACACTAGTAAATGTAAAGCCATATCGCTACCCCCTTCATCATAAAACATAAATAGAATGATTAATACAAGATCTGTTAAAACATGGAATCATTAAGAAAAGTAGAAGTCCATATGCTGCACCAGTAGTATTAGTCAGGAAGAAAGATGGATCCTTATGGTTGTGTATAGATTACAGAGGATTAAAAAAAATTACTATTAAACACAAATTTCCTATTTCATTCATCGATGAGAGGCTAGATGAACTCCATGGTGCAGAATATTTCTCAAAATTAGATTTGAGATCAGGTTACTATCAAATTTGAGTGACATTAGAAGACATCAAGAAGACTACATTCAGAACTCACGAAGGGCACTATGAGTTTAAGTTAATTCCTTTTGGTTTAACAAATGTGCCATCCACCTTCCAAGCAACCATGAACGAACTCTTCCATCCATACTTGCGAAAATTTGTATTAGTCTTCTTCGACGATATTCTCGTTTATTGTAAGACATGGAAGGAGCACCTCAAGCATCTAGAGGAAGTACTTTTTGTATTAGAGAAGAATCAATTTTACGCCAATTTATCAAATGTACCTTTGGGCAAAGGGAAGTTGAATACCTAGGACATGTTATATCCAAGGAAGGAGTCAAAGTGGACCCCAACAAAATCAAAGCAATTAAAGAATGGCCCAAACCCAATAACATTTCAAAACTAAGAGGATTTCTAGGTTTAATTGGGTATTACAAAAGGTTCATAAAAAACTATTCACAATTGACGGCACCCCTGACCAACTTGTTAAAAAATAACGTCTTTCAATAGAATAACTAGGTAGATGAATGCTTCGAGAATCTAAATGAAGTGATGTCAACCACATCGATACTAGCAACTCCATACTTCTCCAAACCCTTCATAGTCGAATGTGATATTTCAGGGTTCAAAATTGGAGCAATATTAATGCAAAATAACCACCCTATAGCCTTCGAGAGCGGGAAGCTTAAGAAACGGGAAAGCTTGAAATCAACTTACCGAAAGGAGATACTTTCTATCATACATGATTTAACTAAATGACAACAATACCTACTTGGAAGTAAGCTCTCAATCTGAACTAATCATAATAGTCTTCAATTCCTACTTCAACAAAAAACATTGTCAACAGAACAACAAAAGTGGATGGAGAAACTTTCAGCATTCAACCTAGAAATACTGCACAAAAAAGGAAAGGAAAATGTCGTAGCTGATGCACTCTCATGGAAGGATGATGACAACACAACATGCGCTGCCTTGGTGGTTGTTCCTGATTGGTTAGACGAAATACGAGCTAAGTATGCCAAAGATTTGGATTGTGGCTCTATGATTGAAAATATCAGTCAATATGCCAATTTTGAATGGAAAAACGACATATTATGGTACAAGGGTAGAATTTACCTAATCCCATCATCCAAATTTAGAATGAAAATTCTAAAGGAATCTCACAGTTCTCCTGCCACTGGGCATGTCAGATTCTTCAAAACTTACTACAACATTCGACAATCATTCTATTGGAAGGGTATGAGTAAGGAAATCCAAAAATATGTCGTGGAATGTGATGTTTGTCAGAGAAATAAGAGTGAAAATATCCCAACCCCTGTTTTACTACACCCATTACATATTCCAAATAAAAAATGGGAGGAAATCTCGATGGATTTCATTGAAGGACTACCTATGTCTGATGGTAAGGACAAGATATTTGTCGTAATCGAAAGAATCACCAAATATGCCCACTTCATGGCGATAAAAAAAATTGACACAACTAAGAAAATCACGGATATGTTTTGTAAAAACATTTACAAACTACATGGGTTTCCCAAGGTTATTGTCAGTGATAAAGACGCAAAATTTAAAGGCAATTTTTGGAAAGATTTCTACCACCAAGCAGGAATATCTCTCAACATGAGTTCGGCTTATCACCCCTAAACAGATGGTCAAACTAAAGTTGTAAATAAATGTTTGGAAACATATCTTTGTTGTTTAGTCATCAACAAACAAAACAAATGGTATCGGTGGCTACACCTAGCAGAATGGTGGTACAATACCACCTATCATACTTAAACTAAGATGACTCCTTTCCAAGCCCTATATGGCTATGAACCACCCTGGTGGAAGGATTTTTCGCTACACGACTCTAAGTTACAAGCAGTAAGGAACCACTTAAAAGAAAACCAAAGAATTATTAACTTGTTAAAATAAAATCTAATAGTGGCACGTAATAGAATGAAGCAACAAGCTGACCAACACCACACCGAAAGAGAGTTCGAAGAAGGAGATTGGGTCTTTGTTAGACTTCAACCCTATAAGCAGTTATCATTAAAACAACAAGGGAAAAATAAGTTATCTCCTAAATATTATGGACCATACCAAATAATCAAAAAAATAAGTAGCGTGGCTTATGGACTAAAGTTACCAGACAATTGTCGAATCCACAACACATTCCATGTATCAAGTCTCAAAAAAGTACTGGGGAAAAATCAAACAGCTCAAACAGAGATACCCGAGACTGACAAAGAAGGAAGGATCATCTTAGAACCTGAAGGCATACTCACTACCAGAGAGAAGGTACTATGATCCAAGATTATTAAGGAGTACCTTCTTAAATGGAAAAAACTACCAGAGGAAGACTCATCATGGGAGACATAACGTTTTCTTTAGCAACACCCAACATTGCCTATGCTTTGAGGACAAAGAATTTTTAAGGGAGAGGCAATGTTATGAATTAAATATTCATAACTATATATATATATAATAAAATAAATGATAAAATATTAAAATAATAATAAATAAATATTAATTAATAATTAGTAAATAAATTAAATTAAACTAAGTTACCAATTAGTTTTGAAAAGGCATTAGTTCAAAAGGACGTGTCTTTAGGCTCATGGCCAGTCAACTCCTATAAGGAGAACCGCCCTAGCCTTGTAAAATCATCATCGAATATTGAATAAAAGAATATAAATTGTTTATACACATTAATGTGTCTAAGATTGGTAAACTCCAGTGAACAAGTTGATTGTTCCAGTTAGCCTCTCCCTCCCCTTGTCCACACTTTGGGTCGAACCTAGAACATTGGCTCGAAGGTTGATGCAATGAAAAAGAAAAGGAAAGCATAGTTTGACCACTCACAACAAGAAATGTACCACAAAATCCAAAATATGGCCGGGACATAAAAATTTAGCACGTGGCCAAAAACGAAACATGAGATCTACCCCCTATCACTATGACCATCACCCTAGTTCCTAGGACCCTATGAGTGCCCTCTGCATCACTAAGGAACCCATGATTGTCCCAACCCCTAGTGGGCAATGAACCGCCCAACCTTAAGGGGGTAATCACTCTTACATCATACACATCATGCTCTCATCCCCTAGAGCACTGAGTAGTAAAAGGAAGAAAAATCAATAAAAGGCAAAAGACATATGAATAAGGGTGGAAAAACAAAGGTCGGGGTAACTCATGTACCATGATTTCTCCCTCCTATATTCATATACCCAAGGTGTGGGCCTCCTTCATTATAGCTACCCTTGTACCATGGCATGTGGCTTGGAGCCTTCCCTCTTGCCCCCACTCTGTTCCATCATTATTTCACATGACCCCTATCATTTGATGGATGTACCATGGTCCAGTCACCCCCTTAGAGGTTGAAAACACTTAATAGGGTCCTTCATTAACCTCTCATGACAATTAAGGTAACACATGTACATTTTAAAGCCCATTTGGAAGGGCATGCCATTATGAAGTGTCCACTTTTGTCTTTAATTAGCAAGCTTATTTGCTCAATTGCACTGATGATTAATTGTACTGGACATTACATCTTATACAAGATTGCAGGCGGGTCTTCATCTTGGACTTGGTCCCCCTATACGGGGTCTAAGCCCTCCACAGGGTCATAATGACACTTAAAGGGTGAGCGTTGAGAGCCATGGGCCTCCACCATAACAAAGCATTGATTTCCACACCATGGGCCTCTTCAATACCACACATTGCTTGTTCAGGCCCTGATCATACAAAGATGATGATGCACTTGGACCACGTTGCCCAATCGACCACACATTGATACTTGACACTTGGCAATTGATCCAGACCCCAAATGAGTTTCTTTCTTTTCTAGAGAGACATAGGAGGGCATGAGTCATTGCTTCTATCCCTCATTAATGGAACATCGACTTGTTGTGGATCCCATGAGACCATTCCTTGTGCCCCACAACCACTTGGGAGCACCACATAATGTTTTACTTGGAAATCAAGGGGCCACCCCCTTGATCATCATTTATGGAGCCCTCCCCTTCATCATGGTACAATGAAGACTCATCTTCGCCTTCCAATGACCCTTTTCACCATTATTTTATCATTTCAGCCTCATTAGGAAGGCTTCTTTTACACATTTGAGCTATTTGGTCACCTTGTCACCAAATTTATTGTTATTTTGCACATTAAAGTAAATTTAGGGGCTTATTAGGCTAATTCAAACTTGAGAAGCCTCATATAAATAGAAGAGGCCTCATTTTGTTTTTCATCATCACTTGGATTTCAATCTCTTTACTTCAAAAACTCGGACCTGCAATTTTGGACGAAATTTTGGATGTTGGGATGCACTTTGACATTTGGAATTTTTCGCTATCTTTTATTGGAGCTTATTTTTGCAATATTGATGGATGGATATACTCTCATTGTCTTATAAGTACATTTTGATGCTATATTTTACATTGATTAATGTCTAATGCATGGAATGTCATTTCATGATTTTTAATGTGCCCTAGCTAGTGCAAAATTTTGAGAACATTAGAATTTTTAGAAGTATTGCATGCATTACTCATGAACAATAATTAGTGGATGTTCCTCGGGGTTTGTCTTGCACATAGCCACCTTGAAACTACATCAAATATTGACAACGAAGTATACAATTCTTTTGTAGTTGTGAAACTGCCTCCTCTAGGGTTAGCAAAGTTGCACTAGGTCTCCTTGAAGAGAAAAATCATCAAATATATGTAATTCTTGACTCCATTTTTCCCAACAACTAGGCACTGGTCTTGAAATCCTTGGTGATCACCTTCTCATTGAAAAGTCTATCTTTCTTCACTTTCTTCTCTCTTGTTTTCCTCGTCCCTCAAGACTAAGGGAGCCTCTCTAGGGCTTGGGGTGAAATCCTCTAGGAGAGTGCATTTTGAATTATGTCTGGACAAGACTATTCCTTAGCCTCTCCTCTAGGCATCCTCAAGTTTTGAACGAATTTCGACGTTGGAATTTAATTTTATTTGATGCCCTAGCTCTCGTACCAAGTGGGAACCCTTGAAGCTCCCTTCAACTTAGGGATTTCTTGAAGGTTTGTACTCTAATAGGATATCTTTTGAAACCTTTTCTCTCAACTATCTTGACCTTGGATGTACTCTTGTCTTGTCAAATATCTCAAACTTAGGTCTCGTATAGTATTTTATCTCAAGGGATTTTTCGTGGAAAGTCATCCTAACTTCTCCCAAAGCTCACACCTTAATTGAGTCTTTAATTGAATGAGACATCCTTGCCTCACTTTAAAACCTAGTGTAGCCATATTAATCACAAGTGAGGGATAATGGGACTCCAATGAAAATCTGAAAAGAGAAGGGGACATAGGCTGTGGTGACATTGGGCCTTTGTCCCGAATTGTTGTTGTGCCCTCTAGCTATAGCCTATATACTAGGCTTGCTAGTTTGTGCAACAACAATATTTAAGAAAAAAATATATTAATAACAAAAAAATAGTGTCAACCATAAATAAAATATTTCAATGTCCATATTAAATAATTTTTTTAAATATTTATACAGAGAAAAATATAGTAATTTTAATAACTTTCTTATATAGTGTTGCGGGGAAGTGCCCCCCCCCCCCCGATCCCGCTCCCAATCTGTGCTCTGGGCGGGAGCGAGTCGGGAGCACGCTCCCTAAAAAAAACGCTCCCTGCCTTTTCGGGAGCATTTAGCATTTTTTGCAATTTTTTTTTTGCAGTAATGTTCCAAATGCATTTTTTTCACAGAAACAAATAAGTTTTGAGTGGGGCAACTTTATGATCAAGCCTATGGCCCTAGTATTGATATGCAATTCATGGTAATGTTAAATTATTAAAGTAAAAGTGACATTCTCCTTAATCTTCATTTTCATCCTTTTACTTAAATTTTTAACATTACCATGAAATGACTCAGGATGTTTGAGAGTGGTTTCGACCTCATTGGATTTCATATGGAGAAAGTAGAATTTAGATTTCATTCAAAATCCAGCAGACTTATTAGTTTTTTAGGATTTCAGGATTGCAATGTTTCCATTGAATTTTGTCATGTATTAGGGTATGGAACTCGTATTTAATCAAGAGTACCAATCCCTCTATGTACCTTGATGTTAGTGACATTGGTTGTCAAACTCCTCTATCATGACCCTCCTAAAAATGTACGCATCACTCAAACAAATTCTTGACTTGACATGCTATGCTTTTTCTATCTTATGTTAAAATGCTTAGAGAGTGATATTAATGACAAAGATCCCAATATAGATACAGAGGTAATGAAAAAGATACCTCTGGATATTAATGCTTAGAGGGTGATATTAATGACAAAGATCCTGATTTTCCAACAAGAAAAAAAATTAGACATTTGTCATGGTGGCAAGAGGCCCAAGCATAAGCAATAGATAATAGTTTTACTTGTCTTTTCTAGTTTCTAGTAGTTTTTATAACTATTGACTCTTTCATATTTATTATGATATTTTTTAAAACAATATATGACAATTTAAGTTTGAAGTTGGCAATTATAACTCATTAGTAATGAATTATGAATATGATGCTTCATGAAAGTTGAAAGTTGTTTCATTTCATTTTATAACATTTCATTTCATGTTAGATATTATTTGTTGCAATGTTACACTTAGCTTACAAGTACGACTTTGGTGATCAATGATGATAAATGTTATATATTGAATTTTGAAAGCTTGAAACATTAAGATTGATGAATCACGAGACTCAATATGTTGTATGTTACTATGTTACTAACTTGTGGATGCGGTTGATGAAGATTATAACTTCTAGATGATTGTTGTTATATGGTTCAATCTATGTTTGTTTGTTTGTTTGTTTTTTTAATCCAATTCATAATTCTACATGTTTTTGTTGACATATATGTATCAATATATATATATATATATATATATATATATAAAATGCTCCGGGATTCGCTCCCAAATCGGGAGCTTTTGAAAATGTTGCTCCTGCACTCGTTTTCGCTTTCACTCCCACTCCCAAGTAACACTGTTCTTATATTTTCACTTTCCATTGTTAAGGAGATAATGTAATTTATACCATTCTTAATATGGTGTTGATATATAATATTTAAAAAATAATAATAGCAAGAAACAAATTAACATGGGATTTCAATATGCATCTTGGGTAAAAGATTTTTAAATTATATGTGTGTGTGTGTGAGAGAGAGAGAGAGAGAGAGAGAGAGAGAGAGATCTTATTCCATTAATAGGTTATTTTTAATTCAAGGTATGAGGAGATTTGTAATTCATTCAATGTTTAATATGGAGTTGACATGTAACATTTAAAAAAATATTAATAACAAAAATAATTCAATCTATGTGTGCCTGTGTGCATATATATATATATTATTTTTTTTCTAAAAGAAAAATAAAAAAACTTATATTCCATTATCCAAATATACATAATGTTGTCCATGAGAATTGTATTTGTATGACGATAACTTTATTATAGAGGTATTATCTGTCCATGGTTTTTACAAGAAAGAACAAGACTACATAAAGCATAAATGGAATTCCATTTCATTGAGCCGAGATGCTCATTCTACAACCCAATGATGTGTAACTCTGTCAAAGTTGAAATTTTGTTCATGTTGGCCCAAATATAAATTAAAAAATTAAATTAAATAATTATACAAAATATTTAAATAATGCCTGTTGCACGTGAAGAAATTGGATCCCTCTTGGTTCATGTTAGATCCGCATTTAAGATGGATCTATGTTGGTTTATTTGGTGATCACCCCATAACTCTTGTTGTCCAAAAGATCTCGCTGTAAGTTGTAATGCATCCTTGGAAAATTTGTGTGTGTGTGTGTATATATATATATATATATATATATTTGTTTTGCTCAAACCAACATAGATTCATTTTAATTTCAGAATTACTAAGAGTTTAGGGGAATTAAATTGATTTAGGAGCAAACCTTTCCTCAAGTTTTGCATTCAAAAAGAGATTTACATAGATTCATTTTAATTTCAGAATTACTAGAGTTTAGGGGAATTAAATTTATTTAGGTGCAAACCTTTCCTCAAATTTTGCATTCAAAAAGAGATTTACATCTTAAGAGATTTGATCATTCTTGGAGCTTGATAGATCAATAGATAAGATAAATCTACGACAATTTAATTCATCTAAAAATAAATTCCATCCTCAACTTTTCTCCAATCATTTAAATGTAAAACCTAATAAACACTAAGCTCCATACAAAGCAACTAATTTGCACCTCATAAATTATTTTAAACCACTTTAAAATTAAAAAAAAATTGGGAAAAAATATTTTCTCGCCCCTCACCCATTTCAAACAAAGAGACAAAAGATTTGGTGACCTGGATAGATAATCACAATGATACCAACGTGGAACATATCCCTGACATCGAATATTGGACTTTTCATTGGAATTTCTACGTAGCCGCACAATGAGAATGGAAATGGCTCACGTGGTCTCTTAAGGAAACACTAAATTATATTAGATAAATAGCCTTTTGAATTATGGTAATGGCAACTTCAATTGATTCGATAAGGTTAACAGACGAATGGCTCTTTTACAGATTAAATTTGATTTAGTGTCAACCATTTGATATGTATACTCTCAATTGCACGAGAGGACCCTGCTTCTGCTTGTTCACGGTTATCTCCATTTAATGGCAACCCATTTCACTAGGATGCGAATGGACTGGAAATGAAATACAGGTGAATTGTTGTGATGTGAGAACAGCAAATGCACTATAACCAGGGCAAATTCTCTTGGGTGTGTTCACCAAGGTATAAATTCTATTACCAATCATGCTGGAAATGGGTAGAGTTCATTACTCTTCATCATGGACCAATAGAGCGTTCTGCCAGCCTTCTTATAAGGTATTCTGGGCATCTTTCTTTCTTTCTAGTAAAACAACTAAATGGAACACATGATTTCAGAAATTAACGATATAGACGGCAACACTATATCAAACCCTGGTAGTGTTTTGTGCAAAAATTATGTCACTGGAAAAGAATTGAGCCAGAGAATACGTATTGGCAAAGACAGGCTGCAACACTGTGCGACATCCACTTTTTACTGAAATCATGGTAACCCAAGCTCTCTTCCTGATTGGTTGCATTGCCCAATTTCACAGCATGTGATATTCAAGAAGCAAGCCTAACTGACCCTTTTCCCAAAGTTAGATTTCATGTCTTTGTAACCAGGCTTTGAACAAGCCATACTAGTTTAGTATTTTCTTATTATCCTCATTTTGCTTGTGGTGAACTACTTTTGCTAAAAGCCTAAAACCGATAAGTACATACTCATCATTCTTTGTACCGGACTCTCTGAAATGAGACTCAATTTTGTGTTGTAAGAATCACTGTGATGGCTTCGATATTTTACTTCTATTTATAGACATGATTATTTCTTAGTGTGAACTTACCATTAATTGGAAACCCAGCTCTTACAATTTAAAAGAATATATGTTGCATATATAAAGGGCATAGAAGTGTGTACTAGACCAAATTGGAGTTTTATGATCTACTGATTAGATGTATTTGGAAATGACTTCTATTCCTTAATCTTGGTGTCATGTGCTGTAAAGCATACACAATGTTTTCTAATTATGCTCTGTATAAGGTCATACATGCAGTTTTGTGCTTCTGTACTTGAATTTGAAATCCCTGTTTTTGAATAAACTAATCCCAAGTATACCCAAGGTGAAACTGAATGGCCCATTGTCCTCACTCACCCGTTTAGAATAATAACCCATTTATACATTACCTCCATGATTTAACATCCCTCATTTAGTATTCGACTGCTAATGCAATACTTATTCCACCGTGCATCTGTTCAAAAATGTCATTGGCATATAATAATTAAGCTTTTAAACTAGACAATCAGCAGATAATGCAGCATAAAAGCAATATAAGGTATGCAATTTAACAGACCACCTTGGCACATGACAGTGGGGTAATTAGCATTTGCACTCAGTAAACTTGAATGCACTTGTGGGACAATGTAAAGATTATAAGAGGTTAGTTTAATAGCATGTGAATAAAATGATCTATATTATCCTTTCCTACATTAGTGCACCATCTCATTTCTAGATGTTAAGAGCTACATAAGGGTAGGTGAAAAAACATCCTAGCGGAGCTCAGCTGTAGATCACCATGCGGTGAGTGTAACAGGCATTATGTAACGGGACTACAAAATCAAAACTTTGTAAGATCATGGCAATGTTAGAGCTACCTTAGAGATGACCTAGCAATGCATTATATTGAAACTATTCTGTACCTAAACACAAATCTTTGTATGTAAGTACGTTTATGTACATCTAGTTTTTGTTTATAAGCTCATGAGATTGTATTGGAAGATCATAAAGTTATGGTCTTGGAAATGAGCCTCCAATTTGTCTATTATGGGCCATTCTACACCTACATTCAGTACATTCCTGCCCTTAAGCTAGAACTTTCATGAGAGACATTCATGCTTTTGATGATCAATATGACTTGTGTTTGTCTAATTATATATGGTTTACTTAATTCAAGTCTTCCTATACAATATACGCAATAATAATAAAAACCATAAATCACTTTGAGATCGAACATAAAAGCGATGAGTCAAAGAATTGCAACAAGATCGTTGAACTCCTTAACTTAACTTTAAATTGCAATACGAGGTTTGTGCAAACTTATGAGGCACTGTGCATTGTGTTACTCACCACCAGTGGGTGACCCCATAGGAGAATTTTTCTCCTAGATTTGTCTTTACCCGACGGCCAACAACCCTTGACAACCACCAGTGTAGCCGATATATGTGCCAGTTGATGTCTGCTCCTCGAGCCAGTCATATGTCACCTTGCCCATCTGTCGAGAGCGTATGTTTGAGGGTGGGCCATCCAATCCTAAAGGTATGTCTTTCATTGTGTAATCGGGTGCTTATGCTTGTTTTTCCTTGGACACACTTGGGTATGGATTATTGGGTGACTTGGAAGGAGGAAGGGTTTTGACTATAGTCTTGTTCCCTCACCTTAAATGGGGGGTTAATCCTTAACCCTAGTCCTGAGGGATCTCCCTATTGGCTTATAGCTTCAGGATGAACACTGCTTGGGAAACCCTGATTTTGGTAGCGTGGTCTTGTTTTCCCGTTTCATAATTTTCACTCCCCTCCGCACATTACATGCCCAATTTCATCATCTTCCCTATTTGGGTCCACATGACCACTAAGTCCACAAGGCTCTGGTACTCCCCCCTCCCCTTGTCCACATATCTAGGTTGGGCTTGGAACGTAACCCTGGAGGTTGATGCAGCTAAAAAAAAAGGTTAAAAGCATATCATGGCCACATAGAAAAAGAAGTAATACCACAAACCACAAAAGATGGTCGGGACAATTTATTAGCGTGTGGGAAAAAACCAAACATGAGCTCTTCCCCCTTTATTATGGCCATCACCCTGGTTCCTAAGGCCCCTTGAGTGCCCCCCTACATCATTAAGGAACCCATGCATGTCCCAACCCTTGGTGGGTGATGAACTGCCCCACCTTAAGGGGGTAATTGTGAAAATTCCAAAACTGGAATCCTATTGTAGCAACTGATATTATTTCTTCTAACTGATAAATTAATTATTCAGTTTATTGCTACAACAACATAGAAATAAATACACCGCAACCTTCACAAATAAATTGCGGAGAATAAATAGCCCTGGAACTGAGAAAATACTGGCACACACATAAAAATTAACACTGTTGTTTTTGGACTAAAGTCCTCGGAAAAACCCAATGCGGGAAAACCGGTGAAGCAAATGAGGGTTTTATTATTATGTAGTAAACATTGAACAGAAACAATAACACAAGGGACACCGTTATTTTTGGACAATCATCCCTGGAGAGACCCAATGCGGGAAAACTGGTGCAGCATATATGAGGGTTTTATTATTAAGCAGATTTCATGAATACAACTAGGATGCCAGAAATGGCTCACCCAATAGAGAATTTCCTTAACAGTAGTACCTCTATCTGGAGATAGATATTCTGACAAATCAGCAACCAGATGATCAACCCCACAGTGACTCTGACTGTTCCTTGTGCTAGACTGCGAAAGTTGCTCTAAGCACTGCTCTGGAACTGCGTCACCCTTCAGGAACTGCGTCAGCCTCTCCGATTGATATGCTCTCAGTCTGCCCCACAGAATCTCCCCAACGTTGCCTCTAAAACCCAGCGTCAGCCTCTACGGCCCTCTACACTGCATGCGTCAGCCTCTACGGACTTCTACGTCCTCTGCGTCAGCTCCCGTTGCCTCTGCGTCAACTCTTGCTACCTCTGAATCAACCCTTCTAGGGCCTGCACTGTCTCTCTTGCACTGCGCTGCCTCTCTGCTATGTATTCTTCAGTCTCAGATGAAAATCCCTTGCTGAATTGCCCCTCGCTACAACTGATCACTAACACGATTTCCTCAGCAAACCTCGCCCCAAAAAATCGAATTCTTGATCTCTCTTGGTGTATCTCCAACCCTCAAGCCTCCTCTTATACTTTTCCTGTTGATGATTCAATGATCGAGATTAAGTCCCTAATCAACGGCTAAGATTAGAACTGGCTTGATCCTCGTCACTTAGAACTTTTTCACCCATTTTATATTAATATACATTAATATTTTTATTTTCCTAAGTTTAGACTTAGGAACCCATTAAAAATATTAATTATTTGAATATCTCTTCATTTGGGTGGAATTTCTCCAAACGATTTCTGGGTCTTGGAGATCTCTTGTGCCTTAGCCTCTCCACCAAATTTCATGGCTAGAGCACATCCGATGCTACCAAAAATCATCACTCCCTCTTGGCGAGGAATGTGCTTTAGCAATGCTTCAACATAGAAGCATCACACTGATCCTCCGCTTCGGTCCTCTGTGTTGATGCTTGGCCTGCTCCCCTACATCTACTGCATTGTTGCATCTTGTACTGCTGCCCATGACACTGCCACTGCCACTGCCACTGCTACATCTGTACTGCAGCTCCCTCTCAACATGCTGCATCATTCTACCCATAACACTGCCACTGCAACTCAATGTTGAATTTTCTAAGTCTATCCGTTAGAAAATTAATTTGTATTCTGCTAGTTTATTTCTTCTACTTGTCAATTAGAACAAGTTATTTAAAACATTTAAATACTGAAATAAACACAATATAGTATTATAGTCACAACATATACAGATCATCAGCTGAAAGAAGACATACACACAAGTGACACTGTTATTTTTGGACAAATGTCCCCGAAAAAACCCAATGTGGGAAAACCGGTGCTGCTATTCTGAGGGTTTATTATTATGCAGTATTTCCTTGAGTACAACTGGGTGCCTAATCGACTCACCCTACAGAGAAAAATACACGACAACAATACCTCTATACTCGAAAACAGGTATGCAGAAAACTTGTCCCACGAAACTCTCTCCGGCATAACTAAAGCTCAGCGTTAGCCCTTTTGGCCTCTACGTCAGCCTCCTGCTGACCTGCGTCAACCGCAGGACCCTCTGCGTCAGTCCTCTGAGGCACTGCGCAGCCTCTAGGACCCTCTGCGTCACTCCCTTTGCCCTCTGCGTGGATGACGCAGTCCCTTTGGGCTCTGCACTGTCTATGCTGGGCTCTGTGTGGCTTGCTCTGGCTGCTGCTTTCGCTCTCTGATTCTGCGCTGGTCTCTTGGCATTGTCTCTGCCTCTCTGCCCAGTACTCAATGCCCCCTGCTGCTGATCACTGATTCACTTTTGCTTAGCAACCCCGCTCTAGCAAAATGAATGATTGATCACTCTGGTGTGTCTTCCAACTGACCCTCAAGCCTCATCTTATACTTTTCCTGTTGGTCCATCAACGGCCGAGATTAAATCTCTAATCAACGGCTAAGATTAGATTTGGCTTGATCCATGACTTTTGGAACCTTCTAACCGAGTTTTATATTAATACCCATTTATATTTTATTTTTCTTAAGTTTAGACTTAGGGAACTCCATTAAAAATATTAATTATTTTAATATCTTCCAAACCGGTTAGAATCTGCCCAAACCATTTCTGGGTCTTGGAGATCTCATGTGCTTTAGCCTCTCCACCAATTTTCATGGCTAGAGCACATCCGATGCTACCCAAATCAACACTCAGTTACCGAGAAGTAACTGACTTCACCCAAACACTGACATCTTGGTCAGTTTGGAAGCCTAGTGATGCTGAAGCTACTTCTGCTGCTATCCTGTGCTCCCTTTGCTGCCACTGTGTTGTTGCAACCTTTTCTGTGCCTCTCGCACTGCTGCAACCTCCACTGCGCTGCTACAGACTTCTGCACTCTAGCACTGCCTTGCCGCTCCATCACACCTTGCTCCACTCGACACCTGTCATCATGCTACTATCGTTAAGGGCTCCCATAGTCGTATGTGATCCAAGAGTTTGGGCACCTCAAGGATCCTGCCCCACTTCTGTAGTCCTCTCGACTACAACTCTATGTCTCCCCACCTCTTCTCTAGAGGCGCATGAGCACTCATGGCACAATCATCATCAATCTTGACATCCTTCTCCGCCTTTGCTGGAGCAGCCTTTGAGTCAGAAGCTTCTCCCTTGCTTTTCTTCCTGGGGCACTGTGAGGCATAATGTCCCAGCTCCCCACAGTTGAAGCACTTGACCTTGGAGATATCTTTCTTCTTCCTCTTTTGAACTTTTTGCTGTCCCGTAGATGCTAAAGTTGCATCCTCCTCCTCCTCTCTCTTGATTTGAACTCCCTTACCGCTACTCCTTGCCTTAGTCAACCTCCTGATCTCTTTCTATCGAAGAGCTGCCCACATATCCTCCCAACTGGGGAGAGTCGCTCTGCCCAAAATGCTTTGGACAAATGTCTCCCAGTCCTTGGAGATTGCATTCAGAGCAGTCCTGACCATAAACTCTGGATCTGGTGTAGACCCCACGAAAGTAAGTTGGTCACGAATTCCTTGCAACCTGAGAAGGAACAGATCTATCTCCTCTCCTTTCTGCATCTGATATGACCTTAGCTGATTCTCTAATAACATCTTCTGCTGCACGGAAGAGTCCTAGTATAAGGTGGTCAGTGTTTGCCACATCTCCCTTGCTGTGTTCTTCTTAGCAATAAGTAGTATGACATGATCCTTGACCCTGCCTAGAATTGTGCATTTCACCTTTGCCTCGGTCTCCTCATACTTCTCATTTGCATTAGGGTCAACTGGGACAACAACTGTTTTCAAGGCATAGTCCTTGATGCGATGTTTATCCAGGATTTCCAGGATCCTGGCCTTCCAGATGACAAAATTGGAAGCCCCATCCAATTTGTCCTGATCCCTCAATTCATTCACTGTCATCTCTGCTCCTCTTCTCTAGACTCCCTCTGAGTCCTGATTTACCTCTCGGAAATCTTCTGGTCAACTGTCGAATCACTCCTCTCCAATCCTCCTTTGCCGTTGCAATCCAGATCTAGATTTCTTAGCTAGAAATCTGTCGAGGTAGTGCTTCCCTCTACCATGGTTCAGTCTCCTTAGACAATGTTCTGCACTCACAGAAACAACATCCCACCAGCTCCACAAATCAAAATTTGCTCAGCTCTCTTAGCCCCGACAACTAAAGAATCTGAGCCCTTCTAGCTCTATACAATCACAATGAGCGCTGGATCAGCTCCTCTTGGCCACTGCATCAATCCTTCCTAACTGAGGAAGATGACTTGGCACTGCATAGGTCTGATTTGTCCCCCCTCTGCCTCTGCGCTCGCCTGGATAGCTGACGCAGCTACTGCGTGGGATCCTCCTAGCTACTGCGTCACCTTCACTTAGCTCAGAGTGCTGACGCAAGCACCGCGTGAGCCTCTGTGTCACCTTCTGTGCACTGCGCCCCTCCTCCTTCTGCGTCTTTGGCTCTGGAGCAGCGCTGTCTCTAGGGACAGCTACTTCTCTACTGCAAATTCTCATATTTTCTTGGCTGGTGTCTTCAGTTGCCTCTAATCTGCAATCGCTCTAATACCATGTGAAAATTCCTGAATCTAACACATCAGAAATCCCTACTGCAATTTCTAGTTTACTATCTCCTACTTGTTCTTTACATTAACAAGTTATTTAATTACATAAACATCGAAGTAAACACTATTGTAACCTGCACAGATATATAGATCATGCATTGAAGTAAACAGAAACAATAACACAAGGGACAACGTTATTTTTGGATAATCATCCCCGAAAAAACCCAATGCAGGAAAACCGGTGCAATGTATATGAGGGTTTTATTATTAAGCATATTTCGTGAATACAACTAGGGTGCCAGAAATGGCTCACCCAACAGAGAATTTCCTCGGTAGTAGTACCTCTATCCGGAGACAGATATTCCGGCAAATCAGCAATCGGAATATCAACCCCACAGTGACTCTGATTGTTCCTTGTGCTGGACAGCAAAAGCTGCTCCAAGCACAACTTTGGAACTGTGTCACCCTTCAGGAATTGTGTCACCCTCTCCTGGTTGATTTGCTCTCAGTCTGCCCCACAGAATCTCCCCAACGCTGCCTCTGAAGCCTAGCGTCAGCCTCTATGGCTTCTGCATCAGCCTCTATGGCCTTCTGCGTCCTCTGCGTCAACCCTTCTAGGGCCTGTGTTGTCTCTCCTGCACCACGTTGCCTCTTTGCTATGTATTCTTCAGCCTCGGATGAAAATCCCTTGGTGAACCGCCTCGTTGCAACTGATCACTAACTTGATTTCCTTAGCAAACCTTGCCCCAGAAAATCGAATTCTTGATCTCTCTTGGTGTATCTCCCACTGACCTTCAAGCCTCCTCTTATACTTTTTCTGTTGACGATTCAATGGCCGAGATTAAATCCCAAATCAATGGCTAAGATTAGAACTGGCTTGATCCTCGTCACTTGGAACTTTCTCACCCATTTTATATTAATACACAGTAATATTTTTATTTTCCTAAGTTTAGACTTAGGAACCCATTAAAAATATTCATTATTTTAATATCTCTTCATCCGGGTGGAATTTCTCCTAACGCTTTTTGGGTCTTGGAGATCTCTTGTGCCTTAGCTTTCCACCAAATTTCATGGTTAGAGCAATCCGATGCTACAAAAAATCAACAAATCTATGGATGCCCAACTGGCAATCCAAACAGCAAGAATATCTGGCCAAAATTGTCTAAGGGAATTACCCTTCTCCTGCAAGCAATCCTGACACAACTTCCTTTCATAAATCTGGCTGTCCAAACCCCAACGTGAGCACTTATGCGTTGCCTCTATGTTGTATCCCACATGTGTGGCTCAAATCTGCCTGTGATGAAGTCGTTTTGCCTGCCTCTGCTGAGGAAATTGTCTCTTCGGCACTTTGGTCCCTCTGCCCGGCCTTTGGAACTGAGAACGAATTTCTCTCCAGTAAGATCGAGTTGCTTTTGAAGCAATTGGGCAACGCACTGGGAATAACTCGACCCCTTGTTGTTGCCTTTATGAATCCGGTCCCTCACTGCTTCAATCTCTAGCTCTCTGGCTCTCTGACAACTGCTACTGCTCTCTGGAAATCAATCTGCCAAGAAAATTAAACTACAGAAGTGTCTTCTCCAAGTGCCCATCGATTTCGTCTTATAATTCACTGTTAGAGCTCCAACGACCAAGATTAAAGCTTAATCGATGGCTAGGATCATCTTGGAATCGATCCGTGTGAGTTTCTAGATGATTCTCACCTTGACTTAATTAATACTGATTAATTAACTAGTTTTCCTAAGTTTAGACTTATGAAACATTAAAAAATTGGTTATTAATCTAATTAAGTCTCTTCTAGGTGGAATTTCTAGAAACAATTACTGGGTCTTGGAGATCTCACGTATTCTAGTATTTCCACCAAATTTTGTAGCTAGAACACATCCGATGCTGCAAAAACTAACACTCCCTCTTAGCGAGGAATGTGTTCTAGTGCTGCACACCTTGCCACAACACTTTGTCTCTATATCATCTCTGTTACACTGCTGATGTCTAGCTACTGCTTATTGATTTCTGGTAGCATCGGATGTGCTCTAAGCCTCAAATTTTGCAGGGAGGCTTGGGCACATGTATTCCAAAGAACCCAGAAAGCGTTTGGGGAAATTCCACCCAGAGACAATTTTATTAAAATAATTAATTATTTTTAATGGGATGTGTTGACCCTGCCACCTACACCTACCTACAAGTCAGTGAGAAAAGCTTTCAACCCCACAAGGTGTGGTTGGTGGTAGGGAACTCAGAGAAGGAGTTGTCACACTAATCCCTACTCTCTCCATTTGAGCTATTTCCTAGGTTAGCTAAGTGGGGTGGTCCCTAATGAAAAGTTAAGTTAAAAGATGTGAGTTTCTAGGAGAGCATTATAGTGAAATGGATTACTTTTAAGGATTTATGAGCAAATATGATGTGAGCAACTTGAAATAATAATGCCAATCATAAATATGACAAAAACCATAAAACCAGTGCCTTATAAAGAATTTTCTCAACAATTTAAAAATATATTTTCTCAAAGTAAAATGCAATGCTCTCAAAAGAGAAAGCAAAATAACCCTAAAATGTAAACAAAAATTGCTAGCACAAGATTTGTAAGATACAAACTGTTTTTGAGATAATCAACTGTATAAATCAAAACATGTGAAACATATCTTGCAAAAATCCAAAAATTAGTAACTAACTTGAAAATGTAAAAGAAAGGAAGTGCTAAACCAAGACATCAATATGCAATTAGACTTGAAGCATGAAAATAAAACACTTGTTTGAAGGGATTACAATACTTGATTTTGAAATAGACTTTGCATATGAAAACTCAAACCATCAGAGAATATCCTCGACAACATAGCATATCCTCGGCAGTAGTACCTCTATCCGGAGCCAGATATTCCGGCAAATCAGCGACCGGATGATCAACCCCACAGTCACTCTGATTGTTCCTTGTGTTGGACAGTGAAAGCTGCTCCAAGCATTCCCTGGTACTGCGTCACTCTTCAGGAACTGCATCACCCTCTCCCGGCTGATCTGCTCCTAGTCTGCCCTACAGAATCTTCCTAGCGCTGCCTCTGAAACCCTATGCGTCCTCTGCGTCAGCCTCTACGGCCCTTTGCGTCAGCCTCTACGACCCTCTGCGTCCTTTGCGCTGCCTCCTTCGGCCTCTGCGTCAGCCCTTCTTGGGCCTGCGCTGTCTCTCCCGACATTTCACTGCCTCTCTGCTATGTATTCTTCAACCTTGGATGAAAATCCCTTGCTGAACTGCCCCTCGCTGCAACTGATCACTAACTCGATTTTCTCAGCAAACCTTGCCCCAGAAAATCAAATTCTTGATCTCTCTTGGTGTGTCTCCAACTAACCTTCAAGCCTCCTCTTGTACTTTTCCCGTTGACGATTCAATGACTGAGATTAAGTCCCTAATCAACGGCTAAGATTAGAACTGGCTTGATCCTCGTCACTTAGAACTTTCTCACCCATTTTATATTAATACACATTAATATTTTTATTTTCTGAAGTTTAGACTTAGGGACCCATTAAAAATATTAATTATTTTAATATCTCTTCATTTGGTTGGAATTTCTTCAAATGATTTCCGAGTCTTGGAGATCTCATGTGCCTTAGCCTCTCCACCAAATTTCATGGCTAGAGCACATCCGATGCTACAAAAAATCAACATCCAGTGAGGTCAAATTGTCCTTCTTGAGGCCGACTTGGTGTGGAGGGGACAAATAGCATATTTGACTCAATATTAATTTTTTTACATGATTCAAAAGCCCAAGAAGGGTCTCTTTTAATGGATGATGACTCTAACGACTCAGAATAAATCCTAGAAGTCCTCAATGGGGACTTTGACCTAAAACATGATGACCCAAGCATGAAACCCATGCTTTAATAAGTTATAATAATAATAAAAAATATTTTCTTCATTTTTTTGATAAATAAAAAATATTTTCTTCATTTTCTTGATAAATACATTTATGAAGACCAAACCTAGTTACATATTTCAACACTCCCTCTTAACTAGGGAGGTATTCATAAGTACAAGGAAGACCTCAAGACACATGAACCATGATGAATTTTAGGCATCGCAATGCCATGGACTAGATTCCTGACCAAGGCAATCTATCCAAGGTCTCTCAATAGTTTAGGCACCGTAATGCCACAGACTAGATTCCTGACCAGGGCAATCTATTCGAGTGGGACTAAGATGGACTAAAGCTTTCAGCCTCTTTAGGCACCATCAAGCTTACTTGCTAACCATAAACGCATGGATCTAGGTGCGTATCCGAGTTCAGAGCTCCATGACCAATGCCACCTTCTCTACTTCCGGAACTAGACATCAACACAAAATGTGGGCCAAATGTCCTCCTAGGCAATGTGTCTCACACACAAAGCCTCAACTTTCTCGATTACTCCAATCAGTAACAAATCCTCCCCGATCAAACATATCGGTAACAACAAATCTCTCCTGATCAAACTGATCAATAACAATAAGCATGTAAAACATGCTATCAAACCTCTAAGAGATTTACTTGTACAAGCACAACCCCAATCAGTAACAAACTTTCAAATGTACATAAATAAATACAAACCTCCGGGTCTTTCAGGCAACTAAATGTTGCTTCTCAATTTATCATAGTAAGGCTTTCAAGGGAGTCTTTGATAGAAGATTCCTCAATCATACATCTTCCTTTCCTACTTCTCATGTAGCAACATATCAGATCCTGCTTAGCTCCTCAAAATGTATTCTCCAATTTCTTCTTTTAAGGTGTCCATCATGACTAAGATATGCCCTCCCTTTCAACCAGGGAGATTCCTTTCATCCAAGCTCCCTCTTAACTTAGGGAGATTCTTTTCATCTAAGCTCCGTCTTAACTTAGGGAGGTCAACTTCTTTTCTATGACATCGAAGAATCCTTCATGGCTTCCATCTTTCTCATTAGAGTTCATGACCATCATAACTTTCTTCATCATGCTTATCATATCAGCTTTACTTACGAGCATCTTCACTATCTTGAAGATTATGTACCTGCACAACTTAGATAACAAGTACAATCAAATCTATAGAAGCATGAAGTTAACCATATTAGAATCATATAATAATGGAAACATTCAACTTTAGACATCAAATACCCAAACTTAGTTACAAACAAGAGACACATACTTTTCAACTTCTTGCTAGGGTTTTTGTCATAAACCCTAGACTATATCATCAAGACTTTGAGCATTTCAAACATAACAACCTTCATTACATCTAGGGTTTCAATGTTTCTTTCAAAGGTATGACATACCCTATTACAAACCCTAGAAGAAATTTCAACAAATATAGTTTTACAATGCATCTAACAACTTTAGATCTCACATGTTAGACTTCCACTAGGATTTAGTGCGAACCCCTAGATTTCATACATGAGTTTTAATAATCGAAACCAATCACAATTCAATTTAAAATAACAACATGACTAGCTTCCACTAGGGTTTGTTGTAAACCCTAGATTTTACTAATTCTCAACAATCAAACATCAATCATAACAAAAATTCAGATTTCAATAATCTTACACAAATCTCAAATTATCACATTGTCATCATATATCATAGATTTGAACTTTGTAAGGCTCTAATTTATTCAACAAGAATGTAAGGTCCTGATTTACTCATACATTTTTCTTTAACAAAATATGGAAACTATTTTATGAACTTAAACAGAATTCATAACATCAAAACTTCATTGATTCGCTGTTGAGTACTTAGTTTACTGTGGTTGAAGATGCTTCAGAAGAATTTTCTCCTGTTGCTCCTGTTCCAGCTCCTATTACCAAAAGACCAAAACCACCTAGCCAAACTGGGTACAACCTAGGTACTCAGTGCCAAAGTGTGGCTCAATTGACACAATTTGGTCCCCCGTGCCCAAAAACTTAAGAACAATTGAACTCTTCCTCTCAGTAAGTAAGATTCTCAGAAATCAGAAATTTCCCTTTCTCAGCCTCCCCTTCCTCAAGATTTTCTTCTCTTTTTATTTCTCTACCCACCGCCTTCTTCCCATCTCCATGTCATTATTTTTGTTACGTGTAACTTTTTATAAAAATCAAATCTCATTTGATTTTATGGATTTTATTTTGAATATGTAGGATTTGATTTAATTAAAATTTATTATTATTTTAATAAATTAATTTGATTTATTTAGTTTATAATTTTAATTAATTTATATTATTATTTTATTAATTTTAATTTTAAATATAATTTGTAAATTAAAATTAACATTTTCTTTTAGTTTAAGGATTTATCATATATATATATATATATATATAGGTATTTAAGGTGGTATATGTATTAAATTTGATATATATGATATTCTGGTGAGGTGGAGATTTATTTCAATAATTAATCCATTACCTTAATTTATATCTCTCCCTGTAGTAACCAACATATATATAGAGCGATACATGCGGGTCCATGCATATGCAGCTATTGTATGGAGGTCTCATATGTATGCTAATATTCGTATTTTATTTATAGTTGTAGGTGGGTCATTACAAACATCTACTAAGGTTTAGTTACAAAACCCTAGAATTCACAAATATTATCATCCTAGAGAATCAAACTTTGACTAGGTCTTAGTTCCAAATCCTAGAACTCATGACCATTAGGTCAACACATATATCTAGGATTCCATTATTAAGCACAATCATATCATAACATGTGTTAGTCAAACCCAATGATACAAACATCAATATATTTAGACATACTCGATCAAACTAGGGTTTCGATCGGACAAACACACGTATACCTAGGATTTCATTTCTAGGACATTATCTACAATAAGGGTCTTGCTTATACGCCCTACCAAACCCTAAAGACCTAGGGTTTCAATACATGACACAACAAACCCTAATTTACTAAAACTTCAAAGGTTTGAGATTTCAGTTATCACCATTCAACTCAACCCTAACAAGCTAGGGTTTTCATAACTATACCAAAACCCCAAACATGACATCATCAAAGCATCAAACATTTTCTTTATACTTCATCAATAACCCTAAGTAGGTTAGGGTTTCACACATAATCATCAACATACCCTTAAGTTAGGGTTTTCACAAAGAACCTTTCTAGGGTTCCACAAGAGTAATCAAAGATATGAGGAGTTGGGCCACTTAGGTGTACTTGGACAGATGAGGAGGCTTAGATCACTTCGTGGTGGGTGTACTAGCAGAGTTGTGGATGCATGGGTGCATGTGGGATGCCCTATGGTACATGGTGGCATGGCATTGAGCGTTGGTTTCCAGTGGTGGATGGAGTTGTGCCATAAAGTTCAGGGCTATGCAGAGGAGTGCAGGGGTATGTATTTGTGTGCAGCAGAGCATGACGATTCATAATAGGTTGTTAGGGTGTTGCCGCCAGAGAGATATCCTGATGAGGGAATTAGGCACACCATTCGGTTTGGTACACTCAAATTTGAAGAGCGAGTTGATCACAGGGCCAACTGTGAGCTTCCCTTTATCACTCTCCAACATTGTACATTGACACAGGGGACTTGGATATTGTCTCTTGATGCTCTCATTGCGAGCAACAGGGTCCAAGAGGTTCATCTGAGACAGTTGGATGAGATACGGTGCATCAGGAGAGAGGCTTTCCAGCTGTGGCATATGGTCAAGGTGCGAGTTGGTGGATGCAGGCTTGGGGGTAGTCTGATCTTCTACAGGGGTAACACTTGCACCATCCTTGAGCCCACACTTAGGGAGAGGCATGACCTCGTTTGGGTGAGACATTTCGAGGCGTCTTAGGGGCATCTACAATAGTTGGTGGACCTTACTTGCAGGCAGATGTTTAGAATCTAGGCAGTATTGGGGAGCGATTTCAGGAGGCAGGACGATAAATCCCATTGCACAGGGCAGTTTCGCACGCACCATATTAGTTCGTGATGTATGGAGTCCATATATTGATTGCACGTAGGGGCCTGAGATGTGGTACAAGTTGGTGCCAGCAGCTGTCAGGACTATGCCGCAACCGTTCTGGCTGTGGGATGTGGGGATTTGGTTGGGTGATTGGACACTTTGTTTCGTGATCAATGGGATCAGGCTAGAGGATGACCCAAATCACGCTTGGTTTGACATGCGGGAGAGTGTTGAGCCCTTGTCACACGACAAGGCTGGTTTTCCTTGTTGCTGCTACTGATCAGGGTGAGTGTTGGATGGGTAGGTCGTGACATCATGGAGATGCTTGGGCTAGATGTGGTGGGACTCTATAGATATTGTTGCCATTAGGTCCCAGGAGAGGAGGATACATCTTGCGCATGATGGGCATACCGTCATGATCCGAGTGGCACAGTGACAACATGGTGGCACCCTTTTTAAACAAGCTTGGGATCCGGGCATCACAAGACATGGCAGTATAACAACCCTTGGGGATGAGCTAATTTCTACAAGAGAATATCATTCAGATCTTCCATTGGGCTTTGGTGATTCATTTATGGCATGGGGGACTTCATCAGCATGGCAGGTTGGTCAGTGGGAGGATATCATGGGAAGCCCATGCATGAGAGACTTCACCCCCACGGGGATTGGGTTGTATCTTCAGGAGATTACCCTTGGAGTGCAGGAGGTGAACTACTCAATAGGACAACTTCATGGGGAGTTGGACAAAGTCCTACATTATCATGATGCTCTACTTATTGATAGTATGCAGTGGGCTTTTGGTACCTATACCTAGAAGGACAATGAGCAGAGCAAGGGGTGCTTCACATTGATCAAGATGGCTTGGGATCCTGGTATTGAGAGATTCCTTCATGACAGGACAATGCAGAGATCAGGGATGACTCAATGGCACATCTGGGACCCTAGTATTATTGGCAGTGACAGTGGTGGTCGACAGTTAGAGAGGGCACTTGTTCAGGCATTGCTTGAGGACAAACAATTTTTGGTGAGGAGGACTGTGATGTCCCCAATTTTTATTTTCTGCATTAGAGGCAATTTTGGAAAGAGGGGACATTTCTAGTTTTGGGACTTAGGAGAAAAAAGGAAAAATTGCAGATCTAGTGGAATGTGGGGGCCATAGGAAAGAGAAATTCGACCCAAGGAGGGAACTCACACTCTTGGAGGAGAGAGAAAATAAAAGGAAGTGCAAATTAGGAGAGAGAAAATAAAAGGAAGTGCAAATTAGGAGAGAGAGAAAGAGAGTGGGGACCACAAGAGGAGAATAGGCCAACAAATTATAAATAGAGCTTGAGGGCCTCACTTTTGGCATCTTTGGTCATTTTATAATTCAAACCTTAGTTTCCTTGAGTTGTTTAGCAAAGACAAATGTGTTGTTTAGCACAAGGAATTTCCAAGTGGAATTCCAACTCTTCCTTCGATGAACTTCGAGTGTCACCCTAAGAGAGAATTTGGGGAGTTGATTTCAAATCATTGAGGAGCTATTTTACAAGTTTATTTCAGCAAGTGCTTGCTACTTGAAGGGCGCAGAAGAATTTTTTGGGGGATGAGAGAAGCTAGCAATCAATGGAGTATTGGCTGAAGAATTTGCAGAGAATTATCCCAAGGGAAAACGAGTTTTTCCTTGGTGATTTGTAGGGGTGATAGTGTTGTTAAAATTTTATCTATTGCAGCTACTGGGGACAGTGTACTACAAGGATGCGTCCCCCAAGGTCGGGTGCACGCACCCCTCACACTCGGGATGGGGAGTCTACTGGGGGTGCATTTCCCCGCGCAGCCTTTTTGGGGAGTCTTGGGGAGACACAAGGAGGTGTGTTTCCCTAGTGTGGGGGTCTAGACTCCCCAAAAAGGATGCGTCTGTAAAAGAATATCGAATGAATTAATTAGGAATGAGCTAACAACTCAATGATAATACAGAGATATTTACAATAATAGAAACATCAGGTTTCTATGTAGACTAAGGAAACAATCAGTTTCATCTAAGAAACTGCTAAAAGAATAAAAATAGCAACAGCTAAAAGAATGAGCATTAAATAGAAATAGAAATATTCTAATACCCTCCCTTAATGCTCAATCTATTTACAACACCAATAGACCCTCGGAATTTTACAAATTTATTAGGACCAAGAGGCTTGGTGAAAATGTCGGCGGGCTGCTCTGTTGTGGGAACATATTGCAACTGAACTGAGCCGTCTTCAACCAGCTGGCGAATGTAGTGGCAATGAGTTTCCACATGCTTTGTTCGTTCATGAAAGACTGGATTCTTGGCAAGTTTGAGCACTCCCTGATTATCACAAAATAAAGAAGTAGGCCCAGTCTGGAAAACATGCATATCTGCAAGCATACGTCGAAGCCAAACTGCCTCACAGGATGCCTTAACTGCTCCCCGATACTCTGCTTCTGTTGAGGAGAGAGCCACTGCTTGTTGCTTCTTACTAGTCCAAGTAACAACACCAGATCCTAGACTAAACACATACCCAGCTGTAGATTTACGGTCATCAACCGACCCTGCCCAGTCAGAGTCAGTGTAGCCACTGAGAATAGGATTGGAACTGCGAGTATATAAGAGACCATAATCAGAAGTACCACGCACATATCGTAGCACCCGCTTTGCTGCTATCCAATGATCAGCTTTAGGAGCTGACATGAAGCGGGAAATGTAGCTTACTGCAAAACTGATGTCGGGTCTGGTAGCAGTAACATAGATGAGACTGCCCACTAATTTCCTGAATAAAGTTTCATCCACAAGGGGAGAGGATGACTGTGCTGAAAGTTTGAGCCCTGGTTCCATAGGAGTCGTGGCCGGTTTGCAATCTTGCATTCTGAACCTTTCCACAAGATTTTTGGCATACTTGGACTGAGAGAGAAAGATCTGATTTTCAGTCTGCCAAACTTCAACCCCCAGACAATAATGAAGAAGTCCCAAGTCTGTCATCTCAAAAGTGATGCATAGATCTTGTTTGATCCCATGGATCAAATGTGCAGAGCTGCCAGTAATGATAAGGTCATCCACATAGACAACCACAAACAAGATATCATCACCAGTATGCTTGATATACAGATTTGCATTAGATGGGCTCCGCTGAAAACCCTAATCTGTCAGGTACTGATCAATTTTCATGTACCAAGCCCGAGGAGCTTGTTTCAATCCATAGATTGCTTTGGCTAACCGACACACTTTCTGTTCTTGATCAGCAACCTTGAATCCTGGAGGCTGCGTCATGTAGACTTCTTCTTGGAGATCACCATTTAGGAAAGCACTCTTTACATCCATCTGATGAACTTTCCAATTGAACTGAGCTGCTAGGGCAAGGACAAGCCTTATGGTACTCATTTTGGCTGTAGGAGCAAAAGTCTCCTCATAGTCGATGCCTTCCTTCTGTGAGAACCCTCGAGCCACAAGACGAGCTTTATACTTGTCTATGGTTCCATCAGCTTTGTATTTCACTTTATACACCCATTTGCAGCCTATGGGCTTTTTTTTCAGCAGGAAGATCAGAAAGTGTCCAGGTGTGATTCTTCTGAAGACTCTGGTATTCGGCTTCCATAGCCTGTTCCCACTCAGATGTACCCTTAGCCTCTGAATAGGTTTGAGGTTCAAAAATACTGTGTAGGTTAGCCATAAGAGCAAAATTGACTGTAGACTGTTGTCTGTTCTTATGTCTAGAAGTTCTACCTTCAAGGAGCTCATCATCCCGGAGATCACCAATGGTTTTAGCTCACCATTTAGGCCGAAGAGTAGAAGAACCAATATCAGGATTAGAGGAACCAATATCAGGGGGAGGTGGAGAAGACTCAAGAGCAATAGGGGCAGCAAGAGGAGGGTTAGTTGCTGGAGGAAGCTCAGATAGAGTATTATCAAATACGGATGCGACATCATCCCTCCCATCAGGTGGACCGACCGGAAGAAAAACACTGTGAGGCTAATCCTCAGAACGCTGCTCAGAAGAAGAAAACTGAAAGAATCCTCTGTCTTCATCAAATACTACATCTCGACTGAAGCTAAGACGACCAGTGGCTATATCTATCAGCCTATAGGCCTTGTGATGATCACTGTAACCTGTCATCATGAGTTTCTGGCTTTTGGAATCCAACTTAGAGCGCTTAGCAGGTGGAATCCAAACATATGCAACTGAGCCAAATACTTTGAGGTGACTGATCTTAGGCTTACGACCAGACCAAACTTCTTCAGGAGTTTTCCCTTTAACAGCCTGAGTAGGTGATCGGTTAAGAAGGTAAACAACAGTAAATACTGCTTCAGCCCAGAATTTGTTTGGGACACTCCTGTGTTGTAACATGGAACGAGCCATTTCAACAACCGTGCGGTTGCGACGCTCGACAACACTGTTCTGCTGGGGAGTGTAAGGGGTGGTTAATTGACGTTTGATGCCATGAATATCACAGAAGTTGGCAAAAGCTGAGGAACAAAATTCCCCCCCATTGTCGGTCCTAAGGGTCATGATATTACAACCAGATTCTTTTTCAACTAAGGTTTTAAACTTCTGAAAGATACTGAGAGCATCAGATTTATTTTTTAAAAAATACACCCACATCTTTCTACTGAAGTCATCTACAATAAGTAAAAAATATTTGCAAGCAGTGATAGAAGCTGTATTCATAGGACCACAAATATCAACATGAAGTAACTGAAGTACCTTAGATGCGCGCCAAGATTCTCCATTTTTGAATGAAGACCGATGTTGCTTTTCCGCTTGACAGGCGCTGCATACCCCCAACTGCTGAGTCTGAATATCAGGTAATCCTGACACAAGTCCCTCCCGAGAGAGCTGAGAGAGATACTGCATATTTAGATGCCCATATCGCTGATGCCATAGAGTGCTGATGGGAGAGACACGTGCTGCTAGAGCCACTTCTGGAGAGTCACCGGTGTCAAGTAGCCTGTATATACCGTGGTCCTCTAGGCCAACAGCAACTGTTAGACTGGTCTCCCTGTCAATGATGGAGCACTTGTGTGCACTGAACATAACATCAAGCTGAGGAGAATTCCTCATAATCTGGCTGACAGATAGCAGATTAATCTCCATACCGGGAACATAGTATACATTCAGAAATATAAGTGTGCGTCCACCAGACTGAATTTGAACTGTACCCCTGCCAGCTACAGTGTACTTTTCACCTCCACCAAATACCACGGAATCACTGAAAGGTGAGAAGTCAATAAACCAGTCACGCCTGTGAGAGAAGTGGCGTGATGCACCAGAATCAATGTACCATGCAGAGGAAGGAACATGTTCTGAAGACCTTTTAGCCATAAAGGCGTAAAAGGCAGAATCTGTCTGCTCGGAATGTTCTGCAACATTTGCTGTCTGATGTGGCCCTCCCTGTTTCTTCTATTCAGAAGCAATCCTCTGTCGGCAATCTTTCTTCATGTGACCGAACCTGCGACAGTAATTACACTGCACACTTTTCTTCCTAGCAGGATCAAAAGGCTGAGAATAGCCTTTCTGCTGAAAGGACTGAGAGGACTGGTATTTTGCAGCAAATGCATTTTCCGAGGGCACTGATGAAGCACCACTACCAAACTGCTGTTTCCACCGATCCTGCTGCAGAAGTTTGGTACATAAATCTGGAAACTTCAGATCAACATTTGTGGTCGTAATGTTGAGAGTTTCTATGAAGTGTTCATAAGATTTCGGTAGACTTTTCAGAGTAATGACTACCATATCTTCTTCCTCCATGGTCCGACCAATGGCTTCGAGCTGATCTCGAATGTTTTTGATTTTGTTGAGATGTTCCTGTAAAGATATATGTTCATCCATCATGATGGAGAACAACTGATTTTTGAGAAAAAATGCTCTGCTTTTGTCAGATGTCTCGTGCAGTTCTTTCAACTGTTGCCAGATTTCGGCAGCGGTCTTGCCAGAAGGAATCTGTGGTAACTGATCATCAGCGACAGAGAGCTTGAGAAGCATAACAGCCTCTCGATTTCGATCATCAAATTTATCTTGATCGGTACCAGCTGTACCGGGACGAGGCTCTTTGCCCAAAATGAGCTGATCAAGACGCCTGTATCCAAAAATGGTCAGCATTCTTTGTTTCCAAATGTTATAGTTGCTGCCATTAAAGCGTTGATTTCCTTCTAACATCAGATTGGTGAGCGTGGCCATTTTCCCAAAGACAATACAGAAGTCTGACACACAAAAAAAATGTAGCTGCCTGCTAAAAATTCCTCTTTCAAGATGACTGTACCAAACCTTAACAAATTCTGTTTTGAAAGAAATAGATTTGCACAAGAAAATAACTCAGATCTGTACCAAATCTTGAGTCAGGTCAGTCTTCAATGAGATTCTACAGGACCGTAATATAGATCTCCAACTGCTTGCAATGGTTATAAGTCTGCACGGATTGCTCTAAATCGAGTCCTCCACAAAGTTGAGTCATAAGAATCCACAAGATTAAGTCTTCAGACAACCGAATTGTTTGTAGCCGTTCTGAAAAGAATACCAACAGAATCTCTGCACTTTTAAGCACAGGTCGAAGATATTGAGGTGTCGTATGCAGGTCTGTAGTCGTTCTTCAATGTGTATTCGCTAAGAAAACACAGCCCAAACAGAGCTCAGAATGACCCTGAACACGTTTTACTGTGTATCGATCACCGTCACGTGAAAATGCCGTCACTATAATCTGAAGAATGCCGTCACGTGGTGCAAGCGGGGCCGGACGGGATTCGAACAGGAAGAACAGAAATGCGAGGTCTAACTGTAATGCCTGGAATGGAGCTTCGAGGTCGGAGAACGTGTTGACGAGAATACGTGCCGCTGGAAAGTGCCTTACTGAACTTGATATGTTTTGGGCGTGCCTCGATTCGAAGCTGGCTAGTCCTCGATTCGAAGCTGTTCTGGTCCGATCTCTCAGATCACGTGTTCTAAAGACTGCTCCGACGATTGGCTTTCATTCCCCTCTATCGATTGATAGTAATTTTTGCCCTTTGCCGTTTTAGAACTTGGGCCCCCGGGGTTTCGAATCTTGGTTCTTCGAAGGCGTCGGCGGTCCTGCACGGCTTCCAAATTCGTTGATCGGGTGGCCACGAAATAAACAAGACTTCAAAACAAATAAACTGTTCAACCGACAAATCGACTGCTGCCCCCGGATTCGAAATGCCGGATTTTAATTTCAAGGCAATTTCACGATTCTGAGCACCGCCACAAAGTTAATTCCTCATAAAATGATAATGCAGGAGAAGAATCCCTTTCTGTATCGAGATTGACGACTGTAAGCTTTTATCACAGTGAGCAAAGCCGAGGCTAAGACTCAGTGAAGGCTACCTGGCTTACAGAGGGCTCGACCTTAGAAAGGAATGAAGGAACTCAAGAGATTAGGATACGAAGAGGATAGCTGATCAAGAAATCTACAGACCCTGAGAGCAGTTTCGAAATGAACTACTGAATTTTTCAAACTATGAAAAATTATTTCGAAAAAATTTCTGTGCTCTGATACCATAAAAGAATATCGAATGAATTAATTAGGAATGAGCTAACAGCTCAATGATAATACAGAGATATTTACAATAATAGAAACATCAAGTTTCTATGTAGACTAAGGAAACAATCAGTTTCATCTAAGAAACTGCTAAAAGAATAAAAATAGCAACAGCTAAAAGAATGAGCATTAAATAGAAATAGAAATATTCTAATAGTCTGGGCGTCCCTTTTGAAGGCGGACACGTCCCCCCCTTAAAGTTGTCTAATAAGACCCAATTTAAAAATAAAAATGAAAATATCCTTTTAAAAAATCAAAACAATTAAAAAATTTTAAAATTAAAAATAAAAAACAAAAAATAAAGAAAAGCTAGGTTTAATAAAATTAAAAGTTCATCGTTCATTTCATTTGGTCGACTTGACTTGCTGAAAGACGCTGAAGAGCTCCCATCATCGCCGAGCCATCCTCCTGTCGTCACCAAGACCTGTCGAGACTTGCTCCAGTGCTGCCTGTGCCGTCGACCTCCTCGCTCCAACGCTGCCTGTGCCATCGACCTCCTCACTCCAACGCTGCCTGTGCTGTCGACCTCCTCGCTCCAGCACTGCCTGTGCTATCGACATGTGCCCACTGCCGTCGACCTCCTACCTATGCCATCTGTCGGCCTCCTACCTGTGCCGTCCTGCTCCTGCTCTCCTGTAGGTTGCCTTTGACCTCCAACTTCTAACTTCAAGCTCCTTCTCCTGCTCTCCTACAGGGCCGAGTATGCAAAGTTCAAATGCCTTCTCACCTATTGCCAGGCTTGCTCCATAATCAGGAATCCTCCAGGTAAATTCAAATTGTTTTTAATTATTTTTTGTTGTTGCTTAACACAGTGAACAGTGGTGTACAGTGTACAATGTAATATTTTATTTTATTTTTTAAATTCTATAACTTCTAACTTCTAAGTAGGAAGTTCTGTAATGTTTTTAAATTTTAAAAATTTAATGAACACAGTGAATAGTAGACTGTTCACTGTAATTTTTTTTTTTGGTTGTCTATAGCTTTTGTAACGTTTTTAAAGTTTTTAAATTTTAATAATTTAATTCTAGTAGATTTTGTATTGTAAATTTTAATTTACATTATGAGATTTTTTTTTAAAACCCTTCCTGCAAGGCCGAAAAATAAAAAAAATGCAAAATAAATTAAAACACAATAAGCTGCAAGTGTAAAATGGCTAATCACAACAACATAAGCAGCCACAGTGCCACTGACAGTGATAGTGAATATGATCTTCAAATAGAAAGTCCACTTGGATCTGAAATCCCATCAACAATGAATGAAACCCATGGCAGTAGTGCAACTAGTGTTTCTCCCAGTGCAACTGCAACCCCATCAAAGTCATTGGCAGAATATGCAAATGGGACATTTAATCCAAGCAAACCTCTTTTGTTATATGTTACCAAAATGGTTGACTCTTCAACTCAACCAAAACCAGGAAAACAAAGAGGTGGGACATGCCAATGGAAATGCAATGTTTGTGGTTATTCTTGGGTTGGGAGTTATAATCAGATCAAGATGCATCTTTTGGGTGTAGGTGGCAAAGGGGTTCATATATGTACAAAATTAACCTTACTACAAAAATCAGAGCTCTTGAGGATGCAAATGGCAGCAGATGCAAAGGGCACCTTCTCAAGTAAAAATGTCATGGCCCAAGCTTATCAAAATATTGATGAAGCCCCAAGCTCTAAATGAAAGATAAAACAAATGAAAAATATGCCTCCACCATCTCTTGTTGGGACTAAGGGTTCCTGTTCTTGTGCAGTGGGGCCAACTCTTGCAGGGATGTATGGTAAGTTGAACCGTGATGATCCAGATGATTCCCTTGGAAAATTTCTTTTTGCCAATGTCATTCCTTTCCATGTTAGTCATTCTCCTTACTAAAAGGAGATGGTCAAGGCAATTGTAGCAGCAGGACCCTCATATGTGCCCCCAGGGGAAAATAAGTTGAGGACAGTGATATTGGAAAGGCAAGTGGCCAATATTAATGTGCAAAAGGAAAATTTGAGGCAGACATGGGTGAGGGAAAGTTGTTATATCGTTATGGATGAGTGGACAGACATTGACAAACGTCCACTTATCAACATCATAGTTACTTGCCGAGAGGGGCCTTTCTTTCTTAGAGCTATTGATTGTTCTAGAAAGCGCAAAGATGCAACTTCCAATTTGAGCTTCTTCGTGATGCTATAGAGAAGGTTGGATCTACAAGTGTTGTACAGGTTGTCACAGATGCAACAACAGTGTGTAGATTAGTAGCATTAATGATTCAGAGTAAATACATGCATATTTTATGGACCCCTTGTTGTGTGCATGCATTCAAAATAATGCATTGAAAAACATTGGAAAAATTGAGTGGGTATCTAACTTGGTGACAACTGCAAGAAATGTACAGATATTTATTTGTAATCACCATACCTCTTTAGCCATGTACAGGTCTCATGCGAGGAAGGAATTCCTCAAGCCTACTGATACCAGATATGCTAGTTATTTTCTTTTATTAGAGAGGATGTTGAAAGTGCAGTCAGCATTGCAGGCCATGGTTGTGACTCCAAATTGGAACAGATGGGCAGAACCCAAGACAGAGGAAGGAAAGAAAATCAAGATTCAGATATTGGATAATGATTGGTGGACAGATTGTGGTTATTTGGTGTTACTTTTATGTCTTGTAGTTGAGGTCATTCGCTACACTGACACAGATTCTCCTACTTTTGGAGAAATCTATGAGACTTTTGATAGTATGTTGGATCAAGTAAGGGTGGCCATTCGTGAGAAAGATCCTTCCTTAGAGTTCTATACAACCCAAATTCGACCCATTATACAATGTAGGTGGGATCGAATGAATACACCTTTGCACATGGCAGCATATGCATTCAACCCAAAATGGTATGTGGCAAGGACCGGTAGAATTTTTCGCATTGAAGATCCAGAGGTCAAAAAGGGACTTCGAGCTGCCATTACAAAGATGTATAGTTCCGAAGAAGGGAGAACAATTAGGAGACAGTGGATGCATTGTGCAAGTCTCAATGGTCCCTTCAACAAGCATGATGCAAGGGAAGATCACAATGATTTAGGCCAAACTGACCCCATTGGTTGGTGGACCATGCATGGGGATGATGCTCCAGAGATCCAACAACTTGCTATTCGCTTATTGTCTCAGATTGCTAGTTCCTCTGCAACAAAGAGAAATTGGTCCACATATAGCTTCATCCACTCTATAAAGAGGAGTAGACTTTCCTCTAGGAGAGCGAAGAAGTTAGTTGCAGTGCACAGTTCTCTACGTATTGCACATAGGAAGACACCAGAGTATCGGAAGGGTCCGACAACACGATGGGATGTGGATCCAGAGGATAGTGCATGGATAGATGATGAGGATGGACCAGATGAGTTGCAACATGGTTTGGTTGGAGTTCCATTGGTTACTCAAGAGAGTGACTCTAACTCAGATACTGACATTCCCATTGATGGTCCCAATGACTTCATGCAACAGATGGATGGAGAGGACCAATCATTGAGATTGAGTCCTTGATGTGGATTTTATTTTCAGTGCTCATTATGTATTTTTGCTTTTCAGTTTTAACTTTTGAGTTGTGACACTAGATATTGATGACCTAAACCTGATTATTGACTCTTCACTCTTAACTATTTTTGAGTTTGAAACTTTGAGTTATATAAATTTAGTGTTCAAACGTCAGTATCTAGTATATAGTAGACTGTAATATACTAGTATGTTTTGCTTTCAATTTAGATTCTAGAATGATGAATGATGAATTTAATTTTTAAATCAATGTAGATTGTAGAATGATGAATCATATGGATCAATGTATTTGAATATTTCATTATTGAATTTTTTTATCGAATCTCATGGTATAGATGAATAATGAGTATGTCATATGAATGATGTATGTATCAAAATGAATGATGAGGATGGATCAATGTATGTCATTATTAAATTATTGAATTCAATTATGAATTTAAATTTTATGTGTGGATCAAATTTCAATTTTCAATGTATTGGTATCCATATTACTATTGGTCTATTTAATATATATGCTTTCATTATTGAACAATGAATATAAACTTGAATTATATATATACCCCGATGCCCCCCCGCACCCTCGAAATTTCTCGAAAATTTGAGGGTACTCCCACACACCCCCCCTGTGTGTCTCCCCGCACCAGAGTCTTGGTGGAACATTGACTGGAGATTATTCTTCTAACTCAGAAATTAATTCTGCAGTTTATTTACTACGACAAATAATGAATAAAATCATAGCTGCAATTTTATCCATAAAAATATTGCAGAAAATAAAATACTGGAAACCGAGAAATTCCAGCACACACACAATAAAATTGACACAGTTATTTTTGGACAATTGTCCTTGGAAAACCCCAACTTGGGAAAGCCGTTGCAACAAATGAGGGTTTTATTATTAATGTTCAGCAACAATTCTGAGTACAACAATTTAGATGCCCAGCTGGCAATCGAACCTGAAGAAAGCACTAACGAAAATATCGTGAGAATTTTCTCTCACCCCACAACTATTTTCTGCCTCCGAAATAGCTTCCCCAACCTCTGCGCAATCCGTACGCTGGCCCTCTGAAGACTTTGGTCTTCCTTCCTTCGACTCTTCCAGGAATTGAAAATATAATCCCGGAATGTTGCTGCTCTCCTTTTCCACTTGCTACTCACCCTCTGGTTTTATCTTTTCTGCTGAGTTGCTCCTAATGAGAAAATTGAATTGCCTGGGAAACTGATTATTTGCACTGGATGATCTCCATCACCGACTTTCTTTTATAGTCCACTATTGGAGCACCAACGACAAAGATTAAAGTTTAATCAATGGCTAGGATCATTTCTGGGTCGATCCGTGTGAGTTTTAGATGATTCATGCCTTATCTCAATTTATACTGATTAATTAACCATATTCCCTAAGTTTAGACTTAGGAAATATTTAAAAATTGGTTAATAGTCTAATTGAGACGCTTCTAGGTGGAATTTCCAAAAACGATTTCTGGGTTTTGGAGATCTCATGTATTCTAGCCTCTCCACAAAATTTTGTGGCTAGAACACATCTGATGCTACAAAAATTAACACTCCCTCTTAGCGAGGAATGTGTTATAGTGTTGTTGCTTCCTGTAGCAACATTCTGTCTCTGCATCATCTCCTGTTACACTGCTGCTGCCTACCAACTACTGCGCAACTCTAATATACGCTGCATCTGTGCTGCTGTTGACCCTGCCGTACTGCTGCCAACACTACATTTGCACTGCAACTCCCTCTCGTTTATTGTTGCTGCAACTGCAACATCTACAACATCCAAAATAGCCTGTCCCTGCTATTGAAACGAGTTCTCCACAATACCCATATGTTCTCTGAAATATACGAACTTAGCTCTCCGTAGAGCTTTCGTGAGTATACTGCTCTTCTATGGGAACATACTGTAGCTGGACTGCTCCTCGCTGTACACAATCTCTGATGAAGTGACACCGAATATCGATGTGTTTCGACCTGTTATAGCTTCGCACACATCGTTGTGCTAGCTGCCATATACTTTGCTTCTGCAGAGCTCAATGCCACTGACTTTTGCTTCTTGCTACACCACGAAACCATCCCTAATCCAACACTGAAGCAGTACTCAGAGGTACTTTTCCTGTCCACTGAATTGCCTGCCCAATTTGCATCCGTGTACCCACAAAGTCTAACGTCATCCTCTCGAGTATATTTCAATCCATACTCGATTGTGCCTCGAATGTACCTTAGAATATGCCTTGCTACTGCCCAATGTACCCTTTTCGGTTCCACCGTGAACTAAGGGTATTGATTGCGAAGCAAATATCTGGCCTAGCGTTGACCAGATACATGAAAGACCCAATGAGCTGTCTATACAAGGTGGAGTCAACGTCCTTGTCATCTGATGCATATATCTTCTTCCAATTGGTAATCATAGGTGTGGACATGGGTCTGGAATTCTGTATTCTGAACCTCTTCAAAATATCTGTAGCGTATCTTCCTTGCCCAAGGAAGATCTCCCCATCCTTCTGCCACACCTCCAATCTTAGGAAATAGTGCATCAACCCCAAATCCTTCATGTCAAATTCTGCTACTAGGTTCCTCTTGCAATCTTCTATGAGCCCCGGTGATCCTATCAAGAATAGATTATCTACATACAAAACTAGAATGAGGGGCTCATCCTCTACCATCAAATAGTAAAGGTTGGGATCTGCGTCTCTCTTGACGAACCCCATAAGCTGCAAGTAGGTGTCAATTCTACCATACTGTGCCCTGGGAGCCTGCTTGAGCCTGTATAGAGCCTTCTTCAATTTGCAAACACGCGTGCACCTCTCCCAAGTCTCAAAGCCCTCTGGCTATTCTATGTACACTTCCTCCTCTATCACTCTGTTCAAGAAGGTTGTCTTGATGTCCATTTGGTGAATCTGCCATCCCATCTGTGCTGTTAGAGATATAACTGACTGGATAGAAGTGTATTTGGCAACTGGGGTGAAGGTTTCCTCATAATCTATCCCTTCCTTTTGTGCATACTGCTTTGCCACGAACCTAGTCTTGTACTTCTCCACACTGCCGTCTACCACATATTTGATCTTATAGATCCACCTCGAACCTACAACTGATTTGTCTTCTGGCCTAGGCACTACCTCCCAAACATCATTTGTCATGATAGAGCTATACTCTTCTACCATGGCATCTATCCACACCTGATGCTGTGTGGCCTCTTGAAAGTTGGAAGGTTATGCAACCTGAGCTACCAATTCTTGGTGCCTGTCAGGCTGTCTGCGTAGTCTCGTGCTCATCCTAGGAGTTCCAATAAACTCCTCTGCATCCCTTAATGTTCGACGAATCTCTTTGTTGGCTCGACCACTAGTCGTGGGAGGTTCTGCCAGCTCCTACTCATCCTGTCTCTGTTACTCCATCTGCTGAGAACTCCCCGGATTTCTTGCACCTAAGGAAATACTGGTACTGGTCACAGTACTTGACCCTTGTGACTGTCCTCTTGCTTGTCCCACTGGCTGCTCCTGTGGCTGCCCCTACTGCTGGACTAAAGGAGCTTTTGCTGACTGATTTTGATCACTTGCAGGCATCTCACGAGACCTTCTGAAAGCTCGGTCCTCCATGAACTTCACATATCACCTTACTACTATCTTCCTACTGCTAGGAATGTAGATTCTGAATGCCTTTGAGGTTTCACAGTACCCAACAAAAAACCCCTTCTCTGCAGTCTGATCTAGTTTGGTCCTTTTATCATCCGGCACGTGACAATAAACAATGCTGCCAAAAATTTTGAGGTGGCCGACTTCAGACTTCTTCCCCATGAAGACTCGTTCTGGCATTTTTTCCCCAATGCTCTATGAGGAGTCCTGTTCTGAATATACACTACTGCCATACATGCTTCTGCCTTCAGAAATCTGGGCAGATCCTGGTCATATAACATAGCCTTTGCAGCTCCAACGATCGTTTTGTTCTTCTGCTCTGCTACACCATTCTGCTGTGGATTACATGGAGTTGTCCATTCTCTTTTGATGCCTTCCTTTGTATAGAAATTTTTGAAGTCTTTATCAATATACTCTCCACCATTATCCGAGTGAAGTACCTTGATCTTCTTCCCTATCGCATTCTCCATGAGAGATTTAAACTCTTTGAAACGATCAAAGACCTCATCCTTGGTCTTCAAAAAGTAGATCCAGGTTTTCCTGGAATGATCATAAATAAAGGTGACGAAATATTCGGTACTGTTGAGAGCTCTAGTGGACATCGGGCCACAAATATTTGATTGTATAAGTCCTAACACGCCATCAGGTCTGTTGTCACTCCTTGAGAATGTCGCCTTAGCATACTTCCCAAGTACGCACCCTCTGCACACATCATTGTGGTTAGTTCCTAGCTCAGGAACCCCTGTTACGGTTTCTTTGAGCATCCTGAGTGCTCCATGATGTAGATGTCCCATTCTTCTGTGCCATAATTCATTCAACTCCTTCCCACTGCTACTGTTGCTGCCTATCAGTGCCATTGGAGAATCAATTTGTAACCGGTACAACCTGTTACTTCAAACTCCAATTTGTCTTACCTTCTTCCAACTCGGGTGTTTGACATACAATTTCTTCCATATGAAGTCAACATCGTACCCTTTATCTTGTAACTGGGATACTGAAATCAGGTTCATACCCAATCCTGGCACATGCAATACATCTGAAGCACTGGTGCTTGCTCCTAACTCCCCCTGAAAATCTATGGTACCTCTCCTTGCTGGAGTACATTTCATTTTGTTTCCCATAGTAATCTGGAAATCCATCTGCTCCTCTTTGTAGCTAGAGAAATGTTCTCTAACCCCTGTCATGTGAGATGAAGCTCTACTGCCTATGTACTAGACCCCCTGTGAAGCTGATCCTGCTAAGCAAGCAAATTCGTCTTCCAATCTGAAAGACAAATTTGAAGTCCCTGAATGTTACTTTTGTCTATGGCTATACTGGAACACATTTAGTGTGCTATTTCTCTTTTCCTCCCGAGGCAGATTCTGTTCTGTAGCCTGTAGCAAAACTCTCTGCATCCAACCAGTGTTATGCTCAACGAAAATCTGAGCTACAACTACTCCCTCTGACTGCTGGAATCACTAATCTGGGCAATTCGATTTTCCTGCCTCCTTCCAACTGAAAAATTGAACTGTTGCCCTAGCAACTCGAACTGCCTGTTTTGGGCTCTGCGCAGTCTCTCTGGGAATTTCGATTTGTTGCTCCCTCTGAACAACGAAATTCCTTTCTCTGCTTCTGAGCTTTCTGGCTGATCAATTATGCTCTGATACCATGTGAAAATTAATCTATTGCAGCTACTAGAGATTATTCTTCTAATTCAAAAATTAATTCTGCAGTTTATTTACTACAAAAAATATTGAATAAAATCACAACTGCAATTTTCACCATAAAAATACTGCGGAAAATAAAATACTGGAAACTGAGATATTCTAGCACACATAATAAAATTGACATAGTTATTTTCGGACAATTGTCCTTGGAAAACCACAACTTGGGAAAACTGGTGTAGCAGACGAGGGTTTTATTATTAATGTTCAACAACAATTCTAAGTACAATAATTTAGATGCCCAGTTGACAATCTAATCTGAAGAAAATATTGGCAAAAATATTGCGAGAATTTTCTCTCACCCCACAACTATTTTCTGCCTCCGAAATAGCTTCCCCAACCTTTGTGCTGAGATGCCTGCGTGAGCCTCTACGCAGTCCCTACACTAGCCCTTTGAAGATTTCGGCCTTCCTTCGACTTTTCCGGGAATTGAAAATTTTCTCCCGGAATGCTGCTGCTCTCCTCTTCCACTTGCTACTCACCCTCTGGCTCTATCTTCTTTACTGAGCTGCTGCTACTAAGAGAATCGAATTGCCTGGGCAACTGAGTATCTGCACTAGATCATCTCCATCACCACATCGACTTTCTTTTATAATCCACTGTTGGAGCACCAATGGCCAAGATTAAAACGTAATCAATGGCTAGGATCATTTGTGGGTCGATCTGCCTTATCTCAATTAATATTGATTAATTAACCATATTCTCTAAGTTTAGACTTAGAGAATATTTAAAAATTGGTTACTAATCTAATTCAGTCACTTTTAGGCAGAATTTCCATAAAGATTTCTGGGTTTTGGATATCTCATGTATTCTAGCCTCTCCACAAAATTTCGTGCCTAGATATGGACTAGGGCCTTCTCAATCTAGGGCATATGGAATCTAGGAATCAAACATTTCTAGGGTTTCTTTGGAGTGATAAATCCAAACAAACTAGGGAAAATAACCTAACTTACCCTAGGCTTTGAGATCTAGGTTCCCAAATTTTATCGTATGATTAAGGGAAATAAAAATATATCTCTATTCTTTAAATACTTGGAAGAAGGGTTTAGGTTAACAAGGGACAATGAAGCCAATACCAAATTAACTAACTTAGCACATGAACATTCATCCCAAGTAACATAATACTATGACAAAGCAAATAAGCTGACTTCACCATGCATCATCCAAGATCCACCATAAGCATCCATGAAAAAAGATCACATTACATCACAATTACCCCCAAGAAATCATATATTAAGTAATTTCTCTGACTTTCTCAGAATCAAAGATAATGACATTTTTCTATTGAACGTTATTTCCATTCATTCAATATATAGAGCACATCTATATTATCAACGTGTCAGCTCATGTACACATTTTGTCTGAGAAGTTGCTTAGTTATTGTACGATAAATTTTCGTATACAACTCACTGCTCTCTGCAGTACTGCCTGTTGAATGTTTGGAAGTCACTTATAAATGTCGATTGTGACCCATTATTTTCTACTTGTTAACTGCATGTGGTATCTGCTAACATTTTTAGATGGTTGGAACTAAATTAAGCAAGGTCATGGTATCCTGCACTGTGATAATCTTCTTTCAGTTTTGGTAGTTAAATATAAACAAAACATGAATACACATACTGTGTATCTGACTTCTTAACTGTCTTGATTGTAGGAACACACTGGTGCATGGCCGTCTTATATTTGTACACCATATTCTACAATAGGGGCAGCTGCGCAGGCTAATTCACGTTACATAATATCTGGTGTTATCTCTAAAGGACTTGTAAAATTGGAGTGTGTTTTCGGTGATTACAGACTCAGGAATCTTAAGCCAAGTTCATGCCTGATTAGCAAATGCTATCAATGTAGAGGCTTTCAGTCCTCTCTTCCTCTGCATTCAGTAATAGACTGGAAAATAAGCCACAGAAATGGTTTCAAGAACCATAAAAACTGTAAATGGAGAAAACATCGGATTAATGCTGAGCTTGAAATTGCAAATGCAGTAGATGTGATTAATGATTTAGGTTTAGATACCATGACATTCTTTGCGGTGACCGTTATGGTAGTTCCAGCATTCAAGGTCATCAAAGCTAGTCCGGTATGATTTTAACTTGAACATTTATATAGGTTCTGTTTGTTGTGAACTGATGTTATTTCTCCAGACTTTCTTTATGAATCTTTTAATGAATATCCAGTTTTGATGATGGACATTTACAAAATGAACTTATGAGTTTGCAATTCCCTGATTTTGTTTAAACTGGCAAGAACTTGCTTTCATATTCTGAGCTCTGAAACATTTATAAGTTCTAAATATTTAATTGGAAAATGAACAAAAGAAAATCCACTAAGATAAACAACCTGAAATATAACATCTGCTTAATGATGAACAGATAAGACTTCAAGAGAGTTTGCAACATAAGTATAGGGGTGCCTCAGTGAAAGAATGAATAAACTCACTTGAATGAGATGAGATACAAATGAGGGAGATGGTGTATTTATACCATTCCACTAGGGTCAAGGCACTAGACCAAAATACAATAAAATACAAAGAAGGGCAGTAATGAGTGTAACAAGCCACAACTACCCATAAGTTGGTCCATAAATGGCATCAACTACCCAGATAGTGGGCTAGCATGTGGCCAAAACTGAGGATTAGCCAAAATATCTCAAAACTTAAAACCCCCTCTTAAGTTGCACAAGGGGCCATAGAGACAACATTACATCCATAGATTATTGTAGAAGATCACTATACTGTTAGTTTGTGTAGCTTGGACTTGTGGTATAGTCCCAAATTGTGTCTATGAGGCTAAGGAACACATTCTCTCCAATACCCAGAAAATGTTTCACAAGAAAAGAACTTGATTAGAATTAATTAGCCAGTTAATTAATTCTCCTAAATCTAACTTTTATGGAAATGGCTTAATTAATCAGTATTAATTGGGGTAAATCGATTTTCCTCTAGAGACTTCCGGAAAAGTCACTTGAAGGAGTCAAGATGATCTTTAGCCATCGATTGAGATTAGATCATGGTTGTTGATTCATCAACGAGAGATTATAAGAGGAAATCGATGGGCATTTGTATAATACATCAACACACAAAAGATCTGTAATATCCTGGTTATTTAATTTAAGGCAAATTATTAAAAATCTTTACGTGGCACAACTATTTCTTAAATACCATACAAATATGCAAATTTTAACACAATAAGAGTGGCCAATAAATAAATCGAACTTGCAATAAACCCATAAACAAATGGAAACACTGAAGCAACAAACTCAGCATTATTATATTATCAAATTATACATGCCAATACAAACTGGGAAAATAGCTGAGATATGACAAATGCAGCCTCCAAAAGATCTTCTGCAATACCAGACCTGACCTCCAAAATAGAATTGGAACCGATGAACACACTTGTGAATTTTGAGTGAATTCACCAAGGGGAGAGATGGGTTCTCGCCCACTCTCGCTGAATCACCCGAGGGTTTCCGCATGGGGCTACGACTGAAGCTGGGGACTCCAGGTTCTCCAAACCTCTCCATAAGAAAAATACTCAACTCCAAGATGTCTCCAAATGGTCTCCTCATTTATAGATTTGATGGACCCCTCTAGAAACCTTTATTTTATTATTATTTTAATCACTTAGTACATTTTCCCTCCTTTTATTTTAATTAAAATACCTTTTTAATTCAGGAAAATGGTAAATTGGCCACCATCCCTCCTCAAGACACTGAAAGTCACTTCGAGTGATCTCATTTTGTAGATATGTTCATTTCGGTTTCAACAAGCTATTACACTAAGATGTTCTGTCAAGAATTCCTCCTGGGATGCCACCTTAAGCGTAATTAATTGAATTAGGCTCAATAATGACCTCGTTTTATGGGAATTATCATAATGCAACGGAACGAAAAACAAGTTGTATGAAACTGATCCTAATGATGGAATTGTGAAAATTCCTTGAAATGTAGCAACTGGAATTATTTCTCCTAACTGATAAATTAACTATGCAGTTTATTTTGTTTATGACAAAATAGTGAAATATTCACATCGCAATTGCTTTACAAAATAAAATATTGCGGAAGCAAAGATAGGAACTGAGAAATATGCTAGCACACACATAAAATTGATACCATTATTTTGGACAAAAGTCCCCGGAAAAACCAGTGCTGTAGTATAAGGGTTTATTTTATTATTCAGCAACAATAATCTGAGTACAATAATTTGGATGCTCTACTGGAAATCTGATCTTGAGAGCAATACTGGCAAAATTATTGTGAGTTATTTTCATCACCCCATAACTGATTTCAGCCCCCGGATCTACCTCCCCAACCACATGCAAATCCTTCTGCTTTAGCCTCTGCGCAAAGCTTGCACATGCTCTACTGTAGTTTCCTTCAGAAAACTCTGAAATCCACACCTTTGGCTCTCTATGGCTCTGGAACTGACTCACTGGCTCATCTGACCAAAATCTCGACCTCCAGTTGCTTAATCACTAGCTCCTCCAGCTAGATCGAACTGTTCTGTTGCTATGTTTGCACAGTCCTTGCGTAGACCCTCTGGGAATTTTATACTCCCTCTAACTACCTCTTTCGGATCTGGAAGACTTCTTCCAGAAACGCTACTAGCCTCCTCTGCCACCTCTGACACCCACTGCTCGATCTCCTGTCTCATTGTCACTGCTGAATCACCTTCCACTGGAAAATCGGTTTGCCTAGATCACTGAGTATCTGCTATTGGTATATTTCTCCTTCTACCAATCGACCTCCTCTTATAATCTCTAGTTGGGACTCCAACGACCAAGATTAAAACATAATCGATGATTGAGATTATTTCTGGATTGATCTGTGTGAGTTTCTAGATGATTCACACCTTTCTCAATTAATATTGATTAATTAACCACTTTTTCTAAGTTTAGACTTAGAAAATATTTAAAAATAGGTTAATAATCTAATTGAGACACTTCTAGGTGGAATTTCCAAAAACAATTTCTGGGTTATGGAGAACTCCTATGTTTTAGCCTCTCCACAAAGCTTCGAGACTAGAACACCTCCTATGCTACAAAAACTAACACTCCCTGTTAGCGAGGAAGGTGTTCTACTGCTGCACTATTGCTACAATACCCTGTCTCTGTATCACCTATACATTGTTGATGTCTGGCCATTGTGACTCCTTGCCACTGCCCACCAACCGCTGCACAAATCTGATGCTGCATTTGTGTTGCTGTTGACATTGCTTTATTGCTGACACTGCTTTACTGCTGCCAACTCTACATCTGCACTGCAACTCTCTCTCATCTGTTGCTGCTGCAATTGCAACTACTGTAACTGAGAAACATTCAAAATATTCTGTCCCTACTACTGAAATAGGTTCTCAAACATACCCATCTGTTCACTAAAATAGACGAACTTAGCTCTCCCTAGAGCTTTAGTGAGTATATCTGCAACCTTTTGATCTGTGGGAACATACTGTAGCTGGACCACTCCAAGCCGCACACAATCTCCTGATGAAATGACATTGAATATCTTTGTGTTTCGACCTGTCATGAAACATTGGATTTTCAAAGAGCTTGATGCAACTCTGATTATCACAGTATAGACTGGTCGCTTCCATCCTCTACCTAAACAAGCTTACCAACAACTTCCGAAGCCATATACCTTCGCGTGTAACTATGCTCGCTGCCATGTAGTCTACTTCTGCAGATCTCAATGCTACTGGCTTCTGCTTCATACTGCACCAAGAAACCATCCCTTATCCAACGTTGAAGTAGTACCTAGAGGTACTTTTCCTGTCTATTGAAGTGCCTGCCCAATCTGCATCTGTAAACCCACATAATATGACGACATCCCCTTGGGTATATATCAACCCATACTAGATTGTGCTGTGCACATACCTCAAAATGTGCCTCGCTGCTGTCCAGCGTACCCTCTTTGGTTACACCATAAACTAGCTGAGGGCATTAACTGCGAAGCAGATATCTGGTCTAGTGTTGACTAGATACATGAAAGAACCGATGAACTGTCTATACAAGATGGATCAACATCCCTGTCTTCTAATGCATCTATCTTCTTTGAGTTGGTGATCATGGGCATAGACATGGGTCTACAATCATGCATTCTGAATCTCTTCAGAATATCTGTAGCATATCTTCCTTGCCCAAGGAAGATTCCCTGCCCTTTTTCCACACTTCCAATCCTAGGAGATAGTGCATCAACCCCAAATCCTTCATATCAAAATTTGTTGCTAGGTTCCTCTTGCAGTCCTCTATGAGCCCTGATGACCCTGTCAAGAAGAGATCATCCACATACAATACTAGGATGAGTGGCTCACCCTCTACCATCAAATAGTAAAGGTTTGGATCTGCATCACTCTTGATGAATCCCATCTGCTGCAAGTAGCTGTCAATCTGACCATACCATGCCCGGGAGCCTGTTTGAGCCCGTATAGAGCTTTCTTCAATCTACACACATGAGTGCGCCTCTCATGAGTCTCGAAGCCCTCTGGTTGTTCTATGTACACTTCTTCCTCTATCACCCCATTCAAGAATGTTGTCTTGACGTCCATTTGGTGAATCTACCACCCCATTTGAGCTGCTAGGGATATAATTGATCGGATAGAAGTGTATCTGGCAACTGGGGCGAAGGTTTCCTCATAATCTATCCATTCCTTTTGTGCATACCCCTTTGCCATGAACCTAGCTTTTTAATTCTCCACATTGCTGTCTGTTGCATATTTGATCTTATAGATCCACCTTAACCCTACAACTGATTTGTCTTCTAGCCTGGGTACTACCTCCCAAACATCATTCATGATGATAGAGCTGTACTCCTCTACCATGGCATCTATCCACACCTGATGCTGTGCGGATTCCTGAAAGCTAGAAGGTTTTGCAACTTGAGCTACCAATGCTTGGTACTTGTTACGTTGTCTGCGCTCTCTCTTGTTCGTCCTAGGAGCTCCAATAAACTCCTCTACATCTCTCAATGTATGACGAACTTCTCTGCTGGATTGACCATTAGTGTTGGGAGGTTCAACAAGCTCCTTCTCATTCTGTCTTTGTTGTTCTGTCTGTTGTGAACTCACTGGATCTCCTGCACTTGAGGAAATGTTGGTACTAGTTACTGTTCTAGATCCCTGTCACTATCCTATTGGTGGTCCCACAGGCTGCCCCTGCTGCTGGACCATTGGAGCTTCTGTTGGCTGTTTCAGATCACTTGCAGGCATCTCACGAGATCTCTTGAAAGCTTGGTTCTCCATGAACTTTATGTCTCGTCTCACCACAATATTCCTGTTGTTAGGAATGTAGATCCTGTATGCCTTTGAGGTCTCGCTATACCCAACGAGAAACCCCTTCTCTGCAGTCTGATCAAATTTGGTGCACTTCTCATTTGGCACATGACAATAAGCAATACTTCTGAAGATCCTAAAGTGACTAACTTCTGGATTCTTCTCTATGAAGATTCCTTCTGGCTTTTTCTTCCCCAATGCCCTATGAGGAGTTCTGTTTTGAATATACACTGTTGTGTTACATGCCTTTGCCCATAGAAACCTGGGTAAATCCTGGTCATATAACATTGCTTTTGTAGCCTCAACTATAGTTCTGTTTTTCCGCTCCGCTACCCCATTTTGCTGTGGATTATATGGAGTTGTCCACTCTCTTCTGATGCCTTGCTTCGCACAAAAAATTGTGAAGTCTTTATCAATATACTCTCCACCATTATCTGAGCAAAGCACCTTGATCTTCTTCCCTGTCACATTCTCCACGAGAACCTTAAACTCCTTGAAACAATCAAAGACTTCATCCTTGGTCTTCAGGAAGTAGATCCAGGTTTTCCTGGAATGGTCATCAATAAAGGTGACGAAATATTCGGCCCCACTGAGAGCTCTAGTGGACATCGAGCCACAAATATCTAAGTGTATAAGTCCTAACACGCCATCTACTCTGTTGTCACTTCTTGGGAATGCTGCCTTAGCATATTTCCCAAGAATGCACCATCTACATACATCATCGTGTTCCGTTCCAAGTTCTAGAACCCTTGTTACTATCTTCCTAGCATCTTGAGTGCTCCATGATGTAAATGTCCCATTCTCCTATGCCATAGCTCATTCAGTTCCTTCCCATTGCTACTGTCACTGCCTACTAGTGCCATTGGAGAATTGAGCTGAAACCTGTATAATTTGTTGCTTCGAACTCCAATCTATCTCACCTTCTTTCAGCTTGGGTGTTTGACGAACACCCTCTTCCCTACGAAGTGGACATCATATCCCTTACATTGTATTTGGGATACTGAAATTAGGTTCATACCCAATCCTGGCACATGCAGTACATCTGTAGCGCTGGTAATTGCTCCTGACTCCCTTTGAAAATCGATAGTACCTCTCCCCACTGGAGTACGGTTTGTTTTGTTTCTCATTGTAATCTGGAAATCCATCTGCTCCTCATTATAGCTAGAAAAACATTCTCTAATCCCTGTCATGTGAGTTGACGCTCCACTGTCTATATACCAGACACCTTGTGAAGCTGAGCTTGATAAGAAAGTAAATTCCTCCTCCAATTTCAAAAACAGCTCTAGAGCCCCCTAAATATCAAATCGATCCATGGCCACACTAGAGAATTCTGGGTATACTTCAATGTGATATTTCTCTTCTTTTCGGCATTGTATTTGCTACTGCAAACCCTCTGTGCCCAGACTAAGAACCTGCTTGTCGAAATACTGAGTCACTGCTCCCTCTGCCTACTGTAATCACTTCCCTGGATAATTCAAAATTTTCTGCTACCTGCAACTGAAAAATTGAACCCTTGCCCAGCAATTCGCACTGCTTAGCAAGGTACTACACAACCCTAGAAAAATTTCGTTCTGCTGCTCCCTTTGAACAATAAAATTTTCCTCTTTTGACTATGAGCCTTTGGTCTGTCAAATAAGCTCTGATACCATGTGAAAATTCGTTCAAATGCAACAAATGGAATTATTTCTCCTAATTGATAAATTAATTATGCAACTTATTTTGTTTATGAAAAAATAACGAAATATTCACTGCAATTTCTTCACAAAATAAAATTATTGCGGAAGCAAAGATAGGAACTGAGAAATATGCTAGCACACACACATAAAATTGACACCATTATTTTGGACAAAAGTCCGCGGAAAAACCCAACTTGTGAAAACTAGTGCAACAATATAAGGGTTTATTTTATTATGCAACAACAATAATTTGGATACTGTACTGGAAATTTGATCTGAGAGAAATACTGGCAAAATTATTGTGATTATTTTTCCTCACCGCATGGCTGATTTCAGCTCCAGAACCTACCTCTGCAGCCACACACAAATCCTTCTGCGTCAGCCTTTGCGCAGAGCTTGCACAGGCTCTGCTATAGCTGCCTTCAGAAAATTTTGAAATCCACAACTCTGTCTATCTCTGGCTCTAGAACTAACTCACTGGCTCATCTGACTAAAATCGCAGCCTCCAACTGCTGAATCACTAGTTCCTCCAGCTAGATCGAATTATTCTGCTGCTATGTCTGCGTAGTCCTTGCACGAAGCCTCTGGGAATTTCACACCCCCTCTCACTTCCTCTTCCGGATCTGGAAGACTTCTTCCAGAAATGTTGTTGGCCTTCTTTGTGACCTCTGACATCTCTGACACCTACTACTCGATCTCTTGCCTCGATTTTGTTACCGCTCAAACTAGCAGGGGACCTAAGGGGGATCCCTAAAGGGCAAATGCTAGGCCAAGGGCAACAAATGGAGTCTTAGCCCACTGTCACCTCAACTAAGGCTCCCTGACTTTCACCGATGGGAGGAGACCCGATATGTATGGAGTCACTAATGGATGATAAGTGAATGGATATGAGTGACCTAGACCCTTTCCCAAAAGGTTTTAAAGGATGGATCTTGCTTGCTTTTAAAGCAAGGTACTATGTACTTTCTAGGGAAAGGAAGAGGATTTTGGGGTTTAGGTGTATGGGAATAAGCTTTGAAAAGAATTCCTCACACCCTAAAATCATTGCTAGAATTGGTATCCCAAATGGTTCTTGAAGAATGGTCCTTTGAAGGAGCGGGACCACACAAGGCGAAGTGGACCCAGTCTAGGATATGACGAAGGTATGAAACAATCAATGATATTGTTAACCTAGACAAGGGGGGAAGGATCAAAGAAAGTATTTCACTCAATGATGTTGCTTTGACCCTAGAAAGTGCTAGCCTTGGGGATGGCAGGGCAAGTTTTGGTCCCGGAGTTAGGGTTTGGCTTTTCTCCCAACTCCACTGTCGGAATATCTTCAAATTTGGAGGAGGGCTAGAGGAAAGGCCAGCGCATGAGACCCTAGGAGATCAAACTTTTTCAGTGGCTAACTTGTTAGGAAATTGATGCCCTAGGCACCCCAATGTGGCTAGACTTGGTAGAAGGTGAAAGAATAAGTGTTTTGGTGACCACCCTTGGTAGATTAGTGCCTTAATCCTTGGGAGAATGGAGTCTATGTTGATTATGTGTAATATTTCTTGGTTCATTGTCGAGGAGGCCTCAAAATTACTTCACAAACCCCTCTAGGTCAAGTGAAAGCAATCTTGCAGCTTTTATACTTCAAATGTACAAGAGGAATGGCTTATCAAGGTCATATTTACCCCTAGGAGATTTCGCTCATACTACATGGCCAATACATGGAGAGAATGTTATAATATAGACAATCCCACAATATTAAGCACCAATTTGCATGCGGCAATTAGGCTTAAAACAACAAAAATCCCATCCAACATATGTGACAAAAGTAACAAGAATAACATCAAAAATTCATACTTACATGCAGAAGGGTATATCCAACCATTCACAAATGACAATAGTGAAGCTTCAAGAGAAGATATACCAATAACCATACATCAAAATTCATCCATAAATGCTCCTATTCATCCTCTAGAAAAAAGTGCAAAATTCTCTAAAGAAGAGAGAGATCCAATCCAAAGTGATAATGATAAATGATCTCATCTCACGTGTATTTGTACACATCTTAGGAGTTCAAATTAGCCTCTTTGGCCTACGTAAGCTCCAAAAATAAAATCATGTGCTAATAATACATCCTTTTGGTGACAAGCCCTCCAAACTAGCTCATAAATGAAAAAGTAAGCCACTCAAGAGGTCAAATAATAATCTATTCATGTCGTAGGGTCCTCTAAGAGGCCTAATGAGGTCCATGGGTGCCACAATGAAGAATAGGACCCTCAAAAGCAGTGGACAAGGGATTGGCCCCCTGCAATAACCTATGGTGCTTCAAATGACATGTGGGGGCACACAATTGTCCTCATGGGTATTCAAACAAATCGAAGATGTCTGTAGGTGGCCTACAAGGGCTAGGATGATAATGTAGGTGATGCCACATCATCGTACATGCCCTGGATCATCTGCCAAGTGTATGGTGTAGATCTAGGGCCAGTTGGGCATGATGGATCAGGTGCATCCTCCTCGTCCAATAAGTGAACCATGAGCAATCTCTGAATGGCTCTGGGGATTCATAAAGTGCAATCTGCTACGGTGGAGGTCCATGGCTCTCAATGTTCACCCTGTATGTGCCAATGTAGCCCTCTGGAGGATTAAGACGCCGTATAGGGAGACCAAACCCAAATGGAAACCATCTGCGATTCTGTATAAGATCCAATGCGTCCCCTAGCCTTCCAGTACAACAAGTCATTAGAGAAATCAAGTTAATGAGCCTACCTAATCATCGACCACAAGTGGGGACTCCATAATGGCATGCCCTTGCATAATGGGCTTCAAGATGTGCCAATGTCTCATAAACTCCTAATGGGGTTAACCAAGTATCCTATTAGGTGGTTTCTACATCTAATGGGGATAATATAGTCAAGGTACATCTGTCAAAAGGTGGTGGCATGTGACAGATAAGTGGTGAAGTAGTGGATGAGAAGGGGCAGCCTTGGGTCACATGCTGGGGTACAAGGGTAACTAATAAGAGGGAAGCCCACACTTGAGTTTATAATGTGTAGGAGGGAGAAATCGTGGTACATGAGGTGCCCTGAACTTGATTTTTCCACCCTTCTTTATATGCCTTTTGCCTTTTTATGATTTCCTTTGATTAATTGCTCGCGACTGAAGGGGTTAAAGCATGATGTGTAAGATATAGCAGTGGAATCCCCTTTTTAAGGTGGGGTGGTTTATCGCCCACCAAGGGTTGGGACAATCATGGGTTCCCATATGATGAAGATGGCTCATAGAACTTGTAGGAACCAGGGTGATGGCCTTGATGATGGGGTAAAGCTCATGTATTGGCTTTTGTCCACGTGCTAAATGTTTTTGTCCCGACCATTTTTTGCATTTTGTGGTACTTTTCCCATATATGCTTTTAACTTTCTTTTTAGCTGCATCAACCTTCGGGCTTCATTCCAGGCCTTGACCCAAGGTGTGGGCAAGGGGAAGGGGCGAGCTAACCCTATGTGGACCTGATGGAGGGATGTGGACCCCGGTGGGAGACCCAAGGTGTGGGCAAGGGGAAGGGGCGAGCTAACCCTATGTGGACCCGATGGAGGGATGTGGACCTCGGTGGGAGAAATGATGGATGGGGTAATAATGAATGGAAAGAGGGTAATATGAGTGGATAAGGGAGCGAGACCACGCAACCAAAATTGGGGTTTCCTGTGAAATACCATCCATAGAACCCAATGGTCAGTAAAAGAGATCCCAGGGGACTAGAATCCATGGTTAATTCCTAAAAGGGGTCTAGGGGATAGAAGCACAGACCTAGCCCATTATTTCCGCCGAACCCCCCCATCAATCCATACCCAGAAGTGTCCATGACAAGCAAACTACAATACTTAATTTCCAAATGACAAGGCATACCTTTAGATTCATGAGGCCGACCTTCAAACATACAATCATGGCAGATGGGTGAGGGACCACATGGTTGGCTCAGGTGGCGAAGAAATGGCACAATGAGCTAGTTGATGGCTGCAAGGGGCTGCTCGCTGTCGACTGAGGACCATCTTGGAGAAAATTTTTCTCCTAGGGATATGTTGTAGCGGCTACAACCACCCTCCAAAATTATGCCTTAGCTTCGTTTTGGAGCCTCCCTACCAACCTTTCACAGCAGCATGTCTTGCTTTGTCAAGTACGCAAGCTTCAGTGATTTTCTTGCAGAATGACAGCCTGTCCATTAGAGCTTCTTGCATTCCCCTCACAGGCTATTCCTCCGGACTTGGTCCAGCTACAGGCAGAGCAACTCCTTCAAGAATTTGCACAATTTTGGAGGGCAACGAGCCTTCCCTCTAGAAATTGTGCAATTCTGCCAGTCAGGCCTCATCCAGAAAATTGTGCAATTCCTCCCAGTAGGGCTGCTCAGCCCAGGAATTGCGCAATCCTGGGCAGTAGTTAGTTGCTCTACCCAGAAATTGCGCAAATCTCTTGGGCAACCAGCCCAACTCCCTTCCAGAAATGTGCATTTTCTCCCAGTAGTTGAGTAGGCTCTGCATGTGCATTTGAGTTGACGAGTTCCCTCCTAGATCGAGCAAAATTGGTTTGCATACATGGACTGCTTCTCCTAGGGCAGCATGAAAAGGCATCCCTTGATTCAGGGACCTACTTTTAGCAGCTCAAGGTTGCATGCAAGGATCATCTTGGAAACCTCCCACCAAGTGTCGCACTTCTTAGATTTGTGGTATGTGCGTCACATCTTTGATTTTATCAAAACTCATGAACTGGACACTGCAGAGCTCATTCCTAACATCAACCTTGCAGCTCTGACATCCCACATCACATCTAGGAGTTGTCGGCACATTCAGCTCAGTTGTTTTGGGGTAAGCCTGCTTTCCATGTCTTGTGTTGCATTTCTGGCGCTTTTTGTGTTTCACTTCGTATGAATGTTGTCTGCTTGATTTTAGTGAGCGCTTGCTGTCGTTTTGATACATACTAGCTTGTACTAGCACCGTTTCAGTTTTCGTTAATATCTCACTGCTGTCGCATGCATGAAATTGTTTTTCACTAATAACCGTCGATTCGACAACTCGCCTCACCCACATGCATGTTGTTCTGTTTTCTGAATCTGCCATTCACCGTTTGTATACACGATCATTCACTTATGCTTACACTCAATATTGCCATGCATTCGCATTCACTTTCGCTTTCAGTGGCTCGTCGGCAATATGGGCAGCCTTGGCCCGGACTTTGCCTCACCAAGACAACATTACGCAATCCTAAGAGGGAAGGCTTTGTCTTCCTCTCAAGAAATGCGCATTATTACCCAGTGACTGTCCCCAGTCTTGCATTGTGCAATCTCGAGGGACAGTGACTGCTGGCCCAGAAAATTGCATAATGCTGTCACTGAGGCTGCAACCATTGCTAGCTAAGATTGCACATTACGCAATTCCAGCAGTTAGTTGGCAGATTGGACTGTGCATTGCGCAGTTCCAGCAGTTAGTCAGCCCCCCAGCAACCCAAACTGTGCCTTGTGCAGTCAGTCTCCCGACCTCTCGGTGGAAATTGTGCAACCTTCATGATCAGCCACACAGGTATGTTGCAAGTCAGTTCTCAAGTTCATTTTGGTTTTCAACTGATAGATTTCTTGCCATGAGTGTTGCCATGTCTCCAGGTATTGCACGTTTTCATCTGCCTTTCAGCAATATAGTTACAATGGTTTCTAAGAGAGCAGAGTCGAAGACACCGTTTAGAGCACACTTGGGGATGCAGTCGATCAAGTGTCTATAGATTTTCCTACCCACGAAGACATCAAGTTGTTCGTAAACAAGGACATCAAGAGATGACGGCAACAACATCACAGTGAGCAACATCATGAACAGTCACTGAAGGCAGCATACCAGATGCAGCGAATGCAAGAGGAAGGTTGTTGACAACACAGAGGTGGAACAAAGTTGCAAGCTCAAGCAGATCCACTGGTGATGAAAGCAACTTTGGAGACTCAAGCTATGAGGTGACGACGCAACATGAATATTGCGTGAAGACAGAGAATGGAACAAAGAAGGAGTTGCATGTGCTGAAGCAACAACTCAAGGAAGAACATGAGCTGCACAGACAAGCGAATGAGTTGCAACAAGAACAGGTACAGTGGCAGACACAACTGCGCCCGTACAAGTTAAAGATCCATCCTAGCAGCTGGCATGGAGCAAAGATGGTGGGTGGTGTTGTTGATTGCATGCAAGTGAATTCCGCAGCATGCATGTCATTGTGCACACGCATGCGATCCGACCCATTTGGCACACTCACCGAGGTGAAGACAAGAAGCAAGTCTGACTGGAGCTGAACACGCAGTTGACAGTTGATGTGCATGACCACCAACACACACTGGAAGATCATCACGACACTATGCAGCAGTGTGTTGTTGGTTCAGCCACACCAAGAAGACCATGCGAATGTTAGCAGACAAGTTGGATGGAGGAGCCACACCAATGCACCAGGATGCAGTGGAGGCAAGAGTTCGCTTCAGCAAGATGTCACCATAAAGCGCATGCAAACCATCACGGATGACTAAGCTTGGCATTCGTTCACTACCTTCACCATCACAAGCATGTTAAAGAGTTGGTTTCATCACAACGGACCAAGTGTCAGTGATGTCTTGCATGGCTTGCTCAAGCCATTTTTGTCTCACATTGGCACATGTGCATTGTAATGTAACGTCTTGTCAAGTGGAAGTTCAAATGTCGATAGTTGGATGTAATAGTCATAGAGTAGATGAAGAGTCATGAGGGTAGATGAACTTTCGCAAAGCGGCATGTCAAGGGTCACCCCACCCACTGCCAATACTGCATCTGCACTGCAACCTTCTCCAACTGCTATTGCTACTGCATCAGCGACGGAAAAAGCATCCCAAATTATTGAACAAGTGTTCAGTATGATGCATCTCGTTGTTGGAGTTTCACTGCTGCTAGTCTCTACGTTGACCCTTTGAAGCCTTTGCGCTGTTGCTGACTCTGCTTTGTGCCAACTGCACTGCTGCCAACTCTAGCTCTGTGCTGCTCAGTCTCTGGCAATCCTTGCCACTGCAACTGTCACTTTGACATTCCTCTGTACCAACTAATCCTGGTCCATGTTGGAATTTCTAAGTTTAACCCTTTAGAAATTCTTCTTGTACTATCTGGTTTATTTCTTCCTACTTGTTTAATTACTTAACAAGTTACTTACCATGTAAATACTGAAAATAAACACAAGTATAGTATCAACATCTACAGATCATCAACTGAAAGAAAACAAGCACACAAGTGAGACCGTTATTTTTGGACCAATGTCCCCGGAAAAATCCAATGCGGGAAAACTGATGCATCTATTCAGAGGGTTTTATTATTATGCAATTTTCAGAATACAACTAGGGTGCCAGAAATGGCTCACCCAACAGAGAATGCTCTCGGCAGTAGTACCTCTCCTCGGAGACAGATATTCCGACTGATCAATCACCAGATGAACGATCCCACAACAACAATTGTAGCTCCCACTACTCTGCGTCACTCTGATAGGGACCGCATCACTCTACTTGGCTCACCAGCACCCAGTCTGTCCCATGAAATCCTTCCAGTGCTACGTCTTGGCCTTGCGTCAGCTCTGTTAGCCTCTGTGTCAGCTTCTGGAGCTTCTGCGTCAGCCCCTAGACCCTCTGCGTCTCACACGCTCGCCTCACCTGGCTCTACGCAGCTCCTGGCTACCTCTGCGTAACACCCAGCTGCCTCTGCGTCAACCTCTCCGGGCTCTGCGCTGTCTCTCTAGTACCAACTTTGCTCCTCTGCTATGTATTCACTGCCTCTCACTCCTGATCATTGATTCTATCTCTCTTAGCAAACCCCGCTCTAGAGAATAGAATGACTCATCACTCTCGTGTGTTCTCCAACTGACCCTCAAGCCTTCTCTTATACTTTTCTCGTTGGTCCATCAACGACTGAGATTAAATCTCTAATCAACGACTAAGATTAGATTTGGCTTGATCCATGACTTTTGGAACCTTCTAGCCCAGTTTTATATTAATACCCATTAATATTTTATTTTTCCTAAGTTTAGACTTAGGACCTCCATTAAAAATATTAATTATTTTAATATCTCCCAAACCGGTTAGAATCTGCCCAAACTATTTCTGGGTCTTGGAGATCTCATGTGCTTTAGCCTCTCCACCAATTTTCATGGCTAGAGCACATCCGATGCTACCTCAAATAAACACTCCCTCTTAGCGAGGACTATGCTCTAGTAATACTCCATACTGAGCATCACCTTGATTATCCAGCATCGGTACTTGTGCTGATGCTAGGCCTTCCCGCCCAACATCCTTTGCACTGCTACAAACTGTACTGCTGCCCATGGCCCTGCCACTGCCACTGCTGCATCCGTACAGTAGCTCCCTCTGCATTTGTGCTGCTGTTGGTCCATCCTCCTAGCACTACATCTACACTGCATCCCCTCTCATCATGCTGCATCGTGCTACTACATACTGCTACTGCACTACAACTCAGTTACTGAGAAGTAAGTAATTGATCCACCCAACTCTGACATCCCTGTCACACTAGAGACACTTCCGATGCTGAAGCTCCCTCTGTCGCTAACAAGTGCTCCCTCTACTGACTTCTGCGCTGCTGCAACAACTCCTTGCATCTCGCACCGTTGCACACCTCTTTGTGCCATCCTGCACTGGTGCAACACTCTCGTGCCTCTTGCACTGTTGCAGCCTGCTCGCCTCGCGCTGTCCGGGACTCCTGCACTGTAGCACTCTCTGCTGCTCCATCCGCATCTGTCTCTACCGACATCTGCCATTCTTGCTACTCCTCTTCGGGGCTCCCGTAGCAACGTATAATCCAAGAGATTGGGTACTTCAAGGATCTTGCCCCTCATTACCTGTAGTCTGTCTGACTACAGCTCGATGTCTCCTCACTTCTTCTCAAGTGGCTTATGAGCACTCATGGCACAATCGTCATCCTAATCAACTTCTTTCTCTGCCTTTGCAGGCGTTGCCTTCGAGTCCGAAGCCTCTCCCTTACTCTTCTTCCTAGGACACTGGTTCGCAAAATGACCCAGTTCCCCACAACGGAAACACTTGACCTTGGAGAGGTCCTTCTTCTTCCTCTTCTCCTTCTTTCCCGCAGATGCTAGAGCTGCATCCTCTTCTTCCTCCTTCTTGATTCTGACCCCTTTGCCGCTACTCCCCGTCAGCCATTTGATCTCTTCTTGACGAAGAGCCGCCCACAGTTCTTTCCAATCTAGAAGACTCATCCTACCCAGTATGCTCTGGACAAATCAATGTGGAAAAAGTCGAAGTCGGGATTAATTCGGCAAGGGCCCAAAAGTTGAAAAATTTGTCAAAGTCGGTAGTTTTTTGAAAAAGTCGGCAAAAAGTTGGCAAAATTAAAAAAACACAAAATTATTCATTTAATTTTTTTTTTTTTAACACCTAGAGTATTCACAACGTCAAATAAATGCATTTCCACATAAACATGTAAAGAAAGCTAATATATCATATGTATACAAAGTCTAGTGCTACATCACATATCAAAATAGTGAATCAACTCCTCAATTTTGAGTCCTGTCTGAGTCTCAACTCTCAAGAGTCAAAATATCAACAAAAAATATAATAAATTTATATCATGAGTCATCTAAAAGTCATCAAGTAACCAGTCACTGAGATCCTCTTCCCCTTTTAATTTTTGTTTCCACTAATTGTATTAAGAAATAAGTCATGCATTTATTCAGTAGATTGTAATTTGCTTGGGTAATAAGGTGCCAGGGGGTAGGTCCAATGAAAATTAACAGTGAGTATCACAATAGATGTGAAAATTAACGCTTGGTGACTCCACGCTGCTTATTTTATGAGAAAATAGTAGATGTCAGATTACTAACCTAGCCTTGGCATCTATTATTCAAAAACTCTTGGAGGTAAAATCCACTTCTGATACATAACCTTTCCCCACATTTACAGGGAGTTCACCGCTAAAGAAGATTCCCTTTCAAAACGTGCTCTCACTGCAGGAAGGATCTTTGTTGTCGCAAGATTTCACAGGTACTTTGTTCCTGTCTAAAAAATGGGTTCTTTTTTGAGGCACTGGTTTTGTTTTTTTTTAGACAGGTTGTTGCTGTTTGATCTTCATGACCTCCTCTTTGTTGTTTCTTCTGGAAGCATTCAACAATTGTAACAATGTTTTTGATGGTGTGTGGTTCTTTCTACGGAAGACTATTGTATGCCTGTCCTTTTGGTACTTTTGTAATCTTTTGAAGGGGCAGTGGCTGTTAGAGTCTGGATCACTGAAACCTTGGAGGCTTAGCCAATGTATACTTTTCTTTCTAACTAGAAATATGAAGTATAAAGATTTGTTTTTCCTTGGAAAACAAAAACATATTTTAACCTCAAGACTAACAGATTACAAATGAGACTGTTATGCTCACAAGAAGTATGAAAAACAATACAATGCAATAACTTGAAAATGCATGGATGGAAGCTTCAATTTACAGTTTTTTCACCTTTGCGGTCTCTTTATCCATGGCATGGAAAGGGAGGTAGACTTTTTGGTTTAATCAGGAGTATAAGGAAAAAATCGCGATTTTTTCCTTTGTGAAAAAGTCACCAAAAAGTCGGGGGATTAAATCGTTTAGTTCAAAAAATCGCGTTTTAAGGATTAAATCACGATTTTTTGCAGACTTTTTCCACACTGTCCGACAAATACCTCCCAATCCTCAGAAACTACGTTCAGTGCAGTCCTCACAATCAATTCCTCATCCGGCGTGGCCCTAATGGAAGTTAGCTGGTCATGGATCTCCTTCAAGTGACCGAGGAAGACATCTATCTGCTCTCCCTTTTGCATCTGGTATGCCCTTAGTTGATTCTCCAGGAGCATCTTCCTTTGCACGAAAGTATGCTGGTACAATGCCTTCAAAGCATCCCACATCTCCTTTGTCGTTTCCTTCTCAGCAATATGTGGTACCACATGATCCTTGACCCCATCAAGGATGATGCACTTAGCCTTAGCAATTGCCTCCTCATACCTTTCATTAGCTACCGGGTCAACTGGGACAACTATCACTCTCATGACGAAGCCCTTAAGGTGATGTCTGTTTAGAATGGACAAGATCCTGGCCTTCCAGACCACAAAGTTGGACGCTCCGTCCAGCCTATCCTGATCTCTTAGCCCATTCACGGCCATCTTGCTGCTCTTCTTTCGACTCCTCCGAGTCTCTCTACTTCCCTCCTGGAAGTCCTTTGTTTGACTCCTGTTGAGTCTCTCAACTTCCCGGATGGAAGTTTTTGGTTCGACTCGCTCTGAGTCTCGATATCCCTTCTGGAAATCCCTTTGCCAACGTCAAGTTGCCCCACTCCGATCGTCTGCGCAACTGCACCATTGATCCAGATTCCTTGGCTAGAAATCCGCCTCGGCAGCAACTCCCTCCGCCTTGGTCTTACCTGTTAGGTACTGTTCTAACCACAGTACCACACCAGCTTTGCTCCGCAAATTACCCACAGACTCCTATACCCCAGCCACTGAAGGATTGAGCCACTTGGCTCTACGCAATCTCGACACCGGCAAATCAGCTCCCCTAGCCAACTGCGTCAGCCCTCCTGGCCTCTCCGTGGCTCTGCGTGAGCCTGATTCTACCTCCCTTAGCCTCTGTGCTGCCTTTCTCTAGCCCAGAATGATGACGCAGTCACTCTGCGTCACTCGAGACAGTGGAATTTGCTGCAAATTCTCTGCTTCGCTGATGCCTTCAGTTTTCCTGTGATCTGCAACCATGCTCTGATACCATGTTGGAATTTCTAAGTTTAACCCTTTAGAAATTCTTCTTGTACTATTTGGTTTATTTCTTCCTACTTGTTTAATTACTTAACAATTTATTTACCATGTAAATGCTCAGTCGCCTTTTTCAAGGATCAACTTTGTCACTTGGGATAGCTGAATTTGCTGCAAATGCTCTGCTTGGCTGATGCCTTCAGTTTTCCTATGATCTGCAACCACGCTCTGATACCATGTTGGAATTTCTAAGTTTAACCCTTTAGAAATTCTTCCTGTACTATCTGGTTTATGTCTTCCTACTTGTTTAATTAATTAACAAGTTATTTACCATGTAAATACTGAAAATAAACACAAGTACAGTATCAACATCTATAGATCATACACTGAAAGAAAACAAACACATAGATGACACTGTTATTTTTGGACCAATGTCCCCAGAAAAACCCAATGCAGGAAAATTGTTGCAACTATTCAGAGGGTTTTATTATTATGCAATTTTCAAAATACAACTAGGGTGCCAGAAATGGCTCACCCAACAGAGAATTCCCTTGGCAGTAGTACCTCTCCTCGGAGACAGATATTCCGACTGATCAATCACCGACTGAATGATCCCACAACAACAATTGCAGCTGCCACTGCTTTGCGTAACTCTGATAGGGACTGCGTCACTCTACCCGACTCACCAACACCAAGTCTGTCCCACGAAATACTTCCAGCGCTGCCCCTTGGCCCTGTGTCAGCTCTGCTAGCCTCTGCGTCAGCTTCTGGAGCTTCTGCGTCAGCCCCTAGACCCTCTGCGTCTCACACGCTCGCCTCTCTTGGCTCTGTTCAGCTCCTGGCTGTCTTTGCGTAGCACCCAACTGCCTCTGCATCAACCTCTCCGGACTCTGCGCTATCTCTCTGGTACCAACTCTGCCTCTCTGCTATGTATTCACTGCCCCTCGCTGCTAATCAATGATTCTATCTCTCTTAGCAAACCCTGCTCTAGAGAATACAATGACTGATTACTCTAGTGTGTTCTCCCACTGACCCTCAAGCCTCCTCTTATACTTTTCTCGTTGGTCCATCAACGGTTGAGATTAAATCTCTAATCAACGGCTAAGATTAGATTTGACTTGATCCATGACTTTTGGAACCTTCTAACCCAGTTTTATATTAATATTTTATTTTTCCTAAGTTTAGACTTAGGAACTCCATTAAAAATATTAATTATTTTAATATCTCCCAAACCGGTTAGAATCTACCCAAACCATTTTTGGTCTTGGAGATCTCATGTGCTTTAGCCTCTCCACCAATTTTCATGGCTAGAGCACATCCGATGCTACCTCAAATCAACAGTCCATCCTACTACTTCTGATCTGGGCTCCTGTAGCAAGGAATTGATCCGAGAGGTGGGCTCCTCAATGTTCCTGCCCAACTGGAGTTCTTTTGAACTACAATTCTAGATCTCCCCACCTCCTTCCCGGAGATGTTTACACTGTCATGGAAAGCTCCTCCTCCTCGATCTTCGCAGCTGCAACCTTCGGATCATGCTTCTCATCTTTGTCCTTCTTCCTGAGAGGAATTGTGTTGTGTAGTGACTGAATTCACTGCACCTGAAGCATTTGATCTTTGAAACATATTTCTTCTTCTCTTACTGCTCTTGCTGCCCCTTGGATGCGAGGGTTGCATTCTCTTCGTCCTCCTTAGGCTTCGACCCACTACTGCTGCTTCCGTCAAGTTTACACTTGACGAAGTCTCTCCTAGGCTCCTCTTGCTTAAGAGCTGCCCACATTCCATCCCAGTCTGGAAAAGTTGCCATGCCCAGGATGCTTTGGACAAAAACTTGCCAGTCAACAGAAATTGAATTTAGGGCCAGTCTTACCATCTCGAAAGCTTGAGGTGTTGATCCCACCACTGCCAACTCGTCTCGGGTCTCCTGAAGCTTAGTAAGGAACAGATCTATGCGTCCCCCCTTCTGCATCTGCATAGATCTCATCTTTTGCTCCAAGTGCATCTTCCGCTGCTCAGAAGATCCCTAATATAGTGTCGACAAAGTATCCCACATCTCCTTGGCAGTATCTCTGCTAGGGATGTGACAGACTATATGATCCTTTACTCCGTCGAGGATCATTCTTTTGGTCTTCGCCATTTCTCCCTTGTACTTCTTGAGCGAATCTGGATCTGTAGGCTCAACTACCACACTATCGACGTAGATGTTGAGGAAATGCTCATCCAGAAGGCATGACATCCTCGCCTTCCAGATCACATAGTTGGATGCACCATCCAATCGATCCTGATCTCTCAACCCACTAGCTGTCGTCTCTGCCAAACGAAAGTGTCGAATGACCACCTCTCTCCTGCTGTTGCTCAAGAAATGAGAATTCGAATTCCTTGGCTAGGAACTCTCTAAGGAAGAAATTCCCCAAGTGTCTCTCTTCTTCCTTCTGATGTCTTTCTACCCAGCAACTACCTGCAGAAAATTGCATCACATTAGAAACCTCTCTTTGCTGAAGCTTTTGCTGCGCTGCTCCCTCTGCTGCTGACAAGTCTTGATCTGGAAATCCTACCTCTCTGTCGGCTCACTCAGAGAGAGATTTGCCACAAAAATCTTGCCCTACTGGCCTGAACTGTGCAATCCCTCTGGGATTCGATTTGTTGCTTATGCAGCACTTCGACTTCCCTTCTTCCTTCAGCGTTGGGCTCTTCCGACACTGTTCTCTTGTTTCACCTGCAACTCTGATACCATGTGAAAATTTGGATGCCCAAATTTCTACTGCAACAACTGATTACATTTCTTCTATTTGTTAATTACTGAACAAAATTATTTATTGTTTCCTACAGTAAACACCGAAACTAATACACTGCAGCCTTCACCATTTAAATAAAATGCGGAAACAAGAAACTGAACAAGAAAGAAATACACAACACATCTACACAATTATTTTTGGACAAATGTCCCCAGAAAAACCCAGTGTAGGAAAACCGGTGCAACAACTAAGGGTTTTATTATTATTCAGTAGTAATTCTGAGTACAATTCGTTGGATGCCCAACTAGCTATCCTATACAGAGAGAAATTGGACAAAACAAGTAGTGAGATGCTCTCGCCTTGTCACTGGAAGAATTCGACTCTGATCTCGCTGGAATAGAGGTTCTACGTCCCTTCTGTGTCAGCTTCTGTGCGGAACTGCGTCAACCCCACGTAGTCTCTGCGTCACCTTTACTAGGGACTGCGTTGCTCCTCCTGCGGACCCTTGGCTGGCCAAAAACTTTGATTTCCAGCCTCCCGGTCTCACACCTTGACTCCTGGCTTCTGAAACTTGATTTCCTCAACAGGAATTCGATCTCCCTCTAGGCTTTGCGTTGCCACTGTGTGGGCCAGCGTCAGCCTCTCTTTGGACGTCGTTCTGTCCTCTCTGCCTTGTACTTCCCGGCCCAAGAAAACTCCTCACTGGTTATCATCCCTGCCCCTCACTACACAAGATCACTACAAAATTCTCTCCAACAACTTCTTTGCTGCAGAAAATCGATCTTCTGATCTTCACTCAATGTGTTCTCCAAGTGTCCATCAATGTCCTTATAATCCTCCAATTGAGAACCAACAACCCATATTAGATTCTAATCAATGGCTCAGATCATTTGGACTCGATCTCCATCTTCTACAAGTTTCACCCACAATTTAGATTAATACCATTAATTATTCTAATTTCCTAAGTTTAGACTTAGGGACCCATTAAAAATAATTAATTATTTTAATAAAACTGTCTCCGGGTGGAATTTCCCAAAACGATTTCTGGGTATTGAGACTCAGAGCCACATCCAATGCGACCAGAAATCAACACGATTGAGATCCCTAAAGTCAATGCACATCCTAATATTTCCAGTCTTTTTACGGGTGATCACAGGGTTGGAGATCCATGATGAATGTCATATAGGGGCTATTATCCTGCGTTGACCATCCTTTGGAGCTCTTCCTTAACCAAAGGTTCAAGCTTCGGGTTTATTCTTCTCAACTTTTGCTTGACGGGTTTGGCACCTTCCTTGAAAGGAATAGTATGCTTGATAACCTCAAGGCTATGGGCCTTTAAGTCATCATAAGACCAAGCGAACACATCTTTGAACTCCCTTAGCAATTTCTCAAACTCTTCCCTTTCTTCTTTAGACAAGTTATTCCTGATTTTGACCATTTGAGGAGAGGCTTCAGATCCAAGGTTGAGATCCAATGTATTGGGTGATTGTTGATCATCCCTTTTAGCGGTGGTAACATCATCCCTATCAAAGTGTTGTTCATTTATCAAGTCTTCACTTGTTCTATTGGGATTTTCAAGGTCCTGAAGGAAGTTAGCTATATCTTGATCATCTTCAAAAACATGCCAATGTTCTTCGTAATCAGGGACAGAGGGTCGGTGGATTGTGTCAATTATGCACTTCCCTCTTTTAGCGACATCACTGCAAATAATTGAGGATGTGGATGCAACTATGTCTAAGGCATTGGCCATGTCGTTTAGGCATCGATCTAGAGCCAAGAATTATAGTTCTTTGAATCCCTTGATCATGCTAGTGATTCTCTTCCTATAAGGTTTCAATTTTTCATCCTTAGTTTCGAAAGTCCCTCTTATTTGTGAGATGACAAGGTCAGAATCCCCAATTATGATTAAGTGTTGGATTCCCCTTGATCGAGCTGCCTCAAGTCCTAGTAGGAGGGCCTCATATTCAGCTATGTTATTGGTGCAAGCAAATTGGAGTCTCAAAGAGAATAACAAGTACTCCTCGGAAGGGGATATGATGACAATGCCTGCCCCCGACCCAGACTTAGAGTGAGCCCCATCAAAATACATAACCCATTGCCCAAGGAGAGGGGTGGTGTAACGCCCTCGAGTCTCGGGCAGGCGTGCACGATGGCGCGAGCGCCCCGTGCACGACAACGGGCGCGTTTTGGCACGACGATGGGCGAATCTCCAACACTTGGACGATGAGCCGACGAGCCGGCGGTTAGGCACGGCAAGCTGAGGTGCGGTCACCTGAGCTGCGGATGAGGGGACTCGACGATGGGCGGACCCGACGATGGGCGGACCCGACAACGGGCGGGCGACCCATGGGCAACCTGTGCACGGTGAGCGGACGACCCGTGGGCGCGGTCACACTACAGGCAGACGGGCGCAGCAAATGCGACGACGAGCTGAGCAGATGCGACGACGAGCTAAGCAGATGCGACGACGGACCGAGCTGCAGTGCGACGTTATATGTGACGTTATGAGGACACAATTATGGTGCGACGAAATAACGTGACAGAAAATGTGCGACAAAGGCACTTAGGCCGAAATGCGGCTAAGTGTTGGACGCATAAATCAAAAGCGCATAAACATATGTTATAAAGGCTTGTACACATGTGGAAATAATTAAAATAAAATATAATGTACATACGTGGATTTATATGGAAATAATGGGGTTGGCCGTAAGTGGAATACCCCCTTAAAAACATATGAAGGGAAATGTATGGAACGAATGGTTACACCCATGCGTGGGTGCTTTACACATGGCAGAAGGCCAACATAACGTATGTATGGGCATAATAATATAATATGTGAGGGCTTTATGTGAAGATAATGGGGGCAACCGTGAGTGGAGCATCCCCTTAAAACATAAAAGAAAAGCATATTATATGGAGGGGAACACATATATTAATATGTGTGAATTAAATAAGAATTAAATAATGTAATTTAAACACATACGTGGGCTTATATGTGAAAAGGTGAGGTCGGTCATGGATTGGACACCCCCTTTGAAACATAAGAAAGCATACGTATATATTAGTGGAGAATGGAGCTCATTCTCCATCGAACCTTGCTCATGTGATCCTCGCATAAGAGATAAGGGAAGTGCGAAGGTTCCTTTGGAGATGCGCATTCCTCATGCGCATGAAGGGGTAAAAGACTTCGCATATTTCAGCTTAGATTATGTGATGTATGATCTCGGTTGAGGACCATTCTAAGGTCTCGGTTGAGGACGATTTAAGGTCTCGGTTGAGGAGCTTTTGGATACATGGTCGAGTGCAGAATTGGGTGAATGTTTGGTAACCCGGGTGGGTACCCGTTCACATGCAAAGGTGCATGATTGGTGTATGATTAAGGCTTCTTATGCCTTGTTGTATTATTCCTAAGTGTTGGTCGTGGGATTGGCCCGACACACTTGTACATTTGTATTATTGAAAAAAAGGTTTCATAATATATTCGGGCAGACTTTCGGGAGTTGCCCCTCCCATTCTTCTCGGTTGTTTTGCAATTGTTATTCGGTTAAATTGCATATGATAATGTTAAGAATGGTTTATGAAGATTGATGAAGATTAATGCTTATGATTATAAGTGAAGACATGTTTATATCGGTTTAAAGCTGATTATGTTGGTCAAGGCGTAGTCCATAAACGTTAACTTGTTAAAAAGGGAGCGTTCGGTGGTGCCGCACCCCGCTAGGAATGGAAAAAAAATTAACCGTAGACTTGGGGGCGTGACAGTTGGTATCAGAGCTCGGTCGGAGCTGGTGAGCAAGTTTGCTCGTGACAAAGATTATGGAGAACAGTTTGAGCTACATAGACTTGATGGTTTATGGTGAAACCGTTCAAGCCTTGGTAGACATGAATGTTGCACATAGCTTTATGACTACACGGTTAGCAAAAGAGACGGGGCTGACATCTATTATGGAGGTCGAAACAATGGACTCTAGAGCTAAGGTGGTCGGTTTGGTACACAATGTACCTATACAGATAGAAGAGTGGAGAAGTCGGTTAGACTTCATAGTGATGAAGTTGGATAGCTTCGACATGATACTTGGACGAGATTTCTTGAGAAGCAGCAAGGCTATTGTTGCCTCCTTCCGGGATGAAGATGTTGCAAGCTCGACTACGATGAAGGATGAACTTGAGGATGATCAGGTCGACCCAGGATCGTGCAGTTTGTCAACATGTATGGACGAGGTCACTCACATGGAGGGACCGCATAATGATGAAGTAAGTATGGATACTTGTGTTTCATTTGATCATTTGGTAGATGGACCGTGTGCAGTAGAAGGCAAAACCAGTTTGCCTATGCTATGGAGGATCTTGCCATGGATGACTACGATGGAGCCTTGTATGAAGAAGCAAGGATTGTCGATTCCTACTGAAGGACTTGTTGAGGTTGCTTGCTACCTTGAGATGGAAGGTGCAAGGGCCCGCGAGAAGGGTGGAACTTGATGATCGTTGTGGATGATTTGGGTCATGCTCTAGCCACATGGCTAAGTGCCCGGCATGACTCATGGACAGGTTGAAGGGCACACCCTTGGGTGGACTTCTCATGGCCGAGACCGAGAGATAGTCTTGATGGACACCTTGGTGGAGGAGCTGTGATGGAAGGGACTCGTGATGACATGGTGATATGGTTGGTGACTGAGATTCACTAAACCGAGGATTGATGATAACTAGATGGACTTCTCATGGCCAAGAGATAGTCTTGGTGGACCTTTGGTGGAGGAGTTCATGATGACATGTGATCATTGTGACCTTGAGACATCATACATGGTGACTTAGAGATTTGAAGCATTGAGGAGCCGAGGTCGGGAGACTTTGATGTAGTATGGGATGCATACTTCCAAAGTACATGTATGGGCATGGCTTGGAAGGGTGACTTGATGTGGAGGATCGATGAGACACTTTGAGGTGATGGGGTCACGATGATGATGATGATAGGTTGAGCCGAGACTCAACTACTTTACACACATGATGATGTTGGGATAAATGTGGCTGATCATTTGTAGTACATTGACACCAACACTTCATGGACAACATGTTGCAGATGAGATGGATAGAGTTTTCATGGACCTGAGCATGGATTATGGGAGCTGATTCTTGATGAGTCGGGGGTGTGACAGGATGCTTTGAGGAACAACTGATGGTGACATAAGGATGTGCATTCTCATGGTTTGGACGTGACGGTTGGATTAGCTACCCAGCTAGTTCAGACATGGGGGCGCAAAGTGCACAGAGATGTGTTGGTATTTGTTGGAGTATCATGGCAGCAGTTCACATGAGGACGACACATGATTGAGGTGACTTCCTGTTGATGACGATCTTGGTAGAGAGATACTGAGATGGTATGTTGTCGAGGACGACAACGACTTCAGGTGGAGGAGAATGTAACGCCCTCGAGTCTCGGGCAGGCGTGCACGATGGCGCGAGCGCCCCGTGCACGACAACGGGCGCGTTTTGGCACGACGATGGGCGAATCTCCAACACTTGGAAGATGAGCCGACGAGCCGGCGGTTAGGCACGGCAAGCTGAGGTGCGGTCACCTGAGCTGCGGATGAGTGGACCCGACGATGGGCGGACCTGACGATGGGCGGACCCGACAACGGGCGGGCGACCCATGGGCAACCTGTGCACGGTGAGCGGACGACCCGTGGGCGCGGTCACACTACAGGCAGACGGGCGCAGCAGATGCGACGACGAGCTGAGCAGATGCGACGACGAGCTGAGCAGATGCGACGACGGACCGAGCTGCAGTGCGACGTTATATGTGACGTTATGAGGACACAGTTATGGTGCGACGAAATAACGTGACAGAAAATGTGCGACAAAGGCACTTAGGCCGAAATGCGGCTAAGTGTTGGACGCATATATCAAAAGCGCATAAACATATGTTATAAAGGCTTGTACGCATGTGGAAATAATTAAAATAAAATATAATGTACATACGTGGATTTATATGGAAATAATGGGGTTGGCCGTAAGTGGAATACCCCCTTAAAAACATATGAAGGAAAGCGTATGGAACGAATGGTTATACCCATGCATGGGTGCTTTACACATGGCAGAAGGCCGACATAACGTATGTATGGGCATAATAATATAATATGTGAGGGCTTTATGTGAAGATAATGGGGCAGCCGTGAGTGGAGCACCCCTTAAAACATAAAAGAAAAGCATATTATATGGAGGGGAACACATATATTAATATGTGTGAATTAAATAAGAATTAAATAATGTAATTTAAACACATACGTGGGCTTATATGTGGAAAAGTGAGGTCGGTCATGGATTGGACACCCCCTTTGAAACATAAGAAAGCATACGTATATATTAGTGGAGAATGGAGCTCATTCTCCATCGAACCTTGCTCATGTGATCCTCGCATAAGAGATAAGGGAAGTGCGAAGGTTCCTTTGGAGATGCGCATTCCTCATGCGCATGAAGGGGTAAAAGACTTCGCATATTTCAGCTTAGATATGTGATGTATGATCTCGGTTGAGGACCATTCTAAGGTCTCGGTTGAGGACGATTTAAGGTCTCGGTTGAGGAGGTTTGGATACACGGTCGAGTGCAGAATTGGGTGAATGTTTTGGTAACCCGGGTGGGTACCCGTTCACATGCAAAGGTGCATGATTGGTGTATGGTTAAGGCTTCTTATGCCTTGTTGTATTATTCCTAAGTGTTGGTCGTGGGATTGGCCCGACACACTTGTACATTTGTATTATTGAAAAAAATCATAATATATTCGGGCAGACTTTCGGGAGTTGCCCCTCCCATTCTTCTCGGTTGTTTTGCAATTGTTATTCGGTTAAATTGCATATGATAATGTTAAGAATGGTTTATGAAGATTGATGAAGATTAATGCTTATGATTATAAGTGAAGACATGTTTATATCAGTTTAAAGCTGATTATGTTGGTTAAGGCGTAGTCCATGAACGTTAACTTGTTAAAAAGGGAGCGTTCGGTGGTGCCGCACCCCGCCGGGAACGGAAAAAAAATTAACCGTAGACTTGGGGGCGTGACAGGTGGTGTTGATGTGCTCACCTTTGAAAATTCTCCATTCTCTAAGTTTATCATCTTCTTCTTCCAAGTCATTATCAATTTATTTAGAGTTGGCAATCATTGTGGCCGAGAACTCTGGCCTAGGGATAGATACATAGGAGTTTTCTTTCCAAGGAAGGTATATAGTGGAACTATCTTCATTGATAGATAGGTTAAGGTTTTCAACGAATTGTTTTGATAGAATTATGCCCCATGTTGGATTGGTTTTGATAATGAGAATGTTTATGGAGAATTCTCTCTCAGGATATGTATGGAAAAAGATCTTTCTACCTTCTACCAGCCCACATACCCTGAATTCTTCACAATTGAGAATCACCTTGCCCCTACACTTTCTCGAAAGAGTAATCCTGAGCATTTTCATAATACTCAAAGGCATGATATGGATAGGGCTCCTTGAATTTAAGATGCAATTTTTCAAAGTATGCCCGTTTATTCCTAGAGTCGCACAAAAAGGGTCAGTCAAACTTAAAACCAATCTTAAGGGAATTTTGGGAGTGGGGTCAAGAGGTTCCTTCGCCTTGTTGCCGATTTCTTGCGTTATGATGGGGAATACTTTCATTTGAGGGGGAAGGCTCATCTTCAATTTGCAACATGTTAATCGAATTATGCTTCATAGCTTCATCAAGGTCAATCAACATATTTTGGGCTTGGAAGAGACTGGAGGGGTTTTTATTTCGGACATCGAAGACCAACTCTCCTTTGAAATCATTGAGGTAAGCGGCCATAGCTACATCCTTTGGGAGAGACATTTCTTGAGGGATAGAACGGATAACCATATTGACTTGTTGATTAAACTCAACAATTGTCTCGTCCTCTTTCTTTTCACTAGACAAGAGCCCTTTGTATATTTGGACTGCGTCGTTTTTTGGGAACCATCTACTTCTAAAGGTTTAGACAAATCCTTCCCATGTAGATATGGAAGATGGTGGAAAGTTGAAATATCAATCCCAGACATTTCTTGTCATGGTTGTAGTGAAGGCAATCGTTCGGCTGCAGTCATTATATACTTCATCACATGTTCGGTATTCAAACTTTAGGAGATGTCCTTGGGGATCCTCCTTCCCTGTGAACACAAGTCTTTCGGGGTCTTTGGGTACAACAAAAAAGAGAGCCCCGGTCACGGAGGAAAGGTCTAAGGATCCAAAGGTCTTATGTTTCTTCCTATATTGATTGAGATTTTTGTTGAAGAAAGGAATATGGGGTTTGTCATCTCTCCTTCGGTGGTAGGGCACAACCTTAGGGCCTTCCATTTGGGAGAGAGAATGTGGAGTCGCCAGAAGAATTCTTTATAGATGTCGTCAATGAATCAATTCCTCGATGATTCGCTAGGAAGGTAGGCATGCTTCCTCCCCAACAACGATGCCAAAAATGTTACCGCTCAAACTATCAGGGGACCTAAGGGGGGTCCCTAAAGGGAAAATGCTAGGCCAAGGGCAACAAATTGAGTCTTAGCCCATTGTCACCTCAGCTCAGGCTCCCTTCTATTTACGGACTTTCACCGATGGGAGGAGACCCGATATGTATGGAGTCACTAATGGATGATAAGTGAATGGATATGACTGACCCAGACCCTTTCCCAGAAGGTTTTAAAGGATGGAGCTTGCTTGCTTTTTAAGCAAGGTACTATGTCCTTTCTAGGGAAAGGAAGAGGGTTTTGGGGGTTAGGTGTATGGGAATAAGCTTTGAAAGGAATTCCTCACACCCTAAGATCCTTGTTAGAATTGGTATCCCAGATGGTTCTTGAAGAATGGTCCTTTGAAGGAGCGGGACCACATGGGGCCAAGTGGACCCGGTCTAGGATATGACGAAGGTATGAAACAATCAATGATATTCTTACCCTAGACAAGGGAAAGGATCAAAGAAAATATTTCATTCAATGATGTTGGTTTGACCCTAGGAATTGCTAGCCTTGGGGATTGCGGGGCAAGTTTTGGTCCCGAAGTTAGCGCTTGGCTTTTCTCCCAACTCCACCATCGGAATGTCTTCAAATTTGGAGGAGGGCTAGAGGAAAGGCCAAAGCAGGAGACCCTAGGAGATTGAACTTTTTTTAGTGGCTAACTTGTCGGGAAATTGATGCCCTAGGCACCCCAATGTGGCTAGACTTGGGAGAAGGTAAAAGAATAAGTGTTTTGGGTCTAAGGGTCTAGACAGAGGAAAGGTATAAGGGTCTAAAGATCTTATGGTTCTTCCTATATTGATTGAGCTTTTTGTTGAAGAAAGGAATATGGGGTTCATCATCTCTCCTTCGGTGGTAGGTCACAATCTCAAGGCCTTCCGTTTGGGAGAGAGAATGTGGAGTTGCCAGAAGAATGCTTTATAGATGTCGTCAATGAATCAATTCCTCGATGATTTGCTAGGAAGGTAGGCCTGCTTCCTCCCCAGCAATGGTGCCGAAAATGTTACTGCTCAAACTAGCAGGGGACCTAAGGGGGATCCCTAAAGGGCAAATGCTAGGCCAATGGCAACAAATGGAGTCTTAGCCCATTGTCACCTCAGCAAAGGCTCCCTTCTATTTATGGATTTTCACCGATGGGAGGACACCCGATATGTATGGAGTCACTAATGGATGATAAGTGAATGGATATGAGTGACCCAGACCCTTTCCAAGAAGGTTTTGAAGGATGGAGCTTGCTTGCTTTTTCAGCAAGGTACTATGTATTTTCTTGGGAAAGGAAGAGGATTTTGGGGGTTACGTGTATGGGAATAAGCTTTGAAAGGAATTCCTCACACCCTAAAATCCTTGTTATAATTGGTATCCCAGATGGTTCTTGAAGAATGGTCCTTTGAAGGAGAGGGACCACATGGGGCCAAGTAGACCCGGTATAGGATATGAGGAAGGTATGAAACAATCAATGATATTCTTACCTTAGACAAGGGGGAAGGATCAAAGAAAGTATTTCACTCAATGATGTTGCTTTGACCCTAGGAAGTGCTAGCCTTGCAAATGGCAGGGCAAGTTTTGGTCCCGGAGTTAGCGCTTGGCTTTTCTCCCAACTCCGCTGTTGGAATGTCTTCAAATTTGGAGGAGGGCTAGAGGAAAGTCCAAAGTAGGAGACCCTAGGAGATCGAACATTTTTCAGTGGTTAACTTGTCAAGAAATTGATGCCCTAGGCACCCAAATGTGGCTAGACTTGGGAGAAGGTGAAAGAATGAGTGTTTTGGTGACCACCCTTGGTAGATCAGTGCCTTAATCCTTGGGAGAATGGAATCTATGTTAATTGTGTAATATTTCTTGGTTCCTAGTCGATGAGGCCTCAAAATTACTTCACAAACCCTTTTAGGTCAAGTGAAAGCAATCTTGCATCTTTTATACTTCAAATGTACAAGAGGAATGGCTTATCAAGGTCAGATTTACCCCTAGGAGATTTCTCTCATATTACATGGGCCAATACATGGAGAGACCGTTATAAGAGAGACAATCCCACAATATTAAGCAACAATTTGCATGCAACAATTAGCCTTAAAACAACGAATCCCTTCCAGCATATGTGACAAAAATAACAATAATAACATAAAAAATTCGTACCTACATGCAGTAGAGTATATCCAAGCATTCACAAATGAGAATAGAGAAGCTCCAAGAGAACATCGAGCTATCTGGTGGCTGCAAGGCGCTGTTGGCTGCTAGTTGAGGCCCATCTAGGAGAAAATTTTCTCCTATGGATACCACCCACGAGTGGTGGGTAACATTACCCTCATGCAATAAGCCTTACTGTGATAAGAGAAAGCTAGTTCAAAAAACAATAATTTTTCTTAAATGTAACTTAGTGCTAAATGGGCTGCTAAAAGGAGAGAAAATGTATTTTAGTGCTCATCGGGTAGAAATTATGCTCTGACGATGCATTTTTTTGTGTACTTTTTAATTGTATTGGAATGTTTGGTACAAAGAGCTTTATGCGCTGTCAACATCTTTGCAGCCTAAGGAAATGAAGACTAGAAATTTGTAAGCTTGGATTTGGATGAAGATTAATTATGTCAGACCATGCTGACGTTTCAAAGTTAGATGGATAGTGTTGATTTGGGGTAGCATCGGATGTGCTCTAGCCATGAAAATTGGTGGAGAGGCTAAAGCATATGAGATCTCCAAGACCCAAAAATGGTTTGGACAGATTGTCCCCGGTTTGAGAGATATTAAACTAATTAATATTTTTAATGGAGTTCCTAAGTCTAAACTTAGGAAAATTAAATTATTAATGGGTATTAATATAAAACTGGGTTAGAAGGTTCCAAAAGTCATGGATCAAGCCAAATCTAATCTTAGCTGTTGATTAGAGATTTAATCTCAGCCATTGAAGGACCATTGAGAAAAGTATAAGAAGAGGCTTGAGGGTCAGCTGGAGAACAAACCAGAGTGATCAGTCATTCATTTTGCTAGAGCGGGGTTGCTGAGAAAAAGTGAATCAGTGATCAAAAGCAAGGGGCAGTGAGTACTGGACAGAGAGATAGAGACAGTACTGAGAGACCAGCGCAGAAGCAGAGAGAGCGAGAGCAACAGCTAGTTCAGGCCACGCAGAGCCCAACAGACACAACGCAGAGGCTAGAGGGACTGCATCATCCACACAGAGGCTGCTGGAGTGATGCAGAGGGTCTCAGAGGCTGCGCAGTGCCTCAGAGGGTTGACTCAGAGGGTCCTGGGGCTGACGCAGAGGCCAGAAGGGCCAGCTCTGAGCTTCAGAGTCGCCGGAGAGGGTTTCGTGGGATAGTTTTTTTGAATACCTGTTTCCGAATATAAAGGTATTGCTGTCGTGTATTTTTCTCTGTCAGGTGAGCCAGTTAGGCACCCAGTTGTACTCAAGGAAATATTGCATAATAATATACCCTCAGAATAGCTGCACCGGTTTTCCCGCATTGGGTTTTTCCAGGGACATTTATCCAAAAATAACGGTGTCACTTGTGTGCTTGTTTTCTTTCAGTTGATGATCTATAGATGTTGTGACTATATTGTGTTTATTTCGGTATTTAAATGTTTTCAATAACTTGTTTAGAATCTACAAGTAGAAGAAATAAACCAACAAAATACATATTAATTTTCTAATGGATAGACTTAGAAAATTCAACATGGTATTAGAGCATGGGTGTAGATGATAGGAGAGCTGAAGGCATCAACTAAGCAGAGTATTTGCAATAGAATCAGCTGTCCCAAGTGGCAATAGATGATCCTTGCAGAAGCAACAGAGGAAGGGTTGACGCAGAGAGATTGTGTCATCAGTCCGGGCCAAAGAGATGCCAACGCAGAGGCTGAGGAGGGAAGAGAGAGGTTCACGCAGAGCCACACAGAGACTAGGAGGGTTGACACAGTGGCTGAGGGAGCTATTTTTGCTGTAGTCGGGATTGCGCAGAGCCTAGAGGCTCAGTTCTTCAGTTGCTGGGGCGAAGGAAGCTGTGGGCAGTTTGCGGGAGTGAAGCTGGTGGGGTATTGTGGTCAGAATATTACCTAACAGGGCAAGACCAAGGTAGAGGAAGGTGCTCCCGAGGCAGATTTCTAGCCAAGGAATCTGGATCACTGTTGCAGTTGCGCAGACGATTGGAGAGGGGCAACTTGACGGTTGGAAGAAGGATTTCCAGGAGGGAAATTGGGACTCAAAGGGAGTCCAAAAGAGAACTTCCAGACGGGAAGTAGAGAGACTCAGCAAGAGTCGAACCGAGAACTTCTAGGCAGGAAGTAGAGAGACTCGGAGGAATCAACAGAAAAGAGTAGAGAGATGGCCGTGAATGGGCTGAGAGATCAGGACAGGCTGGACGGAGCGTCCAACTTTGTGGTCTGGAAGGCCAGGATCTTGTCCATTCTAGACAGACATTGTATCAAGAGCTTCGCCTTAAGAGTAATGGCTATCCCAATTGACCCGGTAGCTAATGAAAGGTATGAGGAGGCAATGGCTAAGGCAAAGTGCATCATCCTTGATGGGGTCAAGAATCATGTGGTCCCACATATTGCTGAGAAGGAAACGACAAAGGAGATGTGGGATACTTTGAATACATTGTACCAACATACTTCCGTGCAGAGGAAGATGCTTTTAGAGAATCATCTAAGGTCATACCAGATGCAAAAGGGAGAGAAGATAGATGTCTTCCTCGATCGGTTGAAGGAGATCCGTGACCAACTGACTTCCATAGGGGCCATGCCGGATCAGGTGTTGATGGTGAGGACCGCACTTAACGCAGTCTTCGAGGAGTGGGATACATTTGTCCAGAGCATACTGGGCAGGGCGAGTCTTCCAGATTGGGAAGAACTGTGGGCGGCTCTTCGTCAAGAAGAGATCAAATGGCTGACCAAGACGAGGAGTAGCAGCAAAGGGGTCAGGATCAAGAAGGAAGAGAAAGAAGATGCGGCTCTAGCATTTGCGGGAAAGTAGAAGAAGAGGAAGAAGAAGGACCTCTCCAAGGTCAAGTGCTTCCATTGTGGGGAATTGGGTCACTATGCGAACCCGTGTCCGAGGAAGAAGAGTAAGTGAGAGGCTTCTGACTTGAAGGCAGCGCCAGCGAAGGTGGAGAAAGAAGTCGAGGAGGATGATGATTGTGCCATGAGTGCTCATGTGCCACTTGAGAAGAAGTGGGGAGATCGAGTTGTAGTCAGGAAGACTACAGGCGATGAGGGGTGGAATCCATGAGGTACCTGTTGTCGCACAGATTGTCATGACAATGCTTAGACCGGGGGCTGTCACCCTGATCCCCTATCTCTCTGTTTAAGCCTGTCTCCCACGGCTAAGGGGGGTAGACCCTATAGGAAAATGGATGACCAACTGTGAATCAGTTGGTTTGAGAGATACGAAAGGAAACTAGCACTAGATAGATCTTATTGAATTAATAGACTAGTGCCTTGTGGAGTTAATGTTTAAACGATTAGTTATCAGATGCTACAGAAATATAAACCATGCAGAGCAATCATTTATCATCAAAGCTTAACTTTTACCAGATACGAGATAATCAATAAAGGCTCAATGGCTTAATGATACTCCAGCAATTAAAATTTCGAAAGATAAAGTTCGATACACAACCATGTAATTTTTAAACTCTAACTAGATTCACATTCACGCAGTTAATCTTCATATAATCATTAAATCATATTAAACACTAATTCCCACATCAAAATTTTAGCCTCAGCATAAAAGATGAAACCTAAGAAATTCCCGAGCCAAGACTGAAATTGGCAAAAAAATTTCCCAAAATATTTTTATATTTTTTTCAGACAAAAATTTAAACTAAATGCAACTTAAAAATCTGAATCTACACTTTAAAAAAAAAAGAAACTCCCCTTTTTTATAATTTTATAATTTTTATAAATTTTTATTGCTATGTATTTAAAAGAAAAACCTAAAGCTTAAATCTAAACTAAAACTAAAGTCTAATAAAAAGAGATTTTTATGTCTTTTTATATTTTATATTTTTTTATGATTTTTTAATTTTAAGTTCTTAATGAAACAAAGAAATAAAATTTAATTTAAAACTATCTAAACAAAAAGAAACTAAAATCTAACTTTAATTTTTTTTTTAAGACAAAATTTGCAATTATAAAATCTAATCTAAAAATAAAAAAGGAACCTTTATATTATATTTTTTTTATCAAGATTTTACTTTTTTTTTATAATATTTTTATGATATTTTAAAATGAAACAAAACTAGAGTCTAATCTAAAACTATATAAAAATCAAATTAAATCTAAGTCTAAAGTTTTAAATCCTAAAGAAAAATAAACAAAATCGAATCTAACCCCCCCACCCCCCCCTTTTTTTTTTAATATTATGATTTTTCATTCAAAAGAAAATAAACTTAAAACTAAACGATATCTAACCTAGACTAAGTGAGATCAACATTCAAAGAAATATATACAAAACCGATTTATATGAAATTCCTAACACGTGAATATATATGAAATCAAATGCAAATGAACACCTACGCATATATCTCTTCGCATATTATGTTTACCTCACACGGAAAAAAAATTGAAATCGGAGTTTCGCTTGTTGCTGCACCTGGAATGTTCGATAGCAGACGGCGGAAGACTCATGTGGGCAGCTAGCAGGAACAAGCTCGACGACGCGTGAAATGAATGAAGTATGGCAGAGAGCGTATGGTGTATTGCTGCAGGTTTAATGTGTAATGTGTGCAGGGGCGTGGAGTTGAAGGGCGAATGGTGTTTTGGCTGCTGGCCTGGAGGCTGCGGTTCAAGAGCTGCAAACGCTGCTTGCAGATGCGGGAATGGCGTGAGAGGTAGCAAGAGAAAACAACAGCAGCAATGGAAGAGCGAGGATGTGACTGCACGGATGGAGAACAGGACAAAAAACAACGAGGAATGGCTGCAGAATGAGGACCAAGAAAATGACAGCGTTTTATTTGCAACAACGAATAGGGAGTTGGCCAATCGGCAAGGGGCTTGCCCAGGTCACAAACGTTCTCGAGAAATTTCCTCCTCAAATACAATCGAAACCTTTCAGATCTGAAAACAACAGATATTTGAAACCCTTGTACAGCAAAATAGTGTAGATAAACCTTGAAAATCCTCAGAAACCCTGCAACCTGGAATAGAAAATCACCAAAAATAATATGTGCATAAAACCAAAATTAAAACCCCAGATCGGCTAAACAATATTTACAACTTTTGACTCTTAAACAGCCAGATTTATCAATAATCAGCAGTGATATTTTCAGAGTATAAGTTTAATGTAAAACGCTTCAGAAAACCCTGCATGCATTCATAAAAAATTTCGAATGATTAGCCCCGGATCAAGCACTGGCTGGGCTCTTTCAGCAAACACAATCCGGGAGTTGGCTGGTTCAGCCGAGAACTTCCCCTAACGCCAGGTAATCTGAAAAAAGGATTTCCTGCACAGCTTAAAATCAACCATTAACATAGAGGGAGAAAACAATAGTGAAACCCAGATCAAATGGAGATACCTGCCACTATATTTCAGAATCTAAACTATCATTCAAACCCCAAAGACCAGACAAGATACTTGTGCATAGATCAATCTTCATTAATCTACCATCAATGGCTGAAAATAAAATTATGCAGAAAAATAAAACAATCTTACAGCATTTCCAGAAGAGTAACACCAGCAAGATTTTTAACCCCAAAGTCTTCTTTATTGCACAAAAAAAATGACTACAAGAGAGCTTTCTTTAGCACCAGACTCTCAGATCAAATATGATCTCAAATGATCCCTAGCACCCTATTTAAAAGAAAAATTCCCAACAGCTAGTTCGAGTGATCCACGTCAAAATGATCTCGACCATCGATGAGGATCAAGACATCTCTTAATCTCATCCGTCGAATTTTTTAATGCATTAAAAATTGAAATTCTGCATTTATTTACTCAAAAATATTATTATTTTATTATTTTTAGGTTTTTACTTTATTTTATTATTATTATTATTATTTTGTTATTTTTTTAAATTTATTTTATAAATTTTATTATTTTATTATTTTTAGTTATTTTTTTAATTTTTTAATTTTTAATTTATTTTTAAATGGATCCTCGAACTTAGCCTTTGGAAAAATCACCTAGGACCTAGGACTTAGGACTTATGAGGGGATTAAAACATTTTCTAACCCTCAAGACACATGCCTTTTACAATTTTACACCTCAAGGGGGAAAACCCATTTGACATAGACCTTCATAAACCACCCAGTTCTGCGACACAACTGTAATCTAGCAGATCAAAATACTAGGATTCTCCTAAGATACTAATGACAAAATTCATTCCGGCTTTGGGGTTAGGCTGAAGGAAAACTCTGCCGATCATAGATCGGTGAAACAAAAAACCTTCCAGAACGTAGATTATCACTAGGAAATTAGGTCCACCTAGGCAATTTACATACATGACTCATATCTGCTAAGATTATTTACAATTCACACATGCAGGCTGGGTTAACAACATAATATGATCAAGTCGATAATGACTGTCGAATGGCATGGACATGTTGATCAAACGCTATCCCTTTTTGCGAAGAAAACGGGGTGTACTGCTATGGGTAGTTGACACGTAGTGGTCAACATCTGGCTCTACTTGGGGACACGTTGCTGCACTGTAGGAATGTGAGAATCCAGAATCTACATCCACGCAACACACAATAAAAAATAAGTAGCGTCCATCCAAAGACCATCATATAACGTTAAGCACAGGAAAAATATAAGCTCTTCATTTATTAACTATTTAGTAACATGAAAAGTAAATCTAATCCTAAAACAGAAATGAAAATGCTGAAAAAACAAGGAGTAAGGTTAGAAATACAATACAAAGGATGCCCCATGGCATCAGATGTGTTCAATATAGTGTATACTGAGCATTTGCCTGCTTTCAGGCAAATCTGTCGGCTGCTTGTCGGATGTGCCATGTCCAATTTTGCATATGGTAGGACTTTTTCCTATCCGAAAATCAAGCTGCTCACGGCCATCTGATGCATCAAATCTTCTTCTCATTTTATTTCTCTTGTGCTTTTTCTTTGTGGCAGGCTGTATTATTGATGACGTGGAACTTTCTGTTTCAAAGCTCTTAGATGAAGTATGTAAGATATGTGTGACATGTCTTTCTTCATCTTGCATCTGATCTTTTATCGTTTTTAAGTTTATCTGGATCACCTTCAACTAACCACCTTTCAATCGAACTAATGACCTCCTCATAATAAGATGGAGCTTGTTGCAGCAAATGAGAAAGCCCCTGATCTATTGATGTTTCCTGGTTTCTTTCATCTCCGATCGCTGTTGAAATTTCTGAAACTGTATTTTAATGGCATCCATCTGACTAGAGTGCTCAACCTTTATAGCACTGATTTCCTTGGCATGGTCTTCCTCCATGGTAAATAACTTTTTTTGAAGACATATCTGATTAGCTTCCATATCTTTTATTACTTTATCGTCTTTTTCCTTTATGGTCATTAAGCAATGCTGCATAGAGTTTATCTCTTCCTTATGATTTGCTTGCATGGTCGTCATATTTTCCTCTAAACCTGATAACTTGCTTTGCATAAACCTAATTTCTATGTCATGATTAGTCTTCATGGCCTCAATTTCCTTAGTATGCTGATTTTGCATGATCTCTATCTCCCTATTACGCTTTTCTTGGTGGGTGCATAAAACTCTCACATCATTGGCGTAATTAGTTTGATTGATCTCCATATTTTTTATCAGCAGCATTAGTTCTTGTATAATTTGCTTATGATCTTCCTTTCCATTGTCAACACTGTTTTTACAATTTGTTCCTACTTTTCCACTATGATCTGCAATGGTACAAGTGGATGGCAAATTCTGATATGAAGCATTGTCTTGAAATCTTTCATTGACAGCTGAACCTTTTATAAGATTACTTTCATTCTGTTGCACAATTTTAGGGGCACAAGGCGAGCTATATGGATCACCATATCTATCTTTAAAAGCATCGACAATGTCTTGCAAAGAAGTGAAGGAATCTTCAGGACAACTATTAAACCAATTCAAAGCATCATCTTCTAAAGAAAGGACAAATAGACGCATTTTGACATCTTCATGATTATACTGAGGAGATCTACAATACATGATCATTATACGAGTAAACCAACCTAGATGCTTTTTAACAGCGACTGAATCACCACCCGAGAACACAGGTAATTTAGAAATGGCCACCTCCGGAATATCATGGCGAACACCAGTAAAATGACATGGTTTAAACGAATAATCCATGATGAATAATAAGGGATCAAATGGATGATAGAAAGAGATCTCTGCTCAAGAAAATTAATAAATGAAAGAAGTGGAGTCGCCACTTGAACAATGAATCTAATTCTAGGATCCAAAAATCAACCAGCAAGCAGATATGAGAAAGGTTTCTTGTCTGGGAAAAAATGAAAGAAATGGAATGGAGTCGCCACCCAAACAAGAAATGAATCGAAGAGTAGTTGCTGATATGACGAAAGGTAAGATCCAAATGATGCCAAAAAATGTTGAATCCGTAAGCTCAAATGAGAGATGAGAAAGATGAAAGAATGATGAGAAATGAGAAGATGAATGTCGTTGAAACGCCAGGAACAGAAAAACTGTGTCCCCGGCAACGACGCCAAAAATGTTGGCGTTGCCGGCTCAAACGAATGATAGAAAGATGAACGATAAATGATAAAAAGTCGTTGAAACACCGAGAATAAAGTATCCCCGACAACGACGCCAAAAAATGTTGTCGCGCAGATTGTCACGACAACGCTCAGACCAGGAGCTGTCACCCTGATCCCCGATTTCTCCGTTTAAGCCTGTCTCCCACGGCTAAGGGGGGTAGACCCTATAGGAAAATGGATGACCAACTGTGAATCAGTTGGTTTGGGAGATACGAAAGGAAACCAGCACTAGATAGATCTTATTGAATTAATAGACCAGTGCCTTGTGGAGTTAGTGTTTAAATGATTAGTTATCAGATGCTGTAGAAATATAAACCATGCAGAGCAATCATTTATCATCAAAGCTTAACTTTTACCAGATACGAGATAATCAATAAAGGCTCAATGGCTTAATGATACTCCAACAATTAAAATTTCGACAGATAAAGTTCGATACACAACTATGTAATTTTTAAACGCTAACCAGATATCACATTCACGCAGTTAATCTTCATATAATCATTAAATCATATTAAACACTAATTCCCACATCAAAATTTTAGCCTCAGCATAAAAGATGAAACCTAAGAAATTCTCGAGCCAAGACTGAAATTGGCAAAAAAATTTCCCAAAATATTTTTATATTTTTTTCAGACAAAAATTTAAAACAAAAATTTAAACTAAATGCAACTTAAAAATCTAAATCTACACTTTTAAAAGAAAAGAAACTCCCATTTTTTATAATTTTTATAAATTTTTATTGCTATGTATTTAAAAGAAAAACCTAAAGCTTAAATCTAAACTAAAACTAAAGTCTAATAAAAAGAGATTTTTATGTCTTTTTATATTTTATATTTTTTTATGATTTTTTAATTTTAAGTTCTTAATGAAACAAAGAAATAAAATTTAATTTAAAACTATCTAAACAAAAAAAAACTAAAATCTAAATTTATTATTTATTTTTTTTAAAACAAAATTTGCAATTATAAAATCTAATCTAAAAATAAAGAAGGAACCTTTATATTATATTTTTTTTTATCAAGTTTTTACTTTTTTTATAATATTTTTATGATTTTAAATTTTAAAATGAAACAAAACTAGAGTCTAATCTAAAACTACATAAAAATCAAATTAAATCTAAGTTTAAAGTTTTAAATCCTAAAGAAAAATAAACAAAATCGAATCTAACCCCCCCTTTTTTTTTTAATATTATGATTTTTCATTCAAAAGAAAATAAACTTAAAACTAAACGATATCTAACCTAGACTAAGTGAGATCAGCATTCAAAGAAATATATACAAAACCGATTTATATGAAATTCCTAACACGTGAATATATATGAAATCAAACGCCAATGAACACCTACGCATATATCTCTTCGCATATTATGTTTACCTCACACGAAAAAAAATTTGAAATCGGAGTTTCGTTTGCTGCTGCACCTGGAATGTTCGATAGCAGACGACGGAAGACTCACGTGGGCAGCTAGCAGGAACAAGCTCGACGGCGCGTGAAATGAATGAAGTATGGCAGAGAGATTTGCGTATGGTGTATTGCTGCAGGTTTAATGTGTAATGTGTGCAGGTGCATGGAGCTGAAGGGCGTATGGTGTTTTGGCTGCTCCCTGGAGGCTGCGGTTCAAGAGCTGCAAATGCTGCTTGCAGATGCGGGAATGGCGTGAGAGGTAGCAAGAGAAAACAACAACAACAATGGAAGAGCGAGAATGTGACTGCACGGTTGGAGAAAAGAACAAAAAACAGCCAAGAATGGCTGCAGAATGAGGACCAAGGAAATGACAACGTTTTATTTGCAGCAGCGAATAGGCAGTTGGCCAATCGGCAAGGGGATTGCCCAGGTCACAAACGTTCTCGAGAAATTTCCTCCTCAAATACAATCGAAACCTTTCAGATTTGAAAACAACCGATATTTGAAACCCTTGTACAACAAAATAGTGTAGATAAACGTTGAAAATCCTCAGAAACCCTGCAACCTGGAATAGAAAATCACCAAAAATAATGTGCATAAAACCGAAATTAAAACCCCAGATTGGCTAAACAATATTTACAACTTTTGACTCTTAAACAGCCAGATTTATCAATAATCAGCAGTAATATTTTCAGAGTATAAGTTTAATGTAAAACGCTTCAGAAAACCCTGCATGCATTCATAAAAAATTTCGAATGATTAGCCCGGGATCAAGAACTGGCTGGGCTCTTTCAGAAAACACAATCCGGGAGTTGGCTGGTTCAGCCGAGAACTTCCCCTAACGCCCGGTAATCTGAAAAAAGGATTTCCTGCACAGCTTAAAATCAACCATTAACATAGAGAGAGAAAACAATAGTGAAACCCAAATCAAATGGAGATACCTGCCACTATATTTCAGAATCTAAACTATCATTCAAACCCCAAAGATCAGACAAGATACCTGTGCCTAGATCAATCTTCATTAAGCTACCATCAATGGCTGAAAATAAAATTATGCAGAAAAATAAAACAATCTTACAGCATTTCCAGAAGAGTAACACCAGCAAGATTTTTAACCCCAAAGTCTTCTTTATTGCACAAAAAAAATGACTACAAGAGAGCTTTCTTTAGCACCAAACTCTCAGATCAAATCTGATCTCAAATGACCCCTAGCACCCTATTTAAAGGAAAAATTCCCAACAGCTAGTTCGAGTGATCCACGTCAAAATGATCTCGACCGTCGATGAGGATCAAGACATCTCTTAGTCTGATCCGTTTAATTTTTTAATGCATTAAAAATTGAAATTCTGCATTTATTTACTCAAAAATATTATTATTTTATTATTTTTAGGTTTTTACTTTATTTTATTATTTTTATTTATTTTTTAAATTTATTTTATAAAATTTATTATTTATTATTTTTCAATTATTTTTTTAATTTTTTAATTTTTAATTTATTTTTAAATGGATCCTCGAACTTAGCCTTTGGAAAAATCACCTAGGACCTAGGACTTATGAGGGGATTAAAACATTTTCTAGACCCTCATAAACCACCCAGTTCTGCGACACAACTATAATCTAGCAGATCAACATACTAGGATTCTCCTAAGATTCTAATGACAAAATCCATTCCGGCTTTGGGGTTAGGGTAAAGGAAAACTCTGCCGATCATAGATCGGTGAGACAAAAAACCTTCCGGAACGTAGATTATCACTAGGAAATTAGGTCCACGTAGGCAAGTTACATACATGATTCATATCTGCTAAGATTATTTACAGTTCACACATGCAGGCTGGGTTAACAACATAATATGATCAAGTCGACGATGACCGTCGAATGGCACGGAGATGTCGATCAAACGCTATCCCTTTTTGCGAAGAAAAGGGGGTGTACTGCTATGGGTAGTTGACACGTAGTGGTCAATAGTACCCAACCTCTTGGATTATACCTTGCTACGGGAGCCTTGAAGAGAGAGTAGCAGGACTGGCAGATGTGGGTAGAGACGAATGCGGATGAAGCGGCAAAGAGTGCTACAGTGTAGTAGTCCACATGCCGCACGAGGCTAGCAGACTGCAACAGTGCGAGAGAGACGAGAGTGTTGCACCAGTGCAGGATGGCACAGAGAGGTGTGCAACGGTGCGAGATGCAGGTTGTTGTTGTAGGAACGTAGAGGCCAGTTGAGGGAGCACTTGTTAGCAACAGAGAGAGCTTCAACATCGGGAGTGTTTCTAGCCTGACAGGGATATCAGAAGTTGGGTGGATCAGTTACTTACTTCTTAGTAACTGAGTTGCAGTGCAGTAGCACGATGCAACATGATGAGAGGGGGGTGCAGTGCAGATGTAGTGTTGGGAGGATGGACCAACAACAGCACGGATGCAGAGGGAGCTGCCATACGGATGTAGCAGGGGCAGTGGCAGGGCCATAGGCAGCAGTACATGATGCAGCAGTGCAGAGGATGTTAGACGGGAAGGCCTAGAGTCATCACAGATACCGGTGCCAGATAATCAGAGTGATGCTCAGTGAGGAGTATTACTAGAGCATAGTGCTTGCTAAGAGGGAGTGTTGATTTGGGGTGGCATTGGATGTGCTCTAGCCATGAAAATTGGTGGAGAGGCTAAAGCACTTGAGATCTCCAATACCCGTAAATGGTTTGGATAGATTGTACCTGGTTTGGAAGATATTAAAATAATTAATATTTTTAATGGAGTTCCTAAGTTTAGAATATTAATGGGTATTAATATAAAACTGGTTTAGAAGGTTCCAAAAGTCATGGATCAAGCCAAATCTAATCTTAGCCATGGATTAGAGATTTAATCTCGGTCGTTGATGGACCAATGGGAAAAGTATAAGAAGAGGCTTGAGGGTCAGTTGGAGAACACACTAGAGTGATTAGTCATTCATTTTGCTAGAGCGGGGTTGCTAAGCAAAAGTGAATCAGTGATCAATAGCGAGGGGCAGTGAGTATTGGACAAAGAGGCAGAGACAGTATTGAGAGACTAGCATAGAAGCAGAGAGAGCGAGAGCAGCAGCCAGTTCAGGCCACGCAGAGCCCAACAGAGACAACGCAGAGGCTAAAGGGACTGCGTCATCCACGTAGAGGCTGCTGGAGTGACGCAGAGGGTCCTAGAGGCTGCGCAATGCCTCAGAGGGCTGACACAGAGGGTCCTGGGGCTGACGCAAGTCAGCAGGAGGTTGACGCAGAGGCCAGAAGGGCCAACGCTGAGCTTTAGAGTCGCCAGAGAGGGTTTCGTGTGACAAATTATTTGAATACCTATTTCCGAATATAGAGATATTGCTGCCGTGTATATTTCTCTGTCGGGTGAGCCGGTTAGACACCCAGTTGTACTCAAGGAAACACTGCATAACAATATACCCTCAGAATAGCTGCATTGGTTTTCCCGCATTGGGTTTTTCCAGGGACATTTGTCCAAAAATAACGGTGTCGCTTGTGTGCTTGTTTTCTTTCAATTGATGATTTGTAGATGTTGCGACTGTATTGTGTTTATTTCGGTATTTAAATGTTTTAAATAATTTGCTCAGAATTCAGAAGTAGAAGAAATAAACCAGCAGAATACGTATTAATTTTCTAACGGATAGGCTTAGAAAATTCAACAAATAGAGATGAAAATTATGGGTTAACATTGAGCAGCTGGTTTGCTAGGAGTTTTAACATTAGTAGAATTCATGGATGGTTTGATTAAGAGTATTTGCATGTGCCTAATAATAAGAAGTTTGATGTTTCTAGAACACTAGCATTTTTTTTAGCTTCTCACATTGCTTGTATCTTTATGATGATAGTTCTTGCATGGGTTAATTGTTTTCTATCTGTAAATATTTGTTTGATTCTTGTACTTGACATAGAAAGTTATAGGGAACACTTGGTTTTTGTCTTGTTTTGTTGATCAATAATGAATCATGATACTATCGCCAATTTTAATTTGGCTTACATATTTGGGTGCAGATTTTGGGATTCTTTTTTGCTGGAATCGTCCTAAATCAGTTTGGCTTGATTAGAAACATAACAGATATCAAGGTCGTATCAGAGTGGGGAATTCTTTTTCTGGTAAGCTTAGCTTCAGTTCCCTTTAAATTTTTTAATCTACTTGGGAAATTTTCAATTTGTGACTCTAATTTGGACATATAAACAGAGTTTACAAGCTTTGACTTGAACATGGCAGTATGATCTCACCAAGAACTAACCACATCGTTGACTTTCATACATTTGTCATCCAAATATGTTAAGCATACAAGAAAAATTTAAGCTGACATGCAAGCAGTGTCCTCTTAGATGAATTCTTCTGTAAATATGATTAAAGTTGACGAGAGACTGAGCAGGTTTTTATTTCCTCAGAAGCATTCATATTTTTTTCCATTAATTTTGGTTAAAAATAAATAATTTTTAAATGTCTTTTCTAGAAAGGGTCAAAAGCTGAGACAAGCATAGAAAACCTATATACAGCTGACAAAAAATCTGGGTTTTCAGAATAATACTGCTGCATAGCACAAGAAAACAACATGACATCCTTACAAAAGAGGTTAAGCATCATCCATCATTGAACTGACATTCTGTCAAGAGAGTTTACAAAAATTTGCCTCGGAGTAAGACCCTCCACATTACCCTCCAGGAATGCTGTCTCTGCTGCAAGCCTGTTTTGATAGCCTATCTTCTGTTTGATTGAGCTGCCTCATCACATGTTTGAATGATATCTCATGGAATAATGGTTTCATCTTCATTGTTCAGGTCATTGGTCTACTTAGATTCATATTCCTGTCATCCAAGGCACCAGCCATGCAAGAGATAACAAGTTTTGAGTCTCCCACAACTGTCAATTTCTGCTTCCCTTTCTAATACTAAGGACATTTGAATGATGATGGCTCGTGTTTCAGCTTCATTATTTGTTGGATTGTCAAACTGCATTTGGAGTGAATCCACCTAGTATCAGACATCTGCAAAAATCCTCGCACTCCACTTATCCTATGATAACCTTGTGAAACCCCATCAAAGAATCCATAAGGCTTTGACTTATTTGTCTTCGTTCTTGAACATCCTTCTGATTTTCCTTTTCAGTCTGTCCATGGCTCTGTAACCATCTTGGATCTTGAAGAAGACCATCTCTAGAGTAAATACATTGTCCTGGAAAAAAGGCATTCTGACCTAAACAGATTGTACAAATTACAAAGATAGGAAGGGATTGACGATTCTTTTTTGCATTTTCATCTTCCATCCACCTTGTCAAGGCCTTTTTCAGTAAAACTCCTTCTGTTAATTTTAGGTATGTTCTATGCTTAGAGCAATTTATTTCAATTTTCACAGTTAGCTCAATATCTTTTCCAGATTAGCAATCGCATCAGCATTAAAGTAAATTGCAGATAGAACCTAAACATAGATTGCAGAAGACAAGCCAAGACAAGAGGACACAAGATGTGGCACTAGCCAGGGACAAACCTCAATGTGGGGAAACCTTTGATCAATTCTTCTTATACGTTCTTCAATAGTTCAGCAGAGAGAGAGAGAAATAGTACATTTACAACAGAAGTCAACACTTTGACTTATCTAAATAAGAATACAGATCATCTTTAGGTGGATGATACATGAGGTAGCTAAACTCAGTTGAAGACATGCTGCTTCAAATGATTCTCCCAAGTGATTCCATCACCATGCGGCACCTATCATTGCGCTGCTCCTCATCATCATGCTGCACCTCACTGTGTTGCACCATGTTGCACCCATCATTACTATGCTGCATCTCATCATGCTTTACCAATCATGACTGTACCCATCACTGTATTGCATCATGTACCATTGATGTCCCAATGTGCTTGCTGCACCATGCTTACCATGCTGTCCCATTGTGTTTGCAGCACCATGCTTACCATGCTGTCCCATTGTGTTTGCGGCACCATGCTTGCAGCTGTTCCATTGAAGCATTGCTGCTGCTGTCCCAATGTGTTTGCAGCACCATGCTTGCTGCCCCAATGTAGCTTTGCTGTATCATGTTGCTGTCTCACTGTGTTATTGCTGCTCCATGTCATAGCTGCTGTCATGCCATTGCCGTTGTTGTGATATAGACTGGTTAGGGCACTTTCAGGTTGCTGCCACAACCCTCAAACAGTTACCTAGGCAACCCTTAGTCTTTGCGGCCTATCCTAGGGTGAACCCTCTGCCTCCACACTGAAGATAGGGGCATGTCATGACCCCAAAACAATCCACGCTATCCTTGTTGTGATGGTATGGCCTATGGCCTACCACACAGCCTTGCTATAGCTTTATGGCCCACACATCACACTCAAACCAACCCTTAATTTATGTGGCCTAGGCAAGTAAGGCTTCAATCCACTCATGCTGCTATTCTGGGCACCTTACAACCCCAAACACTTCCACGTTGTCCTTGTTTTGAAGTGGTTAGGCCTGCGGCCTACCACAATCCTTGCTGCCACCTACAACCCTCTTCAAAACAGAGTTCCTTACATCGTTTGCTACCCAACAGATTTGTCTTTGACTTGCATTTAGCCCTGAACACACTCGGCCTTCTTGCAATAGCAACCAATCCTCAAATCAGATCCAAGAAGGCTCCACACTGCCTTCTTTTCCTCGCTGTAGTTGCCTCTGTTAATCTCCTCCACATCACGCTGTCCCATGACCCCTTTAGGACAACACTTAGGCCTCTCCTCCATAACTGTGTTAAGAATTAGGGCATCTCTTCTAGGTCATGCGTAGATCATCTAGGACTGTGGCTAGGTCATGCGTAGATCATGCTATGGCTCCTTCCCTACTGCGTCTAGACCAGGGCAGCGTGTAGCCCTCCTTTTTGATTGCGTCTAGGGCTCCTTACCTTCTGTGTTTAGGGCTTCCTCTCCTAGATTTTTCTTCCACTAAAACCCATAACAAGTGGAGAGAAATCAGGAGTGAAGTGTGTGTGCACACTGCAAATGAATCTCAAGTCACCTCCTTTTATACTAAAACGTTGAGGACATGTGGGGGTTATTTGGTTGTTGGCCGACCTTGACGAATTGTCTTATAACACAAATAAATTCATAACTCCATGAATATTTATCAGAATCGGATGATCTTTAGATCAATCCTGCACCTCTCGATGAGAGGGATCCAAAAAAAATATCAGCTGCCATAAATAAGATGACCCACATAGAGTTTGGCCCTAGTTGCCAATTTTAACACTCCCGCTCAACTAGGGAGAACTCCATTTGCTGATCCATCTGCCAGACTGTACGATCTCTGTCATTAGTGCCCTGCGCTGCTCTGCTGAACCATGAAGAAGAAGAATTGATCGAGAATTTCTCATACCATTCTCTATTGACCCGAAGTCAGTTCCAAGAGAGTGAGTCTTATCACTCTTACTGACCCGAAGTCAGTTCCAATTGATCCGAGATCAATATTAAAAGTGAGTGTCTCAAATTACTCATACTAATCCAAGATCAGTTTCATTGATCGTAGATCAATGGAGGTCATCCTAGCAAAGGGAGTATGGTAGATACTATAAAAACTGAAAAACAGATGTACAAAAAACAATAATGAATTTTAAAGCATGAACTTCTGACATTTTTTTAACAGAAACCTGACAAAATCGATTTGAGGTACCTAACTGCACTCCTGCAGTTGAAGATGCCTCTGGCTACACTGCTCCAGTTACCGAGAGATTGATTCCACCCAGCGAGACTGAGCAGAGCCTGGCTGTTCAATCCAGTGAGCTTCTCAACAGAAGCTCACTGTTCCCCGTGCCCAGAACCTCAGAGCGCTCAAGCTCTTCCAAATTGTTCCTCCGGTTTTTCTCCCCCTTGCTCAACCCATGACCTGCGGTTTATATCCTCTGGTTTGGCGGTGGCCGCCCTCCCACCTGCAGCCACCGCTCACCCTGCTACTGCCACGCCTCTGCCTACTTATCCTGGTCTCGATTCAGGTTGTGAAATGAAATACCGTTTTTGAATCCATAAGATGTTTATAAATCGTTCTTTTAATATGTCATTACTTTTGGATATGCACGTACCATTAAACATTATAATGTTTATATGTATTTTTATCATATTACATTGTTTTATTTATATTTTTAATATAAAGTTTTATTTATATTTTAATATAAAGTTTTATTTATATTTGTTTTAATATAAAGTTTAGAACTTTATACTTGGATATTTTTTAATTAATTATTTATATTAATACTTAACCTTTATTTTATTTTATTAATATGATTTTTATCAATATTCTGGAGCATATAATATATATATATATATATATATATATATATATATATAGTCCTCTTGATCTAACCATACATTACGCAATATTGATGAACGAGTAGAACTTCTTTTCCCAGAAGGGTCATGGTATTTAGCACTTATAATCAATTTAGTATAAAATACTAGTGCGGTGTATGCGATACATGCATATGTAGCTATCATATGCGTGTACCGTATACCTGCTATTATGCTTGCGTTCTTTGTATTTATAGATGGGTCGTCACAGATACAACGATGCGTCCATCGATAGTACTACTATGGTCCCTAACCCCATTTCCCTGCTCATTGGCTAGATGAGAGGTACTTCCCATGAGTCCCAGATTGCATGGGTAGGATGCCTCAATAGGAGAACCACTCATCCTATCCATAAGTCGCCACGGGGTATCACAGGGGAAGGCTGAACCATTCACCTTGTACACAACACACCATTAGGGGAGGGTGAGTCGCCCTCTGGTCGCTTGTTGCTCCAAGAAGTACCCCAAGCCCCTCGGAGCTCTCAGAGCTCAATGCATGCATCATGCAGGACCCTCATAAGAGGGTCTCTCAATGACTCCAAGTCATTCTGGAAAGTCACAAATTTGACCTTTCCTCGGGGCTTCGAAAGAATGTTTGTGACATGCACATCAGTCTCAATGCGATGGAGCCTTCTCGCTCATCGATGTACCATATCCCTTATAAGGTAGTATCTGATGTCTATATGCTGAAGCAATCATAGACTACGAGATTCCACAATAATCGAATCCCCCCTGGTTGACACAGAAGATCATGGTGGTATCCATCATGTTTACAACTACAAACAGCTCATTGAAGAGCTTCCACAACTAGGCATCTTCACACGAGATCATACTCGTAGCTATGTATTCAGTCTCAACGGTGCTCAAAGCAACCGTCTTTTGCTTCCTGCTCATCCAGGATATCGAGCAAAACCCAAATAGAATTAGCACTCAGAAGTGCTCTTGTGATCCTCCACACTGCTTGCCTAATTAGCATCGAATAATCATGCAGCTTCACATGTCCGGCAGTGTATCTCAATCCATGAGAGATTGTGCCCAAAAGATATCTCAAATGATTCTTGGCATCAATCCAGTGAGGCTCAACCATATATGAGCCCAACATGCTAACTGCAAAACATATATCCGGACGGAAGTTCAACAAGAATATCAATGCGAATGAGTTTATGAAACTCAGAGGCATTTCCCAAATCTGATCTAGCATCACTACCACATAACTTCTGAAAGTTAAGCTCCATTGAGTTAGTCATGGGCTTGCAGTTCACCATTATAAATCCAGAATCCAACTCCCTCTTACTTTTGCAAATGAGAGGGTCTGCACCTGTCAGAAAGAGGTCGTCCTCATAAGGTGCCAGTATGAGAGGTCTATCATCCACAACCTTCACGCAATGGTTTGGATCGACTTCACTCCTAGTGAATCTTAGCTTCATCAGACAACTATCAATCCTCTCATACTAAGCCCGAGGTGTTTTGTCTCAAGCCATTGAGGGCTTTCTTCCACCTGCATACACGAGATTCCGTATCATGAATCTCAAACCCCTCGGGTTGTTCCAAACCCGTGGACCTGCCACATGAGGGGAATGGTCCCCTTGTAAGATTTTCCTTCAGTACATCTCAGACATGTACCTTCATACTCTTTTTGAATTCAGGTATCCTTGTCACCATCTGACTCACATCGGGTAGGGCTCTGTTGACCATTATGTGTCAACGACCCCTAATAGTACACCCGCTTTTTTTGCAAAAGGGATAGCGTCCGATCGATGTGTTCGTGCCGTCCAGCTATCATCATCAACCTGATTATCATGTTATAATCTAAACCCATTCTGCATGTATATGATGTAAATAATCTCAGCAGATCTGTGTCATGTATGTAATTTCCTACGTAAGCCTAATTTTTTGGTGATGACCTACATTCTTGGAGGTTTTTTGTCTCACCGATCCATTCTCGGATGGTCGCCAAAGTTTTCCTTCAGTCATACCCCAGAGACGAAATGTATTTTGTCACTAAGATCTTAGGGGAGTCCTAGTGTTTTGATTGAGTCTATGTAAAATGATTTGGGAATAATCCTGAATATTTGGTTAGGTCATTTTCTTACAAATTGCTTGATCTGTTGGATTATATTTGTGTCGCAGAAATGGGTAGTCTGTGAGGGTCTATCACAAATGGGTTTTCCCCCTTGAAATGTAAAAAATATGAAAACTATGATATATAGTGTCTTGAGGGTTGGAAAAATAATTTATCCCCTCATAGATTAATTAATTAAATTTTCTAGCCAAAAAATTAATTAAAATCCTAAGCCAGAAATTTAACTAATTCTAGGTCCTAGGTAAATTTAAATTCTTCGAAGGAAAAATTCGTTGGTCCTTAAAAATTAAATTTTAAGAGGTCCAAGGACTCAAGTAAATTAATTATTTTGATAAATTTTAAGCCTTTGATCCTTGGGGTTAAGTCAAAGTCAAAATTTTGAGGAAATTAATTCAAAAATTTAATTTTTGAATTAATTAAAATGCATTTGATTGAAAAATTCGAATTTCCTCAGGAATTTAAAATTTTGACAGATGAGATTAATTTTTTTTTTGATCCTCATCAATGGTCAAGATTGCTTTGACGAGGATCACTCGAACTAGCCATTGGATGATTTATCTTTAAATAGGAAGTCATTTGCCAGTCCATTCATCCGACATTTGAGTTGTGTGCTAAAGCGAAAAGCTCTCATGTATTTTTTTGTTTTTGAATAATAACGGAAGACTTTGGGGTTAATTTTCGTCGGTGTTGCTTTTCATGGAAATACTGTAAGATGTATCGTTTTTCATGTGTAAATTTTTTTTAACCATTGATAATAGCTTCTGAAGAGTAATTTGAGTACATGTATCTTGCTCAGTCATTGTGGTTTAAGTGATAATTTAAATTTTGAATGTAATAGCAGGTATCTCTATTTATCTAAATTTTATTATCATTTTCTCGCTCTATTTTGATGGTTGAAATGAGTTTTGCAGGAAAATCTTGATTTTAAGATCATCGGGTGTTCGGGGAAGTTTTCAGTTGGACCAGCGAATTCCCGATCCGTGTTTTCTGAAGAGCCCGACTTAATTTGGTCCAAGGCTTATCATAAGATTTTTATTGGTGATGCATGAAGGGTTTTGAGCTTAGCACCCCCTTTAAATTTTAAAAATTTAAATTTTTTACGTGCGAAATTAATGAATCTCGCTGTTAAGAGGCTTAGATTATCAAATCTGGGAGCGGAGTTGGACTCACACTCCCTAAATTTGATAGATCTGTCATTCTTTTTTTCCCATGGAAAAATTCGTAATTTCATTAATAAGAAAGAAATTACATTTTGTAGATGCAGATGCATATTCCGATATTTCTATCGATAGATAACTGATCCAAAGAAACTACAAAGCCTACTACCTATGTCACAGTGAGGTAGTAGCCCAAACAGAGTCAGAGAAGAGTCCAAAATTATAACAAAAGTACAACAATGTAAATATTATCTTGATCCACGCAGGGAGATAATACCAAAAAAATGTACTGTGCCCATCATAATGGCCGCATAACAGTTCATAAACAGCAAAGTAAATATGTACAATAATCAGAAAACAGTGTCCAATGATTAAGCCAAAATTTCCATAAAGGGTCTGTGATAGTACTGGTAGAGTTCTCCATCGATCTGTTCACTGATCAGCTAGATGCCCTGCTCCCGGATCGCGCCTTCTTTGGAAAGACGGTCAGCCTCTGTGTTCCGCTCCCTGTAGATATGATTACATGAAAAAAATCAAAATTGGAGATCAATCTTAATGCTTCATCAAGTATGTGTCTCAATGAAAAAGACCAGTAATAAGAACGCTTATTCAACCAGTCGCAGACAATCTTAGAGTCACCGAACAATTGTAGAGCATGGCAGTTCTTCTCCAAGGCAAAACGGATGATATAAAAAGCTGCTAAAAGTTCTGTGAAGTTATTTGTTCCCCTCCTTAATCCCATAGATAGACTGTAAGAGTGCCTCTTGGATATGTGCAGGATAGCACAACCCCCCCCCCCCACATCATTCATCTTGTGTAGCCCCATCAAAATATGCATAGGGTTGGTTGGGTTCAATCAACTCTTGTGAGATTATTCGGGCTCTAGCGAGGGGCGGGTCATTAGGGATGAGGTCTGTTGTCGCGCGAATTAACACGACAACCCTCAGACCGGAGGCTGTCACCCTAATCCCCGATCCCTCCGTTTAAGCCTGTCTCCCGCGGCTAAGGGGGGTAGACCCTGCGAGATGATGATGACCAACTGTCGATCAGTTGGTTGGGAGACACGAGACACGATATGATAAGCACTAGATGGATTTAGAAATTAAGAGACCAGTGCCTTGTGGAGTAAATATTTAATCGTTTAATTACCAGATGCTGTAACAATGTAAACCATGCAGAGCAAGCATTTATCATGAAAACTAGAACGACGCAAGATATCAATTGAAACAATGATGTTCTTAAAAAAAAAGCACAATAACGATATCCAGTAAACAAGAAAATTTCGATTAAAGCTTTAAACCACGCAAATGCAACAAATATTCATGATAAACATTTATTCCACATGATAATTTCTCGAAAAATAACTGGATCTGACAAAGAAAAGAAATTTCCAATTTTTTTTTTTTTTAAGTAAAATATTAAACAAAAGTTAAAAAATGAAATCTAAAAATTAATCTAAAACTAAACTATATTAAAAATAAAACTAAGTCTAAAATCCTTTTATTTATTTTTTTAATTTTATATAATAAAAATCTATAAAAAAAAAGAAAACGATTAATTATAAAAATTAAAATCTAAAAAAAAATTAAATCGTAACAAAACTTAATCTAAATTCTAAAATTTGAAATATAGATATACGTATAACCTAAAAAATAAAAATGAAATTTATTATATACAATCTAAAGGCCAAATCACATTCGAAAAAAAATATGAAACTATATTGAAAACCCTAAACTAAACCTACGCTAACAATAAGAAATGCACGTATCTAATCCAAATAGACTTAAGAGGCCAGCCACGGATACATATCAAATCGGAAACCATCAAAAAAGAAATTGAAAATAGACCATGCATAACCTGGCACGGCGTGAAGCAAAATGACCGAAGGCGTGAAAAATTTCTTTGGCAGGCACAGGAGAAAAATGGATCAGCTCGAACGCAGTTTCTTACGGATCGATACCTGAGCAATCCGACGTTGCCTGCGCTGAACACGTTCAAAACAGCTTCGACCAGAACACGATTTCGTTCATTTAACAAAGGGGTTTCAATAACGATTGCAGGCCTGTCAACAAAATTTAAACAAATCTTCGAATGCTGGGTGTATATAGGATGGCAGCGGCAATCTGCGTGGATGAATTTGAGGTTGATAACCCAATATGAGTTCACATAAGCCGTAACAATGTTTTGATGTGTGTATTTATGTCCATAGATCAGCAGATTTGATTCGATTTTTTGAAGCCGAAACCACAGATAACGCGAAGATGGAGCACCGAATGTGATCCAGGACAATGAGCAAATCGATGGATGCAAAATGAAAACCGATTTGTCAAATACCGATGACAAAATAGCCCTAGACGGATGCTCAGTTTTCATTCACGCTGAGCAGATAAAATGTTACGCATTCTTTGCAGAGTGAACACCCAACCCCACGGAAAGATTTAAATATGTAAAAAAAAAAAGAAAAAAGAAAACTTGAAAACACATTTGACGGCGACAGCAAAAATTTAGATCAAATTGAATTAAATTTTCTTACCTGGCAGTAGATTTACCTGATGATCATATGCTGTCATGCCCTCAGAAAAAATGGAAACCGAGACCTGAGCTGGGAGATTTACCTGATTCCGCATGCATAATCAAACAGAAACTTACTCACGCTAAGGGCTTTCGACGTCAATTGCAAGGAAACCAAACCCTAATGAAGACTGCACATAAGGCAATATTTGAAACCCCAAAACAGTTGATTAATGTACAGGTTTGGCCCCCTTAACAGCCAGAATCAACAATAAGCACGGAAATATTTTAAAGAATAAAAAATTTAAGGTTTTCACTGTGAAGAACTTCAAAAAATCTCTCATGAAACTTAGAAAAATAAACTGAATGATAGACCCAGGATCAAATCCAACTGGGCTCAGCAAAAAATGCTTGCGGGAGTTGGCTGGTTCAGCCGAGAACTTCCCCAAACGCCCACATATTTTCTTCATAAAGGGTTTTCTGCACAACTCAGAACAACCATCAGTAAAGAGGGCAAAAATGCTGCTAGATCTCAAAAAGTAATGGAGATACCTGCCATTACTCTAGAAACCCTAACAACACTCAAACCCTAGCAAGTGAACAAGATACCTGTGCTCACAATACTCTACAAAAAGCTATTATTAATGGCTGAAAATAAAATATGCAGAAAATTAAACAATCTCACAGCATTTCCAGAGAGTAACACCAGCAAAATATGGACCCCAAAGTCTTCTTTTATTAACCAGAAAAAGTTTACAAGAGAGCTTCTTCAGTACCAGACTCACAGATCCGATTCCCTTTGAAATGACCCCTAGCACCCTATATAAAGGAAATGATCCCAGCGGCTAGTTCGAGTGATCCATGTCGAAATGATCTCGACCGTTGATGAGGATCAAGACATCTCTTGATCTCATCCGTCGATTTATTAAAAAATAATATTTTGCATTCATTCACTTAAAATATTATTATTTTATTATTTTAGGGTTTTTGCTCTATTTTATGATTTTTTATTATTTTATTATTATTTTTTAATTTTTTAATTTTTTAACTTTTTAATTTTTTATTATTTTATTATTTTATTAAATGGATCATCGAACCAAGCCTTCGGAAACATCACCTAGGACCTAAGACTTAGGACTCATGAGGGGATTTAAAACATTTTTCGACCCTCAAGACACATTACATCATGACTTTTACAATTTACATCTTAAGGGGACAAACCCACTTAACATAGACCCCCATAAACCACCCAGTTCTGCGACATAACTATAATCTAGCATATCAACACACTAGGATTCTCCTAAAATTCCAATGACAAAATCCATCCCGGCTTTGGGGTCAGGTTTGAAGGAAAACTCTGCCGATCCATGGATCGGTGAGACGAAAAACCTTCCGGGACGTAGATTACCACTAGAAAGTTAGGTCCACCTAGGCAATTCACATACACGACTCATGTCTGCTAAGATTATTTACAATTAATACATGCAGACTGGGTTTACAATCAAAATGATTAAGCTGTTGATGACTGCAGGATGGCACAGACACATTGATCAGGTGCTACCCCTTTCTGCCAAGAAAAGAGGGTGTACTGCATGGGTAGTTGACCGGTAGTGGTCAACAAGGTCATAATCCGCTTTGATCATGGCAGCAATGATAGTCCACCTAGGAGGGGAATTTTGAAAAATAAGCTAATTGCGAGCAATCCAGACAGCGCAACAAAACAACAAGGGGAGGTTTCTCAATTTGTGGGGAATGACAATGGAAAACCAAAGGTTCCAGGTGTCGACCAGTGAGCTCGGTTGCCAATTACAATTTGAGGGTACGACGGCTGACACAAGATTCCGTAATTGGCGAATCACTTGGCAGTTCAAGAATATGTGGGAAGCAGATTCACCATCCGTATTGCAAAAATGACACCAGTGTGGGCCAAAGAAGGATCGCTTCATCAGGTTATCCCCTGTGGGGATTTTATTTCTCAGAATGCACTACAATAATAATCTGGATCTTGGTGGCGCCTTGAGCTTCTAGAGGTGTTTCCACCACTAGTGAAGTATGTGGGACTTTCGCGGATCCGCCAGAACAATGTAGCCCTCCTTTGGTGTGTATCTCCCTGATTTCGCCAGTGCCCAGATAATCTCGTTATCTCCTTATGTTAATCGGATATGAGCCTCTAGGAGGGCTTGTATATAGTCCCTCCAGTTCTGCTGCCATGGAGGAGGAATGTTGAGTTGAAGATCTGTTTTCCATGCCTGTTGAAGAAATGAGGAGTTGAGCTCATCAGCAATGTGTGCAAGGTGTGTAACATGTTGCTCCCTTAGGTGCGTTAAGAGATCCGGAGGTAATCTGTGCATATTCCCACAGCCAATCCACGGGTCTATACCAATGCGCACTCTGTTCCCCGAATGGATTCTCCAAGTGATGCCAGAGCAGATGGGATCCAAAGCTTTCAGGACAACCTTCCAAATTATCGAAATACCGGTATAGAGTCTAACCGGTCTTCTTATCCATTCCAGTACATGAGTAGGGGCAATATATTTCGAGTAGGCCACCCTTGTCCACAAACTGTCCGAAGCTACCAATTGCCATCCAAGCTTTGCTGCCAGGGCTGAGGAAAAATCATCAAGCTTTTTGAGTCCCCAGCCACCCCATTTTTTTGGAAGTGTGAGGGCATCCCACTTTGCCCATGCATATATTCTTCCCAGTTGATTACCCCTCCATAAGAATCTGCAGCATAGATTTTGTATCCTCGACAAAATGCCCCGAGGAATCCAGGCCAGAGACATCCAATAAACTGGGGTCGCTTCCAGGACACTCTTGATGAGTGTCAAACGGCCTGCACGAGATAAGAATCTTAAGTACCATATGCTGAGCCTTTTTTCCAGCTTTACAATGAGCCAAGTCCAATTTGCAATCTTGTATCCTATTGGCTTTAACTTGTATCCCAAATATTTCAGCCCCTCCTCCAGAGCAATCGATGTAAAGTTAAATCTGTGGAGAGCATAATTAATTTCATGTTGTGAGCAGGCTGCAACTGTCAATGTAGATTTTCCTTCATTAATGATCATCCCTGTGGCCTTCTGAAATAAGGAAACTATATCTCTGATTGATGTCAATTCCCCAACGCTTACATTGAGAAATACTAGCACGTCATCCACGAACAGTAGGTGTGTAAGCGTGCAATCATCTGTAATCTTAATACCAATGAGTCTGCCTCTTCTATGATCTTCCGTTATTATCTGCCCAAGTCCTTCCATGATCAGGAGGAAAAGCAGTGGGGAGAGAGGACACCCCTGATGCAAACCACGAGCCGAGGTGAAGAAAGGGGATGCACTCCCATTGACCAATACACTGAAAGGTATGTTAGTGATGCATCCCATAATCCATTTAATGAATATAAAAGGGAAACCAAGGTGGGTAAGAAGCATTCTCAGGTATAACCAATTCACCCTGTCAAAAGCTTTAGATAAATCCACCTTCATTATCATACCTTTGCCTTTTTTGCTGTGGAGAGAGTGTAATACTTCCTGTGCTGTCCCAATTGCCTCATGGATTTGCCTGTCCTTCAGGAATGCAAATTGTTCAGGCAGGATGTGCTTCGATAAGATTGGCTTCAATCTGTTTGCTATAATTTTGGCAATTATCTTGTACAAACAGTTACAAAGCGAAATGGGGCGGAATTCATCAAAAGTGGACGGATTGTCAGCCTTCGGGATCAGGGCAATGAATGTGGAGGTAATGGCCGCTTCCAATCGACCTGAAACCCTTGACTCCTCCACAACTCTGAGAAGATCCGGTCCAATCAACTCAAAAAATGCCAAATAAAATTCGATGGACCAACCATCAGGTCCTGGGCTTTTGTCCTTGCTGAACCATTTTAAAGTGGCCTCCAACTCCCCCAAAGTGACCTCCTGCACCAAATCCTCCTCATCCTCTTGCTCCACATATCTAGGGAACCGCTGAGCAACCCTGATAATTTCTGCTAAATTAGTCTCCCTGGGGTCACTATAGGCATTTTTAAAGTGCGAGCTTGCAAGTGAGGCGAGCTAAGGGAAAGTGTTTGCTGTCCTTCCTTGTTCATCCTGCATTTGCCAAATAGTGTTAATAGCTTTCCTCCCATTAGCAAATTTTTGAAATTTTTTTGTATTTGCATCCCCCTCCTATATCCAGATGGCCCTGCTCCTCAATCTCCATTTGTCTTCCCTTTCTTTGAGAATCTTACCACGGGCTGAGTAGAGGGATGTGATGTTATTCTTGTGCTCCTCTGATCTGTATAGACCTCCCAGCTCTTTTTCAAAAACCTCCAGTTCATTCTCAATCTGTCTCAGCGATTGATCATCCTGTAATCTTTTTTGATGGGCCCAGATTTTGGACATCTTCTTCAGCTCTGCTAGGTTACGAATAAACCCAGCCGTAGCTGTACCTCTAACCCCTGGTGGGTTTGTTTTCCAGAAATCAGTGACCATGCTGATATATGATGCATCCTTGAGCCAGGTTGAACTGAATTTGAAAGGACCCTTCGGCCTGTCCCTTCCGCTTTCCATTTCCATATAAATAGGCAAGTGGTCTGAGAGCCCACCTGTCCCAACCCATTGCCTTATATTGAGTCCCAAATCCATAACCTGCTCCTTGACAAGAAATCTGTCTAGTCTCCTTGCAAGTCCATTATCCCCAACCCTATTGTTCCTCCAAGTGGCCTGTAATTTTGCAGCAGGAATGTCTATCAGATGGTGCAGTTCCAATATGGACGAGAAGTAGTCTGAGAGTGAGTCCCTTTGTGCACGATGTCCCCAAGATTCAGCATGTCCTATAGAAAAATTTACATCCCCTCTCCAACTATCAGATTATCAACTGAAAATAGTTCCAAATCAAGAAGGCGATCCCAGAAAACAGGGCGATTCAGGCAAGGCCCATAAATATTGATAACTCTGAAGGGGATCCCCATCTCAGCAGAGTGTACATCTGCCCCAATAAAACCCTGTCCTCCCCAACAGTTGATTTCCTTGATAGTGCGAATATTTAAACCCATAGCAAGACCTCCAGAACGGCCGTGGGCATCCAATCCCGAAAATCTCCAACCCGACAGAGAGTGTTCAAGAGTACGAGCTATATCACTTGCATGACCCAAGGTCTCCTGGAGGAATATGACATCCAAAGAGTCGGCAGAGAGTAATCGACGGAGTGCTAGTTTTTTGTCAGGTCTAGCAAGCCCTCTGCAATTGTAGGATAGAATCTTCATGGAGGGGGTTCGGATGGGGTTGTTCTTGCTCTAAGAACCCCAGTGATAGTAGATTGCTTGCCCAAAGCAATGTCTACATCAGCTTGTGCTTGTGCGATTTTGAGTTCAGAAGGACGGCCTCGAGAGGCCTTAGCGGGGGGGGGGGGGGGGGGGTGGAGAATATCCAGTCCAACCTGGTCCTGTGCCGAATGCCTCGATCGAGACCGAGTATTGTATCTTGGGACTAAGGCTGCTTTCATGGAAGCTAAGGGCTGCGGAGGAGGGGTGCAAAATAGCGCGGGGGGAGTGGGGGGGAAGGAGGTGAGGGGGGGAGCGATAGCACATAAACTGGGTACAGGGGTCTCAATAGGGATATTAGTACCCGGACCCAATAACTGTTCAGATATTGAATTTTGAATATCAGAAAAGCATTGTGTGGTGGGTAAGTGAAAGCAGTTCATAACCAATGTATTGGAGTCACCCGAGGCCGCCGCAGCAGTGCCAGGAACTGGTGGAGGGGGGCGATGAGGTCGCCGACCACGCTTCCTCAGAGTGTTCTGAGCTAGTTTCGACCCGGACCCAATAACTGTTCAGATATTGAATTTTGAATATCAGAAAAGCATTGTGTGGTGGGTAAGTGAAAGCAGTTCATACCCAATGTATTGGAGTCACCCGAGGCCGCCGCAGCAGTGCCAGGAACTGGTGGAGGGGGGCGATGAGGTCACCGACCACGCTTCCTTGGAGTGTTCTGAGCTAGTTCCGCTGACCGCAAACCAGGGCTCGATAATGTGCCTGTTCCTCCAGAGTGAGGAGTAGAAATCCTATGATAATCCTCAAATGCACGAGGCTGTTCCTCTCTCTCTGGGTCTCCATGTGACAGAGCTTCCTGATCCTATGATACCTGGGTAAAATTTCTCGCTGACTTCCTGCTATTCCACTTGTTCAGAGGGCAGTCTTTGAAAAGGTGCCCCACCTTGTGGCAGCGCCTACATCTGAAAGGTACCCCCTCATAGTCCAGCATTTGCCTCCTCACCGCATCCCTCCACTGAATGTTATATACTCCGGAAGCCCTTCCGAGAGGTCCATGTGTACTAATATTCTGGCATAAGCCATTCTTCCTGTCGAGATAAAAGATTCATCATGAGTAAGGTACGAACCCATGGCGTCCCCAATCTGTCTAAATATCTGCTCTATCCAGAAGTGACAGGGAAGACCCGGAAGTCGTACCCAAATCGGTCCTGCCCCCGCCTTTTCAGTCTCTGGATCAAACATCGAAGTCCACCTTCGAAGGAGGATTGGTGCTTGATCAATGTGCCATATTGTAGAGAGGACCCAATTAGTGTGAGCAAGGCTTTTGAAACGCAGGGCAAACCATCCCCTCACAAAGGTTTGTACTCGAGGGGGTTCCGACAGATGGTGTCCCTAGACCTCCATCGTCCATTTCTGAAGCCTCTCCACGCTGTAATGTCTGCCTCTAACACGCCCTACCAGAACCTTTTCTGCCGAGTCCATTGCCTCACAGAAAGGAGTGTTCTCGGCCAGTTTTAGGAAGATTTCATTGCTGCTTAGAGGGAGGCATTTTTTCCTTTTTGAAATCCCTGTTTGTTTGTTGCTCGTGCCTGCCGCCACCCTATCCTCCTGTCCATCCACAAGTGCGGCCGTGTCCTTCCCTGCCAATGGTCCTTTTGCCCTTAGATTGTTGAAATACCCTAAGATAATGCCTATCCCCGTGAAGTTGCCCTGTGGAGGGTTCCCCGTGTCTAGTGGAGCAGAAAGAACTAGTGCTCGGCAATCTAGTGCAGGAGGATACCCCTCCAAGGGTTTATCCGTCTCAATCCCCGCAAGATTCGAACCCAAATCTAGCCCTAGGGTTTGTGTGTCTGGCGCTCGCCCGCAAACGACCTCCGTTAAGGGTTCCCTGAGAGGTGGAGGGCCTGTGTATTCCCGAATGGCCGATGCTTCTAAAGCAATCGAGATAGAGGGTATATGCTGCCGAGAGAGTGAAGGTAGGGCATCGACCTCTGCAGCAAGTTCGTGCTCAAATGTTAAATAATCATCCACAGTGGACCCGGTCTGAGGCCATATCGGCAGATGTTCCGAAGAACCCGCGGAAAAAACGTCTTTGACCTCCATAACTGTCGAAAACCCGAGCTGACAGCTGCCTGCAGGTATGTCGGTGGGGGACCAAAACAGTCTAGGGGAAAACAAATAAACTTAACCGGCCAAAACCGCAAACAGCTATAGAATAACGTGAGCAAGCCGCGAATGAACCATAAACTGTGACGGGGTCTTCCTCCTGTTGTTCTCAGGTCCTAGTAGCAGGTTCGTTCACCGGGCTCGATGCCCTAACCCCAGTCGCCTGTATCCGCTATCCTTTGGTGTCCGTGAGTACCTTTTGGATCTGTCATTCATGTGCATAGATCTCTAATTATTTTTGGTTTTCTGACTTGGGTTTTTCTGGGTCATTGTATTTATCTTTTGGGTGTTTCTTGTTGTCTTGCAGCGACAGATCTGACGAAAATATCCGTGTAGATTCCAGATCTAGGCCCTGGAGGGTATGATCTTGATCTTTGGGGATTTTATTTGCATAATTTTGCAGATAGATTATTCAAAAGATTTTGCAGTCTAGGGTTTCAATTTATTTTTTAAATCTGGAGAAATTTTATAAGGGAAGATTTTAATTGAGATTTTTGATTTTTTTTAAAGAGGTTTTGGTGGATTTAAAGAGGTTCTGGGCCACCATTTTTACTGATTGGTTTGCTGCCTGGCTTTTTGGGTCCCTACAAAATTTCAAAATTTTATTGTTTTGAGATTTTTGGAAATTTTTGGGTTTCTTGGTTGTATTCTCACTTCTCATCGCTTTTCCTCTTGCTGCCATAAGTCTGCAACTCCAAGTGCTTCCTTATCTCTGCAGCCTTCCCTCACTGTCATGCTCTTTTACTCCTCAATCCGCTGGCCTATTTCCCCTCCATTCACTCCACTTCCCATCTCTGCTGTGCGTATCCTTCAACCCTCAAACCCTGTCCATCGATCTACACCTGCATACACACAACAAACAAATCGGCTGCGTCCTCATCACCTTCAACACCCACATCTCAAAAAGCCCTCCTCATGTTCTACATTTCTCCCTCCTGTCCGCAACTATTCATCCTCCATACGTTGCCCAGCTGCAAAACACCGCCCTTTCCCTTCGCTTCTCATTCTCCATCCGCTTCCTTCTACCTGCAGCTTCCCGCATCCATTTTCTCCCTGCAAAAAACTGTGTTTCTTAGCCCGCTCCCACTCCTTTTCTCCCATCGCTGTCTAGCTCCTCCAAACCGTTGCTGTCCGCTGTTGCCTCTTCCTTTGCCTCCGTCGAGCCTTTCAACCTGCAAAACCAAGCAAACCTCGCTGCCTGCCATCTAACTCGCGGCTTTGTCGCTGCCGCGAGCAGAGCTCCTCTCCTTTGCTGTCCAAGCCGCCTATCCGACCTGCATTAACAAATATCAAAACACATTCGATTTTATTTATTTATTAAGTTTCGTTTGGGTATTCACGGTTAGGGTTAAGTTCTTTTTTAGAATTCGATTTTATTTTTTCTTTTTGTTTTATTTTCAATTCACTGTTTTGATATTTTTTTTTTAATTTTGATTTGATCTTGATTTTTTTTTTATTTTTTATTTTTGATTTGATTTTGATTTTTTGATTTTTATTTTATTTTTGATTTGTTATGATTTTCATTTAAAAAAATCATTAAAAATCGTAAAAATCTCATAAAAAAAAAAAAAACTAAAATATTAAACTAAAAAAAAAATCTAAAACATTTAAAAATCTAAAAAAATTTAAGCTCTGGTGACTAAGGAATTAAATTAAGGGGATTTGCGCATTCACATTAAAATTTCTAATGTGGCCTATGACCCATTAAAATTTTAATTTATTAACCCTTTTGATTTATTTTACTTCTTCAATTTGTCTAAGGAATAATTAAATTGTTTATCTAAAGGTCGGTTTTTTTCATGGTAAGTAATTTTTCTATGGTCAAGGTGCTATAAACGTTTTAAATCATATTGACTGTTGGAGAAAGTTAATTAATTCTAGATCTGGGTCATCAATGAAAATTATTTTAAATCTAGAATCTCTTGCATATTGCAGTTTTGGGCATTTATATTGATCATTCATGATTGTCACTATTCGTCACATATATAAATTGTTTTGAATAACTTGTTTTCTTATTTAGTCTATGGTTGATGCAAATATTAAAGGCACTGGTTTGTAGTCATTTATATCTTGTAATTGTGTCTTATTTTAATCCATCTATCTTAATTGACGGAGACTTGCTTTAAATTCATCAAGCTGTTCATCATTAAAATCTCCTGGAGCCCGTGTTCCACAGGCTACCCTCATCCATTCACCTTAGGGACTACCCCCCTTGACCTGCCTAGGAGAGAGTCTAAACAGAGTAAGGATTAGAGTGACAATTCTTACTCTGAGCGTTGTTGCGTTGCCTAGACACTTTGTGCGCCAACATTTTTTGGCGCCGTTACCGGGGACATTTTATTCTCGGCGTTTCAACAACATTTCCTCATCATTCTTTTCATTTCTCATATTTTCATTTGAGTCGACAACGACGACATTTTTTGGTGCCGTTGCCGGGGTCATTTTATTCTCAACGTTTCAACGACATTTCCTCATCATTCTTCTCATTTCTCATCTTTTCATTTGAGTTGGCAACGACAAATTTTTTTGGCACCGTTGCCGAGGATAGAGTTTTTCTGTCCTTGGGTCTCATGACATTTTTCTAATCATCTAATATTTCATCATTTCTTATCCCATCAGCACAACATTTCCTGGCGTCATTTGATGTTTTCATCGCCCTATCTTTCATCATCTCATTAATTGTTTCATCTGCACTTTTAGCACTTGGACATATCGTTCGTTTCTTGTTTGGGTGGCGACTCCACTTATTCATCCATTATTTCTCAGACAAGAAACCCTCCCTTATATCCAGTTGTTTGCCTTTTGGATCTTAGAGCTAGATTCATGTTCAAGTGGCGACTCCACTTCTTTCATTTCTTACAAGAATTTCTACTAGAAGCTCACTTCTTGTGGATCTCTTGATTTTCTTGAGCAGGGGTCTCTCTCTAGCATCCATTTGGTCCCTCCTTATCCCTTCAAGCAAGTCATCATGGATGATTCGTTTACCTCGTGTCATTTTACTAATTTTCTCCATGATATGTCGGAAGAGGCCATTCATAAATTGCCTTTGTTCTCGGGTGGTGATTCAGTCACTGCTAGAAAGCATCTATGCAGGGTTACTCATACAATAATCAAATATTGTAGTTCTTCCCAATATAAACATGAAGATGTCAAGATGCGTCTATTTGCCTTTTCTTTAGAGGGTGATGCTTTGAATTGGTTTCATAATTGTCCTGAAGATTCTTTCGCTTCTTTACAAGACATCATCAATGCTTTTACAGATAGATATGGTGATCAAGGTGGCTCGCCTTGTGCCCCTAATACTATGCAACAGAATGAAAGTGATCTTGTAAAGGATCCAACTGTCAATGAAAGATTTCAAGACAATTCTCCATATCAGAATGTGCCATCCACTTGTACCGTTGCAAGACAAATCCATGATAGTGGAAAAGCAGGAACAAGTTATCAAATCAGCATCGACAATGAAAGGGAGAATGATAAGCATCTTATAGAGGAACTAAAGCAATTGGTTAAAGACACGTAGTTCAGTCAAACACAGCTGGTAAAAAATATGGAGCTTAATTGAGAAAAATTTATAACTGATTACGTCAAGGATATGAGAACTTTGTACACTCAACTGGAAAAACGTGATGAGGAAATGGAAATCATGAAAATTAAACACTTCGATCACGTAGCCACTGTAATAGAAAAGTGTGCTCAGAATATGGAGGATATGAGGACCAACATGCAGAGTTATCATGCTAAGGAAATGGAAACCATGCAAGCTAATCATGACAGGGAAATTAATTCTATGCAAAGCAAGTTATTAGCCCTAGAGGAAAATATGACGATCATGGAATTTAATCATTCAAAACGCGTGACTGCCATGGAAACAAGTTATCAAGAAGAAATAAGTTCGATTCAGAATAGATTGTCACTATGGATGAGGAAATGTCCATCATGAGATTCGATTATAATAATCAGTTAGCTATCATACAAGCAAATCATGAGAAAGAGATAAAATTTGTGCAACATTGCTTGATGACCATAAAAGCAGATAATGACAAAGTAATAAAAAATATGGAAGTTGGTCAGATATGTCTTCAGAATAAGTTATTGACCATGGAGGAAAACCATGCCAAGGAAGGCAGTGCTATGAAGGTTGAACACTCTACTCAGATGGATGCCATAACAATACAGGTACAAAAACTTCAGCATTAGTCAGAGGATGAAAGAAACAAGGAAACGTCAACAGATCATAAGCCTGCCTATCTGCTGCAGCAAGCTTCATCTTATTATGAGGTCATTTGTTCCATTGAAAAGTGGCTAATTGAAGGTGACTCGGATAAAATGGAAATTAATAAGAATCAGGTTGATGCTTGCATGTTTGATCCATCGATCATAAAAGATCAAATTATAACTCATGACACCTATGAGACTGATCCATCATTCTTGACAGAGCAGATGCAAAATGAAGAAAGACATGTCATGCATATCATACATACTTCATCTGAGAGTTTTGAAACAGAATGTTCCACATCATCAGTGATACAACCTGCCACAAAGAAAAAGTGCAAGAGAAAGAAAACGAGAAAGAAGTTTGATGCATTTGATGGCCACGAGCATGTTGATTTTCGGATACGAAAAAGTCCTACCATATGCAGGATTGGACATGGCACATCCGAGAAACAACCAACAGATTTGCTTGAAAGCAAGCAAATGCTCAGTATGCACTATATTGAACGCATCTGATCCCATGGGGCATCTTTGTATTGGATTTCTAACCTTATGCCCTATTATTTCAATATTTCATTTTGTATTTAGATTTATGTTTTTCATGTTATTAGGATAGTTAATAAATGAAGAGTTTATATCTTTCCTATGCTTAACATTATATGATTATTTTTGGATGGACGCTACTTATGTTGTGTGTTGCGTGGATGCAGATTCTGGATTCTCACATTCCTCTGGTGCAACAACGTGTCCCAAAATAGAGCCAGATGTTGACCACTGTGTGTCAAGACCCATAGTAGTACACCCCTTTTTTTGCGAAAGGGATAGCGCCTGATCGATGTGTTCGTGTCGTGCAACGATCATCATCAGCTTGATTATCATGTTATAATGTAAACCCATTCTGCATGTATATGATGTAAATAATCTCAGCGCATCTGTGTTATGTATGTAATTGCCTAGGTAAACCTAATTTTTTGGTGACGACCTACATTCTGGGAGGTTTTTTGTCTCACCGATTCATTCTCGGATGGTCGGCAGAGTTTTCCTTCAGTCTTAACCCAGAGACGGAATGTATTTTGTCACTAGGATCTTAGGGGAGTCCTACTGTTTTAGATCGAGTCTATGTAAAAGTGATTTGGGAATAATCCTGACTATTTGGTTAGGTTATTTTATTACAAATTGCTTGGTCTGCTGGATTATATTTGTGTCGCAAAAATGGGTAGTCTGTGAGGGTCTATCACAAATGGGTTTTCCCCCTTGAGATGTAAAAAATATGAAAATTATGATGTAAAGTGTTTTGAGGGTTGGAAAAATAATTTATCCCCTCATAGGTTAATTAATTAAATTTTCCGGCCAAAAAATTAATTAAAATCATAAGCCATAAATTTAATAAATTTTAGGTCCTAAGTAAATTTAAATTCTCCGAAAGCAAAATTCGTCGGTCCTTAAAAGTTAAATTTTAAGAGGTCTAGGGACTAAGGTAAATTAATTATTTTGATAAATTTTAAGCCTTTGATCCCTGGGGTTAAGTCAAAGTCAAAATTTTGAGGAAATTAATTCAAAAAATTAATTTTTGAATTAATTAAAATGCATTTAGTTGAAAAATTCGAATTTCCTCAATAATTTAAAATTTCGACGGATGAGATTAAAAGAAATTTTGATCCTCATCAATGGTCGAGATTGCTTTGACGAGGATCACTCGAACTAGCCGTTGGAGGATTTATCTTTAAATAGGAAGTCATTTGTCAGTCCATTCATCCGACCTTTGAGTCGTGTGCTAAAGTGAAAAGCTCTCGTGTAATCTTTTTTTTTGAATAATAACGGAAGACTTTGGGGTTAATTTTCGCCAGTGTTACTCTTCATGGAAATACTATAAGATGTATCGTTTTTCATGTGTAATTTTTTTTTTAGCCATTGATAATAGCTTCTGAAGAGTGATTTGAGTACATGTATCTTGCTCAGTCGTTGGGGTTTAAGTGATAATTTAAATTTTGAATGTAATAGCAGGTATCTCTATTTATATGAATTTTATTATCATTTTCTCGTTCTATTTTGATGGCTGAAATGAGTTTTGCAGGAAAATCTTGATTTTTAGATCATCGGGCGTTCGGGGAAGTTTTCAGTTGGACCAGCCAAGTCCTGATTGATGTTTTCTTAAGAGCCCGACTTAATTTGATCCACGGCTTATCATAAGATTTTTACTGGTGATGCATGAAGGGTTTTGAGCTCAACACCTCCTTTAAACTTTAAAAATTTAAATTTTTTACGTGCGAAATTGATGAATCTCGCTGTTAAGAGACATATATTATTAGATATGGGAGCGGAGTTAGACTCACACTCCCTAGATCTGATAGATCTGTCATTCATGTGCATAGATCTGTAATTATTTTTGGTTTTATGACTTGGGTTTTTCTGGGTCATTGTATATATCGTTTGGGTGTTTCTTGTTGTCTTGCAGCTACAGATCTGAGGAAAAAATCCGTGTAGAGTCTAGATCTAGGCCCTGGAGGGTAATATCTGGATCTCTGGGGTTTTTATTTGCATAATTTTGCAGGGAGATTATCCAAAAAAATTTGCAGTCTAGGGTTTCAATTTTTTTTTAAATTTGGAGAAATTTTATAAGGGAAGATTTTAATTGAGATTTCTGAATTTTTTTAAGGAGGTTCTCGTGGATTTAAAGAGATCCTGGGCCACCATTTTTACTGATTGATTTGTTGCCTGGCTTTTTGGGTCCCTGCAAAATTTCAAAATTTTATTGTTTTGAGGTTTCTTGGCTATATTCTCCTTGCTGGAAATCTTCTTGGCAACTGTCGGTCTACTCCTCTCCAATCCTCTTTGCAACTGCAACTCGGATTTGGATTTCTTGGCTAGAAATCCCTCAAGGCAGCGACTCTCTCTACCTTGGTTTTATCCCATTAGGTACTGTTTTGCTTCGACAACAACAACACCCCACCAACTTCCCAATCCACAATCTACCCACAGCTCCCTAAGCCCAAGCAGCTGAAGAAACTGAGCCTCTTAGCTCTACGCAATCCCGACGAGACTGAATCGCTCCTCTGGCCAATTGCATCAAGCTTACCTGATTGAGTAGGGTGACGTGGCTCTTTGTGAGCCTCTTCTGCCTCTCTCTCTCTTTGTGCTAGCCCTTTCTCTGGCTCGAAATGATGATGCAGGCCCTCTGCATCACTCATTCTCTGTTGCCTTTTGCTTAGAAACAACTCTGTCTCTTGGGACAACTATTTTTGCTGCAAATTTTCTGATTTCTGCTGTTGCCTTCAGTTCTCTCGTGATCTGCAACGCTCTGATACCATGTTGAAATTTCTAAGTCTAACACGTTAGAAATTCTTCTTGCATTATTTGGATTATTTCACCTACTTGTTTATTACTTAACAAGTTATTTAACCATATAAATACTGAAAAATAAATGCAAATGCAGTCTCAACTCATATACAGATCATCAACTGAAATAATAAACAAAGACACAAGGGGCACCATTATTTTTGGACAACCGTCCCCGGAAAAACCCAACTTGGGAAAACCGGTGCAACAGTTCTGAGGGTTCTATTATTAAGCAGCTTTCTTTAGTACAACTAGGGTGCCAAACTGGTTCACCCAATAGAGATTTCTATCTGGCAGTAATACCTCTCTTCGAAAGTAGATATTTCGCAAGTCTTCCCCACGAAAATCCTTCCATCACTTCTCCAAGGTTTTGCGTAAGCCTTGCTAGCCTCTTCGTAGCTCTGGAATGCCCTGCATCAACCCTTAGACCCTCTGCATCAACTCTCTAGCCCTCTGCGTCACCCACGCAGGCCCTGTTAGCCTCTGTGCAGTCTCTCTGGCCTTCTACGTGGCTCCTGCTGGCTCTACGTAGCCTCCTCAATCATTGCGTTGGCCCTTTGGCACTATCTCTGTCTCTCTGCTATGCACTCACTGGCCCTCGTTACAACTTAGATCACTTATTCGATTTCTCTCAGCAAACCCCGCTCCAGAAAATAAAACTGACTGACCAATCTTGGTGTATCTCCCACTGACCCTCAAGCCTCCTCTTATACTTTTCCTGTTGACGAATCAACAGCCAAGATTAAGTCCCTAATCAATGGCTAAGATTAGAACTGGCTTGATCCTTGTCACTTAGAACTTTCTCACCTAGTTTTATTAATACTCATTAATATTTTAATTTTCCTATGTTCGGACTTAGGAACTCCATTAACAATAGTAATTATTTTAATATCTCTCTAACCAGGTGGAATTTCCCCAAACCATTTCTGGGTCTTGGAGATCTCATGTACTTTCATGGCTAGATCACATCTGATGCTACCACAAATCAACAGGTAACAGGGCAATGAGTCACATGTAGGGGGGAGTCAAGGCACTAGATCTCAACTCACCCTTGTTGGCATTAGGTACTCGTTAAACCCAAGTTTTGAAAAAACCCTTATAGGGCGTTCTTTTAGTGTGGGTAAAATTCTATTCGGTGCCATAGTTGACACAAGGGTTGGAGACTTCTCCACAAAGATCTTTCCAATAGGATCTAAGCACTTGTACAACTATTCTAGACTAGATTGGGTGTGTTAGTAATGAAAATTTGGAAGCCCAAATTTCTACTGCGGCAACTGATTAAGTTCCTTCTATTTGTTAATTACTGAAAAAATTATTCACTACTTCCTACAACAAATACCGAACTAATACACTACAGCCTTCACCAATTAAAATTATATGCGAAGACAAAAAAATGAGCAAGAAAGAAATACACAACACATTACACTGTTATTTTTTGACAAATGTCCCTAGAAAAATCCAGTGTGGGAAAACTAGTGTAGCAGCGGAGGGTTTGTATTATTAAGCAGTAGTTTTTTGAATACAATCTCTGGATGCCTTGCTGGCTATCCAGTACAGAGAATATGACTGACATAAGATTAGTGAGAAATACCTCACACTATCACTGGCAATCCCAACTGATCCAGCCACAAAATGGCTTGTCCCTTGCTGCCTCTGCTCAGTCACTGCGTAGGCCCAACGTCATAGCTTCTAGGGACAACATCACCCCTTCTGCTGATTGATTTGCCTCTGAGACTTTGATTTTGTCCTCGCAGTCTCACACCCCGGCTTCCGGCTTCAGAAATCGATCTCTCCAGCGAAAATACGGATCTCCTTAAGGCTCTGCGCTGCCTTTGCGTCAGCCTATGCTGCCCAACGTAGCCTCTACACTACCTCTCCCAGATCTCTCTCTGCCTCCTCTACTGAGTATTCCCGGATTAGGAGAAATCTCCAACTAGAACTATCCCTACCCTTCACTGCAAGAAATCACTTTGAACTTCTCTCCAACAACTGCTACGCCGCTATCTTCAGAAATTCAATCTCTAATCTCCCACTCGATGTGTTTTCCAAATGCCCATCAAGCCTCCTGTTATAATTCTTCTGTTGAGAACCAACGGCCCAGATTAGATTCTAATCAACGGTGCAAATCATTTTGGCTTGATCATTGTCTTCTTCTAGAAGCTTCACCCACAGTTAGATTAATACCCTTTAATTATTTTAATTTCCTAAATTTAGACTTAGGCACCCATTAAAAATAATTAATTATTTTAATAACACTGATTCTGGGTGGAATTTCCCAAAACGATTTCTGGGTATTGTGAAATACATGTGTCCAAGCCTCCTTGCAAATTTTGAGGCTTAGAGCATATCCGATGCTACCAGAAATGAACATTTAATCACTAGACTCCAATCCCATTCTCTAGCCCAAGGTTCATAGCTAACAAAAACATGGTTTTGATCATCATCCAACACTCTGGAAGGTAAAATAAGGCCAAGGTAAACCTCACTACAACGACCATGTCATTTTAAAAAATTAAACTGCTTTTATTTTCTATTTTATATAAGATAAAAATGGAAAAATTAAACCTTTTTTATTTTCTGTTCAATACCATCATCATCTTTATTCCCCATATTGTGTTATGAACCTTCCTTGCTTGGGCATATTAGTGGATTTACCGTACATTTTATTACCATATTTCTTCTTCCTATGCCAATAGACTATAATCCTCTCATATCTTCTCCTACTTCCTTTTGCATGTCCTTAGTTATCCCTTCCTGCCTCATTTGATCATTTATCGCCTCTACTTGATCTTAGACTGAGTCATAGTTGAATGTACTTAAGTCCTCCTTCCAAGAGTTTAGTATTACTAAAATAAGTGTACTTAAGCTGTTCTTGTGTACAGTTTTCCTAAGTGGCAAATTCTGAGTATTAATATAGAGAGTGTGCACACATGGTCCTATGTAACTAAAGCAACACCGCTTCCCTTCTATAGCCTTGTATTGTATACAGCTATGGTATGGAAACACCATGGAAGCATTGAGAAGTATTTCTTGGACATTCTTGCATGGAAAGGCCCAAGGAACATTTCCCGTACATTCCTTAGCAGATTTTAGTATAGAAATGTTCCTATATTGAAAACGTATTTTTAATTTTAATTTTATTTTGAGGTTTGGGTGGGCCCATGGGTCAGAAATTAAGAAAAGGCTAAGAATATCACTCTTGCAGTTAAATGTGTCCATTGATTGTTGGGTCCTCAACTAAATATCCATGCTGTTTGAAATATATAAAAATATAACAAAATATCCAACAGGATGTTACGTTCGTTGGCTTGACTTATTACAATGCAAGTGACGATAATATTAAAGAACTTCATCAATAAGAAATATTACTTCTGTAGTGGTTTATAATTGAACATAACAAATGTTACTGTCTTATGCAGCTATTTGAAATGGGTTTGGAGCTGTCCCTTGCACGACTAAAAGCACTAGCCAAGTTTGCATTTGGAATGGGTTTGTCACAGGTTATGCTTCTTTCAAACTTCTTATATCTGTATTTTAGGACTTCAGTGTGAATCTATTTAGTAGGTTTAAGTGCTCCAATGTTTAATTGGGGTATTGGCTTTTGTTTTGTAATTCCATGTCAATACCAATTTGTACAAGTGGAAGCCATTTCCTGTTGATTCAAATCAATTACAGAATTTTATTGGGAATGTTCTTTATGTTCAGAATATAGCAGAAATGTTCTTCAGCAGTGCATATTTATGTCAATGAATTAAATATACATGCAGAAAAACAGTCCATATTAATTTGCATTAAACAGAATTACAAAACGTAAAAGGACATTGCTATATTATAATACAAGATATTGAAATGTCCAATGAACCTGGTGTGACCCGAGTAAACTAGCACTTTTCAGGTAAGTTCATGGTCTTACCTGAACTATTAAAGATTCCTTTAGCAAAGGCACATTGAGCTTTGGTATGATTAACAATCATTTTTATCAAGTTTTATTCATATTTTTATTTTCAATTGTTTTTCTTTAATTTTTTGATTGAGAAAATCCGTCTTATTTTACATTACAGAACAATAGGGTTACATCAGTGGGCTAAAAGGAACCTACTTTTCATCCTCTTCCTAGACAGGCAAGAAAGTTCAACATTTCATCCTTAGCCCCTAACTACATTGAGTCTATATCTATCTTAAAAAAATAATCCTAGCTGTAAAATGAGGAGCTGCTACATCTGATTTAAAATTTGATTGCTCCCCTGAATGCAGTATGGAGGGGTCATGATAGGTTGCCCTTGTTAGAGACTTCAAGTAGATGCTTTATAATGCTCATATTTTGTACTCTGGAATTTTTTAAAGAAGAATGTTATTATAAAGTTACTTTATGATGTAATACAGTTATTATGTTAATTAAGTAGCCCAAGGGGAGAAGAGAGCACGAGAAACATGGATCATGATTATTCTATGTTAGCTTCCATATTGGAAGAAGAAGTCGCTTGCTTAGCGAGTTTTGCCTCCTCTGAGGATTGGTATATAGATAGTGGAGCTTCCTGGGACATGACAGGAATATGAGAATGTTTTTTGAATTATTAGGAAGAAAGGATGAACTTCTAGATCACCATGGGAAATAAGTCAAAATGTACCCTTGTAGGAAGAGGTACTATAGTATTTCAAACAGAAGTAGGGATCGGCTTCAAGCAACCAATTCGTTGCATGTGTCGGGATTGGGGATGAACTTACTCTCTGTATCTCAGCTTCAAAACAAGGGCTATGATGTTTTCTTCATTAAGGAGAAAGTATATGTCCAACACCCGAGTTGGAAAAAGAAGGCCCAGATTGGAGTCAGAAGTAACAAGTTGTATAGATTACTGCTAGAATCTCCAATGGCACTGATAGGCAGTAGTGGGAAAAAATATTTGAATGAACTATGGCACAAGAAGATGGGACACTTACACCATGGGGCTCTAAGAATTCTCGGAAAAACCGTATCAGGAGTTCCAGAGTTGAGTATCGAACGAGATGATGTATGCAAAGGATGCGCACTAGGCAAGTACGCCAAAGCTGCATTTTCCAAAAGCAACAATAAGGCTAAGAGTTTTCTGGGATTGATACACTCACATATCTGCGGAACCACGTCCACAAAGCTCTTAGTGGTGTCGATTACTTTGTCACCTTCATTGATGACCTTTCCAGAAAGACTTGGATCTACTTTCTAAAAACCAAGGATGAGGTTTTTAGTCGATTCAAAGAGTTCAAGGCTCTAGTTGAGGATCTGACATGAAAGAAGATAAAGATATTGTGCTCGGAGAATGGTCGAGAGTACGTTGACAAAGACTTCACCGATTTTTGTGCTAGGGAAGGCATCAGAAGGGAGTGGACAACCCCCTATAATCTGGAGCAGAATGGAGTAGCAGAAAGAAAGAACAGGACTATTGTGGAAGCAACCAGGGCGATGTTGTATGATCAAGATTTGCCCAACTTTCTATGGGCAGAAGCATGCAACACGACAGTGTATGTCCATAATAGGACTCCTCAGAGGGCATTAGGTAAGATTACTCCGGAGAGTGTCTTCACCGATAAGAAACTTGAGGTGAGTCATTTAAGGATATTTGGGAGTTTGGCATACTACCATGTACCCGAAGAAAAGAGGAAGAAATTGGATCAGACTGCAGAGAAAGGATATCTTGTGAGATATAGCAAGAATGCTAAGGCATATAGAATCTATCTTCCAGGGAATTGGAAGATTGTTATTCAACGGGATGTAAAGTTCATGGAGGACAAAGCTTTCAAGAAATCCTGAGAAATGCCTTCGGAAGAGCAGTCAAAGGATGATCCGTTGGTCCAGCCATTTCATCCAGCGCAAACTAGCACCAGTATTTCTCCTAAAGGCAAAACTCCAAAGGTATTACAACAGGTGGTGTTAGGATATTCTGACACATAGGAAATAGTTAAGTATAACCTGGTCTAGTGTATAGTTAGGTAAAGTGTGTTTCTTTACTATGTACATTTGTAACTTACAATCCGACGGTCACGATATGTTCTAGAAATGAAGTGATCCGACGGTTCATTCTCTCCTCGGTATTACCGACACTTGATCCGTGGCTTAACACCTGATTGGTCCATGATCTCTATTTAAAAAGCATGGAGGATCATTTGTAGGGTAACCGTTCATGAGAGAAGCTTATGTAAATTTTATTTCTTTTATTAATAAATTGCCCGAAGTGGCCGCGTTGGCTCATGCCGTGGACTGTTTCCTTCTTTGAGGGTTTTAACCACGTCAAGAATACGGGTGTATTGATCTGTGATTTGTTTGTGACCGGTGTCATTTGGTGTCCTATCTCAGGAACTTACCCTGTAAATTCCTACATGGTATCAGAGCTATTTGAGGGCCGCATCCATTGGTGATCCAAATCCGAAGCGGTAGAACTGCATCCGACTGTCGTGTCCTAGATCTATTGTTTCTGACGGATTTCGGGCAGAGAGGATTGCGCCATTGTGTTAGGAGCATCTGCTCCAGTGAGGAACCCCTTTCGTTTGACGCGAAAAGGTTTTCGGTAGCCCTAGCTACGTCATTTTTAAGATCTGGAGGTATACAATCTTTATTTGTAGTTTTAGTTATTCATCTCTTTGTTTATTTCGGTTTATTTAGCTCTCTGTTTTTTTTATTACCGAATCTATACCTTTCATTTCTGCGTATGCTCTTTGCCCTGCAACTCTGTGCGATCTGGGCAAATCAGAAACAGAAAGGAAGGATTTTTCTTGTGCATACGCTCTTTTCCGCCGCGCCTTAGTGTGATCTCGGAAAATCAGAAACATTGAGGAAAATATTTAGGTTTTGGCGAAAGGTAACTTCAAGCCATAAGGTTTGGTTTTTTTTGTATGTCTGTGTTGGGTTGTGTGGTTTTTTGTTTTGTAGAGAAAAAGAGTTTTTTCATGTAAGCACGCACTCCAAAGCTTCAATGACTCTAAAAAAAAACCCCTTCCTCTTTTCCAAAAATTATTGACCTTTTAAACTAGCTCACTTGGTCCAAAGTTACGTTATGAGAATAGAGGTCTTGGGTTCAAGCCTTTCTTTTGTTGAGTTACTTTTTCAAAAAGCACATATAACTTATGTTTTAAAGTTACTTTATGTAAAAGTGTTCTCACCCATTATAAAAAGTGAGTCACTTATAATTCTAAAGTCTCTTTATCTTTTATTTAAGTTACAATTTAGTGAGTAGCTCATAAAGTACCATTGTAAAAGTGACTTTCACTTATTTATAAAAGTGGGTCACATAAAATCTTTTTTTAAAGTGAGCTAATTAGATTAAGTTTGGAAAGAGGGGGATTTGTTTTTAAAATATAACATTATCATTCACTTCCGCACATTCACGCACTTCGTCGGCATCTTCAACAACTTTTCTTCAAAAAGCCATAACTTCTTTATCTAGAAGCCATTTTCAGAGCCGTTTTTTTTAATCAGCCTAATTTTTCGATATCTTTCCATTGGAACACTTAGTTTCAACATCTACAACTTCAATTTCTGTTAAAATGGAAAGTCCATGCCAAGTTATTCTTGACAACACCAACTATTTCCAATGGTGGTCCTACATTGTGGATTTACTTAGAAGTAAAGGTCTTTACAGAATAGCCTCAGGCCAAGAAACTAAACCTAAAAATGAAGATAAGGTAGCCAAAGGGGAAAATAGGCAATATCAAAGCACGTGGGTTGATAGGGATGCTTATTTCTCCAGACCTTAGATTCCATATCGCAGAACTTGATACCCCTAATGAAGCAATGAAACAACTCACTAAAGTTTTTGGAATTAAAAATGAAATTAGAGCCCATCAACTCGAAAGTGAGTTGCTTATGTTGGACCCCAATAACTTTTCTTCCATTGAAGAATTTTTGTCCAAGTTCAAGACCCTTAGACTTCTCTTGGAAGGTGTTAAGGTTAAGAAAGAAGATGGTAGCCTTATCTATTCCATTCTTAGTAAGTTGGGACCAATCTACTCTGTGTTTGTTTCCACCTTCCATTCTACTAGAGAAGCCTTTATTTCTCAAGGACAAGACTACAAGCCCCCCTCTTTTGATGCCTTTTGTGATTCTTTAATAAGAGAACAAGAAAAACTCTTACATCTTAGTCTTCTTAATCTTGGAAACTCTTTTAAGAAAGCCTTAGCCGCCCAACAACAATCAAATTCAAAGAATCCTAAAAAGCAGTATCCTAAAAAGCATTGTCGATAATATCGGCGATATATCGGCGATATTCGTAAATATCGCGATATTTTTGGCAAAACGATATATCGCCGAGAAAATATCGGCAAATATCGGAAAATATCGGCAAAATATCGCGATATTTTGAAAATATCGGCTATATTTAAAAATTTGAAAAAATTATTTTTTATGCTTGCCGATATTTGCCGATATTTTGCCGATATTTTTGCCGATATTGCCGATAAGATATTTTCCGGACCATTGCCGATATTTTGCCGATACCGATATTTTCAACACTGCTAAAAAGAATGGTCCTAAACCAAACAAGGGTCCTAATCAATTTCAGTCTCAAAATGAAAAATCATTTCAACAAAATGATAAGGCAAATAAAAACAAAGGGAAGAAGACTGATAGACATTGCCACTTTTGTAATCGAGATGGCCACTTAGAATCCAAATGCTTTAAGAAGATGAAAGCCTTGGAAGCAGCAATGAAGACGCATAACATCCATTTGGAGCACTCTTCAACTTCAACTTCATCTTCAGGAATAACACTTTCTGCATGTGGTTGTCAAGCATCTTGGTCTGATTATACACTAAATGTATCTTCTTCTTCTCATTCTCATGAGTGGCTCATTGATTCTGGAGCTTCTTATCACATGGCCAAAAAGAAAACCATGTTTTCTTCTTTAAATGATTGTAACACCAAATATATATATATATTGGTGATGATAGATCTCTTAGTGTTGTAGGGACTGGAACTGTTCATCTAGACAATGGTCAATTTAATGATGTATTATGTGTTCCAACCTTATCCTGCAACCTTCTATCTGTATATCAGATAACTCATTCAGGTGAAGGTAAAATTGTTGAATTCTCACCTCATGATGTTGTAATTAAGTACCTAAGAGATCCTAGACAGATTTTAGCTATTGGCATTGCTGATGATTCTACAAGGTTGTATAACTTTAACAACTTTGGGTTATCAACTCTTCCCTCAATATTTGTTGCTCATAATGATGAAGTGAGCAAACTTTGGCATGAGCGATTTGGTCACTTAAACTATCGCTCCCTTCAAAATCTATGTAAAGAAAATATGGTGACAGGTCTTCCTATGGTATCTTGCAGAGATGGTGTTTGTTCCAGATGTGTACTCAGAAAACATCATCAGGATAGTTTTGAAAAACGTGCCTCTTGGCACGCCTCAGCCCCTTTATAGTTTGTGCATAGTGATTTATGTGGTCCACTTCTAGTTGTTTCATTCTCTGGCTACAAGTATTTCTTAACGTTCATTGATGATTTCTCCAAATGAACTTGGGTATACTTCTTAAAAATCAAGAGTGAAGTATTGAAGGCCTTTGTTGAGAAACAATTTGGACATCAAATTCTTAAGCTAAGATCTGATAATGGCGGAGAATATGTTAACAACAAATTCATCAACTTTTGCACCGAGCATGGAATTCAAATGCAACATACTGTTCCATATACTCCACAACAAAATGGTGTAGCTGAAAGGAAGAATCACACCTTAAAGGAAATGGCTAATTGTATGCTTCAATCTAAAGGACTTAGTCTTAATTTTTGGGAAGAAGCAATTAACTGTGCAAATTACATAGTAAATCGCACTCCTACTAAGGTTTTAAAGAATATCACTCTAGAAGAAGCATGGAGGTCAATTAAACCATATGTAAGTCACTATTGTGTTTTTGGAATCGAAGCATGGACCCATATTCCAGATGAGAAACATAAAGCTTTAGAACGTAAGAGTGAAAAATGTATTTTTGTTGGATATTCTGAAGATGTCAAAGGATATAAACTTATTCCACTTAAGTCCAAAAATGTTATCATTAGTAGAGATGTAAAGTTTGCTGAAAATATATCGGCCTACGAGCCTAGTTCGGCGGATGTGCCACCTCTCTCTATCCATTTTACTTGTGAAAATATTTCTTCTTCAGATGATGACATCGAGGATGAAAATCCTCCCCACCTTCTCAGGATCCTCCTTCAGCCCCTCAACTTCCAAAATGGATCCGTGCTACTCGGGATGCAACAGGTACTCTTGTAGGTGATCCTTCAGATTAGCGACGTACACATTCTCAGTTTGATAGAGCCTCTTCTTTATTGGCTCAAGCTTCAACGAATTATGATCCTGACACCTTTGCAGAAGCTTCAGGCCATGCAAATTGGGACACAACTATGAATGAAGAATATCGTTCATTATTTGCAAATGATACATGGGATCTTGTTCCTCTTCCAAAGGGAAGAAAATTTGTTAGCTGTAAATGGGTTTATAGAACCAAGTTTCGACCAGATGGAAAAGTTGATAAACATGAAGCTCATCTTGTTGCTAAGGGCTTTTCAGAAGTTGAAGGCATTGACTATACTGAAACCTTCTCCCCTGTTGCCAAAATGAACTCTATCCGCCTTGTTCTTTCCCTTGCTGCTTCTTTCAAATGGGAAGTCCATCAGATGGATGTTAAATCTGCCTTCTTACATGGGGACTTGCATGAAGAAATCTATATGGAACAACCTCTTGGCTTTATACAAACAGACTCCAGCCTTGTATGTCGGCTTAAGAAATCCCTTTATGGTCTCAAGCAAGCCCCTTGAGCTTGGTATGCCAAAATGGATAGCTTTCTTTTAGATATTGGCTTTTCTAGGTGTCATTCTGACAACACTGTCTACACCAAGAAAATGGGCAAGTCTCTTATCATTCTTGTTCTTTATGTTGATGATCTTATCCTTACTGGTAGTGATCCAAACCTTATAAACCGTGTGAAGTCCAACCTTAAAAAGAAATTTGAAATGACAAACTTAGGACACTTGCATTATTTTCTTGGTCTTCAAGTCTTGCAATCCAAGGAAGGTATTTCCCTTTCCCAGTCCAAGTATGCCTATGATCTTCTACGCCACTTTCACATGGAAGACTGTAAGCCAGACCCTTCTCCCTTTCAGTCTGGAGTCAAACTTTCAGTCACTTGTACTTCCCCTGAAGTTGATGCTACCTTATACTGTCAACTTGTAGGAAAACTTTTGTATCTGACCCATACTTGTCCTGAACTTTCCTTTGTTGTTGGCCTTATTGCTCGGTTTATGCAAAACCCACATGAAAGTCATTGGAAAGAAGCTAAAAGAATACTTCGTTATGTTCGAGGTACAGTTCCATTTGGGATTCATTACAGTGCAGAAGCATCTCCTCTATTGGTTGGTTTCACTTATTCCGATTGGGCTGGTGACCCTGATGATCGAAATTCTACTGCAGGTTATGTCTTCACTCTTGGTTCTGGACCTATTACATGGGCTTGCAAGAAATAGAGTATTGTGGCGTCGTAGAAGCTAGTAAGGAAGCCCTATGGCTTCGTCAGATCCTGTTAGAGTTTGGCTTTCAGCAGCAGCCTCCGACTACACTTTGGTGCAAAGTGCCATTCAAATATGCAAAGATCCAGTCCAACATCAGTGCAACAAACACATTGAACTACACATGCACTTCATCAGAAAGCTCATTCATGACCATGTTCTTGAAGTGCAATATTGTTCAACCGATGATCAAGTTGCAGACATCTTTGCAAAGGCTCTCACAGAGGCGAAGTTTACTAAACTTCGATTTATGGTTGAAGTTCAGGAAGTTGTCACTAAGGGGGGATATGCTCTAATGCCTCCTTCCTTCTCCTATTGTGTCATATTTGTACATCCTTCAATCCTATCCCAAGTTGTTCTTAAGGGGAGATGTTAGGATATTCCGACACATAGGAAATAGTTAAATATAACTTGGTCTAGTGTAGAGTTAGGTAAAGTGTGTTTCTTTACTATGTACATTTGTAACTTACAATCCGACGGTCACGATATCTTCTAGACATGAAGTGATCCGACGGTTCATTTTCTCCTCGGTATTACCGACACTTGATTCGTGGCTTAACACCCGATTGGTCTATGATCTCTATTTAAAGAGCATGGAGGGTCATTTGTAGGGTAATTGTTCACGAGAGAAGCTTATGTAAATTTTATTTCTTTTATTAATAAATTGCCTGAAGTGGCCGTGTTGGCTCAGGCCGTGGACTGTTTCCCTCTTTGAGGGTTTTAACCACATCAAGAATACTGGTGTATTGATTTGTGATTTGTTTTTGAGCGGTGTCCTTTGGTGTTCTATCTCAGGAAATTACCCTGTAAATTCCTACAGGTGGAGTTTCAAGAAGAGGAGGAGCAAATAGATATACCCAATACCAGTGGTAGAACGAGTCAGGAATTTCGACAAATACTACGAGATGCAGAGAATTTCGTCAGTGCACCCAGGAACGAGAAAAGGGAGCGTAGACAGCCAGACAGATACCAAGCCTTGGTGGCTCAGGTTGGAGAACCCTCTAGTTTTCAGGAGGTTGTTAAACATCAAGTATGGCTAGATGCTATGGTGGAGGAATACAGTTTCATAATGGTCAATGATGTCTGGGAAGTGGTACCTAGGCCTCAGGACAGGTCAGTGGTAGGTTCGAGATGGCTCTAAAAAGTCAATACGCTACAGATGGCAGTCTGGAGAAATACAAATCCAGGTTTGTGGCTAAGGGGTATGCTCAGAAGGAAGGGATAGATTACGAAGAAACCTTCGCCCCAGTAGCCAGGTATACTTCTATTAGATCCGTGATATCCCTTACAGCCCAGATGGGGTGGGAGATTCACCAGATGGATGTCAAGATGACGTTCTTGAACAGGGTGATAGAAGAAGAGGTATACATTGAACAACCAAAGGGTTTTGAGACACATGAGAAGAAATCTCATGTAAGCAGGTTGAAAAAAGTCTTGTATGGGCTTAAACAGGCACCTAGAGCATGGTACGGTCTAATTGATGGCTACTTGCAGAAGATGGATTCGTCAAGAGTGATGTGGATCCTAATCTCTACTATCTTGTTGTAGAGAATGAGCCTCTAATCTTGGTGTTATATGTGGATGATCTTTTTTTGACAGGCTCATCCATGCTCATCAAAGACTGCAAGGAGAATCTAGCCACAAAATCCAACATGAAGGATTTGGGACAGATGCATTATTTCTTGTTGATTTGGGGTAGCATCAGATGTGCTCTAGCCATGAAAATTGGTGGAGAGGCTAAAGCACATGAGATCTCCAAGACTCAGAAATGGTTTGGACAGACTGTACCCGGTTTGGGAGATATTAAAATGATTAATATTTTTAATGGAGTTCCTAAGTCTAAACTTAGGAAAAATAAAATATTAATAGTTATTAATATAAAACTGGGTTAGAAGGTTCCAAAGTCATGGATCAAGCCAAATCTAATCTTAGCCGTTGATTAGAGATTTAATCTCGGCTGTTGAAGGACCAACGATAAAAGTATAAGAAGAGGCTTGAGGGTCAGTCGAAGAACACACCAGAGTGATCAATCATTCATTTTGCTAGAGCGGGGTTGCTAAGAAAAAGTGAATCAGTGATCAACAATGAGGGGCAATGAATACTAGACAGAGAGGCAGAGATGGTACTGAGAGACCAGCGCATAAGCAGAGAGAGTGAGAACAACAGCCAGTTCAGGCCACGTAGAGCCCAACAGAGACAACGCAGAGGCCAGAGGGACTGCATCATCCATGTAGAGGCTGCTGGAGTGACGCAAAGGGTCCTAGAGGCTGCGCAGTGCCTTAGAGGGCTGACGCAGAGGGTCCTAGGGTTGATGCAGAGGCCAGAAGGGCCAGCGCTGAGCTTCAGAGTCGCCGGAGAGGGTTTTGTGGGACAGGTTTTCTGAATACCTGTTTCCGAATATAGAGGTATTGTTGCCGTGTATTTTTCTCTATCGGGTGAGCCGGTTAGGCACCCAGTTGTACTCAAAGAAATACTGCATAATAATAAACCCTCATAATAGCTGCACCAATTTTCCCACATTGGGATTTTCAGGGACATTTGTCCAAAAATAACGGTGTCACTTGTGTCTTTGTTTTCTTTCAGCTGATGATCTGTAGATGTTGTGACTGTATTGTGTTTATTTCGGTATTTAAATGTTTTAAATAACTTGTTCAGAAGTTACATTAGAAGAAATAAACCAGCAGAATACAGATTAATTTTCTAACGGATAGACTTAGAAAATTCAACATTTTCTGGGGTTGGAAGTTTGGCAACAGAAGGGTGAAATTTTCCTTGGACAAGGGAGATACGCTACAGATATTTTGAAAAGGATCAGAATGCAAGACTGTAGACCTATGGCTACTCCAATGATCACCAACTAGAAGAAGATTGATGCATTTGAAGATAAAGAAGTCGATCCCACCTTGTATGGGTAGCTCATAGGGTCCCTGATGTATCTGGTCAATACCAAGGCAGACATTTGCTACGCTGTGGAACCAAAGAGGTTGCACTGGGTAGCAACCAAGCATGTTCTCAGATATATACGAGGAATAATCGAGCATGGCCTAATGTACAACCAAGGCAATGACATCAGGCTGAGTGGGTTCATTGACGCAGATTGGGCTAGAAGTTCAGTAGTTCGAAAAAGTACCACTCGGTATTATATCAATATTGGATCAGGAATGACCTCCTGGTGTAGTAGGAAACAAAAATATGTAGCTGAGTTTAGCTAAAGCTGAATATATGGCAACTAGCACAGCGTCGTGCGAAGCCATATGGCTTAGGAAATTTCTTGTGAATCTATTAAGGAGAAAGATGAAAGCGACCAATATTTTGTGTGATAATTAGAGTTGCATCAAGCTCTCTGAGAATCCAGTCTTTCATGATCGGTCAAAGCACATTGATATCAGATGACACTTCGTTAGAGATTGTGTCCAACGAGGGACAATATAGTTGAGGTACACCCCAACAGAAGAACAAGTGGCAAACATCCTCACCAAGGCTCTAGGAAGAACAAAGTTTGTTTATTTTAGGGAGAAGATGAGGATGGTGAAGAATCCGTTATAGTAGCAGAAGCGGATAGTATAAGGAGTTGCAATGCAAAAGTTAGCAGTGGAAGTGCTATGGGCAGCATGATGTAACACATTTAGAGAGAGTTGCAATACAGATGTAGCAGTGATAGTTGCAGTGTCATGGGCAACAATACAGGTTGCAACAATGCAGTAGGTGAGGGGTAGTAGGCCAAGCATCAACAATGCGGAGGACTGATGTTGTGGATCAGTGTGATGCTTCTATTAGGAAGTATTGCTAGAGCACATTCCTCGCTAAGAAGGAGTGTTGATTTTGGGTAGCATCGGGTTTGCTCTAGCTCCAAAATTTTGTGGAGGGCTAGAACACATGAGATCTCCAAGACATAGAAATTGTTTGGAGAAATTCCACTCGAATAAGGAGTTATTAAAATAATTTATATTTTTAATGGGTTCCTAAGTCTAAACTTAGGAAAATAAAAATATTAATGGGTATTAATAAAGATACGGGTGAGAAGCTTCTAAGAGATGAGGATCACATCTGTTTTAATCTTAGCTGTTGATTAAAGACTTAATCTCGGTCGTTGATTCATCAACTGGAAAATTATAAGAGAAGACTTGAGAGTCATTTTGAGACACACTGGGCAAATACTCAGTAACTCGAGGGAAATCGATTCTCAAGGAGAAGGAGTTCGATTTCAGAGGGAGAGTTGTAGGGTGAAGGAAGAGGAGGGTTTCAACATCAGTCAGAGATCGAGGAGGTGGCGCTGTGCCTTAGAGAGATAGCGTAGAGGGAGAGCTCTGAGAGACAATGCAGGCAGGGACGAGATCACACGCAGCCCTCACGCAGATGACGCAGTCCTCACGCAAATGATGCAGGGGTGATATAGTGCAGGATAAAGGGTCTCTGTGGTGTCAGAATTTCGCCTAGCTGAGGAGGAAAATTATCTGAGGTGTTTTCTTGAAGGTTCTCTATGTATTGCAAAATTATTCCTTCTAAAGAGAATGTTGCTGAAGAATGATAAATAAACCCTCATCTGCTGCACTAGTTTTCCCGCATTGGGTTTTTCTAGTGGTAGTTGTCCAAAAATAACTGCGTTGATGTGATTGATTCTTGTGCTTGTATATTAATATCACTGTTATTTTTCTCTATGCTATTATGTGACAACTGTAGTATAATTTTTTTAATGTTAGCTTAATGGTTTTTGTAAACAACTTATTGTGAGAAATAAGTAGGTGAAATAAATCAGTTACTGCAGTAGAGTTTCGTGTCAGAAATTCTAACACTATAAACTCTGTTATTTGCCAAAGATCTAGCCATCATTCTTCATTAAAACCAGTCTTTAGTGATTAAGTAGCAAGAGAGAGCCCTCTCTGAAGTTGGAAGGGCTAGATTTCAACTTCTAAGTGGTTTGTTGTTACCTCTAGAATTTCTCTCCTCAACGTAGGGAAATTTACGAAGTGCTAACAATTTCCAAAAATGATTCTTGAGTTTTGGAGAACACCTGTGTTTTTGCCTCTCCACAAAGTTTAGAGATTAGAACACCATCCGGTGCTACAAAAACTAAACACACTACAATTTCTTCACAATAAAAATATTGTGGAAAATAAACTGGAAACTGAGAAAATAGAGCGCACAAAATAAAATTGACACCGTTATTTTTGGACAAAAGTCCTTGGAGAAACCCAATGTGTGAAAACTGGTGCAACAGATGAGGGTTTTATTATTATTATGCAGTAATGAATTTATGAGTACAATTTGGATGCCCAAACTAAAAATCCTCCAGCAAATATCTGGCCAAAATACTTGAGGCAAATACCTCAACTCCAACCTGATCTCAACTTTGAAATCTGACATAACTAGATACTGGAACTGCCTTTGCATGACCCTCTGCACAGTGCTTGCGCAGGCTCTACTCGCTCTGCCTCCGGAACTTCTCAGAATCCGTAATGGTCAAAACTTAAACAAACATTGATATACAAAAGAAAATTCGATTTATGCACAAAAAAATTAAACAATCAGCAAATATTCAATACACAACAGAAATGAGAACCAGCTGAGCCATTTTATTTATGGAATGGAGCAAGTACAATAGTGTGTAAAATGCACCTGGGCTTGCCTCAAGGACAAGCTTTACAGAACCTAGGTGTCAAACAGTAATCTCAAATGCTAGAAAGCGACTGCTCTAATGCTCTGCATTGTCTCCTAGTAACTACAATTGTTGGTTGGAAAGGAGCTACAAGAAACCCTATCTCTGGTGCTTGCAAAATGATGAAACTTCAGCCACAAGCTCATTGGCCAAAACCCACAAAAACCCAGAAAATGTTTGGCCTGAATCCAACCTTCAAAATTTGACCTCCTCTATGACCTACGCCCTCCAAACAGCTCCAGAAATACGACTTGCAAGGGATGGCCACAAAGCCCTCCTCCAAGCTCTAAAAAGAGAGCAAACACCACTCCAAAAAACTCCTCCAACCTCCACAGTGTTGACGGTGCTGGACCCGCCAACATGCCAGGGGCTCTCCCCGGTAAGAAGTTCCAATTAGACCTCAGACCATTTGGTGTAGGAGTCCCAGCAGTGGGTTGTACGGTAATGATTTGACTGCGATTTTGCACAGAGGCAAGTAAGATAACTCTGTTGGTAGAAAGGGTGTGACATATTGTAAGGACCGTAAAATAGATGTAAATACAGTAAAGGGGTTTTTTTTAATCATGAACCTGTAATTAATTTTTTGAAATCTTACAAAATTAACTAACAGAATTAATGAAGGTACTTACTTGTGCACTTGCGGTTGTTGATGCCTCTAGCTACTCTGCTTCGGTTATCAAAAGACCGAATCCACCCAGCCAAACTGAGCAGATCCTCGCTACTCAGTCTAGTAAGCTTCTTAGTTGAAGAAGACTGTTCCCCTGTGCCCAGAAACCTCAGAACAATCTGCGCTTCCAGTGGATAATTTCTGTTTATGTTGTTCTTCCTCCTTCATTTTTCCTTTCCTCCGTTCTTTTCCTTTCTTCCCCCCCCTCTAAAATTCTGCAAATTCTGCTCGGTGGTTTTTATCTGGTTTCTTGGTAGTGGCCACTCTTCCACTAGCAGCCCACCGCTTAGCCTTCTGGTGACACCTTCCATGTCACGTATCATATATATCTCTATTATGGTCACATATATATTTATTTCATTTATAATTTAATTATTATATTTCTTTATGATTTATTAAAGTACTTTTTAATATTAAGATTATAACATTATACTAAGTACCCTTTTAATAAATTTCTTATATATATTTTTAATCCTTTTATTAATTTATTAATAACCTAAAATATATAATTTATATAGCTCTCTTTTAGTATTTATCCATTAATCATGATACATTAAGCAATATGGGTGTTGATGGATGAGTAGAACCTCTATTCGAAGAAGTGTCATGATATTTAATACTTATAGTTAATTTAGTATATAAGTATTAGTGCGGTGTATGCGACACATGCATATGTAGTTATCATATGCATGCATCATATGCCTACTATTATTATTGCGTTCTCTATATTTATAGATAGGTCGTTACATACACTCCCCCTTCAGGAAACTTCGTCCCAAAGTTAGAGTTTTTATTTTATATGATTACTTATGATATCAATTAGTACATTCTTCTTAGGATTGTAAATCCAGGTTAAATTCTTATTTAATGTAAGGATACTATAAAATTGGTGTTTTGAATACTTCTAGGTTTATAATTTTAATGGTCATGCCTTGCCCTAACCAGGTTCCTAAGCTATTCTAAAATCATCCTATCCTTTCTAATCTCTTCCACTCCCATCCTATCTGTCCTCCACTGGAATATGCCATGGCGCCAGTTTTACTGACCTAACCATTCATAAACTCTAAGGATGACAGCGTCGGTTATATCGAACTAATTCCCAGTAGGCATCCGACAGTCATCATCACACGTCTAGGGGAGTGTGATTCGCATAGTCCTCCCATGACTCCAGGGTTTGAAGGATAAACGATGGGCAACACCTCCACCCCTCCCAATAGAATTAGGGTTAATACCCTATCATAGAATCTCTTTGAGCCTTAATTGTTCTGAGGTTTTTGTCATCACGTGGTCATTTTGGTAACAGATATTATCTGCAATCATAAACACTTGTCCATGAATTTATAAAATGTGCATTAACATATTCAAAAACAATTAAATTATGTATAATTCACACATGTCAACTACAGTGTAACATATTTTGCCATATTCTATTCATGTTATTGACTTTCATATTAAAATGTAATTATTCTTTGATTTCTTTCTCATCAATCATATTGATACGCATAAATAAAACATAATTATAATATCTTAATTTTCATCAGAAGCAAAATCACTTAAATATTTTAAACTTTACTTTGACAACTACAATTTAGTAAGATCAATAACATATTCCGTCTTGGTATCCATGTACCAGCGGAATTTAAATAGATATTATGTCATAAAAATTCACGTTTATATATGATCATTCAAAATGGTTGTGAGTCTCTGATTTGCAGTAAAGTAAATATATACAAAACATAGTTTAAAGTTCTTCAAAATTGACACAGATTAGGGTATTTTTGACATATGTTCTCTGTATCTTCCCAAGTAGTTGATCCAGGACTATACTTGTCCCACTGGACCTTAACTTGGTTTACCAAACGATTCCTGAGCTGTCGAACCCTACGTTCCAATGTACGTAATGGTTCGGCTAATATGATTCTTTCGTCCGATACCTGCAGTTCCTTCCATTGAAGGTTATGAGATTGATCAGCTATATAATGTCTTAATATAGATACATGAAATACATTATGAATTTTATGCAAGTGAGGTGGCAGTGCAAGACGATAGGCGACAGGTCCAACTCTTTCCATGACTTTAAATGGTCCAATAAATCGGGGTGACAACTTTGTCCCTTTTCTGAATCGAATAGTACTTTTATTTGGTTTGATGCAGATGAAAACCTGATCCCCTACTTCATACTTCCTATCAGTTCTGTGAGCATCAACATAGCTCTTTTGTCTATCCTGTGCTTCCTTTAACCGTTGTCTAATTTGTCTTAACTACTCTTCCATTTCTTGGATTAATTCTGGTCCTATTATCACTTGATTTTCTAACCTGTCCCAACTTAACGGTGTTCTGCAAGGTTTGCGTATTGTTGACCTCTACTGGTCAACTACCCATGCAGTACACCCCCCTTTTCTTTGAAAAAAGGGGCAGCACCTGATCAGCCTGTCCGTGCCATCCTGCCATCATCAGCAACTTGATCATTTTTTATTGTAAACCCAGTCTGCATGTATTAATTGTAAATGATCTTAGCAGACATGAGTCATGTATGTAAATTGCCTAGGTGGACCTAACTTTCTAATGATAATCTACGTCCCGGAAGGTTTTTCGTCTCACCGATCCATGGATCGGCAGAGTTTTCCTTCAAACCTGACCCCAAAGCCGGGATTGATTTTGTCATTAGAACTTTAGGAGAATCCTAGTGTGTTGATCTGCTAGATTATAGTTGTGTCGCAGAACTGGGTTATTTATGAGGCTCTGTGTTAAAGGGGGTTTCTCCCTTAAGATGTAAATTGTAAAAGTCATGATGTAATGTGTCCTGAGGGTCGAAAAATGTTTTAAATCCCCTCATGAATCCTAAGTCCTAGGTCCTAGGTGATGTTTCCGAAGGTTTAGTTCGATGATCCATTTTAAAATGAATTAAAAAAATTAAAAAATGAATAAAAATAATAAAATAATAAAATAAAAAAAAATAAAAAAAAAATGAAATAAATAAAAAAATAATAAAAAATTAAAAAATAAAGCAAAAAACCCTAACTAATAAAATAATAATTTAAGTGAATAAATCGACGGATGAGATCAAGAGATGTCTTGATCCTCATCAACGATTGAGATCATTTCTACATGGATCAATCGAACTAGCCGTTGGAGTCATTTCCTTTATATAGGGTCTTAGGGGGTCATTTCAGATAATTCGATCTGTGAGTCTAAGACTGAAGAAGCTCTCTTGTAAATCTGTTTCTGGTTAATAAAAGAAGACTTTGGGGTCCATATCTTGCTGGTGTTACTCTCTTAAAATGCTGTGAGATTGTTTCATTTTCTGCATATGTTATTTTCAGCCGTTAATAATAACTTTTTTGTAGAGCATTGTGAGCACAGATATCTTGTTCACTTGCTGGGGTTTGGGTGTTGTTAGGTTTTTTAAAGTAATGGCAGGTATCTCCATTACTTCCTGAGATCTAGCAGCATTTTTGCCCTCTTTATTGACAGTTGTTTTGAGCTGTGCAGAAAACATCATTGAAGGAAATTTTGTGGGCGTTCGAGGAAGTTCTCGGCTGAACCAGCCAACTCCCACAAGCATTTTCTGCTGAGCCCAGTTGGATTTGATCCTGGGTTTATCATTCAATTTATTTTTTTTAATTTGCATGAGATATTTTCTGAAGTTTTTCACAGTGACAATCTGAAATTTCTTTTCTTTAAAGTATTTCTGTGCTTACTGCTGAAATCTGGCTGTTAAGGGGCCAAATCTGTACATTAATTTTCTGATCTAGGGTTTCATTTTTAGTTTTGCTTAGGTCAAGTTTATTTAGGGTTTCAAATTTTTGTTTTATTCAGTTTTCATTAGGGTGTTTTCATTTTACAATTGCAGGGCCGCCGTCAGAAGGTATTTGATCAGCAGACAGAGAGTCATTTATCGCTGAGAAAAGTGTTCAAGTTTCATTTTTGGCTCCAGGTTTCTCTGTCGTTTAGGCATTCTTGATAACACAATCGGGCCAGAGGAAATCGTGCTTGAAATTAGCTGTTGGCATCGTGCATCGCAGCGTTTTCTTTTATGCGTAGTCTTCGACATCCTCACGAAGTTCTGGCACGGAGCAGACTCGCCACAGTTGGTCATGGTTTGAACCACAATTACACAGATCCACGCACCTGCAATACGAAAGGCAGTAGCAGGCCATCAAAACAGGTATAAACGCGTCGGCAGCTAGGTAACGTGAGCGGTAATTTTCATCACGGTTTCAGTTTATCTGCGTCTTGGCATCTAGGGTTAATCATTTCTCAGTGTTTGACAAAAACAAAAATCGTATTCATTTTTTCTGATTGGGTTCATAAGTCTGTTATCATATGCGCATTCTCTGTGGATTTATCTGCATAAAAGGAGGTCCGATCCCAAAAAAACGCCGCCGTCAAAACCTGCAGAAAGCACCTATCCTGTAAGCACCTATCCTGCAGCTTCATCCCTCCAGCCTGCGGCAAGATCCAGCGGCCCCCCTCGACCCCTTTCCTTGCACACGCAGCCATTTGTGATAATCGAACCTCTGCATCCGGTAGTCCTCCTTGGTCGACGTCGAGCCCATCCTGAAAGCGTATCATCGCTGCCGTCGAGGGTCCGCACGCCTTTCCTCACCTGCAAACGATCAGAAGTTTCTGCTGCCGTCCTGCCATACACTAAAGCACTCAGCAAAATTTTGAATAGAGTAGCGTGTTTGAGGCGTCGTATTTTGAAATGCGTATGGGATTGGGCTTGCGTTTCAATAAAATTCGTAGTTAGATTCTTTTTTCTGGTTAAAGTCTTAGAGTTTCATACGATCATGTAATTTGCATCGTTTTCTTTCCGCCTGAGGTTTTCATTCGTATTTGGTTCCTCTCGTTTCATAGCATAGGTTAATATTAGGATTTGTATGGTTCTGTTTTTTTTATTTTATGTTTAGTTTTAAGTGCTGGTTACGTGTTTCGAATTTCATTTTTTCTTTTCTTTTTAAAATAGTTTCATTTTTTAAATATAGATTCAGAAAAAATCAAAAAATAAAAATGTGTATGTTTTGGTTTTTTATATTTTAATATTAGTCTTTTAAATTTAAATTAGATTTTTAATTTGGTTTTAAAATAAAAAGAAAATAAAAAATATAAGAAGGTTAGCATAGATTGTATTTAGATTTTAATTTATTCTTTAAGTTAGGTTGTATTTTATTTAGATTTTAATATAGTTTTAAATTTTTGCTTAGTTTAGATTTTTAGTTTTCATTTTTATGAAAAATAAAAAATAAAAAAGATTTATAATTTTTTTTTTTTTAGATTTAGTTTTATCTTTTAAAATAGTTTAGTTTTAGATTAATTTTTTTAGATTTCATTTTTAACTTTTGTTTTTTAAAAAAAAAAAAACATTGAAAAAAGATTTAAATTTTTTTTTTTAAAAAATATTAAAATTTTGTGGAAAATTAGTTTTTGCCAGTCTCAGTGGTTTTTCATGTTATATCTTTCTTGCTAAGATCTAAAAATTTTCAAGTCGAGATACGAATACGATGTCTGATTAACAATTCATGATTCTTGTGGTGACTTAAGGCATTTATCTCTTCAAAATTTTCAGTTGCCGGATATTGTTTTGGTCTTGTGATTTAGCTGATGATAGATGATTGCTGTTCATGGTCCATATTTTTATATCATTTAACAAGTAATCGTTTTAACCACAATCTCTTAAGACACTGGTCTGCTAAATTAATCAAATCCATCGAGTGCTTTTTATTGTGTCTCGCGTCTCCCAACCAACTGGTCGACAGTTGGTCTCGTCATCTCTCAGGGACTACCCCCCTTAGCCGCGGGAGACAGGCTTAAACGGAGGGATCGGGGATCAGAGTGACAGCCCCCGGTCTGAGCGTTGTCGTGTCAATCTGCGCGACAACATTTTTTGGCGCCGTTGCCGGGGACTTTGTTTTCTCGGCATTTCATCATCTTTTCATCATTCATCGTTCATCTGTCTATCATTCGTTTGAGCCGGCAACGCCAACATTTTTTGGCGCCGTTGCCGGGGATACTTTTTCTCGGTGTTTCAAAACGACTTTTTATCATTCATCGTGCGTCTTTTTGTCATTTGTTGGACCCGGCAACGCCAACATTTTTTGGCGCCGTTGCTGGGGATAGAGTTTTTCTGTTCCTGGAGTTTCATCAATCATTCATCTTCTCATCGTTCTCATCTCTCATTTGAGCTGGCAGATTCGACCTTTAAGGTTATCATTTTGATCTTTTATTGCCTTATTTTTCGCCATATCATCAGCATATCTTCGGTGTGTTTCTTGTTTGGGTGGCGACTCCACTTTCTTATTTTTCCCAGACAAGAAGCCTCCCGCATATCTGTTTGTTGATTGCTTCTGGATCTTAGAATCAGACTCATTGTTCAAGTGGCGACTCCACTTCTTTCATCTCTTAATTTTCTTGAGCAGAAATCTTTTTCTATCATCCAGTTGATCCCTTATTGTTCATCATGGATTATTCATTTAAACCATGTCATTTTACTGATAATCTCCATGATCTTCCGAAAGAGGCCGTTGGTAAATTATTTAAGTTCTCGGGTGGTGATTCGGTCACTGTTGGACAACATTTAAACAGGTTTACTTGTGTAATGATCTTATATTGTAGATTTCCTCAATATAATCATGAAGATTTCAAGATGCGTCTATTTGTCCATTCTTTAGAGGGTGATGCCTTGAATTGGTTTAATAATTTTCCTAATGATTTTTTCACTTCTTTACAAGACATTCTCAATGCTTTTAAAGATAGATATGATAGTCCAAACAGCTTGCCTTCTGCCTCTAAAATTGTGCAATAGAATGAAAGTAATTTGATAAGAGGTCCAGCTGAAAGATCCCAAGACGATTCATCATGTCAGAATGTGTCGTCCACCGGAAATATTGCAGATCAAGTTCATCATAGTGAAAAATCAGGGACAAATGACAATGAAAAAGAAGAGCAAAAGCAAATTATACGAGACCTAATGATGCTAGTAAGAAATATGGAAATCAATCAAACTAATTATGTCAATGATGTGAAAACCAGTGTGGAAAAAGTCTGCAAAAAATCCCGATTTAATCCTAAAAACGCGATTTTTTGAACTAAACGATTTAATCCCCCGAATTTTTGGCGACTTTTTCACAAAGGAAAAAATCATGATTTTTTCCTTATAATCCCGATTTAATCGGGCGCTACCCAAAAAGTCTTCCTCCCTTCCCAGGCCGTGGATAAAGAGGCTGCAAAGGTGAAAAAACTATAAATTGAAGCTTCCATCCATGCATTTTCAAGTTATTGCATTGTATTGTTTGTCATACTTCTTGCGAGCATAGTGGTCTCATTTGTAATCTGTTAGTTTTGAGGTTAAGATATGTTTTTGTTTTCCAAGGAAAGACAAATCTTTATACTTCATATTTCTAGTTAGAAAGCAAAGTATACATTGGCTAAGCCTCCAGGCTTTCAGTGATCCAGACTCTAACAGCCACTGCCCCTTCAAAAGATTACAAAAGTACCAAAAGGACAGGCATACAACAGTCTTCCGTAGAAAGAACCCCACACCATCAAAAACATTGTTACAGTTGTTGAATGCTTCCAGGAGAAACAAAAAAGAGGAGGTCATGAAGATCAAATAACAACATGTCCAAAAAAACAAAACCAGTGCCTCAAAAAAGAACCCATTTTTCAGATAGGAACAAAGTACCTGTGAAATCTTGTGACAACAAAGATCCTTCTTGCAATGAGAGCACATTTTGAAAGGGAATCTTCTTTAGTGGTGAATTCCCTGTAAATGTGGGGAAAGGTTATGTATCAGAACTCCAAGAGTTTTTGAATAATAGATGCCAAGGCTAGGTTAATAATCTGACATCTACTATTTTCTCAGAAAATAAGCAGCTTGGATTCACCAAGCGTTAATTTTCACATCCACTGTGATACTCACTGTTAATGGACCTACCACCTGACACCTTATTACCCAAGCAGATTACAATCTATTGAATAAATGCATGACTTATTTCTTAATACAATTAGTGGAAACAAAAATTAAAAGGGGAAGAGGATCTAAGTGACTGATTACTTGATGACTTTTAGATGACTCATGATATACATTTATTATATTTTTTGTTGATATTTTGACTCTTGAGAGTTGAGACTCGGACAGGACTCAAAATTCAGGTGTTGATTCACTATTTTGATACGTGATGTAGCATTAGACTTCGTATACATATTATATATTAGCTTTATTTACATGTTTATGTGGAAATGCATTTATTTGATGTTGTGGATACTCTAGATGTTAAAAAAAATAAAAAATAAAAATGAACAATTTTGTGTTTTTTTAATTTTGTCGACTTTTTGCCGACTTTTTCAAAAAACTCCCGACTTTGACGAGTTTTTCAACTTTTGGACCCTTGCCGAATTAATCCCGACTTCGACTTTTTCCACATTGGTGAAAACTTTATGCACCCACCTCGAAAAACGTAATAGGGAGATTGAGGTCACGCAAAGTCACCATGCTAAAGAAATTGAGGCCATGAAGACTAATTATGAAACAGAAATTAGAATCATGCAAAGCAAGATGTCAGTCTTAGAGGAAAATATGGTGACCATGAAAGCTGATCATGATAGGGAAATTGACTCTATGCAAAATAAGTTATTCACTATGGATGAGGAAATGACTATCATGACATTCAATCATAATAATCAGTTGGCTGACATGCAAGCGAATCATAAAGAAGAAATAAATTTCATGCAACATTGCTTGATGGACATAAAGGAAAAGAATGATAAAGTAATAAAAGACATGCAGGAGCACCATGCCATACAAATCAGCGCTATAAAGGTTGAAAACTCTAGTCAGATAGATGCATTTAAAATACAGGTTCAAAGGTTTCAACAATTGGAAGATGAGAGAAACCAGCAAACATCAACAGATCAGGAGCCTTCTCATTTGTTGCAACAAGTTCCATCTTATTATGAGGAGGTCATTGATTCGATTGAAAGATGATTAATTGAGGGTGATCTGGATATATTTAAGAATGATAAAGATCAGATACAAGATGAAGAAAGACACGTCACGCATATCTTACATACTTCTTCTGATAGCTTTGAAACAGAAAGTACCAGGTCATCAGTAATTCAACCTGCCAGAAAGAAAAAACGCAAGAGAAAGAAAATAAGAAGAATATTTGACTCATCAGACGGCCGCGAGCAGCTTGATTTTCGGATAGGAAAAAGTCCTACCATATGCAAAATTGGACATGGCACATCCGACAAGCAGCCAACAGATTTGCCTGAAAGCAGGCAAATGCTCAGTATGCACTTTATTGAACACATCAGTATCGCATTTCTAACCCTACTCCTTTTTTTCCGCATTTTCATTTCTGCTTTAGATAGTTAATAAATGAAGAGCTTTTATCTTTATTGTGCTTAACGTATATGATGATTTTTTGGATGGACGCTACTTATTTTTGTGTTGTATAAACGCAGATTCTGGATTCTCACATTCCTGCAAGCAGCAACGTGTCCCCAAGTAGAGCCAGATGTTGACCTCTACTGGTCAACTACCCATGCAGTACACCCCCCTTTTTTTTGCAAAAAGGGGCAGCACCTGATCAGCGTGTCCGTGCCATCCTGCCATCATCAGCAAGTTGATCATTTTTTATTGTAAACCCAGTCTGCATGTATTAATTGTAAATGATCTTAGCAGACATGAGTCATGTATGTAAATTGCCTAGGTGGACCTAACTTTCTAATGATAATCTACGTCCCGGAAGGTTTTTCGTCTCACCGATCCATGGATCGGCAGAGTTTTCCTTCAAACCTGATCCCAAAGTTGGGATTGATTTTGTCATTAGAACTTTAGGAGAATCCTAGTGTGTTGATCTGCTAGATTATAGTTGTGTCGCAGAACTGGGTGATTTATGAGGGTCTGTGTTAAAGGGGTTTTCTCCCTTAAGATGTAAATTGTAAAAGTCATGATGTAATGTGTCCTGAGGGTCGAAAAATGTTTTAAATCCCCTCATGAGTCCTAAGTCCTAGGTCCTAGGTGATGTTTCCGAAGGTTTAGTTCGATGATTCATTTTAAAATGAATTAAAAAAATTAAAAAATGAATAAAAATAATAAAATAATAAAATAAATAAAAATTAAAAAAAAATGAAATAAATAAAAAAATAATAAAAAATTAAAAAATAAAGCAAAAAACCCTAACTAATAAAATAATAATTTAAGTGAATAAATCGACGGATGAGATCAAGAGATGTCTTGATCCTCATCAACGGTCGAGATCATTTCTACATGGATCAATCGAACTAGCCGTTGGAGTCATTTCCTTTATATAGGGTCTTAGGGGGTCATTTCAGATAATTCGATCTGTGAGTCTAAGACTGAAGAAGCTCTCTTGTAAATCTGTTTCTGGTTAATAAAAGAAGACTTTGGGGTCCATATCTTGCTGGTGTTACTCTCTTAAAATGCTGTGAGATTGTTTCATTTTCTGCATATGTTATTTTCAGCCGTTAATAATAGCTTTTTTGTAGAGCATTGTGAGCACAGGTATCTTGTTCACTTGCTGGGGTTTGAGTGCTGTTAGGTTTTTTGAAGTAATGGCAAGTATCCCCATTACTTCCTGAGATCTAGCAACATTTTTGCCCTCTTTATTGACAATTGTTTTGAGCTGTGCAGAAAACATCATTGAAGGAAATTTTGTGGGCGTTCGGGGAAGTTCTCGGCTGAACCAGCCAACTCCCGCAAGCATTTTCTGCTGAGCCCAGTTGGATTTGATCCTGGGTTTATCATTCAGTTTATTTTTTTAATTTGCATGAGATATTTTCTGAAGTTTTTCACAGTGACAATCTGAAATTTCTTTTCTTTAAAGTATTTCTGTGCTTACTGCTGAAATCTGGCTGTTAAGGGGCCAAATCTGTACATTAATTTTCTGATCTAGGGTTTCATTTTTAGTTTTGCTTAGGTTAGGTTTATTTAGGGTTTCAAATTTTTGTTTTATTCAGTTTTCATTAGGGTGTTTTCATTTTACAATTGCAGGACCGTCGTCAGAAGGTATTTGATCAGCAGACAGAGAGTCATTTATCGTTGAGAAAAGTGTTCAAGTTTCATTTTTGGCTCCAGGTTTCTCTGTTGTTTAGGCATTCTTGATAACACAATCGGGACAGAGGAAATCGTGCTTGAAATTAGCTGTTGGCATCGTGCATCGCAGCATTTTCTTTTATGCGTAGTCTTCGACATCCTCACGAAGTTCTGGCACGGAGCAGACTCGCCACAGTTGGTCATGGTTTGAACCACAATTACACAGATCCACGCACCTGCAATATGAAAGGCAGTAGCAGGCCATCAAAACAGGTATAAACGCGTCGGCAACCAGGTAACGTGAGCGGTAATTTTCATCACGGTTTCAGTTTATCTGCGTCTTGGCGTCTAGGGTTAATCATTTCTCAGTGTTTGACAAAAACAAAAATCGTATTCATTTTTTCTGATTGGGTTCATAAGTTTGTTATCATATGCGCATTCTTTGTGGATTTATCTGCATAAAAGGAGGTCCGATCCCAAAAAACGCCGCCGTCAAAACCTGCAGAAAGCACCTATCCTGTAGCTTCATCCCTCCAGCCTGCGGCAAGATCTAGCGGCCCCCCTCGACCCCTTTCCTTGCACACGCAGCCATTTGTGATAATTGAACCTCTGCATCTCGTAATCCTCCTTGGTCGACGTCGAGCCCATCCTGAAAGCGTATCATCGCTGCCGTCGAGGGTCTGCACGCCTTTCCTCACTTGCAAACGATCAGAAGTTTCTGCTGCCGTCCCGCCATACACTAAAGCACTCAGCAAAATTTTGAATAGAGTAGCGTGTTTGAGGCGTCGTATTTTGAAATGCGTATGGGATTGGGCTTGCGTTTCAATAAAATTCGTAGTTAGATTCTTTTTTCTGGTTAAAGTCTTAGAGTTTCATACGATCAGGTAATTTGCATCGTTTTCTTTCCGCCTGAGGTTTTCATTCGTATTTGGTTCCTCTCGTTTCATAGCATAGGTTAATATTAGGATTTGTATGGTTCTGTTTTTTTTATTTTATGTTTAGTTTTAAGTGCTGGTTACGTGTTTCGAATTTCATTTTTTTTTTTCTTTTTAAAATAGTTTCATTTTTTAAGTATAGATTCAGAAAAAATCAAAAAATAAAAATGTGTATGTTTTAGTTTTTTATATTTTAATATTAGTCTTTTAAATTTAAATTAGATTTTTAATTTGGTTCTAAAATAAAAAGAAAATAAAAAATATAAGAAGGTTAGCATAGATTGTATTTAGATTTTAATTTATTCTTTAAGTTAGGTTGTATTTTATTTAGATTTTAATATAGTTTTAAATTTTTGCTTAGTTTAGATTTTTAGTTTTCATTTTTATGAAAAATAAAAAATAAAAAAGATTTATAATTTTTTTTTTTAGATTTAGTTTTATCTTTTAAAATAGTTTAGTTTTAGATTAATTTTTTTAGATTTCATTTTTAACTTTTGTTTTAAAAAAAAAAAAACATTGAAAAAAGATATAATTTTTTTTTTTGAAAAAAATATTAAAATTTTGTGGAAAATTAGTTTTTGCCAGTCTCAGTGGTTTTTCATGTTATATCTTTCTTGCTAAGATCTAAAATTTTTCAAGTCGAGATACGAATACGATGTCTGATTAACAATTCATGATTCTTGTGGTGACTTAAGGCATTTATCTCTTCAAAATTTTCAGTTGCCGGATATCGTTTTGGTCTTGTGATTTAGCTGATGATAGATGATTGCTGTTCATGGTCCATATTTTTATATCATTTAACAAGTAATCGTTTTAACCACAATCTCTTAAGACACTGGTCTGCTAAATTAATCAAATCCATCGAGTGCTTTTTATCGTGTCTCGTGTCTCCCAACCAACCGGTCCACAGTTGGTCTCGTCATCTCTCAGGGACTACCCCCCTTAGCCGCGGGAGACAGGCTTAAACGGAGGGATCGGGGATCAGAGTGACAGCCCCCGGTCTGAGCGTTGTCGTGTCAATCTCCGCGACAACACGTATAATGCTTCAAATGGAGGCATTCCAATCGAACTGTGGTAACTATTATTGTATAGGAATTCGACTAAGGATAAGTACTTTTCCCAGTGTGATTGCTGATCCATAACATACATTCTCAACATATCTTCAAGTACTTGATTTACTCTTTCTGTTTGCCCATCGGTTTCAGGATGATAAGCTGTGCTCAAATTTAGTTGAGTTCCTAAGGCTGACTACATGCAAGTCCAGAATCTTGAAGTGAATCATGAATCTCTATCGGATATAATCTTCTTAGGTACTCCATGAAATCTAATACCCCTAAGGGACCCTCCACCATTGAGATTCTCCGTAATCCCTCACCATCAGAATAGTGAGCTTCGTCATTCCTTCCATTCCCTCGAGGTAGGAACCTGCTGTGTTCCGAAGAGTTCAGTGTTGTAGGAACCTTGTGTTTCATATACGTAAGCAAGGTACTCGAGCTACGTCAACAACTTCGTAAGTATCTCTTACGGGAATAAAATGTGTGCTTTTCGTTAATTTATCCACTACTACCAGAATGGCATTGTGTCTTTGAGAAGTAACAGGTAGTCCAGTGATGAAATCCATAGAAATGATCTCCCATTTGGTCATAGGAATGTCGTGAGGTTGTAAGAGATCCTCTGCTTTTACTTGTTGACATTCTAAACATTTTGCAACAAATTGAACGATATCACGTTTCATGCCCGACCAGAAGAAGAGTTTCTTGGTATCCGCATACATTTTCTTTACTCTAGGATGTGCACAATACACTGCTCTGTGGGCTTCCTTAAGGATAGTGTCTCGAAGATCCCTATTATCAGGAATATACATCCTTCCATGGAATCGTAAGATTCCATCATCTTCTAGTTCATAACCTTCAAACTTATATTCTTTTGGCTTTTTACCCTCAAGATTAGATCTCACCTTTAAATACCAGCTATCTTTTATGAGATATTCTAGTACTCGCTGCCTTAAGTCTACTTTGATAGGTATGAGAGAGAATATCCGTGGTCTTCTGCTTAAAGCATCTGCTACTACATTTTCTTTTCCCTTAATATATGATATTCCAAAGTCATATTCACTTAGGAATTCACTCCATCGTCTTTGTCTAGCATTTAAGTCTCTTTGGGTGAACAAATATTGTAGACTTTGATGGTCGCTTTTAAGTGTAAAACTTCGCCCTACTAGATAATGTCTCCAAATCTTTAAAGCTAGTACTACAATGGCTAACTCTAAATCGTGAGTAGCATAGAGTTCTTCATGAGGTTTTAACTTTCTGGAGGCATATGCTATTACTCCTCTATCTTGCATCAACACTGCACCCAGCTCTTGTTTGGATGCATCAGTACATACCGTAAAATCTTTGTCTATATCAAGGACTCTTAAGATTGGTGCACTGGACAGTAGTATTTTGAGTTCAAAGAATGCTTTATTACATTCCTCAGTCCATTCATATTTAACACTTTTACGCTGAAGGGTTGTAATCGACTTTGCAATTTTGGAGAATCCCTCCACAAATCTTCGGTAGTAACCGGATAAACCCATAAAGCTTCGTACTTCATGTGCGTTTTTCGGTATTGGCCATTCCATGATTGCTTTTACCTTCTCACGGTCTACTGAAATCCCTTCACCTGATATGATATGACCTAAGTTTGAGGCTCATGACGCGCATGCCACAAATCTAGGAAAAAGCGACACTTGGAGGAAATACTCTAAAGCGATCTTTGCATGTAACCTCCAGTTACTAGAAATAGATCCCTAAAAATCTAGGGATGCTTTTTGCATGTTGCTTTTTCTATTCTTGGAAAAATCAACCCATGCATGTAAGTCAAGTTTCCTTGGTCCTAGGTGGAACTGGTTAAAATAACTGTACATGCAAGAGCCTGCCTGTTGGGAGGAAATGCGCATTTTTGGAAGGGAGCTGGGCTGATTGCCCAGGAGATTTGCGCGATTTTTGGGCAGAGCAGCTGACTGCTGCCCAGGATGCGCAATTCCTGGGCTGAGCAGCCCTGCTGGGAGGAATTGTGCAATTTTCTGGATGAAGCTTGACTGGAAAAATTGCGCAATTCTGGAGCCCAGTAGGCTGCCAGACTGAATTGCGCAATTTCTGGAGGGAAGGCTGGTTGCCCTCCAGAATTGTGCAATTTCTTGAGGGAGCTACTTAGCCTACAATTGGACCAAGTCTGGAGAGACAGCCTGTGAGGGGAATGCATCAAGCTCTGATAGACAGGATGCCTTTTTGCAAGAAAATCACTGAGGTTTGTGTACTTGATGAAGCAAGACATGTTGTTGTGAAAGGTTGGTAGGGAGGCTCCAAAACGAAGCTAAGACAAAATTTTGGAGGGTGGTTGTAGCCGCTACAACACACGACAAAGCTTAGCCTTAAGGGCTGATACTCTACCCACCAAAATGAGCTCCCAAACACTGCCTCTACGCTAGCCCAGGTAGTGCGAAAGTCACACTGCCAAATCAGAAGCTCAATCAGCTCCCAAACTCTCCCAAATGCTGACAATCCTCCCTAGAATCCTCTCCAGAAAATATCACATCAAAACTCCACTGCTAAGCACCACCAACAACTCGACCTCCTCTCCCACTGCGTCCTCCAGTAATATGCACCACCTGGAAGGAAATGCTATTGCTGGAAATCACAATGTGATCCTCCTTCTGAAGAAATGAAGAAAACCTTCCTATGGTGGCACTCGAAGTCCCCCGAAGAAAGGGTGAGCTCTTCACCTGAAGAACTCGTGCTAAACAACCAGTGACTCGGCTAAGCAGCTCGAGCAACCAAAGAGAAATCGATATACTCTCATGAATGAATGAAAAGAGGAGAGCTGCCATCCTTATATAGTTTTTGTGGAGCACTTTTCCCTCCATTTTGTCCTCCGTCGTGGGCCCTCACTTAACCAACACCATGGAAAAGTTATCCCCCTCCATGCAAATCGAACTAGGAAGTGAGTAATTCCCTAGTGAGGGTGGCCCCATGCGTAACTTAACTACAAAAAAAAGCATCTCCTAGTATAATCTCCCAATAAAATCGAATGGGGTCCACTAACTCCAAAATTGGCCCCATAATACAAAAATTAATCTTGTTCCAAAATGATTTAGGAAGGGACATGACAAAATTTGACGTCTTGGCTAACTCATGTCTGGAAGTGACTCGTTAGGCCGTCTAGTGAAAATATCGTCCTACAACAACTGAATCAACCCTCTCTACCGTTGAAGCGATCTTCCTCCTTGAGGCTTTTGTGCAGCCTCTAAATGGAATAACTCGGCTTCTTTGCTGCTGCGTCTCTGGAACTTGAAACTCCTCTGGAATCACTGCCTTTGCTCCCTCTTTGTCTCTGTGTCCATTCTAGATTGAATTCTTCTTCCGTGCTTAGCTGTTGCTATTGGTTAGTTTGATCTCCCAAGGAACTCAAGCTCTCTAGTGTGTTCTCCATCTACCCATCAAGTTTCTCTTATAATCTCTAGTTGGCGAACCAACGACCATGATTAGATCCTTATCAACGACTAAGATCAATTCTAACTCGATCCATGTGTGTTTCTATGGAAATCTCACCTTTCTCAATTAATTGCTGTTAATTAATCACTTTTCCTAAGTTAGACTTGGGAAATATTTAATTATTGATCAATTAACTTAATTGAACCTCCTCTAGGTGTTTTCTCCTAAAACTTTTTATGGGTTTTGGAGATCTTGTGTTCCTGACCAAAGTCGAGACTGGAGACTAGAACACCTGTCCAATGCTACGAAAGCTAACACGAGCCACAAGCCATACTTCTTTATACTCGCAACCATATTTTCATTCAGAGAAAGAGAGTAGAGTGACCTCACCTTCCGGTTGGGTTTTTCTCCCGAAAGGGTTTCCAAGAGCATATCTTGTGTCAAATGTGTGTGTGAGCTTTTATTTTGTCGTTCTCCTTTTCCTGCATAATTTTGAATTTGCATGCATGCACTATTAACAGTGAATCTAAAGATTCAAAAATTTAATAAATTTGTACGAGTGTAGAATTTTAGATTTTAAACATAATTTTATCAGATTTGTTGTAACTTGTGATGAATTGTCCAGTGGAATATCTTCAACAGTTTACGGATCATATTGGTATCAAAGCAGGTTTCTTTGGGTGTATTGTGGAGATTTGCTGGGGATCTAGATTGGCTAGGCAAAAGGTCGTAAAACCCTAATCATGGCTGACAAATCTGTGAATAACCCTTGTGATCTTGTAGATGAGATGTTTTTGTGGCTGGAACAACAAGTCGTTGATATAAATCATAATCTAAATTTCCTCATGGCGACCCTGAGCAATAAGCTTGGGATATTTGGACAATATGGAGGTTCAAATGCAGAGGATAAATCAAAAGGGGGATTAGGAGATCGGGAAGAAACGGAGAACAAGCCGAAGAAAGAACTCGGAAAAGATCAACCCAGTTCGAGTGTTGTGAATCAATCACAATGCCTGTTTAAAATGGAAGTGTTGTCGCACGGATTGACACGACAACGCTTAGACCGGGGGCTGTCACCCTGATCCCCGACCCCTCCGTTTAAGCCTGTCTCCTGCGGCTAAGGGGGGTAGACCCTATGAAATGATGAAAACCAACTGTGAACCAGTTGGGTTAGGAGACACGAAAGGAAACCAGCACTTACTTGATTTAGAAGTTAATAGATCAGTGCCTTGTGGAGTTAATGTTTAATCGATTAAGGATCAGATACTGCAGAAATATAAACCATGAAGAGCAATCATTTATCATGAAAAGCTTAACTTTTTCCAGATACAAGATAACCATAAAGGCTCAATAGCTTAGCGATTTAAAAGAGTAAATGCTTTAAACAACCACCAGAGATCACATATATGCAGTAAATCTTGAAATGAACATTTAAACACGATAAACATTAACTCCCACGCCAAAGTATTAGCCTCAGCACAAAAGATGAAACCTAAAAATTTGGCTAAAACTGAAATTGCAAAATACATTTTCCCTTTTTCTTTTTTCTTTTTATATATATATGATTTGAAATTTTTAAGATTTTCAAAGTAAATTTAAAACTAAAATAAAACTAAATTAAAATCTAAACAAATCCTAAACTCAAATCCTAAATAACAAAACCATGCTAAAACTAAAACTAAATCTAAAACTGAGACTAAAAGAAAAGAAAATCTTTTTTTTTTTTTTTTTTAAATAAAAAAATGAAACTATTTTAAAAAAAGAAGAAACTAAAGCTTAACAAAAAATAAAAATTAAATTATTAAACTAAAGGAAAAATAGCCTAAATCCTAACTACGAATCATGTAAATCATAATGTCAAATTTAAAAGACGGAAAATCTACCAAAATACTGAACGCTGTCATTAAAACGAAATCGAAACCCTGGACTGAAATGCGAATGAAAACTCAAGACTTACTCGCGCTAAGACAAAGAAAAACGATACACAGTCATTACCTAGACGGATATTCACGCTGAGAGGAATAAATGATACGCCACGCAGACATTACAAAGGAATTGCCTGGCCCGAGAGAAAAAACGGCGGACAGATTTGCAGCTGTTACCTGAGGATTTCTGGCTGAACGAATCGTTTGAAACCGGGTTTCTTACCTGGAGCGGAATAGTTCACGCCAGAAGGCTTTCAAGCAACCTGGCATCACACGAAGTCATACCCACGAGCAGAAAGATGGAGATCGATGCCTCAACAAAATGCCCTCGAACTGGTCTTCGTGTAAACAAAATGCCCAACGCTGTTTCACGCTGGATACAGTGACAGATAGATAAGTGAACGCGTTTTCCTTTATCCAGTCAATGCACCTTCATTTTCTCACGCCCGTATTGAAACACAAATGTCTGATATTCACTGGAGATGGAACGATTCACGTTGAAAAGGCTCTCAGTTGATGGTTTTCTTTACTTGCGCATGTACAAACCAGCCACACGTATACTTTGCAGTTTTTCTCTTGACGGCTATAAAGCCACGGCGTGGAAGGAAATGCACAGATTTTGCAGATAGCCTGATGTTTTCACGTGGGTGACAGAAAAGCCAAAACCCTTGAAACGAAATATGCTTCCTTCTATGCGTGATTTCTGGGCCTTGATGCTTCCACGGCCAGCCAAGCAGATGGTCAATCAATCAACGCAACACCCAGAGGACCGAGAAAACTCCAGATCTTGTCTCAGGTCTGTAACCTGCAAGAGGAAAACAAAACCCGGCAGATATACACAAAATTTTAAAGTAAAACCCTTCAAAACTATCCTAAAATCACAAATTTTTTTTTGCAGTAAACAAAATCAAAACCCTAGATCCAGCAAAAGAATTACAATATTTACAGATCTAAGGCTCTTTAGTAGCCAGATTTATCAATAATCACAGTAATATTATCAGAATTTAATTTAAATGTAAAATGCTTCAGAAAACCCTGCATGCATTCATAAGAAAAATATTTCGAATGATAAGCCCGGGATCAAGAACTGGCTGGGCTCTTTCAGAAAACACCACTCGGGAGTTGGCTGGTTCAGCCGAGAACTTCCCCTAATGCCCGGTAATTTGAAAAAAGGATTTCCTGCACAACTTAAAATCAACCATCAACGTAGAAGGAGAAAACAATAGTGAAACCCCGATCAAATGGGGATACCTGCCAATATATTTCAGAATCTAAACTATCATTCAAACCCCAAAGATCAGACAAAATACCTGTGCCTAGATCAATCTTCATTAAGCTATCATTAATGGCTGAAAATAAAATTATACAGAACAAATAGAACAATCTTACAACATTTTTAGAAGAGTAACACCAGCAAGATTTTTAACTCCAAAGTCTTCTTTATTGCACAAGAAAAATGAACTACAAGAGAGCTTTTTCAGAACAAGACTCAAGATCCAATCTGATCTCAAATGACCCCTAGCACCCTACTTAAAGGAAATGATCCCAACGGCTAGTTCGAGTGATCCATGTCGAAATGATCTCGACCGTCGATGAGGATCAAGACATCTCTTAATCTCATCCGTCGAATTTGTTAATTCATTTAAAAAATGAAATTTTGCATGCATTCACTCAAAATATTATTATTTTATTATTTTAGGGTTTTTGCTTTATTTTATAATAATTTTTTTTATTATTTTATTCTTTTTATTTTTATAATTTTATAATTTTTTATTATTATACTTATTTATTTAATTTTTTAATTCATTTTTAAATGGATCCTCGAACTTAGCCTTTGGAAAAATCACCTAGGACCTAGGACTTAGGACTTATGAGGGGATTAAAACATCCTCAAGACACTTTTCATCATGACTTTTACAATTTACATCTTAAGGGGGAAAACCCCTTTATCATAGACCCTCATAAACCACCTAGTTCTGCGACACAACTATAATCTAGCAGATTAACACACTAGGATTCTCCTAAAATTCTAATGACAACCCGGCTTTGGGGTTAGGCTGAAGGAAAACTCTGCCGATCATGGATCGGTGAGACGAAAAACCTTCCGGGACGTAGATTACCATTAGAAAGTTAGGTCCACCTAGGCAATTTACATACACGACTTATATCTGCTAAGATTATTTACAATTCATACATGCAGACTGGGTTTACAATTAAAATGATCAAGCTGCTGATGACAGCAGGATGGCACGGACATGTCGATCAAGCGCTACCCTTTTTGCAAAGAAAAAGGCGGTGTACTGCTATGGTCGGTTGACCGGTAGTGGTCAACATCTGGCTCTACTTTGGGACACGTTGTTGCACTGTAGGAATGTGAGAATCCAGAGTCTGCATCCATGCAACACACAACAAAATATAAGTAGCGTCCATCCAAAAAATCATCATATACATTAAGCACAGGAAAGATAAAAGCTCTTCATTTATTAACTATCTAGTAACATGAAAAGTAAATCTAATCCTAAAACAGAAATGAAAATGCTGAAAAAACAAGGAGTAGGGTTAGAAATACAGCGGATGCCCTTGGCATCAGATGTGTTCAATATAGTGTATATTGAGCATTTGCCTGCTTTCAGGCAAATTTGTCGGCTGCTTGTCGGATGTACCATGTCCAATTCTGCATATGGTAGGACTTTTTGCTATCCGAAAATCAAGCTGCTCGCGGCCGTCTGATGCATCAAATCTTCTTCTCATTCTCTTTCTCTTGCGCTTTTTCTTTGTGGCAGGTTGTATCACTGATGACATGTAACTTTCTGTTTCAAAGCTATCAGATGAAGTATGTAAGATATGCGTGACATGTTTTTCTTTATCCTGCATCTGATCTTTATCATTTTTAAGTCTATCTGGATCACCTTCAATTAACCATCTTTCAATCGAACCAATGACCTCCTCATAATAAGATGGAACTTGTTGCGACAAATGAGAAGGCTCCTGATCTGTTGATGTCCCCTGGTTTCTCTCATCCTTTGACCATTGTTGAAACTTTTGAACCTGTATTTTAATGGCATCCATCTGACTAGAGTGTTCAACCTTTATAGCACTGATTTGCCTGGCATGGTCTTCTTCCATATCTTTTATTACTTTATCGTTCTTTTCCTTTATATTCATCAAGCAATACTGCATGGAGTTTATTTCTTCCTTATGATTTGCTTGCATGGTGGCCAACTGATTATTATGATCGAATGTCATGATAGTCATTTCTTCGTCCATAGTTAATAACTTGTTTTGCATAGAATTAATTTTCCTATCATGATCAACTTTCATGGTCATCTTATTTTCCTCTAAGCCTGATAACTTGCTTTGCATAAATCTAATTTCTGTGTCATGATTAGTCTTCATGGCCTCAATTTCTTTAGCATGTTGATTTTGCATAATCTCCATCTCCCTATTACGTTTTTCCAGGTGGGTGCATAAAGTTCTCACATCATTGACGTAATTAGTTTGATTAATCTCCATATTTTTTACCAGCAACATTAGTTCTTGTATAATTTGCTTTTGATCTTCCCTTTCGTTGTCATTTGTCCCTGCTTTTCCACTATCATGGACTTGATCTGAAATAGTACAGGTGGACGACACATTCTGATATGAAGAATCGTCTTGGAATCTTTCACCGACAACTGGACCTTTTATCAAATTACTTTCATTCTGTTGCACAATTTTAGGGGCAGAAGGCAAGCTGTTTGGATTACCATATCTATCGTTAAAAGCATTGACAATGTCTTGTAAAGAAGTGAAAGAATCCTTAGGAAAATTGTTAAACCAATTCAAAGCATCACCCTCTAAAGAAAAGACAAAAAGACGCATTTTGATATCTTCATGATTAAACTGAGGGGGTCTACAATATATGATCACTATACAAGAAAACAAGCCTAGATGCCTTTTAACAGCGATTGAATCACCACCCGAGAACAGAGGTAATTTGGAAATGGCCTCCTCCGAAAAATCATGGAGACGGTCAGTAAAATGACATGGTTTAAATGAATAATACATGATGAATAATAAGGGATCAAATGGATGATAGAACGAGATCTCTGCTCAAGAAAATCAATAGATGAAAGAAATGGAGTCGCCACTTGAACAATGAGTTTAATTCTAGGATCCAAAAAAGAAACACAAGCAGATATGAGGAAGGCTTATTGTCTGGGAAAAATGAAAAATGGAGTCGCCACCCAAACAAAAAACAAACCGAAGAGATGCTGCTGATATGATGAAAAATAAGGCAATAAAAGATCCAAATGATAACCCCAAAGGTTGAATCTGCCAGCTCAAATGAGAGATGAGAAAGATGAACGATGAATGATGAAAAGTCGTTGAAACACCGAGAATAAAGTATCCCCGGCAACGGCGCCAAAAAATGTTGTCGCACAGATTGACACGACAACGCTCAGACCGGGGGCTGTCACCCTGATCCCCGATCCCTCTGTCTAAGCCTGTCTCCCGCGGCTAAGGGGGGTAGACCCTATGAAATGATGAAAACCAACTGTGAATCAGTTGGGTTAGGAGACAGTGGACACGAAAGGAAACCAACACTTACTTGATTTAGAAGTTAATAGACCAGTGCCTTGTGGAGTTAATGTTTAATCGATTAAGGATCAGATACTGCAGAAATATAAACCATGAAGAGCAATCATTTATCATGAAAAGCTTAACTTTTGCCAAATACAAGATAACCATAAAGGCTCAATAGCTCAGCAATTTAAAAGAGTAAATGCTTTAAACAACCACCAAAGATCACATATATGCAGTAAATCTTGAAATGAACATTTAAACACGATAAACATTAACTCCCACGCCAAAGTATCAGCCTCAGCACAAAAGATGAAACCTAAAAATTTCCCGGACTAGAACTGAAATCGCAAAATACATTTTCCTTTTTTTTTATATATGATTTGAAATTTTTAAGATTTTCAAAGTAAATTTAAAACTAAAATAAAACTAAATTAAAATCTAAACAAATCCTAAACTCAAATCCTAAATAACAAAACCATGCTAAAACTGAAACTAAATCTAAAACTGAGACTAAAAGAAAAGAAAATATTTTTTTTTGTTTTTTGTTTTTCTTTAAATTAATAAAATAAAAAAAATGAAACTATTTTAAAAAAAGAAGAAACTAAAGCTTAACAAAAAATAAAAACTAAATTATTAAACTAAAGGAAAATAAGCCTAAATCCTAACTACGAATCATGCAAATCATAATGTCAAATTTAAAAGACGGAAAATCTACCAAAATACTGAACGCTGTCATTAAAACGAAATCGAAACCCTGGATTGAAATGCGAATGAAAACTCAAGACTTACTCGCGCTAAGACAAAGAAAAACGATACGTAGTCATTGCCTAGACGGATATTCACGCTGAGAGGAATAAATGATACGCCACGCAGACATTACAAAGGAATTGCCTGGCCCGAGAGAAAAAACGGCGGACAAATTTGCAGCTGTTACCTGAGGATTTCTGGCTGAACGAATCGTTTGAAACCGGGTTTCTTACCTGGAGAGGAATAGTTCGCGCCAGAAGGCTTTCAAGCAACCTGGCATCACATGAAGTCATACCCACGAGCAGAAAGATGGAGACCGATGCCTCAACAAAATGCCCTCGAACTGGTCTTCGTGTAAACAAAATGCCCAACGCTGTTTCATGCTGGATACAGTGACAGATAGATAAGTGAACGCGTTTTCCTTTATCCAGTCAATGCACCTTCATTTTCTCACGCCCGTATTGAAACACAAATGTCTGATATTCACTGGAGATGGAACGATTCACGTTGAAAAGGCTCTCAATTGATGGTTTTCTTTACTTGCGCATGTACAAACCAGCCACACGTATACTTTGCAGTTTTTCTCTTGACGGCTATAAAGCCACGACGTGGAAGGAAATGCACAGATTTTGCAGATAGCCTGATGTTTTCACGTGGGTGACAGAAAAGCCAAAACCCTTGAAACGAAATATGCTTCCTTCTATGCGTGATTTCTGGGCCTTGATGCTTCCACGACCAGCCAAGCAGATGGTCAATCAATCAACACAACACCCAGAGGACCGAGAAAACTCCAGATCTTGTCTTAGGTCTGTAACCTGCAAGAGGAAAACAAAACCCGGCAGATATACACAAAATTTTAAAGTAAAACCCTTCAAAACTATCCTAAAATCACAAAAAAAAAATTGCAGTAAACAAAATCAAAACCCTAGATCCAGCAAAAGGATTACAGTATTTATAGATCTAAGGCTCTTTAGTAGCCAGATTTATCAATAATCACAGTAATATTATCAGCATTTAATTTAAATGTAAAATGCTTCAGAAAACCCTGCATGCATTAATAAGAAAAATATTTCGAATGATAAGCCCGGGATCAAGAACTGGCTGGGCTCTTTGAGAAAACACCACCCGGGAGTTGGCTGGTTCAGCCGAGAACTTCCCCTAACGCCCGGTAATCTGAAAAAAGGATTTCCTGCACAACTTAAAATCAACCATCAACGTAGAAGGAGAAAACAATAGTGAAACCCCGATCAAATGGAGATACCTGCCAATATATTTCAGAATCTAAACTATCATTCAAACCCCAAAGATCAGACAAGATACCTGTGCCTAGATCAATCTTCATTAAGCTATCATTAATGGCTGAAAATAAAATTATGCAGAACAAATAGAACAATCTTACAACATTTTCAGAAGAGTAACACCAGCAAGATTTTTAACCCCAAAGTCTTCTTTATTGCACAAGAAAAATGAACTACAAGAGAGCTTCTTCAGCACAAGACTCACAGATCCAATCTGATCTCAAATGACCCCTAGCACCCTACTTAAAGGAAATGATCCCAACGGCTAGTTCGAGTGATCCATGTCGAAATGATCTCGACCGTCGATGAGGATCAAGACATCTCTTAATCTCATCCGTCGAATTTGTTAATTCATTTAAAAAATGAAATTTTGCATGCATTCACTCAAAATATTATTATTATTATTTTAGGGTTTTTGCTTTATTTTATAATAATTTTTTTATTTATTATTTTATTATTTTTATTTTTATAATTTTTTATTATTATATTTATTTATTTAATTTTTTTAATTTTTTAATTCATTTTTAAATGGATCCTCGAACTTAGCCTTTGGAAAAATCACCTAGGACCTAGGACTTGGGACTTATGAGGGGATTAAAACATCCTCAAGACACTTTTCATCATGACTTTTACAATTTACATCTTAAGGGGGAAAACCCTCTATCATAGACCCTCATAAACCACCTAGTTCTGCGACATAACTATAATCTAGCAGATTAACGCACTAGGATTCTCCTAAAATTCTAATAACAAAATCCATCCCGGCTTTGGGGTCAGGCTGAAGGAAAACTCTGCCGATCATGGATCGGTGAGACGAAAAACCTTCCGGGACGTAGATTACCATTAGAAAGTTAGGTCCACCTAGGCAATTTACATACACGACTTATATGTGCTAAGATTATTTACAATTCATACATGCAGACTGGGTTTACAATTAAAATGATCAAGCTGCTGATGACAGCAGGATGGCACGGACATGTCGATCAAGCGCTACCCTTTTTGCAAAGAAAAAGGGGGTGTACTGCTATGGGCGGTTGACCGGTAGTGGTCAACAGGAAGCAAAGGTTGATATCAAGTCGTACCACGGCGAGATCAACGCCCTAAAGCTGAATCACTAATTGAAGCAACTGGAAGTGTATTTCAGCGTCCATCAAATTGAGGAAGAACAAAATATATCATTTGCATGACTGAAATTAGAGGGCCATGCCCTGACTTGGTGGGAGAGCTATATGAAGACCCCGAGGTTAGAGGGAGAGCCTTTAGTGACTAAGTGGGAAGATTTCAAAACCCTCATTAAGTCACAGTTTTATCCTACTGGGTACATGGAGGACTAGTGGATCTAGTGGCACTACTTTAGGAAAAGTCGGGGCAAAGCATGCAGGAGTACACCACAAAGTTTAGAAAGTCGGCCATAATGCTGGGTATCTCCCCAAGAAACTAGATGTACTCAAGTATTTGGGGGGTCTGCACCACCATCTGTGGGAACAAGTGATGTTGTTCAAGCCCAAATCAGTGGACGAGGCTTGTGTACAATCATAGTACCTGGAGAACATAAGCTTGAAGAGAGCACAATAAAGTGGATCAAAGTAGAAGGAGCAACAAGACACTTCTAAGGATGGGAAGAAGAAGAAAAACGGGGGGAAGATAAAAAGATGTCAGCTACAACAATTTAGTGCAAAGATCCCAGCAACCACTACACCACTACAACGTTGACGTCCATACAGAGGAGAAGTGCTGGAAGTTACATCCAAAGCTAACTCGAAGAACAAAAAGAAAGACAATAAGAAGAAGAATCTCATAGCTATTGATTTGAGCAACCAAGTCGAAAGCAACTCGGACATGGATGAGAAGATCATCTTTACGTCAGTATAGAAGGAGGTGAATCTGAGTAGCCTTTAGCAACAGGAAGATAAATAATTGACCAAAAACTTCCATATAAAGATACCAGTGAAGAAGACAAAGATTAATGCTCTATTTGACTCAAGATCACAGGAAAATCTCATTGCAGCAGAGCTAGTCAAGAAGTTGGGGTTGGAAGTTCATGATCATCCAAGTCCATATCCATTGGGATGGGTAAATAAGGATGCAGAGTTGAAGATAACAAAACTGTGTAAAATTAGATTTTCCGTCAATGCTGATTTTATTGATGAAGTAGAACTAGATGTGGTTGCTGTTGATGTATTTGGAGTCATGTTTGGGAGTCCCTACATGAATATGCGAGATGAAATATTCATGTGGAGAGCCAACTAGTACCGGCTCGTCAAGGATGGAAAATCGCTCATCATCAACGCACACAAAGCCAAGTTGAAAATTTCACTGGTAAGTGCCAACCAAGCCAAAAAATTGATCAATTCTAGCAAGAAGTATGTTTTATTGTTTTTAAGAGAAAATTAGTCTATAGAAGAGTTAGCAAGAGGCAAGGCATTCTTGGAGGGGTGTACTAAGAAACTAAAACAATTGGAAGAGTCGCTACAGGCATATAGGGATGTGTTCCGAGAGCCTAAAAGGTTTACCACCTAAGAGGGAAGTGGAGAACGAGATCCAACTATTGTTGGACTCCCCATTGCGAAACATTGGGTTGTATAGCCAATTTTTTATAGAAGCGAGGAGAAGAAACAACTACAATAGTAGTTGCTGGAACAGGGTGTCATTCAACTGAGCACATCACCATGTGGGTCACCCATCATCATGGAAGAAAGATGAGTCTTGGCAGATGTGTATAGATTACAGGACATTGAACAAAATTACGCTCAAGAATGGGTACCCCCTGCCCAGGATAGATGATCTGCTAGATCAGATGCAACAAGCAAAATACCTTACCAAGTTGGACTAAAAGTCTGGATATCATCAAGTTTTATTTAAAGAAGAAGATACCTAGAGCACTGCCTTCAAAACCAGGTAAGGTTTTAATGAGTGGTTAGTCATGCCATTTGGCCTATGAAATGCACCAACTATGTTTATGAGATTAATGAATGATGTACTGCGCCCTTTTATAGATTCATTTGTTATTGTCTATTTGGATGATATATCGTTATATAGTGCTACTTGGGAAGAGCACCTCACATTTGATGCAGGTGCTGGAGACATTAAAGAAGCACCAATTGCTAGCAAATCTCGAGAAGTGTGAGTTTGCACAACAGTCTTTGTTGTATTTCGGGTATGTGATGGGTGGAGGAGAGATGAAGATAAATCTTTCCAAGATGGAGGCCATCATGAAATGGCCGGTGCCTACTAATTTTTTTGAGGTTTGGAGTTTCGAGGACTTCCTTCAAAACCAGACAAGGTTTGTATGAGTTGTTAGTCATGCCATTTGGCCTATGTAATGCACCAACTATGTTTATGAGATTAATGAATGATGTACTGTGCCCTTTTATATATTCATTCGTTATTGTCTATTTGGATGATATACCGTTATATAGTGCTACTTGGGAAGAGCACCTCACATTTGACGTAGGTGCTGGAGACATTAAAGAAGCACCAACAGCTAGCAAATCTCAAGAAATGTGAGTTTGCACGACAACCTTTGGTGTATTTGGGGTATGTGATGGGTGGAGGAGAGATGAAGATAGATCTTGGCAAGATGGAGGCCATCATGAAATGGCCGGTGCCTACTAATTTTTTTTAGGTTGGGAGTTTCGAGGACTGACTTCAAAACCAGGCAAGGTTTGTACGAGTGGTTAGTCATGCCATTTGGCCTATGTAATGCACCAACTATGTTTATGAGATTAATGAATGATGTACTGCTTCCTTTTATAGATTCATTCGTTATTGTCTATTTGGGTGATATAACGTTATATAGTGCTACTTGGGAAGAGCACCTCACATTTGACGCAGGTGCTGGAGACATTAAAGAAGCACCAACTGCTAGCAAATCTCAAGAAGTGTGAGTTTGCACAACAGTGTTTGGTGTATTTGGGGTATGTGATAGGTGGAGGAGAGATGAAGATAGATCTTGCCAAGATGGAGGCCATCATGAAATGGCCACGACTACTAATTTTTTTGAGGTTTGGAGTTTCATTGGGGTAGCACAGTACCTGAGGAAATTCATAGCCTCATTTTCAACAATAGTAGCAACGCTCCACACTATAACAACAAGTGGCAAGAGTTTCCAGTGGGGAAAGGGTCAGTAGAGGGCTTTCGATGAGCTAAAGAAGAAGATCATTCAAGCACAAGTTTTTCCACCCCTCTTTATTTGCTTATTTGCTTTTTCATGATTTTTCCTTGTATTACTACTCGAAGCTCCAAGAAATGAGAGCATGCTTGAATGATGTAAAGCATTTATTACCCCCTTAAGGTGGGGCAGTTCATCGCCCACCAGGGGTTGGGACATGCATGGGTTCCTTTAATGATATGGGGGAAATCATGGGCCATAGAAACTAGAGTGATGGCCATAATGATAAGGGGTGGAGCTCATGTTTGGCTTTTGTCCAAATGTTATATTAAATGTCTCAGTCATCGTCTGCATTTTATGATTTTCCTTTTCTTTTGTTTCGTGCTTGTGGCCATGGGGTGGAGCTCATGTTTGGCTTTTGTCCAAATGTTATATTAAATGTCTTAGTCATCGTTTGCATTTTATGATTTTCCTTTTCTTTTGTTTCGTGCTTGTGGCCATGATATGCTTTTATTTAGAACTTGAAATTCTAGACATAGTATTCACAAATACTCACAAAACTATATTCTCTATTACACACTTCATTCAATTACATTACATATATATAGTTGAACTTAGTTCCAACTACTTCTAACCTTAGAGATAGGAGTTGAGAAAATCTCTCAACTACCTCCTACAAATCTCAAACCAATTCCAAACTCAGCATGGAAGCATTATCTTCCAAGTCCCTCCCTTAATGCTTACATGCCAAATGCAAAATAACACAAATTACAATATAGAAAACACATATTACAACAACAAAACTAATCTCTGTTTGATTGGTCTTCATTAACACTCACATTCACTCTGGAATCTTGTAGACACCACTTTTTCTTCACCCCACGATTTCGAGCTACAACTTGACCTCCATTTAAAACATAACTTCCTTTGACCATCGTTGACGAACTTGTAAGATCAACAATATTGACAAACTCGGCTCGTGGGGGCTTCTGTGATAAGAGCTGTCAAGTAATGAACCACTCTATGGACCTACCACCACATGTCGGATATTTCTCTTTTGGCTATCGCTCAGTTGCTAGGAAGGTTGTCTGGATACTGAATGTGTTCAGAAGTTGATCAAACAACTTGACCTCTTAAACACATAAGAATTGATGTTCTTGAAACCGGGGCTTCCAGTTTAAGAACCACCAATCCTTTTTATAACCAGAATTAAAAGGAAATGGAAAACTACTTAACAAAGATATCTCACAACAACAAACTCAATAGTCATGAAACTATCTGCTGTCATCTAAGCATAAACAAGTCACCATGTCCCTCCTTGGCACAAGTCAAGGGTTGTTCATCTGGTTCAATCTTTATCTTGGAGTTTTCCTTCTTCATGAAGCTGGCTGAATGGCTGACTGGCTGTCAAGAATAGGAGAAAAAATTTCTCCTGTGGGGTTACCTATTTTGGTGGGTAATAGGAACAGCAAAACTAGTAGCATATTTGTCTAGGATTATAAAAGTTGCTTAACTATTGTAATAAAAATAAATTTGCATTATCGATTGTCACATGACCATTGATGTACATATGGTACTGCCTTTTTTATTGCATCATTTTTCTTGACAAAGACCTTAAGACACATTGGATAGAGTCTTATATGCTATTTGTTTTCCTTAAATGCATGCAATTTATTGTAGTTTACAGTTCTGGTGGATTGCAAAGGATGATCTCCATGAATACTTATCTACTCTTAATACCAATAAGTTTAGGATTATTTATATACAAATAAGAGAGAACTATTTATTTGCACCTCTAAGAATGTTGTGTTTGTTAGGGTTGCCATCTAAATTCATTATAAGCTACAGAACAATTTTGTTCTGTGTTTTATTTGTCAGAGCAAAGTATTAGGAAGAGCGTTGTTTAATTATGCTTTCCATGTAAGTAATGTGTTCTTCTCTATTACAGGTCATATTATGTACTTTGGCATTCACAGCATTTGAACTTCCACCAAATGGAGCTATTGGGACAAGAATTCTCCAATTTTTGTTTCATTCAGGACCTGATTTGGTGAGAATCGGAACCCAAGACACATATGCATTCCATCTATGAGATGGAAAGATGTGAGATTGTTAAGAAATTTTCCCAGTGACCCTATCTTAGGATTAATTTTTGTTATTTTCCTTTTCACATTTTAGTTGGTTCCAATTGGCTTTCAGAGACTCTACATCGTCTGACTGAAGTTCATATTTGAGTATAGGTTTTGACATTAAGAAAATGAACTGGGCTGTAAAAGGTTGTGACTCCACATTGATGGCTAATCCTTCTTGTACTTTAAACATGATACATGTGACTTACATTAATTAGGCTAAATTTATGATTTTGACAATGAAATTTCTAAATAATTTGCTGGTGTTTGTTGCAAAATCCGCAGCTTTGCAATTCTACTCAGAGCACACAAATCTTTCAGGAAAATGATCAACAAGGCACTTAGGTGCCTTGCTAATTACACGCGACAAATCTTTAGTACCACTCTAGAATGAGGTCTGGATGAGATAAATTAAGATAAAATAGTTATATTAATGTCCAACAAATGATCAGAATGGGACTAAAAAAGCAGAACCATTATAAATACAGAGTGGGGGTGCAAAAGCAACTCCTATTGCTACTCTACCAAAAGCAGAAAGGAAGATAAGAGCCAAATAACCTACCAACAGTAAAGAACCTTCTGTGAGACAATGTGCTTCTGTTGCAGTTAGCACTATAGCAGATCTGTTGTAGCCTTCTGCAAACAATGCCAATTTAACAGAACAGAATTGTGCTTAACGATGATGAGCTACAGAATAATCCCTTGTACCTTAGGAGAATATAATCCATAATCTAGCAATTTATGGCCTGATTGACTCACCAACATGATATTATATTAGTTTATTGATTGCTTGTTTTTTGTGTTTAATTCCACTGTGTAAATAAACAGGACCATGTACAAAAAACAAAAAATTTAATGTGAGAATTCCACAATCACACATATTCAACAATTTTTTTTATCATGGAGAACCTGAATTGGGAAAACTTTAACTTGAAATGGTTTTCTTGGTAATTAACCAAATCACCTAAGCAAATAGTGGTGGTACAACCTTATCCTTTTTACATGTGTCTTTTACCGAAGACATAAAGTAGTTCCTAAGTTTCATGGTTAGAAGTTGGCAAGATGATGTAATTTATGGAAGGGAAATAAGGGAAAACTTGTAACCTTCAAAGTCATCAATGATGTGTTATGTCTGTCTTTGGCCCAACTAGCCTTTTTTTGGCTAGGAGTGTTAAATTTATTTGTTGTGAACCTTTGAGAGGCAGCCTTTTTTCTTTGATTTACTGCTTCGACACCTTTTTCTTAACTTTTTCTGTTATTTTATTTTATTTTTGTCATTTTTCTTTAGAGAGGCGTGTTTTCCATCAAAAGTAGGTAACCCCTGTTGAATTTTCTAAGTCTATCTGTTAGAAAATTAATTTGTATTCTGCTGGTTTATTTCTTCTACTTGTTTAAAAATCGAACAAGTTATTTAATACATTAAATACCGAAATAGACACAATATAGTCAACATTTACAGATCATCAACCGAAAGAAAACAAGCACACAAGTGACACCGTTATTTTGGACCAATGTTCCCGGAAAAACCCGATGCGGGAAAATTGGTGTAGCTATTCCGAGGGTTATATTATTATGCAGTCTATCTGAGTACAACAGGATGCCTAATCCGGCTCACTTGACAGAAAAAAATACACAGCAACAATACCTCTATATCCGGAAACAGGGATTTAGAAAACCTATTCCGCGAAACCCTCTCCGGCACAACTGAAGCTCAGCGCTAGCCCTTCCGGCCTCTGTGTCAGCCTCTTGCTGACCTGCGTCAGCCCCAGGACCCTCTACGTTAGCGCTTTGAGGCACTGCGTAGCCTCTGGGAGCTTCTACGTCACTCCCTCTTCCCTCTCCGTGGATGACATAGTCTTTCTGGGCTTTGCGTTGCCTCTGCGTAGCCTAGATTGACTACTGCTCTCGTTCTCTCTGCGTCTGTGCTAGTCTTCCAGTATTGTCCCTGCCTCTCTGCCTCGTACTCACTACCCCTCGCTGCTGATCACTGATTCAGATTTGCTTAGCAACCCTGCTCTAGCAAAATGAATGACTAATCACTCTGGTGTATTCTCCAACTGAACCTCAAGCCTCTTCTTATACTTTTCTTGTTGGCCCATCAACGGCCGAGATTAAATCTCTAATCAATGGCTAATATTAGATTTGGCTTGATCCATGACTTTTGGAACCTTCTAACCCAGTTTTATATTAATATCCATTAATATTTTATTTTTTCTAATTTTAGACTTAGGAACTCCATTAAAAATATTAATTATTTTGATATCTTCCAAACTGGGTACAATCTGTCCAAACCATTTCTAGATCTTGGAGATCTCATGTGCTATAGCCTCTCCACCAATTTTCATGGCTAGAGCACATCCGATGCTACCCCAAATCAACACTCCCTCTTAGCGAGGACTGTGCTCTAATAATACTCCTCACTGAGTATCACATTGATTATCCGGCACTGATCCCTGTGTTGATGCTAGGCCTCCCCGCCCAACATCCTCTGCACTGCTGCATCCTGTACTGCTTGTTTCGAGTGAAAGCACCCTAGGGCTTTGGGTTAGAACCCCAACAGAGCAGAAGCAAACTATAACAAGAAATACTCATATAGCTCAGGCAAGATGTTTATATTATCAAACTACGTAAGAGTGACCGTACCTGGATTTCCCTCGTTCGAGTAGGTCCCGTGGGTTCAGACTCTCTGCAACTCCCGATGTTCTTCAAACCTGAAAATCATTCAATTCGAACATACATAGCAGTATAGAAGTAAAGCATATTCACGAAATTGATTTTATATCATATAAACAAATGATTGATCATACATCAAAATGACATTCATATATGAATTAAAACATAATTTGATGCATAAACATAGTTAATTTCGGAAACAAAACAACAATTCTTTTATTGTAGTAAGCTATAAATAACATGGAGAGAATTCACTTGAGTCTTTTTCTGGCTCCAAGCGGAACTGTCCCGGTATTCATCCTATCCCAACGTTCAACAATCTTCTTCCATCACCAACACCATGATATCTCAAGCAAAAGGAAGGATATCTATAATCAAGGAAACAAGGGTTTCCTGAAGCTTGGGGAAGTGCATGAGGCATAGGGATTCATCAGATTCAGTCAGGAATGATCTCAATATAATAACTCTATCTCTTCTCCCCTTAAGGCCTTCCCATAGAGGTCTATTTATACCTCTCCCAATTAGTTTTTTAGTTGGGAAACAATTGAGCCATGGGCAATAGGAGGTAATCAACAGGTAAAACGGTGAACTCCACCCATAATTAAGGAAATTTAATTTTTTAAAGTGTTTTAATACATATACGCGGGTTGGGTATTGACTGACCCACGTGTACACGCTTTTAGCTCAGGGCAAAGTAGTGTACAGGGAATATCACATTGTTTTTATATATTTGGACCAAGTCTGGAAGAAGGGGTTGCCCTAGGCCATAAACAAAGCATCACATATACCAAGAGTGGTAAATGGTGCTATAACACTGTTGCCCATGGCCCTGCCACTGCCACTGCTGCATCCGTACGACAGCTCCCTCTGCATCCGTGCTACTGCTGGTCCATCCTCCCAACATTGCATCTGCACTGCATCCCCTTTTCATCATGTTGCATCGTGCTACTGCATACTGCTACTGCACTGCAACTCAGTTACTAAGAAGTAAGTAACTGATCCACCCAACTTCTGACATCCATGTCAGGCTAGAAACACTCCCGATGCTGAAGCTCTCTCTGCCGCTAACAAGTGCTCCCTCTACTGACCTCTGCACTGCTACAACAATTCCTTGCATCTCGCACTGTTGCACACCTCTTTGTGCCATCCTGTACTGGTGCAACACTGTCGTGCCTCTCGCACTGTTGCAGCCTGCTAGCCTCGCGTTGCCTGGGGACTCTTGCACTGTAGCACTCTCCGCCGCTTCATCTGCATCTGTCTCTACTAACATCCACTAGTCTTGCTACTCCTCTTCAAGGCTCCCGTAGCAAGGTATAATCCAAGAGGTTGGGTACCTCAAGGATCCTGCGCCTCATTGCCTGTAGTCCTCCTGACTATAGCTCGATGTCTCCCCACTTCTTCTCTAGTGGCACATGAGCACTCATGGCACAATCGTCATCCTCCTCGACTTGTTTCTTCGCCTTCGAGTCAGAAGCCTCTCCCTTACTCTTCATCCTCGGAAACTGGTTCGCAAAATGACCCAGTTCCCCACAATGGAAGCACTTGACCTTGGAGAGGTCCTTCTTCTTCCTCTTCTCCTGCTTTCCCGCAGATGCTAGAATTGCATCCTCTTCTTTCTCTTTCTTGATCTTGACCCCTTTGCCGCTACTCCCACCCTTAGTCAACCGTCTGATCTCTTGTTGATAAAGCGCTGCCCACAGTTCTTCCCAATCCGGAAGACTCGTCTTGTGCAATATGCTCTGGAAAAATACCTCCCAATCCTCGGAAACTGCATTAAGTGTGGTCCTCACCATTAATTCCTCATCTGGTGTGGCTCATATGGAAGTTAGCTGGTTGCGGATCTCCTTCAACTGACTGAGGAAGACATCTATCTGCTCTCCCTTCTGCATCTGGTATGCCCTTAGTTGATTTTTCAGGAGCATCTTCCTCTGCACGAAAGTATGTTGGTACAATGTTCTCAAGGCATCCCACATCTCCTTTGCCATTTCCTTCTCTGGAATATGTGGTACCACATGATCCTTGATCCCATCAAGGATGATGTCCTTAGCCTTAGCCATTGCCTCCTCGTACCTATCATTTGTTATCGGGTCAACTGGGATAGCCATCGTTCTCAAGGCGAAGCCCTTGATGCAATGTTTGTCTAGAATGGACAAGATCCTAGCCTTCTAGACCACAAAGTTGGACGCTTTGTCCAGCCTATCCTGATCTCTCAGCCCATTCACGACCATCTCTGTGCTCTTCTCTGTCGACTCCTCCGAGTCTCTCTACTTTCCATCCAGAAGTTCTCTTTTGGACTTCCTCTGAGTCCCGATTTCCCTCCTGGAAATCCTTCTGCCAACATCAAGTTGCCCCACTCCGATCGTCTGTGCAATTGCAACACTAATCCAGATTCCTTGGCTAGAAATCCGCTTTGTTAGCAACTCCCTCCACCTTGGTCTTGCCCTGTTAGGTACTGTTCTGACCACAGTACCCCACCAACGTCGCTCCGCAAACTACCCACAGCCTCCTATGCCCTAACAATTGAAGGATTGAGCCTTTTGGCTCTGCGCAATCCCAACACCGGCAAAACAGCTCCCTCAGCCAATTGCGTCAGCCCTCCTGGCCTTTGCGTGGCTCTGCATGAGCCTGTTTCTACCCTCCTCAGCCTCTACGCTGTCTCTCTCTGGCCCAGACTGATGACGTAGTCCCTCTCTGTCACTCCTTCCGCTATCGCTTTCTACAAGGATCAACTCTATCACTCAGGACAACTGAATCTGCTGCAAATGCTCTGCTAAGCTGATGCCTCCAACTTTCCTATGATATGATCCAAAATGGATTTTGGATAGACTCCTAAGTCTAAGTGTTCCTCACTGAGGAAAATTAAAGTCCAAGGAAGTTCCTGGAACTAGCCCCATTGCAGAGATCGTCTCATTCTGAATCTACTGCAATTTGAATGGGCCAAAACTGACTTAGGATGCAAAAGTTATCATAAAATGAAGCTGCCTATATCCCTTGGAAAAAGGGGCAAAATCCCTTGAAAATGGGTCCTAAAAACCCTCTAAGTCTTCAAAATCTCCTAAAAAGCCAAAACCATCGCAAAAGGGGAAGTTTCAGAAAATTCAGATTACACTATCAGAACCCAAAAAACATGAGAAAACAGTGAAAACAAGCCTATCGGAGGCTTGAACAGTGAATGCACAGGAGTCATCGGATCTGGCTGATCAACGGTCCAGATCTGATCAACAATTGCAATCGGCAGTGGCTATCAGAGGATATCGGAGCATAATCTATGGTTATTGCGATCATGACATCACAATCGGCGATTGCAACGGAGTGATATCACAATCGGTGACCATAATAAAGTGCTTACAACGGCCCGGGGTTATCGCGATATGCGATTGCGATCAATCGCATCGCGATATCGCAATCGAAGCTACACAGAGGAGTGGGCTTATACATATACATATATGCGATGGATTAGTCAGACCTGATAATAATCATAAATGGTGTTTGATATATTTTGAAATACGGGAAATGTCAATTTCCTTTGTATTTCGTAAATCTGCCAAATGAATGGATTGCGAAGGAAATGCTTCCGATGTGAGATTACGGACCCGAAAGGGTTTATTAACGCTGTTGAACACTATTTCAAGTCCGATATGATGGATTTTCACCGTTTTTAATGCAATTCTAAAATACAAAGGGGTAGGCCCTTGCGACATGTGATGGCGACTTACGGGCGGACCTGATAGGAATATAGTGCGCAATTATGGAAATCTGAAGTCCAGTGAACAATGTTCTCTGCGGATTTTTCCCGTGTTTGGTATGTTTTCCTGTGTAAGCCAAGAATGGCTATATAGAGGGATTTCAAGCGCTGATGACCCATTCCGTTACAATATAGGTGGCATCCATCCCTGAGGGCATTTACCAATGATTGCTAACACTCAGAGAGGGGATTTGAGCGGACAAAAGCCGGAAGACAGAGAGCTCGAGAGGGAAAAGGAACCGACAGCGCCGATTTGCCTTAAAAAAGTCACAGAACGACAGAGACAGGGGTTGTTGATGGCAACTGAGTTGTTGTTAGTTGCTGTTGTTGATTATTGGGGGTTCTGTCGCTGAAAGTGAAGCCAAAGCAGGAAGCTAAGGCAAAAGAGGCAATGCAGAAGAAAAAGGCAGCCAAGAGAGTCACTTGGAAGCTAAGTGAAAAGCCAAGAGGGCTGTAAACTGATAAAGGGCAGAAAGAAGCCAGAGCCAAAGAGCCAGAGCCAGAGCCAAAGCCGAAGAGCCAGAGTCAGAGCCAAAGAGCCAGAACCAAGAGCCAAGAGCCAGAGTCAAGAGCCAGAGCCAAGAGCTAGAGCTTCAAGAGCCAGGGATAAAATGGTGTCTAAACCCACTGTTTCTGTGTAGAACAACAGGAGTTAAGCCAAGAGCTTGTAAAAAAGACTTATACCATAATCCCAGAGAGCCTAGTTGAATTGACTAGAGCTCACAGAGATGTAGCCCAAGAGTTGTGGGTGAACTCCTAATTAAATTGTTGTTTCTGTGTGATTGTTTATTGCTGCTTTATTTTCTGTTACATGTATTTATACATCAGTTTTAGCACATTAATTTACAACACGCGAACAGTTAAAAATAAATATAAGCATACACCTATATTTCAAGCATTTCTTAATTCCGCAGTGGTTAATCAATAAGACTTGGAAATATTTAAGCTTTAAAAGTGGGAGAGGTTCTTATCAGTTGGACAAGAAGCCTAAGTGCCCCATTTTCAGATCATGATCTGCAACCATGCTCTGATACCATGTTGAATTTTCTAAGTCTATCCGTTAGAAAATTAATGTGTATTCTGCTGGTTTATTTCTTCTACTTGTTTAAAAATCTAACAAGTTATTTAATACATTATACACTATCAACCTTGAATCCAAGAGTAAATGCTTCTTTGAAATTTGTTTTCCACACATGTACCTTTCCATCGATGAATGCCACCCGGAATCCTTTGTCTTTCATCACTGAGATAGACACAATATTCTTCTTTAGGTCAGGTACATATAGTACTTCTTGAAGATGAATGGTGTTACCTTGATTCAATTGAAGGGTAACATTCCCAACTCCCTTCACGGGATAGGTGGCATTGTCTCCAAGAATAATTTCCAAATTTGTATCCTTCTCTATCAGATTTGAAAGAGCTTCCTTGTACGCGGTGTAGTGCCTTGAGGCGTCACTATCAATCAACCAATTTCCCAAAGTATCTGAAGGAGTGGCAGTAGAGAGGGCAGATATAAGATAAAATTCCTTTTGCTTGTAATTTACAACATTAGACTCATCATACCTGGATTTTCTTGTTCTTTTATAAGCTTGATCATTTCCAAGTTGAGTAGCAGAAGCATTCCTTTTCCCTTTGTTGTTGAACTTGTCATTCCTTTGATTGTTGTTGTTGCCCCTAGAATGATTGTGATCATCATCATGAGATGTGTCCCTTCTATTTGGACACTCTGTGGCATAGTGACCAAACTTGTTCCAAACAAAGCATTTAACCTTCCTTCCATTTTTGAATCCCGGTCTTCCTTGACTTTACTTCTTAGGACATGCATTGTTCTTCTTCTTAGCATGAGCGGGGAATGTAGTAGGATCATTCCTATTTGAATGCATATCTAGTTCTATCATCCTTGTTTCTTCTTGAGAGCACCTAGTCAGCAATTCTTCAAAACCCGAAATCCTGTTGTTATTGAGAATAGTCGTGTTGAACACATGCCATTCGAGGGGAAGACCTCCAAGGGCAATGAGAGTGAGCTCCTTGTCAGCACTAGCTTCACCAATCGAAAGAAGATCATTTTTGATCTCATTAATCCTCATGAAGTAGGATTGAATATCCTCACCTTTTCCCTTCTTTATATCCTTCAGCTTATTCTTGAGCAAAATAATTTGATTTGCATTGCTAGATTTAAACATGCCAACCAACCTGTCATATATCTCCTTTGATGTGTTCTAATTGGAAATGTGAGCAACTAAATGCTTATGAATATAATCCCTGATGATCTTCTTGGCTTTGACTTCGCCTTTCTTTTATTTGGTTTTAGCAGTAGCCGATGCGTTAGAAGGAGGTTCTAAAATCTTTCCTTGCACATAATCCATCACATCTTGTTCTTCTAATGTCAAATCAAGAGACATCTTCCATGCATGATAATCGGACTTTTCACGAAGCTTATCATCAGACTTGAAGTAGGATGTGGAAGCCATTGAATCTTGTCTTTGATCAGTGATTGCTCTTCTCCTCTTGCTTGGGCTTTGTCTTCACCTCAGCTCCGATACCATGTTAATTTTAGGATAACAGTGGTATGTTCTATGTTTAGAGAAATTGTACTTCAATTTTCTTTATTAGCCCAATATCATATCTAGTATAGCAATCACATCAACATGATAGTAAAATGCAGATAGAACATAATAATAGTAGAAGACAAGCCAACACAAGAGGACACAAGATATGGCACCAGCCAGGGACAAACCCCAATGTGGGGAAACCCTTGACCAATTCTTCTTATAATTCTTCAAAAGTTTAGCACAAAGAGATTACAATTTACAATATTCACTTGCCCAAACTGATCAGTCAAAATAGTAGAAACAAAAATCCCTGTTGTCACTCAGAATGTCTAGGCACCACGACAACGACTTAGATCGGGGGCTGTCACCTTGATCTCCAATCTCTCCATTTAAGCTGTCTCTCTACAGTAGGCTAAGGGGGGTAGACCCTATGGAAAAATGGAATGAAGAAGAACTAGTTGGGAACTAAGTAGTTCAGGAGACACAATGAAGCGACCGAGTACTTGATTAAGATTTATCAAGACTTATAGGATTTGATTAGATTTTGAATGATTGATACCAGTGTCTTATGGAGTCAACGATCTTGCTAGGGGAATTAAGACCAAGTAATCGATTAGCAACCGCTGCTTAGATGAATGACTATCTTATATGAAATGCAGATCCTAAAACTAATGTGAAATGCAAGAATCTTGGTTGATTTTAGTTAAATGCCTATGTGAATGTGAATCCTTCGATCTTTTCTATGTTGAGCCTGATTTCGTAATAATCGGCAGAGAGAAGATAAGGAGAAGCACACTATGGTGTGATTAACAATACCTCTCCTGAAATTCTAACATACCCGGTGCCTCCGGCACTGCGGAGAGCTGTGACTCTGACGACTACAAGGTCAGCAAGTACTATTAAAACAGGCTTCTCAAGCAAAGATTGATGGATACATATCTCTCTATCGACCAAGCTTATGCTTGAAAGTAAATTTTATCATGCAAAGCTAACTTATATGCGAATGCATTAGGTGATTAGAAGATGAGATGAAGTTAGATTCAAGGATGAAAATTGCTTATGCTATGATCTGATTTCAGAGTTATATATCAAAGCCCTTAATTGTCAAAATGAATGTTCACTTCACTAGACAAAGATTGTAAGATAAACTTTTTAGCAATATCACAATTAGACCACAAGCTTATTTCAAATCTTTTAGATTCTTTCAAATGCAATTATAGTTCAAAGAGAACAAAAACGTCTTCACAAATTAATATCAACAAATGCTAAAAAAATACTCAGTTTATGAAACAAAGGATATGCATTTTATCACAATTCCATGACAGAGTTCTTAATTTTTAGGACAACAGTAAAAAAACTTTATGACAACAGCAATATGACAATGAAAACAGTAAGCTATCAATGATATCTATATGCAAAAAATTTACTGAAATTTTTTCAAACTTGCCCACATGAATTATCAAAAATTTTCAGCTTGTTATGATGTGATTTCCGGAATTATATTAGATCTGATATACTTATCACAGACAACAATTAAAACATGAAATAAGCCTAATGATGAATGCCCAACTCAAGAAATTAATTTCTTAATGTATTAGACAACTTAGGAACTGATTTTAGGCTAACCCACATGAAATTTCTTCACTGTTATATTTCAGACTTCAAAAACAGAATTATTCAGAGCTAACAATGACCCAAAATGTAGATCTAGGCCGAATTCTTGATACACATCAAACATAAATGACTTATTAATGTATTTAGCAATTTTTTAGTTAATTTCAAAACCTTTTAGACGTGTTTTTCACCACTATTAGAAAGGTATATGATTGCTGTAGCAAAAAGTGAGGAAAAAGATGGTTTAGAGATCAAATCCTTAGGTCCTAGGCCTTGAAGATCATTTGCTCAAGTTGCCAAAAAAATTTCAATATCTGAAACAGAAATTTTTACCAAATTTTCTGCGAAAACCCAGCAATGATTAGCTTCAGAAAATCAAATATTCAAATCAGAAATGGAGCAAGGGAATCTAGGGCCAATGAGAGCTAGCACTAGGCCCAATAGAACTAGAGTTGGGCTAGGAGAAGGTAGATCTGGGCTTAGGAGCCCCAAAACCTTTGTTCTGAAAAAAATTATTTTGCTTCAGATCTTTAGATTTATTGCAAAATCTTTAATGGTTGGTCTTGTAGAAATATTTTGGATAAAATATTGCTCTCCAGGGCCCAGATCTGTCTCAAAACCCCCATATCTGCTTGAAAAATCTTAGATCTGAAGATTTACTTGGCTGATTTATCAGATCTATTCCTGCAAACAATCTTTGAGCCCAACCCTCCAAGGTCTAGATCTAGATCAGATCTGAAGATTTACTTGGCTGATTTTTCAGATCTATGCCTGCAAACAATCTTTGAGCCCAAATCTTGCCCTTCAGAGTCTAGATCTAGCTCAGATCTGAAAATTTACTTGGCTAATTTCTCAGATCTATTCCTGCAAACAATTTTTGAGCCCAAATCTTGCCCTCCAGGGTCTAGATCTAGCTCAGATCTGAAGATTTTCTTCGCTGATTTCTCAGATCTATTTTTGCACAAGTGAAAAGAGAAAAACCCAATACCCAATATGTACAAAAATAGAGAAAATCTCAAAAAACCCAAGTGTTAAAATTCAAAATTATGTTACAAACTTTCAAATCTACACAAGTAAATAACAGATCTATACAAATAAGGTACAGATCTATACAATAATTTACAGATCTATTAGATCTGAGGAGTATGAGTCCAACTCTGCTCCAAGATCTGATAATCTAAGGTTCTTAATAGCCAGATCTATCAAAACTTCCACAAAATATTTAAAATATGTGTTGCGAGTTGGCTGGTCCAACTGAGAACTATCCCCAAATGCTCAATGAGAACCTGAGAGATCTTCCGCAAACACTAGATCAACCATCAAATCAAGTAGAGAAATAGAACAACAATAAAATTCTGAAGAAATAAAGATACTTGCTACTTCAATCAAAATTAAAAATGTTACCCTAGATCCAACAAACTAAATAAGATTCCTGTATTCAAATTATTCTAAGAGAGCTATTGATTAATAGTTTTCACATAATATTAAGTAGAAATTAAAACAATGTTACCATAAATTCATGAAGAGGAACACTATAGCGCGTTGAAACCCCAATGACTTTTGCATTAATACAAAAATGTATACAAGAGAGCTTGAGAGCTTAGTACACGATCCAAAGATCGGATGAACTGACTGACAAATGACCTCCTATTTAAAGATAAATCCTCCAACGGCTAGTTCGAGTGATCCTCGTCAAAGCAATCTCGACCGTTGATGAGGATCAAAATTTCTTTTAATCTCATCTGTCGAAATTTTAAATTCTTGAGGAAATTCGAATTTTTCAATTAAATGCATTTTAATTAATTCAAAAATTAAAATTTTGAATTAATTTCCTCAAAATTTTGACTTTGACTTAACCCCAGGGACCAAAGGCTGAAAATTCAGAAAAATTATTAATTTACCGTAGTCGCTGGACCTCTTAAAGGAAGGATGTGAGGATTCCCCTTTGGAGGCGGAATCCTCACATCCTTCCCCTTAGACTGGAAAGCTTGTCTCTGGGGATAAGGTGTCCGGGTCTTAGGTAAGGCATCCTGTAAGTCCTGGGCCCTGCTAATAGCATCCTGGAGTGTGGCTGGTCTAGTGGACCTGACTAGACCCCGAAGTGGCTCTGCTAAACCCTCAACATACGTGTAGATCCTCCATGCTGTGGATAGATCTAGCACCATCACTGAAACCCTCAAGAAGTCTGTAATGTAGGTCTTTGGGTTTCCAGTCTATTTGAGCCTCGTCGGCTCAACAAAATGCTGTTCCGGATCCCTTCGGTCGAACCTCTGTATCAGTCTCCTGGTGAACTCGGAATATGTCGTCACTGTGCAGTGTCCGAGTGTAACCAACCCATGGAACCACCAGTGCTAGGCCTTACCATCCAAATGTAATGTCACCACCTTGATGGCCTCTTCGACATCTGGTTAAGCTGGAAATAGATGTCCAACTTCTCCAGCCAAGACTTTGCCGAACTGTTTGATGATCCATCAAACATAGGCAAGTGAAATCTACTAGGATATGCATTTTATCACAATTCCATGATAGAGTACTTAATTTTTAGGGAAACAGTAAAAAACTTTATGACAACAACAATATGACAATGAAAACAGTAAGCTATCAATGATATCTATATGCAAAAAATTTACCGAAATTTTTTCAAACTTGCCCACATGAATTATCAAAATTTTTTAGCTTGTTATGATGTTATTTCCGGAATTATATTAGATCTGATATACGTATCACAGAAAACAATTAAAACATGAAATAAACCTAATGATGAATGCCAAACTCAAGAAATTAATTTCTTAATGTATTAGACAACTTAGGAACTGATTTTAGGCTAACCCACATGACATTTCTCCACTATTATATTTCAGACTTCAAAAATAGAATTATTCAGAGCTAACAATGACGCAAAATGTAGATCTAGGCCAAATTCTTGATACACATCAAACATAAATGACTTATTAATGTATTTAGCAATTTTTTAGTTAATTTCAAAACCTTTTAGATGTGCTTTTCACCACTATTAGAAAGGTATATGATTGCTGTAGCAAAAAGTGAGGAAAAAGATGGTTTAAAGATCAAACCCTTAGGTCCTAGGCCTTGAAGATCACTTGCTCAAGTTGCCAAAAAAATTTCAATATCTGAAACACAAATTTTTACCAAATTTTCTGCGAAAACCCAGCAATGATTAGCTTCAGAAAATCAAATATTCAAATCAGAAATGGAGCAAGGGAATCTAGGGCCAATGAGAGCTAGCACTAGGCCCAATAGAACTAGAGTTGGGCTAGGAGAAGGTAGATCTGGGCTTAGGAGCCCCAAAACTTAAAACCTTTGTTCTGAAAAAAATATTTTGCTTACGATTTTCAAATTTATTACAAAATCTTTAATGGTTGGTCTTGTAAAAATATTTGGGATAAGATATTGCTCTCCAGGGCCCAGATTTGTCTCAAAACCCCCATATCTGCTTGAAAAATCTTAGATATGAATATTTACTTGGTTGATTTCTCAGATCTATTCCTACAAACAATCTTTGAGCCCAACCCTCCAGGGTCTAGATCTAGCTCAGATCTGAAGATTTATTTGGCTGATTTTTCAGATCTATTCCTGCAAATAATCTTTGAGCCCAAATCTTGCCCTTCAGAGTCTAGATCTAGCTCAGATCTGAAAATTTACTTGGCTAATTACTCAGATCTATTCCTGCAAACAATTTTTGAGCCAAAATCTTGCCCTCCAGGGTCTAGATCTAGCTCAGATCTGAAGATTTTCTTCGCTGATTTCTCAGATCTATTTTTGCACAAGTGAAAAGAGAAAAACCCAATACCCAATATGTACAAAAATAGAGAAAATCCCAAAAAATGCAAGTGTTAAAATTCAAAATTATGTTATAGATTTTCAGATCTACACAAGTAAATAACAGATCTATACAAATAAGGTACAGATCTATACAATAATTTACAGATCTATTAAATCTGAGGAGTATGAGTCCAACTCTGCTCCAAGATCTGATAATCTAAGGCTCTTAATAGCCAGATCTATCAAAACTTCCACAAAATATTTAAAATATGTGTTGAGAGTTGGCTGGTCCAACCGAGAACTATCCCCAAACACTCAATGAGAACCTGAGAAATCTACCGCAAACACTAGATCAACCATCAAATCAAGTAGAGAAATAGAACAAAAATAAAATTCTGAAGAAATAGAGATACTTGCTACTCCAATCAAAATTAAAAATGTTACCTTAGATCCAACAAACTAAATAAGATATCTGTATTCAAATTATTCTAAGAGAGCTATTGATTGATAGTTTTCACATAATATTAAGTAGAAATTAAAACAATGTTACCATAAATTCATGAAGAGGAACACTACAGCGCGTTGAAACCCCAATGACTTTTGCATTAATACAAAAAATTATACAAGAGAGCTTGAGAGCTTAGTCCACGATCCAAAGATCGGATGAACTGACTGACAGATGACCTCCTATTTAAAGATAAATCCTCCAACGGCTAGTTCGAGTGATCCTCGTCAAAGTAATCTCGACCGTTGATGAGGATCAAAATTTCTTTTAATCTCATCCGTCGAAATTTTAAATTATTGAGGAAATTCAAATTTTTCAATTAAATGCATTTTAATTAATTTAAAAATTAAATTTTTGAATTAATTTCCTCAAAATTTTGACTTTGACTTAACCCTAGGGACCAAAGGCTTAAAATTCAGAAAAATAATTAATTTACTGTAGTCCCTGGACCTCTTAAAGGAAGGATGTGAGGATTCCCCTTTGGAGGCGGAATCCTCACATCCTTCCCCTTAGACTGGAAAGCTTGTCTCTGGGGGTAAGGTGTCTGGGTCTTGGGTAAGGCATCCTGTAAGTCCTGGGTCCTGCTAATAGCATCCTGGAGTGTGGCTGGTCTAGTGGACCTGACTAGACCCTGAAGTGGCTCTGCTAAACCCTCAACATACGTGTAGATCCTCCGTGCCGTGGATAGATCTGGCACCATCACTGAAACCCTCAAGAAGTCTGCAATGTAGGTCTCTGGGTTTCCGGTCTATTTGAGCCTCGTTAGCTCAACAAAATGCTGTTCCGGATCCCTCCGGTCGAACCTCTCTATCAGTCTCCTGGTGAACTCGGCATATGTCGTCACTGTGCAGTGTCCGAGTGTAACCAACCCATGGAACCACCAGTCCTGGGCCTCACCATCCAAATGTAATGTCACCACCTTGATGGCCTCTGTCTTCGACATCTGGTTAAGTTGGAAATAGATGTCCAGCTTCTCCACCCAAGACTTTGCCAAACTGTTTGATGAGCCATCAAACATAGGCAAGTGAAATCTACTAGCTGTGCGGTGGGTGTCTTCATCATGATAATGTCAGTATCCTCTGTGATGGTCGCGGGGTCTATTATCTTGCTGGAGCTGAACAAAGTCTCTAAATGAGAGAGCATCCCTGAACTCCTGCCCATAGGCTTGGTACTCTGCAAAATAATCGCCCATGTGACCGGGCTCTGCCTCCTGCTGTGCTCCGACCCCCGTGTCTGCTCCTAGGAAAGTGGGCATGGTAGAGCGTATAGAGGCATGTGAGGCCACTTGCTGAGTAGTATCACGCTGAGTGGCAGCCTGCTCTGGCAAATGGTGAGATGCACCTGATCCCTATCCAACTTGGAAAACCTGTGGGCTCTCACGCTGTTTAGCCTCCACTGCCGTGAATCTCTGCCCCATCACCTCGATCTGCCTTGACAAATTCTGCACTGATTTGAGGAGCATGTCCGCAAATTTCTTTCCGTCATCATCTGCCATCGGATCCTCTTGCTTTGTGTCCACCCTAGGCTCCTTCTATTCTGCGTCCACCACAGGCTCCCCCTGTTCTGCGTCCACCATCGGAACACAGTCTCCTTCTTCGTAGGTGTTCTCCAACCTATGCCCAGTGTCTCTGTATCTCCTACCTCTGTAACAGATGTAGGATTTTTCGTTTGGTGTCATAGATTGCTAGCTCCACAGGCTGAGCCAGATCTATGCTCTGATACGATTGTAATATCCCGTTTCAAAGATATTCCCCAAAACCCCAGTAAACTCCAACCAAATACACACAAATAATATAATAACCGGGAAACTCAAAATGATAAAAATAACAGTGGTGCAACATGTAATAATGTAAACATGAGATATAAGCAGATACTCGAGAAATGCAGAGAGAAATGCTAAGCCATTTTATTATACTGAGTAATGGAATGAGTATAGGAGGTGATCAGAAGGATGGCACCTCGACTTGCACCAGGCAAGTGAAGAAATACACTCAAAATATCAAAGGAATGGCCTCTCTCTGAACCGCGTGGATGCCGCTGGAGAATGGCCGTGTAGCTGCTACTACTAGAAATGGGGCTGTTCCCCTCCTCAGAAAATGATGAAACTCTGGAATCCGCTTGTGCTCAGAAAACCTAGAAAAACCCAGAAAGCTTTTCTGAAATGGATGACCCCCGAAAATTGCCCCCTTGGGGAATCACGCAATCCCTCAAAGCCCTGCACTGCCACTGAGTATAATTCTCCAAAATATTGGCTGAAACTCTGCCAATCTCCTTCAATATGCAAGAGCTGATCCGTTGCTCAATATCCCAGCTCAACTCCTCCACAAAACCCCAATCCGGAACTGCCTCCAGAAGAACTGCGTCCCTCTCTTCCAAGACTGCGCATTCCTCCAATGCTCAGCTCCACCTAAATGCTAAAGAACGAAACTACTGCAAAAAGACCGCTGAAAATACCTTTCCCGAGTAGGCACTCGATGTCCCTCGGGGCTAAGGGTGAGATCTCCGAACGGAGACACTCAGTGCACTAAACAGTGCTGCAGACAGGCTAAACAGCGAGCGTGCTCCAAGTCGAAGTGACTAGCTCAAATGCTCATAATCGAATGCCAAAATGAGGAGGATCCTCTCTCCTTTATAGCATTGGCCTCTCTCAATCCCAAGGCTCACCTCCTCCAACGTAATCTCCTCTTGCCAACTGTTCCTTTTCCCATCTGCGTAGTCCCTCCAAGTGTCTGCGTGGGCCCCATCTCTGCATGGTCATTTGGCTCCCTTGGCTCCCCTTTAAGTCACAACGTTGTGCTACTAGGAGTGACTTTTATTCTAAAAGTGAGTTATGTCTCCTTTTCCTTACCTTTTTATTTACAAATAACTATAGAAGGCAAAATTGAGAAAAATCGAATATTCCAATTAGCCATGGCTAATTAGGAATATTACATCCCATCTGGAAGTTCTTAATTTGACTCCCTTTGAGACTCAATTTCCCTCCTGGAAACCCCTCTGCCAATGTCGAGATGCCCCACTCCGATCATTCATGGAAATGCACCACTGATCCACATTTCTTGGCTAGAAATCCTCAGTAGCAACTCCCTTCTTTTTGGTCTTGCACTATTAGGTACTTTTCTGACTACAGTACCCCACCAGCTTCGCTCCGCGATTTATCCACAGCCTCTTATGCCTCAACAATTAGAAGGTCTAAGCCTCTAGGATCTGCGCAATCTCGGCACCAGCAAAATTTGCACTTCCTGGCCACAACGTCTATCCTTCCTAACTGAGAAAGATGACCGGGCACTGCGTAGGTCAGGTCTGCTCCTCTCTGCCTCAGTGCTAATCCTCCTCTTGGCTCGAACTGATGACGCAAGCCCTCTGCGTCCCCCCTTCCTTGCTGCTTTCTTCTAGGAACAACTTCTGTCACTCGAGACAAATGTTTTTGCTGCTACTGCTCTGCTCGGCTGATGCCTTCAGCTATCTTGTGATCGCAACCACGCTTTGATACCATGTTGGAATTTCTAAGTTTAACCCGTTAGAAATTCTTCCTTTACTATTTGATTTATTTTTTCCTACTTGTTCAATTAATTAACAAGTTATTTACCATGTAAATACTGAAAATAAATACAAGTACAATATCAACACATACAGATCATCAACTGAAGGAAAAACAAGCACACAAGTGACACTGTTGTTTTTGGACAAATGTCCCCGAAAAAACCCAATGCGGGAAAACCGGTGCAGCTATTCAGAATAAAACCTGGGTGCCAGAAATGGCTCACCCAATAGAGAATGCCCTTGGCAGTAGTACCTCTTAGTCGGAGACGGATACTCTGGCTAAATCATCGGATGAATGATCCCAGAACAACAAGGCAACTTCTGCTACTCTGTGTCACTCTAATAGGGATTGCGTCACCCTATCCAGCTCTCCAGCTCCAATCTTTTCCACGAAAAATCTCCTAGTGCTGCCTCTAGGCCCTGTGCCAGCATCTCTGGCCCACCATCAGTCTCTCTGGCCCAGTGTCAGCCTCTCTAGGCTCTGCACCAACGTCTGGAGCCTCTGCGTCTCACATGTTGGCCCTCTCTGGCTCTACACAGCTCCTGGTTGCCTTTGCGTGACCTCTGGTTGGCTCTGCGTGGTCTCTGGCTGGCTCTGCATTGCCTTTGGCTGTTTCTACGTCAACCTCTCCCGGCTTCTACACTGATCCTCCTGGCACTAACTCTGCCTCTCTGCTATGTATTCACTACCCCTCAGCTGGAACTTAGATCACTCACTCAATTTCCTCAGCAAACCCTGCCCCAGAAAATCGAGTTCTTGATCTCTCTCGTTGTGTTCTCCAATTGACCCTCAAGTCTCCTCTTATACTTTTCTTGTTGGTCTATCAAAAGTCGAAATTAAATTTGTAATCAACGACTAAGATTAGATTTGGCTTGATCCATGACTTCTGGACCCTTCTAACCCAGTTTTATATTAATGCCCATTAATATTTTATTTTTTCTGAGTTTAGACTTAGGAACTCCATTAAAAATATTAATTATTTTAATATCGCTCAAAACGGTTAGATTTTGCCCAAACCATTTATGGGTCTTGGAGATCTCATGTGCTTTAGCCTCTCCACCAATTTGCGTTGTTAGAGCACATTCGATGCTACCCCAAATCAACAGAAGATAGATTCTATATGCCTTAGCATTCTCGCTATATCCCACAATATATCCTTTCTCTGCACTCTGATCCAATTTCTTCCTCTTTTCTTCGGGTACATGGTAGTATGATAAACTCCTAAATATCCTGAAATGACTCACCTCGGGTTTCTTACCGGTGAAGGCACTCTTCAGAGTAATCTTACCTAATGCCCTGTGAGGAGTCCTATTCCAAACATACACTTCCGTGTTGCATGCTTCTGCCCATAGAAACTTGGGCAAATCCTGATCATACAACATTGCCTTGGCTGCTTCCACAATAGTCTTGTTCTTCGTTTCTGCTACTCCATTTTGCTCCAAATTATAAGGGGTTGTCCACTCTCTTTTGATGCCTTCCCTTGCGCGAAAATCAGTGAAGTCCTTGTCAATGTATTCTCCACCATTGTCTGAGCGCAATATCTTTATCTTCTTTCTTGTCAAATTCTCAACTAGAGCTTTGAACTCTCTGAATCGACTAAAAACCTCATCCTTGGTTTTTAGAAAGTAGATCCAAGTCTTTCTGGAATGGTCATTAATGAAAGTGACGAAGTACTCGACACCACTAAGAGCTCTTGTGGACATGGGTTCGCATATATGTGAGTGTATCAATCCTAGAACACTCTTAACCCTATTGTTGCTTTTGGAAAATGCAACTTTGGCGTACTTGCATAATGTGCATCCTCTGCATACATCATCTCGTTGGATACTCAACTTTGGAACTCTTTATATGGTTTTCCCGAGAATTCTTAGAGCATCATGGTGTAAGTGTCCAATCCTCTTGTGCCGTAGTCCAGTCAAATATTTTTCCCTACTGCTGCCTATTAGTGCCATTGGATATTTTAGCTGTAATCTATATAGCCTGTTACTTCTGACTCCAATCTGGGCCTTCTTTTTCCAACTTGGGTATTGGACATATACTTTCGCCTTAATGAAGAAAACATCATAGCCCTTGTGTAGGTTTTAACCCTATACAGAAATTACCTGCATACGGATTCTTAAACAAAGAAAATAAACAATGCGAGAGCATAACCCATAAAACACATATGCACAGAGATTTTTCCCTGGATTCCAAAATCGGGACTACCAGCTTGATTTTTCATTATGTTCCTTTCAATGTTACAATACATATTTATACATGCCGAAGCATCCAATACCATGGACCGAAATCCATCGCGTCCAATACCATGGACCGAAAACCATCGCGTCCAAAAAACATGTGCGAAAATCATGCACAAAACCATAGGTGGGTCCGCCCAACCTAACATATGGTCCAAAACCAAAATTTTCCGGGGCGCTGCCCCGGACCCCATAAAGTGGGGTTACGGGTGCCCTTCAAACCCCCTATTAACTACGTGGAATGAATATAACACAACCCAACAATCTCCCACTTGTTGTTTTCTTTCCACAGGGGGCCACAGGAGAGCTTAGTCAATTTTTCAGCCCTGAGATTCCCATTGCTTCTCTACACCAAGAGAACTTCTCAGAGCTCACAGATTTTGTCAATGCATCTGCAGTATTCTTCAAAGTGTCCACCTTTACCAGCAACACCTTTCTGTCTTCTATCATATCCCTCACAAAGTGATATTGAACATCAATGTGCTTTGTCTTTGAATGATAAGCAGGGTTCTTTGCCAAGAAAATTGCATTTTGGCTGTCACAGTCTATTCTTATAGCTCCCTGTACTAACCCCATACTTGAACACAATCTCTGCAACCAGACTGCTTCCTTGCTTGCATGAGTGGCTGCCATGTATTCTGCCTCTGTAGTTGATAGTGCCACTACAGATTGTTTCTTACTCATCCAACTGACTGCACCTCCAAATAGGTTAAACACATACCCACTTGTAGATATTCTATGATCCAGATCTCCAGCCCAGTCTGCATCAACAAAGCCATGAATATCCAACACTCTGTCCAATCCTGGTCTTCCTTGGTAGCACAAACCATAATCACTAGTGCCACACAAATACCTGAAAACCCGCTTCACTGCTGTCCAGTGCTCCTTCCCAGGTTTTGACATAAACCTGCTCAATACTCCCACTGCATGTGCAATGTCTGGTCTAGTACAGACCATTGCATACATCAGGCTACCCACTGCACTTGCATATGGAACACGGGACATGTCCTCTTCCTCTTCTTGTGTCTTGGGACACTGTTCAGCAGATAACCTCACACCTACAGGAATAGGAACCTTCACCGGTTTACTATCTTGCATATTAAACCTCTGGAGTATTGTCTCGACATACTTCCTCTGGTTTAACCAGAGCTTCCTCTTTGACCGATCTCTTTTAATTTCCATGCCCAAAATATAGTTTGCAGCACCAAGATCTTTCATGTCGAATTTGGAGGACAATTGGGTCTTCAAATCCTGGATAATTTCTTTGTCATTTCCAACCAGCAACATATCATCCACATACAAGACCAGATAAATAACACGGTCACCAATTAATTTAAAATACACACAATGATCTGCTTTGCTTCTGGTGAAGCCAAGTCCCCGTATAACTGTATCAAATTTCTAATACCACATCCTTGGTGATTGTTTTAACCCATACAGAGACTTCTTTAACTTGCATACCAGTTCTTTCTTACCCTTCACCGCAAAGCCTTCAGGTTGCTTCATGTAAATTTCCTCTTCCAAATCCCCGTGAAGAAATGTTGTCTTCACATCCATCTGTTCTACCTCAAAATCAAAAGCAGCAGCAATAGATAAAAGTAATCTAATAGAAGTTACCTTGGCAACAAGAGAAAAAATATCACCAAAATCAATTCCCGGCACCTGGGAATAACCTTTTGCTACCAACCGAGCTTTGTATTTCTCCACCTTTCCTTCTGCATTTGTCTTCTTCTTGAACACCCATTTGCTGCCAATGGGTTTCCTTCCAGCCGGCAACTCCACCAGATCCCAAGCCTCATTTTTGTGTAAAGATGCCATTTCATCAACCATGGCCTCTTTCCAGACTTTTCCATCCTCTGAATCCACTGCTTCCTTCACAGTTCTGGTATCATCATCAGTAACAGACAAAGCAAAAGCAGATGGACTATACCTTTCTGGTTGCCTTCTTTCTCGAACTGATCTTCTCACAGCCGGAGTTTGTGGCTCTTCATCTTCTGATTCCTCCTCTGCTGTAGAGTCTGATTCTTCCTCCTTTGGCTCAAACTCTATCTTCTCAGGTTCCTTTGGTTGGACTTCATATTGAATAACATCTTTTACCTCTCTAAACACCACATCTCGGCTGTACACAACCTTCCGTGTCATTGGGTTCCAAAGCTTATAACCCTTTAAACCATCCTTATACCCAATAAAGATGCACTTTTCAGATTTACTATCCAACTTGGTTCGTTTCTCCTTTGGAACATGTACATATGCATTACATCCAAATACCCTCAGATGTGAAAGAGAGGGTTTCTTACCAGTCCATACTTCTTGTGGAGTCTTATCCTCCAACGCTGATGAAGGTGACCTGTTGACCAGGTAACATGCAGTATCCACCGCCTCTGCCCAGAATTCCTGTCCTAACCCAGCACCACTGAGCATGCTTCTTGCCCTTTCCATCAACGTCTTGTTCATTCTTTCTGCGACTCCATTTTGCTGAGGTGTATATGGAGTAGTCTTCTGTCGTGCTATACCACACTTCTTACAGAATTCTTCAAATTCGTTGCTGCAAAATTCTCCACCATTATCTGTCCTCAACACCTTTATCTTCTTCTCTCTCTGATTTTCCACCAGAGCCTTAAATTCTTTAAATCTGTCAAAGACTTCAGATTTCTTCTTAAGGAAATATATCCATGTATTCCTTGAGAAGTCACCTATAAATGATACATAGTACACAGACTTACCCAGTGATGGAATCTTCACAAGTCCAAACACACCACTGTGCACAAGCTCTAATATTTGTTTCGTCCTCTTACCACCAGAGGGGAAACTCACCCGATTTTGCTTCCCATACACACAATTTTCACAGAAATCAAAATCCAGAGAGCTATCATTCATACCTTCTACCATACCTTTACCATGAAGTATTCGAAGGCCCTTCTCTCCAATATGTCCAAGCCTTTGATGCCACAACATGGTCTTCTCTCCAGAGACCACTAGATTCTCTACTCCATTTTCAGGAACCATAGAACTATTGCACCCATCAACAACAGTGCTACCTTGCAGCTTGTACAGAGTTCCAATCCGAACTCCCCGCATTAATATCAGTGCTCCTCGAACCATCTTGCAGGTATCTTTCTCGAACACCGTCTTTACACCTGCATCATCCAACTTGCTTACAGAAATCAGATTTCTGGCCAATGCAGAAATATGTAGAATACCCGGAAGTGTTCTAACCCTTCCACCTTGCAACTTCAACTTTACTTTTCCCCGACCAATGATTCTAGCCTTTCTATCATCTCCTAAGAAGACATCACCACCATCGTATTTCTCATACTCGCAGAACCACTCTCTATGGGGAGTGAAGTGAAAGGATGCACCTGAGTCAATCAACCATGCCTCATGATCTACATGTGTGCTTGAAGAAGCCAAGTACACATCCCCACCTTCATCTGAGGTGGTTTTCGCCTCTGCAGAAGGAGCATCATCAGATCCCCTTCCTTTATCAGGAGCTTTAGATTTACAATCCCTTCTGAAGTGCCCTTCCTTTCCGCATTTCCAACACACCACCTTTGTAAGTTTTCCTGGAGATTTAGATCTCCCTCTAGATTTAGATCTCCCACTCGATGACTTATTTTTGTTTCTGTTCTGGGACCGTCCTCATACAGACAAGGCATCACCATTCTGGTTGTCCATATTTTTTCCGTCTCATCTCCTCCGTGAGCAAGGCTGAGACTATTTCATCAAACTGCAAAGCAGTTGCATTGCTACCTATTGCAATAACCAGACTATCCCACGAATCTGGTAGAGAACACAACAGACTGATGCACTTATCTTCATCTGAAATTTTAATATCAATAGATAATAACTGACTTACCACAGTATTAAACGCATTCAGATGCTCTGTCACCGAGTCTCCATCTTTCATCCTCAGGTTATACAGCTTTTTCCGCAGGAACAGTTTATTCACTAGAGACTTAGATTGGTACAAAGTCCCTAACTTGACCCACAAAGCCTTTGCCGTAGCTTCCCCTGATACATTCAGCAATACTGAATCCGAGACACACAATCGTATTGTGCTCTTTGCCTTCCGATCCAACTTCTTCCATTCTTCATCGGTCACTCCCGATGGTTTAGTACCCGGATCTACCGCGATCCACTGATCTTTATCCACCAACAGATCCTCCATCTTGAGTTTCCACAACTCAAAATTCTGACCATTGAACTTCTCAATCTCTATCTTTCCACTGCTCGCCATCTTCTTTCACCACCAGAATCGATCTCGCAGATCTCTCACTGAATAGGGTCTACCACAGGCCTGAGCGAAACCCCTCAGCAACAAAGACGTCCCCTTGAAGCCAAAACAACTTTGATACCAAATGTAGGTTTTAACCTTGTACAGAAATTACCTGCATACGAATTCTTAAACAAAGAAAATAAACAATGCGAGAGCATAACCCATAAAACACATGCACAGAGATTTTTCCCTGGATCCCAAAACCGGGACTACCAGCTTGATTTTTCATTATGTTCCTTTCAATGTTACAATACATATTTATACATGCCGAAGCATCCAATACCATGGACCGAAATCCATCGCGTCCGATACCATGGACCGAAAACCATCGCGTCCAAAAAACATGTACGAAAATCATGCACAAAACCATAGGTGGGTCCGCCCAACCTAACATATGGTCCAAAACCAAAATTTTCCGGGGCGCTGCCCCGGACCCCATAAAGTGGGGTTACGGTGCCCTTCAAACCCCCTATTAACTACGTGGAAAGAATATAACACAACCCAACACCTTGTTTTGAAGCTGAGATACAGAGAGTAAGTTCATCCCCAATCTCGACACATGCTACACATTGGTTGCTTGAAGTTGATCCCCTACTTCTGTTTAAAAGATTACGGTACCTCTTCCTACAGGGGTACATTTTGCCTTATTTCACATGGTGATCCGGAAGTTCATCATTTCTTCCTGATAATTCAAAAAGCATTATCGTATTCCTGTCATGTGTCAGGAAGCTCCACTATCTATATACCAAACCTCAGAAGAGGCAGAACTCGCTAAGAAAACAATTTATTCTTCCAATCTGGAAGCTAACATAGAATAATCATGATCCATGTTTCTTGTGCTCTCTTTTCCCTCTGGACATCTGCGTGGTGTGAAAATTCCTACACTCTGAAGGAACCCCTACTCCAACAAATCTGAATCTACTTCACCTACTTGATTTTTTAAAATTACATTCATCAAGTTATTCCTTTGAATACTGAAGCAAATTACTTCCGCAACCTACACTAATTAAATACCTGATCTCATGAAACAGAAAACAGAGCAAAGAACAAGATACATAGGACACACTTATTTTTGGACACAATAGTCCTCGGAAAAACCCAATGCGGGAAAACCGGTGCAACAACTCTGAGGGTTTTATTATTATGCAGGAGAAATATCTGAATACAAATCTAGGATGCTCATCTAGCAATCCTTTATAGAGAAAATACTGGCAGAAAATCTGAGTGAGTTTTACCTCACTTCACCCGGTAGAATTTTATCTAATCCGACACAAGAGTGGCTAGCCCCAGTTATTTCTGCGTCACCTCTTCTGCCCTCTACGTCAACTTTCTCGGCTATTTCGACAGTTCCCGGCAGTTCCGGCTTTTCCCTGCAGTTCTGACTTCTGCCCTCTATGTCAGCTTTTCCAGCAGTTCCCAACAATTCCAACTGTTCCTGGCAGTTCCGGCTTCTGCATGACAGACAACTTTTCTGCTCTGCTGGCTCTCTCTGCCTCTCTGTTTGTATTCTCTGGAAAGTCCTCTCGGATTCTCATTGCCCCTCTGCTGTAGAATGATCACTTAATTTGAAATCCTTAGCAAACCCTTCCCTAGGAATTGAATTCTTGATCAATTCGTTCTCTCTGTGTGTGTTTCCAAATGAACCCCAAGCCTCCATTTTATACTTTTCCTGTTGAGTCTTCGATGGCTGAGATTAAGTCTCTAATCAACAACTAAGATTAAAACATGACTTGATCCGTCTTCTAGATCATTCTCGCCCATATTTTCATTAATACCCATTAATAGTTTAATTTCCCTAGGTTTAGACTTAGGAACTCCATTACAAATATTAATTATTTTAATAAAATACAATTCGGTGGAATTTCACCAAACGGTTTTTGGGTTCTTTATAACTCATGTGCCTTAGGCTCTCCACCAAATTTCAAAGCTAGAGCACTTCCAATGCTACCGAAAACTAACACGTGGGTCCTTCTGAGTTGATGCCCTGACATCATGCTCTTGACTCATTACAGTTCTTTACTCCTTTTGTCTGATCTTCACTCTGATACCATTTAGAATTTCTGACACGAAACTCTACTACAATGACTGATTTATTTCACCTACTTATTTCCCACAATAAGTTGTTTACAAAAACCCTTCAGCAAACATTAAAATAAATTCTACTGCAGTTATCACATAGTAGAATAGAGAAAACTAACAGTGATATACAAGCACAAGAATCAATCACATCAACAAAGTTATTTTTGGACAACTGTCCTTGGAAAAACCCAATTCAAGAAAATCGGTGTAGCAGATGAGGGTTTATTTATTATTCTTTAGCAGCAATCTCTTTACAAGGAATAATTCTGCAGTACATAGAGAAACCTTCAAGAAAACACTTGAGATATTTTTCCTCCCCATCTAGGAGAAATTATGACACCATAGAGACCCTTTATCCTCCACTGCGTCACCCCTGCATCATCTGCGTGAGCGTTGCGTGTGATCTCGTCCCTGCTTGCGTTGTCTCTCAGAGCTCTCCCTCTGCGCTGTCTCTCGGAGGCACTGCGTCACCTCCTCCTAAGTCTCTGGCTGATGCTGAAACCCTCCTCTTCCTTCACCCTGCAACTCTCACTTTGGAATCAAACTCCTTCTCCTTGAGAATCGATTTCCCCCGGGTTACTGAGTATTTGCTTGGTATGTCTCCAAATGACTCTCAATTCTTCTCTTATACTTTTCCTGTTGATGAATCAACGACCGAGATTAAGTCTTTAATTAATGGTTAAGATTAAAATAGACTTGATCCTCGTCTCTTAGAAGCTTTTCACCCATATCTTTATTAATAACCATTAATATTTTTATTTTCCTAACTTTAGACTTAGGAACCCATTAAAAATATTAATTATTTTAATAACTCGTTATCCAGGTGGTATTTATCTAAATGATTTATGGGTTTTGGAGATCTCATGTGTTCAAGCCCCTCCACAAAATTTCGGATCTATAGCACACCCGATGATACCCAAATTCAACACTTTGGACAAAGACTTGCTAGTCCTCGGAGACATTATTGAGTGCCAATCTCACTAGCTCTGTAGGTTGAGGTGCTGCCCCAACAATTGATGACTGGTCTCGGACCTCTTGAATCCTGGTGAGGAAGGGGTCTATGCCTTCCCCTTTCAACATCCAGATAAGCCTCAGCTTCTCCTCTAGGTACATGCTCTGTTGCTCGGAAGTGTTTTAGTACAGCATGGAGAGAGTCTCCCACATCCCTCTGGCAGTACATTTGCCAGCTATGTGTGAAACAATGTTATCCCTGACTCCGTCTAGGATCAACCTCTTTGCCCACGCCATCTCCTTACTGTACTCCTTCAGCTGATCTGCATCTTTGGATATTGCTACCACTGCATATATGTATGTTTTCAGCCCAAACTCATCCAAAAGGAAATCGAGTAAATAAGCTTATCAACCATGGACCACAAGTGGGGACTTCATAATGGCTTGCCCTTCCATAATGGGCTTCGAAAAGTGCCAATGTCTCCCAAACTCCAAATGCGGTTAACCAAGTATCCTATTAAGTGGTTTCAACTTCTAAAGGGGATAACATGTTCAAGGTACATCCTTTAAAAGGCGGTGGTATGTGATAGAGAGGTGAATGAAGTAGGGGATAAGAAGGGGTAACCCTGGGCCACACGCTGGGGTACAAGGGTAGCTAATAAAAGGGAAGCCTACGCTTGGGTCTATAATGTATAGGAGGGAGCAATCGTGGTACATGAGGTGCCCCAACCTTGATTTTTCCACCCTTCTTTATATGCTTTTTGCCTTTTTATGATTTTTCTTTGATTAACTGCTCGGGGCTGAAGGGGTAAGAGCATGATGTGTGAGATATAGCAGTGAATACCCCTTCTTGAGGTAGGGCGGTTCATTTCTCACCAGGGATTGGAACAATCATGGGTTCCTATATAATGAAGGAGGCTCATAGAACATGTAGGAACTAGGTTGATGGCCACGATGATGGGGTAGAGATCATGTTTTGACTTTTGCCCACGTGCTAAATGTGTTTGTCTCAACCATCTTTTGTATTTTGTGGTACATTTTCCTATTTAATGTGGCCAAGTATGCTTTTATCTTTATTTTTAGCTACATCAACCTCCGGAGCATCATTCTAGGCCTAACCCAAGGTGTGGGCAAGGGGAAGGGGAAAGTTAACCGTATGTGGACCCAATGCAGGAATGTGGACCCAGGTGGGAAAAATGATGAATGGGGTAATAATGAGTGGAAAGGGGATAATATATGCGGATAAGGGAGCAGGACCATGCAACCAAAATCAAGGTTTCCCGTGAAATACCATCCCTAAAGCCAAATGGTCAGTAAAAGAGATCCCATGGGACTAAAATCCAAGGTTAATATCCAAAAAGGGTCTAAGGGACAAGAGCATAGACCTAGTCCATTCTCTCTGCTGAATCCCCCCATTAATCCATGCCCAGAAGTGTCCATGATAAGTAAACTACAAAACTCAGTTACCAAATGACAAGGCATACCTTTAGGTTCGGAAGGCCCACCTTCAAACATATGATCATGGCAGATGGGTGAGGGACCACATGGCTAGCTCAGGTGGCGGAGAAATGGAACAACGAGCTAGTTGGTGGCTGCTGGCTATCGGCTGAGGACTATCTTGGAGAAAACTTTTTCTCCTAGGGATATCATCCACAGAATAGTGGGTAACAGATTGCAATAATGATTTAATCGTTATTTGTCGTAAAGTAAATTACATAAGATAAATAATCGCTAGTAGATAGAAGATAAAACTCCAGTTTATTGCAATCATTGAAATTTCACATGGTATCAGAGAAGTAAAGATCGGATCAGAGGCTCTAGATGTGAGGGTTGTGCAGTTCAAAGCACTGTTTTACAAGCCGGCCGATTCGAAACCGACTCGGCCGAGTCGAACCAAGTCATTAGCCTGAGGAGTGACCCGGCCACCTAACCGGTCCGGTTGACCGAGTCACACATGACTCGGCCGAGTCATCCAATGACTCGGCTGAGTCATGTGTGACTCGGTCAACCCAGCCGGGTCCGTTATGACTCGGCCGAGTCACACTTGGGACGGCTGGGCAGCGTAAAAAGTTAAAAAAAATTCACTTTTTTGGTAATTTTTCAAATGTTTAATGTAGGTTATGGATTCCAAAGGGTAATAGTAATTTGTTAAATGCTTTTGGGGTCCATTTCCCCCTCCCAAACCCTATTTAAGACACCCAAATGATCTCATTCACTCACAGCAGTCTTATGCATTTGAGTGAGAGTCTTCTTTGAGAATTAGTGAGCAGTTCTTGAGCTTGTTTTGGAGCAGCAGTGAGGAGTCTTGGAGGAGCATTGTAGCTGGAGTGAGGAGCTTCTTGGGCAGCCATTTGGAGCAGCATTGAGGAGCTAATTCTTGGAGCAAGCAGCAAGCTTGAGGAGGCAGTTTGTGCCTGGAGGTATTTTTTTCCACCTCTATAAATCTGTTTTTGCTTAGTAAATTTTAGGTGCATATCAAGAAAGCTTAGAGAGTGTTTTTTGTCAAATAAATGAACATTGAATCAATTTTTTTTTTTTTTTTCATTTTCAGATTGTTTTCCTAGTCAAAAAATGGCACCTAGAGCAAAAGATCCTGCTTGGGCATATGTTGAAATGGTTGATAGTCAGATGCATTGCAAATTTTGCCATACGAAAATTAAGGAAGGTCCCGGGGGCATTAATAGGCTGAAACAACACATGGCAGGGATTAGAGGCCAAATTACCCCATGTACCTCATCAGAAATTGGGGAGATTAGAAAGAATTTGTTGGCTAGCTTTGAGAAATTTAAAGAAGATAAGGCTAGGCAAAAAGAGATACAGGCTGAAATTGGGAGGAAGAGGGAGATACAAAAAATGATGGCTACCAACCCCCACTATGATTTTGAGGGTTCTTCCTCTATCCCTCAAACTGAGGCATCCAACCCTTTCCGTTATGTTCCTCCCTCTTTTGGTTCTGTTCAAGATAAGGGAAAGGGTAGAATGAATTTGAAAAAGGGTGATGTGACTATCAAAAGTTATTTCACTCCCTCCTCTCCATCAGATGCACATGGTCCTGAAGTTAGTAAAGGTCAAATTCAGCCCACTTTAGATGACCATTGGAAGAAAGAATTGAGGGAGACTGCTTGTGACTACATAGCTAGATGGTGGTATGATGCTGATATCCCCTTTAATGCTGCTCGTTCACCATATTATGAGCCTATGTTTGATGCCATACATGCTGCTGGAAAAGGCTTCAAAGGCCCTACTATGCAAGAGCTAAGGGGGTTTCGTTTGCAGAAAGAAATTCAATCCATTAATGAGTATTTGCAAGAGTTCAGGGACTCATGGGCAAGAACATGGTGTACCATCATGTCAGATGGATGGACTGATCAAAGAAACCGTACCATCATAAACTTTCTTGTCTTCTGCCCACAGGGAACCATGTTTTTAAAATCAGTTGATGCATCTGATAAGGTAAAAGATGGCCACTTGTTGTTTCAGCTATTGGATCAGGTTGTTGAGGAGGTGGGGGTGGCTAATGTTGTTCAAATCATCACAGATAATGCCTCTAACTATGTTCTTGCTGGTAAACTGTTAGAGGAAAAACACAAGACCATCTTTTGGACCCCATGCGCTGCACATTGCATAGACCTCATGCTTGAGGATATTGGAAAATTAGATTGGGTCAAAAACACTGTAGATCATGCCAAAAGCATAACAAAATTTATCTACAATCATACACTGGTTTTGAGTCTCATGAGGAAACACACTAGAGGCAAGGATATTATTAGGCCTGCCATCACTAGATTTGCTACAAATTTTTTGACATTGCAATCTATGCTTTCCCAACATAGAAACTTGCAAAAGATGTTTTCCAGTGATGAATGGAATCAAAGCAATTGGTCTAACAAACCAGAAGGCAAAGAATTGAAAAGGAAAGTCCATGAAGAAACTTTTTGGAGAAAGGCAGCAGAGATTGTGAAGCTTGCTGAGCCACTAGTTAAGGTGTTGCGGTTGGTGGATGGGGAAAGGTTGGCTATGGGCTTCATTTATGAGGCTATGGATCAAGCAAAGGAGCAAATAAAGACAGCATACAAGGATAGAGTGGCAAAGTATGGGCCCATTTGGGCAATCATTGATGAAAGATGGAACAATCAACTCCATCGCCCTATACATGCAGCTGGGTATTTTTTGAACCCACGGTATCATTATAAAGCTAAGGAGTCAGGAGCTTTGAGGGGGGAGGTCAGAGATGGACTGGTTGATTGCATTGAACGCATGATCCCATCGGAGTCTGATCAGCTGGAGATACATCGACAGGTCACATCCTTCAGCAATGCAACAGGTACCTTTGGGAAGAACCTAGCAAAGATTGCAAGAGAAGCAGATGAGCCAGGTAAACAAAAATTTCAATTTTCAATTTCTTAATGGTTTTACAGTTTTACTTTTTTTATTAAAGTTTGTTAAATCATTTATAATTTGAAAGTTAGATATAATTTGTAATTTTGTTGAGCTTCAGCCTTCATCTAACTCATAATTCATTACACTCCTATGTTTTTTGCAGCACAGTGGTGGGAGGCCTTTGGTGGCCAGTGCCCTGAATTGCAAAGGTTTGCAATTCGTATTTTGAGTCAAACTTGCAGTGCATCTGGGTGTGAGCGCAATTGGTCTGTCTTTGAGAGGATTCACACAAAGAAGAGAAACCGTTTGGATAAAAAACGGTTGAATGATCTAGTTTTTGTCCAATACAACCTTCGGCTCAGACGAAACCAATTGCTGAACAAAAGACCTGATTCAGATCCCATTGTGTTGGAAGACATTGATCCAACATCAGATTGGGTAGTGGAGAGTCGTCCACCAGAGTTTGATCCTGATGAGGATCTTGATGAACTTGAACATGTTGTTCAACTTCAGCCTGTTCAGTTGAATGCAGATCCCAATCCACCAGCCTCAGTCTCACAGCCAGCAAGGACTCCAGTTGTAGGTGCTTCCTCTGCTCAGCCACGACAGAAGCGCAGCCGCATATCTACTCTATCTCAGCTTGCATCTGCTGCACAGCCTGCTAGTGGTACTAGTACCACTTCTACAGTTGCAGTTGGAGACGATAATGATGATGAGGAGGAGCCATGGGGCCCCTTGTCTGACTCTGATGATGATGATCCAGAGATTGGTCGAGATGATCTTGGCTCCTCTGGCAGTAGCTACTAGCCAGTAGTACTAGTATTGCAGTCTGGTCACCATCACAGTTTACTTTTGTTGTAGAGGCCATTTCTAGCCTCCTTGGTTATTTGTATTTTGTTTTGAGTCTTTGATCATGTATGACAGTTGACTATGTATTGCCATTGGGTACCATTTTGATATAGTGGATTGGTTCATGAGCCTACTTTGATCATATGTTGTCTTCCATCTATATTATAATGTTGTGTGTTTGGAAACATGAATGAAAATCTTTAAAATTATGTTTAAAATATTTAAAATTATGTTTTTTAATAAAAAAAATAAATATTTAATGTATTTTTTACAACGACCGAGTCATTGAAATCGAGTCGACCGAGTCATTACCGTTTCGGAGTCGGAGTCAGAGTCAGAGTCGATCCTCGGCCGAGTCGGAGTCCGAGTCCGAGTCTTAAAACATTGGTTCAAAGAGAGATCTGAAGCACAAAGAACCAGATCTGCGCAGGCCAGCTAGTTAGTGCAAATTGAAGAGAGGCAACAATGCTATTTCTAGTCCAGTATGGAGGAAAAGTTCGAATTGTCTTAGAGCAGTAGCAGTAGGCAGTGTAGTTTCCAGAAAGGGTTTTCAGTGAGTAGATAAGATATTTGCAGAATAGATCTAGCGCAAAGATTTGTAGCATAGGGTTTTGCAGTAGTGGATCAACACAGGGAGAGGAAGAGAAAAACAAACGAGGGTTTCATTTCTCCAGTATTCTCAAAGGCAGAGAAAAGTCAATTTATCTGTAGAAAGAGGGCCAAAGCAAGCAGATCGAATAACCAATTTACTAGTTTGCAGATTTGAAGCAGTAATTTCGTTTCCTGTTGTTGGATCTATTTGTTGGATGTAGTGTGAATATCTTCGGAGGACTGAGGGAGGCGACATATTCACCGGAAAGAATTTCTAGAAGCATTTTTCAGTTGCCAAGTCGAGTTGCAGGATCTAGTGCGAGTTCTAGAGGTAGAGGGTGTGAATCTTAAGAGGTCGAGTAAGCTTTTGTAGGGGAAACTTAGTGTTTCCAGATCAATTTTCCAGTAGGGAGCAGTGTTGCACGAAGCGCCCCCCCCCTCCGGTTCCAAGCCCCGAAGCGCGTCCCGTACGGAAGCGCCTAGGAAGCTTGGCCAGAAGCGCGCTTCCGAAATTTTTAGACGCTTCCTGGAAATTTGGAAGCGTTGGCGCTTCCGAAGCGCCGAAGCGCGCTTCGTACGGCGCTTCCTAGATGCTTCCCAGACGCTTCCCAGGCGCTTCCCAGACGCTTCCAGGACGCTTCCAGAAAAGCTTCCAGAAAAGCTTCCGGAAAAGCATTTAGAAAATCGTTTTTTTTTCAATTTTTTTTTAAATTTTAGGTGAGTTTGCTTGTTGGGGGTGGGTCCACCTTGGGTTAGGGTGACAAATGAAAGCAAAAAAAAATATAAATATAGCAGATGCTCCCTCATGGTAATGTTAAATTCTTAAAGTAAAAGTGACATTCTCCTTTATTTTTCATTTTCATCCTTTTACTTAAATTTTTAACATTACCATGAAATGACTCAGAATGTTTGAGAGTGGTTCCAGCCTCATTGGACTTCATATGGAGAAAATAGAATTTCATATCCTATTCAAAATTCAGCAGACTTAACAGTTTTCAGGTATTCAGGATCAATGGGATTGTGGCATTTCATTAGATTATATCAAGTATGAAGGTATGCGATTAGCATTTAATCAAGAGCACCAAGCCCTATATGTACCCTGGTGTTGGTGGTGTTAGTTGTTGAACTCCTTTGTCACGCGGCACACCCTTAGCAAAAAAGTACCTTTCAATCAAGTCAAAATCATCGATCAAACATGTTAAGCTTTTTCTACCATATTTTAAGTCTTGAATTAGGTAGTTTGATCAAAATTGGGCAATGTTGACTAATATCCCTAGACAATCGAGGTAGAGGCAAAGGCTAGACAAGAGGAGAAGAATCTAGATTCTAGATCATTAATGTACAATGGATGTTATATCTATCTTGATTTATGCAAAAATATGCATGTTTTCATGTCTTCTACAATTAATTTGGTATTTGGAATGTTTGTTTTGAGTATAAATGCAAAAAAATATAAAAATATATATATATATAGCAGACGCTTCCGCGGACGCTTCGCTTCCTAGATTTTTGGAAAATGACGCTTCCACGCTTCCGCTTCCGCGCTTTCGCTTCGCTCCCGCTTCGTGCAACATTGGTAGGGAGAGGGAGGTAAATTTCTCCAGTTTATTGAGTTTGGCAGATTTTCTTAGAAATGGCTGCAACAGGACTAAGAGATTAGGATGGGTTGGATGGAGCCTCCAAATTTGGCATTTGGAAGGGAAGGATGCTATTCCTGTTGGATGAGCACAGTCTGAAGGAGTTTGTGACAACAGTTGCTGTTGTACCAGCGAATCTTATCTTGTGACATGATTACAGGAAGGTCATGGCCAAGGCTAAGAGGTTGATCCTAGACAGAGTAGGGGATCATATAACCTGCATATTGCAGAGCAGGGAAATGCAAAGGAGATGTGGGATGCCATTGTCAAGTTGTACTAGGATCCTTCCGAGAGTCGAAAGATGATACTCAAGGAGAAGCTGAGGATGGTCAAGATGCAAAAGGGCGAGAACATAACATCCTAGCTCACCAGGATTTAGGGTGTTAGAGATGAACTTGCAATAGTTGGAGAGAAGCCAGTAGAGGACAAACTGGTGCGTACAACTCTAAGTGGGTTTACCAAATAATGGCAAACGTTCGTTCATGTAATTATTGGACAAGATAACTTATCAAATTGGGAATGCCTGTGGAGTGACGTCACTCAGTAGGAGCTGAGGCTTAGTCAAGTCAAGGGTACTGCCAGTAGTGGTGGCAAGGGATCGAAGGTAGAGAAGGAAGAGGAGAACGTCGCTCTTGCAGGGAAGGGAAAAGCAAAGAAAGGTCACAATCAAGGACAAAACTCTAAAGGAGAAAAGAAGAAGGACCTGTTGAACGTCATGTGCTTCAGATGTGGTGAGCTTGGTCAGTACATCAGCCAATGTCTAAAGAGGAAGAAGGAAAAGAAGGGGAAGCAGACAACAACTTCGACAAAGATTGACGATTTGTCCGCTAGATTGGAGGATGAATTTACTATGTTTGCAGCATTATCCTCAGATGGAGGAGTATGATATTCCAGTATGCCAAATCGGGAAGTGTTGATTTGTGGTAGCATCAGATGTGCTCTAGCCATGAAAATTGGTGGAGAGGCTAAAGCGCATAAGATCTCCAAGACCCATAAATGGTTTGGGGAAATTCCACCTGGTTGGAGAGATATTAAAATAATTAATATTTTTAATGGGGTTCCTAATTCTAAACTTAAGAAAATTAAATTATTAATGGGGATTAATATAAATCTGGGTGAGAATGTCCTAAATGACATGGATCAAGCCAAATCTAATCTTAGCTGTTGATTAGAGAGTTAATCTCGGCCGTTGAAGACTCAACAGGAAAATATAAGAGGAGGCTTGAGGTTCAGTTGGAGACACACCAAAACTAATCAGTCAGTTCGATTTTCTTGAGCGGGGCTTGCTGAGAAAATTCGAGCTAGTGGTCTGTTGTAGCAAGGGGCAGTGAGTACATAGCAGAGAGGCATGGATAATGCTAGAGGGTCAGCGCAGAGACCGAAGAGTTTGACGCAGAGGCAGCTAGAGCTACGCAAAGGCAGTGGTAGCTACGAAGAGGCAGTTGGGGACTGTGCAGAGGCAGAGATGCTTGCGTGGGTGACGCAAATGGGTGAAGTGCTAGTGCAGAGAGCTAGGAGGCTGACGCAAAGGCTTTAGGAGCTACGCTGAAGCTAGCAGGGTTGACGCAAGGCCAAGAGGAAGCACTGAAATGATTTTCATGGGGCAGACTAGAGCTGAGAGGCCGAATATCTGTCTCCGAGAAGAGGTATTCCTGTCGTGTAACAATCTCTGTTGGGTGAGCCATTTCTGGCAACCTAGTTGTACTCAAGAATCTGCATAATAATAAAACCATCAGAATTGCTGCACCGGTTTTCCCGCATTGGGTTTTTCCGGGGACAATTGTCCAAAAATAACGGTGTCCCTTATGTGTTTGTCTTAGTTATTTCAGTTGCTGATCTGTATATGAGTTAAGGTTGCATTTGTGTTGATTTTTAGTATTTATATTTATAACTTGTTAATAAGAAGAACAAGTAGGAGAAAATAAACCAGATAATGCAGTAAGGATTTCTAATGTGTCAGACTTAGAAATTTCAACATTGTATCAGAGCATTGTAGATCATAGGACTGAAGGCATCAGCGATATCGGAAATTTGCAGTAGTAGCAGCTGTCCCGAGAGACATAAGAAGTGACGCAGACGACATGCATCATCATTTCGAGCCAAGGAGAGGGCTAGTACAGAGGTAGAGAGAGGCAGAAGAGGTTCACAAAGAGCCACATCATCCTACTCAGCTAGGTAGGATTGACGCAGTTGGCCAGAGGAGCTATTCAACCTTTGTCGGGATTGCGTAGCATTGGAAGGCTTAGTTTCTTCATTGGCCGGGAACTAGGGAGGTGTGGGCAGATTGTGGTTGGGAAGCCGGTGGGGTGTTGTTTTTGTCGAAGCAAAACAGTACCTAACGGGACAGAACCAAGGTAGAGGGAGTCGCTACCTTGATGGATTTCTAGCCAAGAAATCCAGATCCGAGTTGTAGTTGCAAGGAGGATTAGAGAGGAGCGGTTCGACATTTGGCGGGAGGATTTCCAACAGGGAAATCAGGACTTAGAGGGAGATTTCCAAGAGAGAAGTTGAAATTCAGAGGGAGCCCAGAAGAGGAGCGGAAATAGCAGTGAACGTGCTGAGGGATCAGGACAGGTTGGACGGGGCTTCCAACTTTGTCATCTAGAAGGCTAGGATCCTGGTAGTCCTGGATCGACATCGCATCAAGGACTTTGCCTTGAGACCCATGGCTATCTCGATCGACCCAGCTGAGAATGAAAAGTATGAGGATGCAATGGCGAGGGCGAAGTGCATGATCCTTGACAGGGTCAAAGATCATGTCGTACCACATATTGCTGAAAAGAACACAACAAAGGAGATGTGGGATACTTTGAAGACATTGTATCAAGGCTCTTCCATGCAGTGGAAGATGCTATTAGAAAATCAGTTGCGGTCGTATCAGATGCAGAAGGGAGAGTAGATAGATCCGTTCCTCCTCAGTTTGCAGGAGATCCGTGACCAACTTACTTCCGTAGGGTCTACACGAGATTCGTAATTCATGGTGAGGACAACCCTAAATGTAGTCTCCGAGGAGTGGGAGACATTTGTCCAAAGTATTTTGGGCAGGGCTACTCTTCCAGGTTGGGAGGAGATGTGGGTAACTCTTCGCCAAGAAGAGATCAGATGATTAACCAAGGCGGGGAGTAGTGGCAAGGGAGGTCGAATCAAGAAAGAGGAGAAGGATGTGGCTCTAGCATCTATGGGGCAGCAGGGGAAGAGGAAGAATAAGTATATCTCCAAGGTGAAGTGCTTCCATTGTGGGGAGTTGGGACATTATGCATCCCAGTGTACCAAGAAGAAAAACAAGGGAGAGGCTTTTGAGTCCAAGGCAACTCCAGCTAATGCGGAGAAAGAAGACGAGACTGATGACGACTATGCCATGAGTGCTCATGCACCTCTAGAGAAGAGGTGGTGTGACATCGAGTTGTGGTCAGGAGGACTACATACTAGGAGAAGGATCCTTGAGGTGCCCAAACTCTTGGATCACATTCGGCTATGGGAGCCCTTAACGACAGTAGCAAGATGACAGAGGTCGGGTGGAGCAAAGTGTAATGGAGCAGCAAGGAAGTGCTTGGGTGTAGAAATTTGAGGCAGCACAGTGGAGGTTGCAGCAGTGCGAGAGGCACAAAGGTGTATGCAGCAGCGCAGTGGCAGCAGAGGGAGCACAGAATAGCAGGAGAGTTAGCTTTAGTTTCATGAGGCTTCCAGACTGACCGGGATGTCAGTATTTGGGTAGATCAGTTACTTACTTCTCGGTAACTGAGTTGCAGTGCAACAGTTAGTAGTGGCAGTGCTAGGGGCAGCATGGGCAGCACATTGAGAGGGAGCTGCAATATAGATGTAGCAGTGGCAGTGGTAGTGTCCTGGGCAGCAGTAAAGGAAGTAACTGTGCAGATGAAGTGAGGCAACAGGCCAAGCATCAACACAAGTACTGGTGCGGAAGAATCAGTGTGATGTTTCAGTGGTGGAGCATTATTAGAGCACATTCCTCGCTAAGAGGGAGTGTTGATTTGTGGTAGCATTGGATGTGCTCTAGCCATGAAAATTGGTGGAGAGGCTAAAGCACATAAGATCTCCAATACCTAGAAATGGTTTGGGGAAATTCCACTTGGTTGGAGAGATATTAAAATAATTAATATTTTTAATGGGGTTCCTAAGTCTAAACTTAGGAAAATTAAAATATTAATGGGTATTAATATAAAACTGGGTGAGAATGTTCTAAATGACATGGATCAAGCCAAATCTAATCTTAGCTGTTGATTAGAGACTTAATCTTGGCCATTGAAGACTCAACAGGAAAAGTATAAGAGGAGGCTTGAGGGTCAGTTGGAGACACACCAAGAGAGATCAGTGAGTTCAATTTTCTAGAGCAGGGCTTGCTGAGAATATTCGAGTTAGTGGTTTGTTGCAGTGTATACATCGCAGAGAGGCAGGGATAGTGCCAGAGGGTCAGCGCAGAGACTGAAGAGGTTGACACAGAGGCAGCAGGAGCTACGCAGAGGCAGTTGGGGACTGCGTAGAGGTAGAGAGGCCTGCGTGGGTGATGCAAAGGCTTCAGGAGCTACACTGAAGCTAGCAGGGCTTACACAGGGCCAAGAGGAAGCGTTGGAAGGATTTTCGTGGTATTACTGTCGTGTAACAATCTCTGTTGGGTGAGCTATTTTTGGCACCCTAGTTGTACTCAAGAATCTGCATAATAATAAAACCCTCAGAACTACTGCACCGATTTTCCTGCATTGGGTTTTTCTGGGGACGATTGTCCAAAAATAACTGTGTCCCTTGTGTGTTTGTCTTAGTTTTTTCAGTTGCCGATTTGTATACGAGTTAAGGCTGCATTTGTGTTTATTTTCAGTATTTATATTTATAAATAACTTTTTAATAAGAAGAACAAGTAGGAGAAAATAAACTAGATAATGCAGTAGGGATTTCTGATGTGTGAGAGTTAGAAATTTCAACAAGAAGGATCCAAGGAGAGAAGCAACAAGGAGGTCTAGATCTAACCAAGGAAGGCTTGATCAGTGAATCAGATTCAATTGTTGTGTGTACCTCAGTTGGATCATTACCTTTGCTACGGGAACCCAAGAGTTAAAGTAGCAGGAGGATCGAAGTGTAAGCAAGGCACAGTTATGTTGGAATTTCTAAGTTTGACACGTTAGAAACCCTTCATGCACTTTATTGATTTATTCCTACCTACTTGTTCTGTAAATTAACAAATTATTTACCATGTAAATATTGGAAATAAATACAAATGCATGCTCAACACATTATAGATCATCAACTGAAGGAAATAGAAACAAGCACACAAGTGACATCGTTGTTTTTGGACTAATGTCCCTGGAAAAACCCAATGCAGGAAAACTGGTGCAACTATCTGAGGGTTTGATTTATTAAGCAGTTTCAGAATACAATCTGGGTGCCAAATTTGGCTCACCCAACAGAGAAAAATCTCGGTAGTAGTACCTCTCTACTTAGAAGCAGATATTCTGGCTGAAACCCCGGATAAACACTCCGGCAGCTCCATAGCTCCAATCTTCCCCATGAAACCCCAACATCAGTCTCTAGGGACTGCATCAACCTCTCTCTGGTCCAGTGTTAGCCTAGCGTCACTACGGCTTAGCTTGCGTCAGCCTCTGGAGGCACTGCGCCAACCTTTTTGGCCCTCTGCGTCACCCACGCTAGCTCTCTGAAGCACTATGCAGCTCCTGGCTGGCTTTGCGTGAACCCTTGGCTGCTTCTGCGTCCCTCTCTGCGGCTACTGTGCTGATCCTCCCGGTGCTATCTCTGCCTTTTTGCTTCTGTATTCACTACCCCTCAGCTGCAATTCTAATCACTCTCTCAACTTTCTCAGCAAACCTAGCCCCAGAAAGTCGAAATTTTGATCTCTTGGTGTATTCTCCAAGTGACTCTCAAGCCTCCTCTTATACTTTTCTCGCTGAAAAAACAACGACCGAGATTAAGTCCCTAATCAACGACTAAGATTAGATCTGGCTTGATCCATGCCTTTTCGACCATTCTAACACAGTTTTATATTAATTCACATTAGTATTTTATTTTCCTTAAGTTTAGACTTAGGGACTCCATTAAAAATATTAATTATTTTAATATCTCCCAAACTGTTTAGAATTTGTCCAAACCCTTTCTGGGTATTGGAGATCTCATGTGCCTTAGCCTTTCCACCAATTTTCGTGGCTAGAGCACATCCGATGCTACCCCAAATCAACACTCCCTCTTAGCGAGGATTGTGCTATAGCAATACTTCTCATTGAGTATCACCCTGATTATCCGGCATCGGTCCTTGTGCTGATGCGAGGCATGTTGCCCATCATCCTCTACACTGCTGCATCCTGTACTGTTGCCCATGGCTCTGCCACTACCACTCCTGCATCCGTACTGCAACTCCCTCTGCATCTGTGCTGCTGCCCATGGCCCTGCCACTGCCACTGCTGCATCTGTACTGCAACCCCTCTCATCATGCTGCATCGTGCTACCCATAGCACTACCACTGCTAACTGTTGCACTGCAACTCAGTTACTGAGAAGTAAGTAACTGATCTCCCAACTCTGACATCTCTGTCAGGCTAGAAACACTCTTGATGCTGAAGCTCCCTCTGTCATTGACAAGTGCTCCCTCTCTGACCTCTACGCTGCTGCAACAACTCCATGCATCTCACACCATTGCACACCTCTCTGTGCCATCTTGCACTGGTGCAACACTCTTGTGCCTCTCGCACTGTTGCAGCCTGCTAGCCTCGCACTGTCCTGGGAATCCTGCACTGTAGCTCCCTCTGTCGCTCCATCCGCATCCGTCTCTACTGACATTGCCAGTACTGCTACTCCTCTTCGGGGCTCCCGTAGCAAGGTCTAATCCAAGAGGTTGGGTACCTCGAGGATCTTGTCCCTCATCGCCTGTAGTCCGCCTAACTACAACTCGATGTCTACCGACTTCCTCTGAAGTGGAACATGAGCACTCATGGCACAATAATCGTCTATCTCCACTTCCTTCTCTGCCCTTGTTGGCGCTGCCTTGGTCTCGGAGGCCTCTCTCTTTCTCTTCTTCCTTGGACTCCGGGTCGCATAATGACCCAACTCCCCACAGTGGAAGCATTTGACCTTGAAGAGGTCCTTCTTCTTTCGTTTCTCCTGCTTTCCCTCGGATGCTAAGGCAACATCTTTCTCCTCCTCCTTCTTGATTCTGATCCCCTTGCCGCTGCTTCCCACCTTGCTCAGCCTTCTGATCTCTTTTTGGTGAAGAGAAGCCCACATTTCCTCCCAATCTGGAAGGGTCGCCCTGCCCAGTATGCTCTGGACAAACACCTCCTAGTCTTCTGAGACTGTGTTTAGGGCTGTTCTCACCATCAATTCTGGATTCGGCTTTGCCCCTATGGAAGTCAGCTGATCTCGGATCTCCTTCAATCGACCGAGGAATGGGTCGATCTATTCTCCCTTCTTCATCTGGTATGACCACAACTGATTTTCTAGTAGCATCTTCCTTTGCACGGAAGTATGTTGATACAATTTGGTCAGGGCCTCCCACATCTCCTGTGCCGTGTTCTTTTCGGCAGTATGTGGTACTATATGATCCTTGACCCCATCAAGGATGATACTCTTAGCCCTCGCCATTACATCCTCATACCTGTCGTTATAAGCCGGGTCAACTGGGATAGTTGTTGTCCTCAAGTCGAAGTGCTTGACACGATTCCTGTCTAGTACGGATAAGATTCTGGCCTTCTAGACTATGAAGTTTGAGGCTCCGTTTAGTTTGTCCTGGTTTCTTACTCCCTGCAGTGCCATTTCGCTGCTCCTCTACTTCCCTCTTGGAAGTTCTTGGTATGACTCCTCTGAGTCTCGATTTCCCTCCTGGAAACCCTTCTACCAATGTCGAGATGCCCCTCTCCAATCGTCTGTGCAACTGCAACACTGATCTGGTTTCCTTAGCTAGAAATCCACCTCGGCAACAACTCCCTCTACCTTGGTCTTGCCCTGTTAGGTACTGTTCTGACTACAGTACCCCACCAACTCCACTTTGCAACTTACCCACAGCCTCCTAAACCCCAGCAACCTGAAGGTTAGAGTTCCTAGGCTCTACGCAATCCCGGCACCGACAAATCAACCTTCTTAGCCAACTGCGTCAACCCTCCTAGCCTCTGCATGAGCCTGCCTTTGCCTCCCTCAGCCTCTGTGCTACCTCTTCCAGGCTCAATCTTGATGATGCAGGCACTACGTCACCCCTTCCTTGCTACTACTCTGCTAGGAACATCTTCTGTCACTCGAGACAAGTGTTTTCTACTGCTGCTGCTCTATGCGGCTGATGTCCTCAGTTCTCCTGTGATCTGCAACCACCCTCTGATACCATGTTGGAATTTCTAAGTCTGACATGTTAGAAACCCTTCATGCACTTTACTGATTTATTCCTACCTACTTGTTCTTTTAATTAACAAGTTATTTACCATGTAAATACTGGAAATAAATACAAATGCATGCTCAACACATTAGAGATAATCAAATGAAGGACATAGAAACAAGCACACAAGTGACACCGTTGTTTTTAGACTAATGTCCCTGGAAAAACCCAATGCAGGAAAACCAGTGCAACTATCTGAGGGTTTGATTTATTAAGCAGTTTCAGAATACAATCTAGGTGCCAAATCCGGCTCACCCAACAGAGAAAAATCTCGGCAGTAGTACCTCTCTACTCGGAAGCAGATATTTCGGCTGAAACCCCGAATAAACACTCCGGTAGCTCCACAACTCCAATCTGCCCCACAAAACCCCAACGTCAGCCTCTAGGGACTGTGTCAGCCTCTCTCTGGCCTAGCGTCACTCCGGATTGGCCTGCGTCAGCCTCGGAGGCACCGCGTCAGCCTTCTGGCCCTCTAAAGCACTGCGCAACTCCTTGCTGGCTGTGCGTGAGCCTTGGCTGGCTCTGCGTGAACCCTTGGCTGCTTCTGCGTCCTTCTCTCCGGCTACTACGCTAATCCTCCCGGTGCCATCTCTACTTCTCTGCTTCTGTATTCACTGCCCTTCAGCTGCAACTTTGATCACTCTCTCAACTTTCTCAGCAAACCCAGCGCCACAAAGTCGAAATCTTGATCTCTTAGTTTATTTTCCAAGTGACCCTCAAGCCTCCTCTTATACTTTTCTCGTTGACAAATCAACGGCCAAGATTAATTCCCTAATCAACGACTAAGATTAGATCTAGCTTGATCCATGCCTTTTGGACCATTCTAACACAGTTTTATATCTCTATTAAAAATATTAATTATTTTAATATCTCCCAAACTGTTTAGATTCTGTCCAAACCCTTTCTGGGTATTGGAGATCTCATGTGCCTTAGCCTCTCCACCAATTTTTGTGGCTAGAGCACATTTGATGCTACCCCAAATCAACAAGTTAGATTCTCGAGAGGCAGTGCAGGGCTAGTTAGGCACAACCAGATACTTGAGAGATGTGCAGAGCTAGTTAGGCACAATTAGATACTTGAGAGACATGTGCGGAGCTAGTTGCAGTGATTTAGTAGATCATTGAGAGATCAATACACACAGTAGCAGTGATGGCAACAGTGCGAAGCAGGAGGAGGGTAGTATGAATTGGCCAGTTGTAGGTAGCAAGGTGCAGTTCCAATGAGAGAGACTCTAGTGTGGAGGCATCAACTGTGTGAGATCAGAGTATGCATAGTAGCATAGTGGACAGTGACTGTCAGAGTATTTTCTTCATAGTGATTTCTAGTGATAGGAAGTCAAATAAGCTAGAAGATGTGAAGAAATGAGGTATCACAGATGTCAAACACCAACAACGTGGATCATTTTGGCTACAACATGTTCTCGTAGACCAACAAGTAGCTGATATACTCACGAAGGCCTTGGCTAGGGCAAAGTTTTTTTACTTCAGGGAGGATATGGGTATAGTGGAGAACAACTTCTTTGCTGAGAGGGAGTGTTAATTTTTGTTTGGTGTAACAACAGACTAGTGTTCTAGTCTCTATGATGTTTAAGAGGCTATGGAACATGATACCTCTATGATGTTTAAGAGGCTATGGAACACGAGATCTCCAAAACTCAGAAAAGGGTTCGCGAGAAAGACTTGGAGATGCCTCGATTAAATTAATTAGCCATAATTTAAATATTTCCCAAGTCTAACTTAGAAAAAGTGGTAATTAAAGTGAATTAATTGGGGAAGTTCGATTTTTCTCTAGAGACTTCTATTGATGAAGACAAATTGATCTTAACCATCAGTTGAGATGTGATCATGTCCATTGAGACTCCAATGAGAGATTATAAGAGCAATTGAAGGGTTTGGAGAGGACTAGAGTATTTTGTGAGTAGTTCGACTACCTAGTTGCAGGTATTCAGCAAGAGCGCAGTTGAAGTTAGGGAAGCATCAGAGATAGAGGGATCAACAAAGATTTGGGAGCAGGAGTCCGAAGGAGATTTCCTCAGTACTTTATAGTGTCTGTGAGACAATATGAGGCCAAGTTCGTCTGTAGAGTAGGCTGCTATAGCTAGTGCGAGTAGCTAGATTTCCCAGTGCAAGTTGCCAAAGGAGATCGCGTTTCAGTTGCTAGAGGTCGGATTTGTTGTCTGGAGGCAAAGTGAGTGGGCTTCATTGGCAAAGGGAGATAGGATGACTTGTAGGAAGGTGAGTTTGGAGCAGTACGAGTTTCCAGAAAGCAGAAATGCATATTTCCATCCAGGCAGTGTGAATAGCCAGGAAATGTGAGTTGCCAAGAGAGAGGCAGATCTAGTTTCAGAGGGATATAATTTATCTCCATATTATTTTTCCAGTTGAGATCAGTATTTGCTGAAGGTTTTACAGTGAAAGGCAACCAGTTCATTTAATTAATCATATTATTTTTTCCAGTTGAGATCAGTATTTGCCAAAGGTTTTCCAGTGAAATGCAATCAGTTCATTGTACTTTCAAATCGCTGAATAATAATAAAACCTTCATCTACTGCATTGGTTTTGCCTTCGGCGTTTTCCAAGGACATTTGTCCAAAAATAACGGTGTCATATTTTTATGTGTGTGTGCATATTTTCTCAGTTCCAGTTTTTATATTCTGCAGTGTTTTTATTTGTGAAGATTGTAATAGTGATTTAATCGTTATTTGCCATAAAGTAAATTACAAAAGACAAATAATCTTCAGTAGTTAGAAGATTATTCTCCAGTTTATTGCAATCGTGGAAATTTCACAGGAAAAACTCACAAAGGAGAAAACCCAGAAATCTTTCCTTATGAGAGAGTTTAGTTAATCAAAATGTATATCAAAGTATTCCAGTGAAAATTCCAATCTCTGACCTCAATAAATGCGAAGTCAAACCTGTCAAATGAGAGAGAAATAGTCTATGCTGGTCCAAGTCAAATTCTACAATAGAGGGGCTGAATTTCGACCTAAGGCAGCTGGTCAAATGGCCGAAATTTGGCCTGCAATACCACAATCAAAGCTCGGTTAAGTCACACAAGTTGACCTGTGGTCTACACTTGGTCAATCACCCAGAAATAGAGTTAAAGTTCGGTCAAACAGAGTCCACGAAACAGAGAGAAACTCGGCCTCCAAAATAAGTCAAGAACTCGGTGAAATAGAGAGGAACCAACCAAAGTCATCGCAGGTCAAACAGGAGTCAAATAGCTGGTCAACACAGAACGAATCTTCTTCTCCTCGCACGTGTGAGCAAAACTCCTGTGTTGGTCGAATGAGAAGTGATGGATGGATGCCAAATGAGGTCAATTGAATGCCAATATATACATGTGCTAGGAGGTGGGTTTTGACCTTGGGGTCAAGCCCATTCAATGAGTGGGGCCGACTTGGTCAACATAAAAATATATAATTTCTGCTTGCTTTTGCCAATGAAAATACTGACCGAAGCTACCAATTTTCAACAGTTTCCACTGCTGTAGATGAAACCCCTTTTTGACTTTCAATGAATGATGAGAGAAAGCTTTTATGCTCTCAATGTGGCCTGAAACTGATCAGTGGTCTTAGGGTTACTGTGGTCCAAATATTATAATCAACTTAACCTTAAATGATCTTGGAAATCACTCTGCAATGGTCTGTAATCTAACAATGGGAGTCTCCAAGCAGCCTTACTCCAAACTAGTCCTACATAGAAAATGATCCAATGGAACCCTTAGTTATAAAGATCAACCTTTAATGCTTGAATTGTACCACAAAAATGTGGAAGAGTAGCCTCAGATGGATCACCACAGTGGATGGCCTTAATATGTGAAAGGGACCTGTCACAGAAAGTCCTTAAACCAATCTTTGGGTCAGCCATTGAATTAAGTCACTCAACCATCAGGGATTGCTTCAGACGATTTTGCAAAACACTTCAAGGAACATCACTGATATCTGTCCAGATGAGAGTTCGGGATAGGTCTTCAATAAATCATAAGACAGGCTCTTTAATTTACTTATAAAAGCGCTCCGAATCAGTCCATTGATCGTGCTCCAGAGTCCAAACAGTATTCAATTGACCTCAAAATAGTGCGAATGAATGACAGAGAAATAACCCTTAATTTGTGTGAATAAGCCAATTTCTCAGGGCCAAAATGTAGGTCATAAGTCTCTGCAAAGATGACCAAGAATATGCCTCAGAAGGAGGCCAGAACTTGCTTCAAGATATGCCCAAAATACCTCAGTCCAGAACTTCAAATTGACTTCAAAAAGGACTGAAATATGTCACAGTAGAGGTTTGTAGAAACAACAATAAAGATCACAAGAAGCTGCAGATGTAATCCTCAGATAAACCTGCAATAGCCTCAGATCAACCTTAATAATTTGCAAGGAAACTCAGCCTCATCTACAGATGAACCAGCGAATAGTCTTGTGCGAATGAATGCCTCAGTTTGCCATATAAATCTCTGTGAAGAAGGCTGAATTCAGGCCTTAGATTGTCTTCTTTGAAGGTGAAACCCTTGCAAGAAAAGGGGGGAAGATATGACCTTCAGGACCTACACATGTAGCCTCAGAAAGAGTCTATAGGAGTCTGTCAAAAGAGAGCCAAGTAGGGAACATAAAGCTTGCTCAGATGATTCCACAAGCCCAGAGAAAAAACATAACCAAAAGGATAAAAGATAAACCCAGTCAGCTCCAAAAACATGACCTTCTGCTACAGGTATGCGTGACTACTCAAGGCCATAGAAATCAGAGAAGAAAAACAAAGATGATGGTGTATTTAGTTCTTGACTTTGTGGAGGATCCGAGCCTAGATTTATAGTGATAAGGGGAGATGGGGAAGCGGACCCTCCAAAAATTTAAAAGTTGATGTCTAAATTTTGAAAGATTTGGGCCCAAAACAATTTTCTTATGGGGGCCGACTTAACCTCCTTTGCAACCTCAGTAATAAGCCTTCTTGGCCTCATGCTTTGATCAAATATTTAGCCAATTCTTAAGCTGTGACATCATCTTATTTTGGGGGCTTTGACCATATGCTCGGGGCACAAACTTGGATCAAGCATATCAACTCAACCATGAGGAGTTATGAGGCGTGCCACCTACCATTGGAATCGGCACGACGAGGAGAATAAAATGAAGATGGTCTTGAGCCGAAACATACTGATCTTCCCAATCAATTTCCTCAACAAAGGCGGGGCTTCTTTTGCCTGCTGCTTGGGTTGACATCAATGACAACAAAATTCTAACAGTTGCGAGGTTATTGAATGTGACTAGACTTATAATGCTTGGTGTTTACCAAGAAATGGACTTCCGGTTTGGTTTTGGTCCATCTTTAGCTGGTTAGATATCCTTTCAAATGAGTTGCCCCTGTTTATTGTGGGTACATCAACTTGGTGGAGTAGATGATGTCAAAGAAAAGTATGGGATGGTTGTGGCAGTAAGATGAGTTAAATAAAAAGATGTTTGGAAAAGGGTGTTTCTTAGGCAGGCAAATTGTGACAATGAAAATATGGAATCTTGCTTGTTCACTTGTCCGGCTGGAACTGGAAGTGTGAAATATTGAATTCACCATGCCTACCTTCTTGACTTTATATTTAAATGTGTCTGCAACAAAATATGTTCTAGCATGGATGTTATATCTTCAAGGTGTCAATCACATTTGTATTTGAATCTGTATAGCTGGAACCTAATTGGAGAGAAAAATTGTTTCTCTTTTTGTTCTATATTTAATGTGGATGCAGCTTATGAGATTGATTTTCAAACAAAACTTGAATAATTCATATATTTTAAGATGCTATATAAGAATAATATTTAGGTGACTGAAAAAGTTTGTATTTATTTCAGTTTCATTTCATCATATTATCCATAAAGATTCTAATGGAAAGCATTCAAATTCTTTAATGCAGGTCAACATAAGAAGTGTTGATGAAGCTGTGGTGATTGGAGCTGCTCTATCTCTGTCTTCTTCAGCATTTGTCCTCCAGGTGTGGCCTTTATTGTTTTTCTTGCAGTGCTATCCAAATATTATCTGCTTCCCTGCAACACACATTCTTTCCTATGAATTGTGAATTTCTTTGTCTTCTAGAGCTTGGCACTTTGTAAATACAAGTGCATATTCATGAAGATATTGAAGGGATATTTTAACCTCTAGCATGGAGAGAAAAATTGCAAATGATTTTACATTGCTTCATAAAGCATTTCTAGGTAGTAGGAACCATTATTAACTATATATAAGAGTTTAAACTTTCAACCACATTTACAATTTCTTCTGTGATGGTCTGACACTAACCATCTAGGATGTTCATAGGCTGTGATGATGTTATGGTATCTCATAAAGAGGCTCTTAAGAAGCAAAGAACCCATATCTTGAACAGTCAAATTAATGGACAGCTTAAATCGTTAGAAAAGAAGGAAAATAAACATAAGAAATACATTCAAGAACAGAAAATTAGACTCATATTGGAAGAACATCTGCAGTTAAAGCTAGAAGAGGCCAACTTAATTTATTTTGCGACAGGCTGGCTTACAATCATATCAAATGCCTGTTGAAGACAATTGGACCAACTTGTGGAAAGGGAAAATTTGGAACTGTAATTAGTAAAATTTCTCATAATTGTGAAACATCTCTACTTAATTTCTTTGTGTTTTTTCCTTCGGATATCTAAAGTTGTCTTCCTTCTCTAATATAGCAAATTTCTTCTTGACCCCTATTAATTTTCTAGTGTTCTATGTTTAACACAATCACTTATCCCAATTCTTCTTCAATTAGCAATCAATTTCCAATATAATCCAATCTGCCAGCAACAACAAACAATTGTAGATAGAACAGTAAATCAAATGCACAATAGAAGATAGCCAAGAACAATATGTTCGAAATCAAAGTAGCTATATTAGGATTTGATTCTCCTTTCTTGATAATTACTTGTAAGTGTGTTGGTTTTTTTTTATATCTTTATTATCTTATCTTTCATCAAGCAATTACCATATTATGTGTGTATGAAGATCACAAAACAAGAGATACAAGATATAGGCACTATGCCAGGGCAAAACCCCTCTCAAGGGGAAAACCCAATCAAGATAATTCTTCCATTCAATAGTATTCTTTGAGACTCTTCACCCTAGACAAAGACTAGACCTTCCCTCCACACTAAGTCAGCCTCCCAAATCTTTGACCCCTCCTAGCAACTTCCACTAGGCAGCAGCTTCCGGCAACAACGAAACTTGGAAGACTTTGATCTCCCAAACTAGGGCACGAAACAGAGAGAGAGAGGCACCAAAAGTTCGATTTCCTTCTTCTCTTTAGACTTCCCCAAACTCACAATTCCTTTAGCTTCCCGGCAACAGACTTCGCACTTCCCCATCTACTCTTGAGATATCGAACTAGCTTGAGATGTGATGCTTCAAATGACTCTGACTAGCTTGTATTTATAGGCTTCTTGTCGGTCGAATTGGGGTCCTTAGGCCGACTTGGTGTGGAGGATACATAAATCATATTTGACTCAATAATAAACCTTTTTACATGATTCAAAAGTTCAAGAAGGGTCTCTTTGAATGTACAATGACGCCCTAAACTCAATATTAATCCTTGGAGTCCACAATGGGGACTTTGATTAATATAATGATGACTAAAGCATGAAACCTATGCTTTAATAAGTCATTGTTACAATAATAAAAATTCTTTTCTTTATTCTTTTGATAAGTACATTTCATGATGACTCCAGTACATTAATGAAGATCAAACATAGTTACTTTTTGCAACACTCCCTCTTAACTAGGGAGGTATTCATAACGTACAAATACAATAGAAGATCTCAAACTATATGAAACAACGAAGAACTTTAGGCACTGCAATGCCATTGACTAGATTCCTGACCAGGACAATCTATCCATTGGTCTCTTAACAATTTAGGCACCGCAATGCCATAGACTAGATTCCTGACCAAAGCAATCTATCCAAGTGGGAATAAGGTGGACTCAAGCTTTCAGCCCCTCTAGGTACCATTAGCCTTACTTGCTAACCACCAACCCAAGAACCTAGGTGCGTATCCATGGTCAAAGCTCTATGATCCATGCCACCCTTCCCTACTTTGGGACCATCAACCCAGGGACCTAGATGTGTATCCATGGTCAAAGCTCTATGACCCACGCCACTCTTCCCTACTTTGGGACCTAGACATCAACACAAAGTGCCGACCAGATGTCCTTCGAGGCAATGCTTCACTCGCAAAGCCTCAACAAATCTCTTTCATTTCCTTATCATCAATACAATCAATAATGTCTACCAAACCCAACAAGTTTCTTTGTTAAAATTGGCAACTAGGGCCAAAATCCATGTGGGTCATCTTATTTATGGTAGCTGATATTTGTCTTAGACTCCTCTCATCGAGAGGTGTAGGATTGATCTAAAGATCATCCGATTCCGATAAGTATTCATGGAGATATGAATTTATTTGTGTTATGGGACAATTCGTCAAGGTCGGCCAACAACCCAATTGCCCCCACTTGTGCTCCACGTTTTAGTATAAATACAAGTGCTTTGCAAGTCATTTGTACACACAACTCTCTTGAGATTTCTTCTTCTCCACTTGCTTTGGGTTTTAGTGGAAAGAAGAATCTCTAGGGGAAAAACGCATTCCTAGAGGATGATGCCCTGGCTCATGAAAGCCAAACGCTGTCCAGAGAAAGGTCTAAAAACGCAGACATGAAGATGATAATGATGCCCTAGCTATATGCTGTCCAGAGGAAGCCTAAAACGTGTTGATTTGGGGTAGCATCGGATGTGCTCTAGCCACGAAAATTGGTGGAGAGGCTAAAGCACATGAGATCTCCAAGACCCAGAAATGGTTTGGGCATAATCTAACTGGTTTGAGAGATATTAAAATAATTAATATTTTTAATGGAGTTCCTAAGTCTAAACTTAGGAAAAATAAAATATTAATGGGTATTAATATAAAACTGGGTTAGAATGGTCCAAAAGTCATGGATCAAGCCAAATTTAATCTTAGCTGTTGATTAGAGATTTAATCTCGACTGTTGATGGACCAACAAGAAAAGTATAAGAGGAGGCTTGAGGGTTAGTTGGAGAACACACTAAGAGAGATCAAGAACTCGATTTTCTAGGGCAGGGTTTGCTGAGGAAATTGAGTGAGTGATCTGAGTTGCAGTTGAGGGGCACTGAATACATATCAGAGAGGTAGATTTAGTACTGGGAGGATCAACGCAGAAGTCGGGAGAGGTTGATGTAGAGCCAGCTAGATGCTACGCAGGGGTAGCCAGAGGCCGCCAAGAGCTCTGCAAAGCTAGAAAGGGCCAGCATGTGAGACGCAGAGGCTGACATAGAGCCCAGAGAGGCTAACGCTAGGCCAGAGAGGCTGATGCTAGGCCAGAGAGGCTGATGTAGGGCCTAGACGCAGCACTAGGAGATTTTTCGTGGGACAGACTGGAGCTAGAGCCGGATAGGGTGACACACTCCCTATCAGTGTGATGCAGAGCAGCAGAAGCTGCATTGTTGTAGTGGGATCGTTCATCCGGTGATTTAACCGGAATATTTGTCTCCGACTGAGAGGTACTACTGTCGTGGGCATTCTCTGTTGGGTGAGCCATTTCTGGCACCCAAGTTGTATTCTTAAAACTGCATAATAACAAAACCCTCTGAATAGCTGCACCGATTTTCACGCATTGGGTTTTTCTAGGGACATTAGTCCAAAAACAATGGTGTCACTTGTGTGCTTGTTTACTTTTAGTTGCTGATCTGTATGTGTTGATACCGTGCTTGTATTTATTTTCAGTATTTACATGGTAAATAACTTGTTAAGTAATTGAACAAGTAGGAAGAAATAAATTAGATAACATAGGAAGAATTTCTAATGGGTTAAACTTAGAAATTCCAACATGGTATTGGAGCGAGGTTGCAGATCACAAGATAACTGAAGGCATCAGCCGAGCAGAGCAGTAGCAGCAGAAACCGCTGTCCCGAGTGACAAAAGCTGTTTCTAGCAGAAAGAAGCAAGGAAGGGGCGACACAGAGAGCCAGCGTCATCAGTTCGAGCCAGGAGGAGGATCAGCGTTGAGGCAGAGAGGAGCAGACCTGACCTACGCAGTGCTCGGTCATCTTTCTCAGTTAGGAAGGATCGACACTGTGGCCAGGAGGTGCAGATTTTTTTGGTGTCGGGATTGCGCAGAGCCTAGAGGCTCAGACCTTCAGATTGATGAGGCATAGGAGGCTGTGGGTGGGTTGCGAAGCGAAGCTGGTGGGGTACTGTGGTCAGAATAGAACCTAATAGGGCAAGACCAAGGAGGAGGGAGTTGTTGCTGAGGATTTCTAGCCAATAAATCCAGATCAGTGGTGCAGTTGCACAAACAATCGGAGTGGGGCATCTCGACATTGGCAGAGGGGTTTCCAGAAGGGAAATCGAGGCTTAGAGGGAGTCAAACTGAGAACTTCTAGACGAGAAGTTTGTTGGAGTTTCTAAGTTTACTTAGTTTAGAAACCCTTCATGCACCTTTTCTGATTTATTCCTACCTACTTGTTATTTTTCTTTAACAAGTTATTTAGAAAGCAAATACTGAAAATAAACACCAGTGCATGCTCAACATATTACAGATCAACAACTAAAAGAAACAAGAATAAACACACCACATGACACCATTATTTTTGGACCAATGTCCCCAGAAAAACCCAATGCGGGAAAACTGGTGCAACTATCTGAGGGTTTTCTTATTAAGCAATATCAGAGTACAATCTAGGTGCTGAAACTAACCTACCCAACAAAGAATTTCCTTAGCAGCTATACCTCACAGTTTGAGAGAAATCTCCTGGCTGAAACTTCGGAAAACCCTTTCGGCAGTTCCTCAGCACAAAACTGCTCTGCAACCCCAGCGTCTACCCAAGCTGGATTGTGCCAGCCACTCCTAGGCCAGCGTTGGCCCTGCATCAGCCTTCCTTGTGTTGGACCCAGATGCACAACTAAAACAAATAAACACACAGCAGAATATCAAGCACATATGACACAGTTTTTAACGTGGTTCACCCAACCAATCTGGGCTACGTCCACACAACATAGGCATCGGCAATTTATTAATCAAACAGGAGATTACATAATGAAAACCTCATAAAACTCTCATCCTCTTAGCAAACCATCCAAATGGTTGCCTGTTATATAGCATAGAGAATCTAACAGCCTCATTAACTCACTCACATCAAATATAGGAGGCATTAACTCCCTCCCAACAACCTGGAGCTAATCTAGGAACTGAATTTCTATTGTTGTCATCAGCTGAGATTTTTCCTATTTTGCTCCAAAACAGAAAATCTCAACAATCTCCACCTTGACAACAATTAGCCTGATGCCCTGTTATTATTATTTTATCTTTTCTGCAAGCCAAGAGAAGCCAAACACCAACGTAGCTTCTCCAACAAAACTGGTTTCGTGAACATGTCTGCACAATTCTCCTTTGTATGCACCTTTTCAAGAGAGACTCCCCTTTCAGTGATAACCTGTCTTACAAAATGGTACTTAATTGGAATATGCTTTGATTTACTATGATAGGCCGGATTCTTAGCCAAATGTATTGCACTTTGACTATCACAAAGTAACCTGATGTTGTCCTGTAACCTACCAAACTCACCAAGCAAACCTTTCAACCAAACCGCCTCTTTGCAAGCATGCGAAGCAGTAATATATTCTGCTTCAGTAGTGGATAAAGCAACAATGTTTTGTAGCTTTGACATCCAGCTAATAGCTCCACCTGCAAGAGTAAAGACATACCCTGAAGTTGACCTTCTCTTATCCAAGTCACCTACAAAATCAGAATCAACATATCCGCAAACAGATTCACTACTTTTATTGTAAGTTATACAATAACTACTTGTGCCTCTTAAATACCGAAGCACCCATTTTACTGCTGACCAGTGCTCTTTACCAGGATTTGCCATGTACCTGCTGACAACTCCAACTGCATGTAAAATATCTGGTCGCGTACACACCATCGCATACATCAAACATCCTACTATATTGGCATATGGAATTCGAGACATATAATCCTTTTCTTCATCTGTACTAGGACATAAACTGGAGGAAAGCTTGAAATGGGAAGCTAAAGGGACTGACACAGGCTTCACATTATTCATACCAAACCTCAAAAGTATTTTCTCAACATACTTCTGTTGTGATAGCCACAACTTACCATTACTCCTGTCTCTGAAAATCTCCATGCACAAAATCTGTCTTGCTGCTCCTAGATCTTTCATATCAAACGTCCTTGCCATCTGAGTCTTCAACTTGTTGATTTCTTCAATGCTTTTGCTTGCTAAAAGCATATCATCAACATACAACACTAAGATAATGAACATGCCATTGTTTAACTGCTTAAAGTAAACACAATGATCATATTCACTTCTTACATATTTCTGACTCAACATGAAAGAATCAAACTTCTTATACCACTGCCGAGGTGACTGCTTCAGGCCATATAATGACTTCTTGAGCCTGCAGACAAATTTCTCATTGCGATGCTGAACAAACCCTTCCGGTTGTTCCATATATATTTCCTCATCTAAATCTCCAAGTAGAAATGCAGTCTTAACATCTAATTGCTGCAACTCTAAATCAAACAAAGCCACTAATGCTAACACAATTCTAATTGAAACAATTTTAACCACTGGTGAAAATATCTCATGAAAGTCTATGCCAGCTTTTTGAGAAAACCCTTTTGCAACCAGTCTTGCTTTGTACCCGTCTTCCGTATCATTCACACCCCGTTTCACCTTGAACACCCACTTGCATCCCACAGTTTTCCTGCCTTTGGGAAGTTCAACCAGATCCCACGTGCCATTCTTACCTAAGGCCATCATTTCTTCCTTCATGGCTGCTTTCCATTTGTCACTATTTGAACCTTCTACAGCTTCCTGATAACACAAAGGTTCATCATCATTAGCGATCAAAGCAACTGAAGTAACATGATCATCATACCTTCTCGGAGGGCGTTTGATCCTTGTAGACCTCCTTAAGAACGTTTTTGGTGCTTCCACAATTGGCTGTCTATCATCTGTAGGAACTTCTTCATGATCGCCATCTGAGACCTGTTCATGACCTCCATCTGAACCCTGTTCATAATCTGACTCTGAAACCTGTTCATGACTAGAATTTGAACTATGGTCGTTATGACTGTCATTAGAAATGCTGTCAAACTGAATATGCTGGAAATCAGATACATCATCCTGTTTCAATTTACTATTTACATCTAACTGTACAAGAGAGGATTCATCAAACTTTACATCTCTGTTGATGATGATTTTGCGGGTAGTAGGATCCCACAATCTAAATCCCTTTGTTCCATCACCATACCCAACAAAGACATACCTTTTCGATTTCGGATCTAATTTAGTTTGCTGATGTTTAGGCACTAGAGCATATGCATCACAACCAAACACTCTGAGTTTAGAATAGTCACAAGGGTGTCCTTTCCATACCTCTTGTGGAATCTTGCAGCCTATTGCTGTTGATGGAGATCGGTTTATCACATAACAAGCTGTTGCCACCGCTTCCGTCCACAACTCCTTCTGCAACCCGACATTACTGAGCATACACCTTGCTCTCTCCAGAAGAGTCCTGTTCATGCGTTCAGCAACTCCATTTTGCTGAGGAGTATAAACCGTGGTCTTATGTCTCTCGATCCCTGCATCCTTGCAATAGCTGTCAAACTCCTTGGAAGTAAACTCACCACCATTGTCAGTTCTTAAACATTTTATAGTTCTACCAGTGTTGTTTTCTACCAATGCTCTAAATTGCTTGAAAACTGTAAAAACATCAGACTTCTTTTTCAACATGTAGACCCATACTTTCCGAGAAAAGTCATCAATAAACAACACAAAATACGACGAGCCACCATACGACACTGTAGGGGCTGGACCCCAAACATCTGAATGAATATAATCAAGTATCCCTTTACTAGTATGTTTGCCTGTTTTAAACTTTTGTTTACTTTGTTTTCCAAACAAGCAATGTTTACAGAAATCTAACTTTCCAGATCTTAGATTAGGAAGTAACTTGCGGTCAGCCAAAATTTTCAACCCTCGTTTGCTCATATGGCCCAACCTTTGATGCCATAGGCGAATGGAACTACTGTCCTGTTCAGACACCGACACATGATCTGACCCAGTTCTACCTTCTAATTGAAAAAGATTTCCTACCTTCTTAGCCTTCATCACTAGTAAGATACCTTTATAAATTTTCATAACTCCACCTTGAATTACAGTTTTATATCCATTCGTATCCAGTGCTCCTAATGAAATTAGATTTTTTCTTAGATCTGGTACATGTCTCACATCAGTTAACATTTTGGTTGTGCCATCAAACATTTGTAGTTGTACACTTCCTATTCCAATAATACTGCAAGTGACATCATTACCCATGTACACGACTCCATCATCAACTGATCTATATGTTTTAAACCAATCTTTATGAATACACATGTGGTTAGATGCCCCGGAATCTAATAACCAATGTTGATCATGTTTTGAAACATTAACAGACAATACCTCATCACTCATACCTGAACCAGATACTGAACCTGTATCTGTGGTGTTGGCTTCCTTCTTTTCTGTCGAAGAGCCTTCTTTAGCAGCCTGCTTTCGCTTCCAGCAATCCTTTTTCAGATGTCCACCCTTGCCACAATGCCAGCACTTCACCTTTGGCTTCTTTCCTTTGGACTTTGAACGAGAGTCGCTATGCTTTCCCCCGGAGTGTCTCTCTCTTGAGCGACCTCTGGCCATCATTACCTCTGATGTAGAGGTGTCTGCATTCGACCTCTTCCTCGTCTCCTCAGCCAACAAGGCTCCAACAACATTGTCAAACTCAAGGATGTCTGATGTACTAAAGCTTATGGAAGTAACAAAGTGATCCCAGGATTCAGGAAATGAACATAATAGAGTTATTGCCTTATCCTCTGAATCAAATTTCACATCTAGACTGTCTAATTGCACCAGTAAGGTATTAAAAACATTCAGGTGATCAGCAATCGAGGTACCTTCTTTCATCCGCAAACCATAAAGCTGCTGTTTCAGGAGAATCCGATTTGTCAAAGATTTCGTCATATAGAGCTTTTCAAGCTTCGACCACAAGCCTGCGACGGTTTTCTCTGACACAATGTTGAACAGAACATCGTCCGCCAGACATAACCGAATTGCGCTCAGAGCTCTATCGTCCATCTCATCCCATTCATCCTCCGTCATGGAAGGAGGCCTTTTGTTTTTCCCCAACAGTGCTTTCGCCACACCTTGTTGAACCAGCAGATCGTGCATCTTTACCTTCCAGATCTCGAAATTATTTTTCCCATTAAATTTCTCTATTTCAAACCGGGCACTTTGAGTTTTCGCCATTTTGTATCAAAAAACACAATAATCTCCAAAACCAATACTTTAAATACTAGCAATTTAAAACAAACTGCCTATGCCTTTGTTTTTACACAACAAAAAAAACTGACTTATTTCTGTGCAGAATTACAGTTCAAAAAACCTCCGCGCCAGCATAAAATAATACCTCAGGGCAGCAGATAAACAACCTCAGCAGTATATCCCCACCAGCGAAATCAACATTGTAAAAAACAATTACCTGCTTCTGGCTAAAAAACGCTGCAACATACATGCGCACTTAGCTGCCTTTGTTTTTACACAACGATGGCTTCCCAAGGCACTACTTACTGGCAGACAGATCAATCTAACATTCAAACCGTATGATATCGCAGTCGATTTTTTTTTTTTTCACATTCGGTATTTTAATTCATTAACATGAAATTTATTCCATGATACGGGGCGACTGATCATTTATTCGGTGTCGTGCTGACTGTTTTCTAAGTTTAATTAAGAGATAGCATACGGGCTCATCTCTGCCGCTTGAAATAACAGACTTTATTGCAAACTCTCGGTTCTACACACGCACCAGCGATTTACAAAATTCAGGCTCCACGCAATAGAGACATACCTTCTCGGCGCACCGCACAGCAAACGCACCTTCTTCTCGGCGCACCGCACAGCAAACGCACCTTCAGCCCACGCAGCACTTGGTTATCCCACCGCAATACCAACAGCCCACGCAGCACTTGGATAGCAATACGCTTTGTCACTTGTGTTTGAAGCCCCCCACGCAGCAGCTACAGGGCACTCAACAGCGCAGTTCTCCACGCAGGTGTCAAATATTCCAACGTTTTGTTTTTAAAAAATATATATATCATATATCCACGCTGATATATAACATAACCACGCTGATATAAAATAGATCCACGCTGTTTTTAACATATATATATTTCACAACGTAAGTTACCTGCACCAGATCGGATTACCTCCACCACGCACCAGCACCCGAACGGCTTTAAGGTAGCCAGCGCTCCACCTCCAGCAGTGCCGCTCCTCCAACGCGCTCTGATACCAATTGTTGGACCCAGATGCACAGCTAAAACAAATAAACACACAGCAGAATATCAAGCACATATGACACAGTTTTTAACGTGGTTCACGCAACCAATCTGGGCTACGTCCACACAACATAGGCATCGACAATTTATTGATCAAACAGGAGATTACATAATGAAAACCTCATAAAACTCTCATCCTCATAGCAAACCATCCGAATGGTTGCCTGTTATATAGCATAGAGAATCTAACAGCCTCATTAACTCACTCACATCAAATATAGGAGGCATTAACTCCCTCCCAACAACCTGGAGCTAATCTAGGAACTGAATTTCTATTGTTGTCATCAACTGAGATTTTTCCTATTTTGCTCCAAAACAGAAAATCTCAACACCTTGGCCTGTTTTAGCCCCAGTAGGCCCTGCGTCAGCTCTGGGAGCCTTTGCATCAGCAACACTGCCCCCTCTGGTGCTCCACGTAGCACTTGGCTGCCTCTGCGTGGCCCTGCGTGAGCCCTTGCTGGCTCTGCGTCACTTTCCTTGGCTGCTACACTGCTCTCCTGACACAATCTCTGTCTTTTCTGTTTCTCTGTACTTAATGCCGCTCTGCTGCTCTCCCGATCACTGATTCTATCTCTTTTAGCAAACCCCGCTCTAGAGAATAGAATGACTGATCATATTGGTATATTCTCCAAGTGACCCTTAAGCCTCGTCTTATACTTTTCCTGTTGACATCTCAATGACTGAGATTAAGTCCCTGATCAACGGCTAAGATTAGAACTAGCTTGATCCATGTCTTTTGGACCATTCTAAGTTCTAATACAAATTCATATTAATAAAAAATAATATTTTATTTTCCCTAAGTTTAGACTTAGGGACTCCATTAAAAATATTAATTATTTTAATATCTCTTGATTTGTTTAGAATCTTCCCAAACCCTTTCTGGGTATTGGAGATCTCATGTGCCCCAACCTCTCCACCAAATTTTGTGGTTGAAGCACATCCGATGCTACCCCAAATCAACAAAGTTGAGAGACTCAGCAGGAGTCGATCAGAGGACTTCCAGGAGGGAAGTAGAGAGACTCGAAAGAGTCGAAAGAGGAGTAGCGAAATGGCAATGAATGGGCTGAGAGATTAGGATAGACTAGACGGAGCCTCCAACTTCGTAGTCTAGAAGGCCAGGATCTTGTCCATTCTAGACAGGTATCGCATCAAGCACTTCGCCTTGAAAACGATAGCGATCCCAGTTGACACGACTGAAAATGAGAAGTACGAAGAGGAAATGGCCAGGGCTAAGTGCATCATCCTTGATGGGGTCAAGGATCATGTGGTACCACATATTGCCGAGAAGGGTACGACAAATGAGATGTGGGATGCCTTGAAGAAGTTGTATCAGCATACTTCCGTGCAGAGGACGATGCTTCTAGAAAATCAGCGACGGTCATACTAGATGCAGAGGGGAGAGCAGATAGATATCTTCCTTGGGCGATTGACAGAGATCCGGGACCAGCTAACTTCCATAGGGGCCATGTCGGATGAGGAGATGTTGGTGAAGACCGCACTAAACGCAGTCTCATAGGACTGGGAGGTATTTGTCCAAAGCTTACTGGGCAAGTCGAACCTTCCGGATTGGGAGGAACTGTGGGCGACTCTTCGTCAAGAAGAGATTAGACAGCTAACCAAGAAAGGGAGTAGCGGTAAGGGGGTCAGAATTAAGAAAGAGGAAGAGGAGGATGCTGCTCTAGCATCTGCGGGAAAGCGAGAGAAACGAAAGAAGGACCTCTCCAAGGTCAAGTGCTTCCACTATGGGGAACTGGGTCACTATGCGAACCAGTGTCCAAGGAAGAAGAACAAGGGAGAGGCTTTTGAGACCAAGGCAGTGCCAGCGAGGGCGGAGAAAGAAGTGGAGACAGATGAAGACTATGCCATGAGTGCTCATGTGCCACTTGAGAGGAAGTGGGAGACATCAAGCTGTAGTTAGAGGAACTACAGACGATGAGGGGCAGGATCCTCGAGGTATCCAACCTCTTGGATTATACCTGGCTATGGGAGCCCCGAAGAGGAGTAGCAGGATTGGCAGATTTTGGTAGAGACGGATGCGGATGGAGCAACAAAGAGTGTTACAGTGCAAGAGTCTCGGGATAGCGTGAGGTAACAGTGCAAGATGGATGGATTTGTTGCAGTAGCGCAGAGGTCAGTAGAGGGAGCACTTGCCAGCGACAGAGGGAGCTTCAACATCGGGAGTGTTTCTAGCCTGACAAAGATGTCAGAGTTGGGAGGATCAGTTACTTACTTCTCAATAAATGAATTGCAGTGCAGCGGTTAGCATTCGCAGTGCTATGGGCAACACGATGCAACATGATGAGAGGGGATGCAGTGCAGATGTAGCAGTGGCAATGGCAGGGCCATGGGCAGCAACACGGATGCAAAGGGAGTTGTAGTACAGATGCAGCAGTCGCAGTGGCAGGCCCATGGGAAACAGTACAGGATGCAACAATGCAGAGGGTGTTGGGGAGGGAAGCCTAGCATCAACACAGGGACTGATGCTGGATGATTAGGGTGATACTTAGTGAGGAGTATTACTAGAGCACATTTCTTGCTAAGAGGGAGCGTTGATTTGGGGCAGCATTCGATGTGCTCTAGCCACAAAAATTAGTGGAGAGGTTAAAGCACATGAGATCTCCAAGACCCAGAAATGGTTTGGGCAGAATCTAACTGATGTGAGAGATATTAAAATAATTGATAGTTTTAATGGAGTTCCTAAGTCTAAACTTACAAAAAATAAAATATTAAAGGGTATTAATATAAAACTGGGTTAGAATGGTCCAAAAGTCATGGATCAAGCCAAATCTAATCTTAGCTGTTGATTAGAGATTTAATCTCGGCTGTTGATGGACCAACGAGAAAAGTATAAGAGGAGGCTTGAGGGTCAGTTGGAGAACATACCAAGAGAGATCAAGAACTCGATTTTCTGGGGCAGGGTTTGCTGAGGAAATTGAGTGAGTGATCTGATTTGCAGTTGAGGGGCAGTGAATACATAGCAGGGAGGCAGAGTTAGTACTGGGAGGATCAGCGCAGAAGCCGGGAGAGGTTGAATCAGATCCAGCTAGAGGCCACGCAGAGGCAGTCAAGTGCTCTGCAGAGCCAGAAAGGGTTAGCATGTGAGACGTAGAGGATGACGCTAGGCCAGAGAGGTTGACGTAGGGCCTAGAGGCAGTGTTGGGAGATTTTTCGTGGGGTAGACTGGAGTTGGAGAGTCAGATAGGGTGGCGCAGTCCCTATCAGTGTGACGTAGAGCAGCAGAAGCTGCGTTGTTGCAGTGGGATCATTCATCCGACGATTTAACCAGAATATCTGTCTCCGACTAAGAGGTACTATTGCCGAGGACATTCTCTGTTGGGTGAGCCATTCCTGGCACCCAGGTTGTATTCTGAAAACTGCATAATAATAAAACCCTCTGAATAGCTGCATTGGTTTTTCCACATTGGGTTTTTCTGGGGACATTAGTCCAAAAACAACGGTGTCACTTGTGTGCTTGTTTACTTTCAATTGCTGATCTGTATGTGTTGATACTGTACTTGTATTTATTTTCAGTATTTACATGGTAAATAACTAGTTAAGTAATTGAACAAGTAGGAAGAAATAAATCAGATAGCACATGAAGAATATCTAACGGTTAAACTTAGAAATTCCAACAAAACAAAGTCATGTTGTGATGAAGATATGCCCTAATCCTCTACGCTGTCAAGGAAGACAACCCTTGTCTAATACACCGTCCTAAGGGTGACCCTAAACACTGCCTAATGGAGATGCCACCTAAACACTGTCTTAGAAGAGTGTTCTACACATCAAATGCCCTCGCTGTCATGGAAGGAAAAACCCTCATCCTGCACGCAATCATGATAGGTATACCCTCGCTGTCATGGAAGGAATGCTCTCACACAACGTTGAGATAAAGAAGCCACACCTTCTGCTATCCTTAACGTTGTTCTAAATAAGGATGCTCTAACTGTTGTTTTGATTGAAACACAATCATGAATGATAGATCCAATCACTGTCTTAACGAAAGCCTATTGCTATCACTCTAACGCTGTTATAGAGGAGAAGACATTGGCATTGCTATGTGTTAGGCCGCAGGCCATAACACTATAGCTAGCCACCTTGGCCTTATGATGAATGTTGTAACATTATAGACAACATAGTATATGGGTACAGGATGCATAGTGCAGAATAGTGCACACAATAGCAACAATGGGTACAGGATGCATAGTGCAGCATAGCGCACACATTAGCAGCGATGGGTACAGGATGCATAGTGCACACAGTAGCAGCGATGGGTACAGGCAGCATGGTGTAGCTCAGTGATGCTGAACATCGTGATGGTGCAGTATGGTGTAGCTCAGTGATGCTGGACATAGTGATGGTGCAGCATGGTGTAGCTCAGTGATGCTGCACATAGTGATGGTGCAGCATGGTGTAGCTCAGTGACGCTGAACATGGTGATGGTGCAGCATGGTGTAGCTCAGTGACGCTGGACATGGTGATGGTGCAGCATGGTGTAGCTCAGTGACGCTGGACATGGTGATGGTGCAGCATGGTGTAGCTCAGTGACGATGGACATGGTGATGGTGCATCATAGTGTAGCTCAGTGACGCTGGACATGGTGATGGTGCAGCATGCTGTAGCTCAGTGACGCTGAACATAGTGATGGTGCAACATGGTGTAGCTTAATGATGCTGCACATACCAACATGGTATGATGGTGCAGCGTGGTGCAACACAGTGATAGGCTCAACATGGTGATGGACTCACATTGGAGAATCAGTTGAAGATACATGTCTTCAATTGAGTCCAGCTACCTCATATATCTTCTTAGAGATGATCTCTACTCTTATTTAGATAAGTCAAAGTGTTGATTTCTGTTGTATATGTACTCTCTCTCTCTCTCTCTCTGCTGAACTAGTGAAGAACATATAAGAAGAATTGATCAAGGGTTTCCCCACATTGGGGTTTGTCCCTAGCTCGTGCCACATTTTGTGTCCTCTTGTTTGGGCTTGTCTTCTGCGATTCATGTATATGTTCTATCTGCAATTTACTATTATGCTGATGTGATTGCTAATCTGGGAAAGATATTGAGCTAACTGTGAGAATTGAAATAAATTGCTCTAAGCATAGAACAAACCTAAAATTAACATGGTATCGGAGCTGAGGCGAAGACAAAGCCCTAGCAAGAGTGAAAGAGCAATCACCAAATACAGTTGGAAAGGACAAAAGGATCAATGGATTCCTCATCCCTCTTCAAATTCACCAAGGGTGAAGTCGAATCAGAGAATATTATTCGAGTGGCGCAGCAGAAGCATCTGATGTCCTACCTAAAGATCACTTCAAAGGGAAGTCCGAATCTTAGGGTGGAAGGATAGGCAGATGCCTTTCTTGCAATAACTTTGGCCATTATGCAAAGAAGTGTCCGAATGTTAGGAACACATCACTTGATGATGATAACAATCATCCCAGAGACATCTTCAATGATCGAAGGAATGCAGGTCATCAAGGAAATGGCCAACTCTTCAAAGAAAGCAAGGAACCCCAAGTATGAAGAATCAAAAGTTGTTCTTGATAAGATAAAGAAGCATTATCTTATATTGACCCTCTCCTTCAGACTCTTTGGGAATTTGGCTTATTGATTGTAGTGCTTCAAGGCACTTCATCGGATAGAAGGGTGCTCTCTCTAATTTGGTAGAGATGGAAACAATCGTGGGATTATACTTGGAGTCAATGCCACCTATCTCGGAAAGGGTGTAGGGAATGTTACCCCTCAATTGAATGAGGGTAACTCGATTCATTTACAAGAATCTCTTTTATGTACCTAATCGCAAGAAGAACCTGGTGTCCATTTCGGCAATGGAAATCAAAGGTTTCAAGGTGGCATTCATCGATGGAAAGGTACGTGTTTGAAAATGAAATTTTCAAAGATGCTTTTATCCTTGAGTTCAGGATTGGCAATTTGTATCAAGTTGTTGGAAGTCCATTGGGGACCATGTCAGTTGACACATCTCATCTATAGCACCGGAGGTCTGCTTATTATGGGGCCCTACCCGATGTGAGTCAGATGGTGACAAGGATGCTTGAATTCAAGAAGAGCATGAAGGTACATGTCCGAGATGTACTGAAGGAAAATCTTACAAGGGGACCATTTCCCTGATGTAGTAGGTCCACAGGTTTGGAACAACCTAAGGGGTTTGAGATTCATGAACAGGAATCTCATGTATGCAGGTGGAAGAAAGCCCTCTATGGCTTGAAGCAAAACACCACGGGCTTGATATGAGAGGATTGATAGCTGTCTGATGAAGCTGAGAGTGAAGCCGATCCAAACCATTGCTTGAAGGTTGTGGATGATAGACCTCATATTGACACCTTATGAGGACAACCTCTTTCTGATAGGTGAAGACCCTCTCATTTGCAAAAGTAAGAGGGAGTTGGATTCTGAATTTGGAATGGTGAACTGCAATCCCATGACTACTTGGATGGAAACATTCAGAATTTATGTGGTAGGGAAGCTGGACTTGAATTGGGAAATGCCTCTGAGTTTCATAAACTCATTCTAGCATTGATGTTCTTGGTGAACTCCTGTCTAGATATATGTTTTGCAATTATAATGTTGAGCTCATATATGGTTGAGCTTCACTGGATTGGTGCCAAGAATCTTTAGAGATATCTACGAGTCACAATCTCTCATGGATTGAGATACATTGTCGGAAATATGAAGCTACATGATTATTCGAATGTTGATTGGGCAGGCAGTGTGGAGGATCACAAGAGCACTTTTGAGTGATGGTCCTCTTTGGGGTTTTTCTACGATATCTTGTATGAGCAAGAAGCAGAAGACAGTTGCTTTAAGCACCGCTAAGACCGAATACATATCTACGAGTATGACCTGTGAAGCTGCCTAGTTGGGGAAGCTCTTCAGTGAGCTGTTTGTACACATGATGGATACCAATGTGATATTCTGTGTAAACTAGAAGGGGATTCAATTATTGAGGAATCCCGTATTTTATGATCGCTCTAAGCATATAGACATTAGGTACCACTTTATCTGGGATATGGTACATCGATGAGCAAGAAGGCTCCATCGCATTGGGACTGATGTGTAGGTCGCCGACATTTTGTTGAAGTCCCTGGGAAAGGTCAAATTTGTGACTTTTCGAGAATGACTAGGAGTCGTGGAGAGACTCTCTCCTAAGGGTCCTATATGATATGGACATTGAGCTCTGGGAGCTCTGGGGGGGGTGTTTGGGGTTACATCATGGAGCGACGAGCAATCATAGGGTGAGTGGTTCAGTCTTCCCCTAGTGGTTTGCTATGTAGGCAGGATGAGTGGTTCATCCTTCTCCTACCGAGACATAATCATAAGGTGAGTGGTTCAGCCTTCCCCTAGTGATTTGTTGTGTACAGGGTGAGTGGTTTAGCCTTCCCCTGGGATACCCCTTGCGACATGTAGGCAGGATGAGTGGTTCATCCTTCTCTCGCTGAGACATCCTACCATGCAGTTTGGAACTCATGCGAAGTACCTCTCATCTAGCCAATGAGTAGGGAAATGAGGATAGGGACTGTTATCACTCCAGGAAGCTCTCCTAGGTTGTAGCTCGGAGATGCCTGGTAACATATAAATCTTCAATATTGTTCTCTGAACTATTGGAATGGATGATGGTTTGGATCAAGTCAGATGACTGTTTCAACTCTATTTTCACTCAAGACATGCATGAACACACTCAGCTTTACAAGGCTTTACACCACTAATTCTCAATAGTTTATAGATTTAATGGATAGATGGAGAATACTGACTGTACTAGTAGATGCTATGTTGCACGAAACTTCAAAGAACCCGACGTTTCGGGTCGTACCCGTACCCGAAACTCCGAAACTTGACGGAAACTCGGCGGAAACTCGACCATCATGTAATCATATATTAGAGTTAATATAGACTTCTTTTTCCTTTTAAATTGTCATATATGGGTCCTATTCCCTTTTTTCTGCCAAGATAATGTGTTATTCACTTATTTCTTTATATATATATTTTTAGATATACATATATGACGTTTCCGCTGACGTTTCGGCCCACGTTTCCATTTTTGGGAGGTGACGTTTCTAAACGTACCCGTTTCGGAAACTTCGAAACGTTTCGGCGTTTCGTGTAACTTAGAGTAGATGCATATATAAACACATATGAATGGCTAGCTACAGAAAGCAAATGAAGCTTACAAATCTAATTTATCAATGCAAAGATAAGATGACATTTATCGAGCATTCAACACAGAATAAAACATGAATAACCCATTCAAGTGCAAGATTAGAACAGAGGGAAAGATGGGGATTGAACATATAACAACAAAAGAAGCTTGTATTACTAGAATGAAGATGAGAAGCATAGAGGAGCAGAGTCTCCACAGTCTCCAAAAGTTGAACCTCTCATCCTTCTAACTTTCAGCCATTTAGAGGGTTTTTACAATGGTCCCGAGCTCTCAAAGGCTCGAGGTGTCTTAATCTATCCTCGCTGTCTTTATAACAACTTGATGCCATGAATAGACACGCATGAACTCGGAGGTTTCTTTTTCTAACAACAATAACCAAATTCTGGTAATCTTGCCTGTCAGGTGGCTCGCTCGTGCCAACGATGCTCCATGATAATTTATGTTGGTTTGGCTGTGTTGTGCTGTTGTTTTTCCCATACAGCCATATATTCTGTTATTTCAGTTCACCTGTTGACTATTAAAAATATGAACAGAGCCAAACAGAGCTATTGGGTCCGTTCCCAATCGCTGTCGCTTGTCGCAAATGGCCTGCCCCTTTGTTTTTTATAAATACATCAAAACATTGGAAATGCATTAAAAATGGCTCATGACAGACTTCAAATTTTATATATTTCCCTTCACGAACCCTTTCGGGTCCGGGTCTTATCGCATATCGCAAGTCGCTTCGGTCCTGCTCCAAGGTTCCCCTTTGTATTTTAGAAATACGTTAAAACTGCGAAAATGCATTAAAAATGAATTTTCTGCGAATCTCAAAATCTATGCAATAATGCTATTATAGCCATCGGGTTCGGCTAATCGCATCGCACATATACATGTATAAAGGCCCCGCTCCATAATGTTTCCCCGATTACGATCCGTAGATGCGATTGATCACAATCGCATATCGCAATAACCCTGGGCCGTTTTGTGAGCGCTCTGTTGTGTTGGCCGATTGTGATTCTGCGATGCAACGTGGGCTGTCGATCTGCGTGCTTGATCGATGGTCCACGTTGACTCTGCCGATCGCCATCGCAAGTTCCACATAGTCTGCGTCAATATTCGCCGATTGTGATCTGCCAACTAGATCTGGACCATTGATCGGCCAGATCTGACAGCTGCTGTGCATTCATTTCTCAAGCCTCCGTTGCTCTGTTTTTTACTGCTTTCTAGTGTTTTTCGCCTCCCGATAGTGTTTTTCCGCCTGTTTGAAGGTTTTTCTCTTGCGATTATTTTGATATTTTAAAATGATTTTCAAAGACTCAGAGAGTGTTTTGGATCTGTTTGGCACTGCACCTCAGGGGCTAACACTAGCTCCTTCTGGGGATAAAAGCCTTCCTGTGAGGTTTCAAGAACCACAGACCGATGCCTTTCTTGTAAAACCAAAATCAAATCTATCTCTTAGTGTTCCATTGGGCATGGAGCTTATTTTATATAGAAAATAAAACTGAAAAACATATTTACAATCTCAAGGCTTTAAAGCCTTAAATGAAATAAAGTTTCAAGAACCGCCCATTGACTGGGCTACCAAAAACATCTTCTCCTTCTAGACTGTGCAAAATAAAGGTATTGTTCTGCTGAATTTGAGCGATGACAAATGGACCTGTCCATAAGGAGTCAAACTTACCATGATTACCTTTCTTTTCCTTCAATGCATCCCATTTGAGAACCCAGTCACCAACTTGGAAATTGTCCACTTTTGCCTTCCTGTCAAAGGTTTCTTTGATTTTCTTCTGATGAACTTTTGACTTCTCAACCAGCTGCTCTCTGATCTGCTGTAATTCAACCAGGTTATTCATTCTCCTTACCATGTCACTTGTTTCATCTTGTTCTTCTTGAAAGAATTTGGCCACAGGGAGAATCGTGCCATAAACCATCTTAAATGGAGAATTTCCTATGGACTTCTTGTTGGTAACTCTGTCAGCCCACAGTGCAAACTTCAACTTGGAATCCCAACTCTTTTTGTTGACCTCTAACAGTTTTTTGGTTATCCTTACAAGACTCTTGTTAGATGATTCTGCCAAGCCATTGCCTTGAGGATAATATGAGGTAGAAATTAGAATGCACCAATTGAATGCCTGTGGATTCAGTCATGTCCACCAATTCCTTTGCCTTGACAGCTGCTCTATTATCAGTGACTAGTTTGGTTGGGCACCCAAATCTAGTGAAAATTTTCTCATTCAAGAACTTTATGACAACTTGATGATTAACATTATTAGTGGGTATAGCCTCAATTCACTTGGTGAAATAATCAGTGGCTACCAAGATCCATTTGTGCTGGCCATTGGAATGTGGGTTATTTTCACCTATAAAGTCCAAGCCCCACTGCTGGAAGGGATCATTGGGCAGAGATTTTAGCTGTTGTCTTCCTGCAAACCTCTGACATTTGTCACAAGACCTCACAAAAGAACACACATCAGAGAACATAGTAGGCCAATAATACCCAGCTCTCAAGATCTTGTGGGTTGTGGTTTTCCAATAATGATGCCCTCCACAGATGCTAGAATGGAACTAGTGCATGACTTCCACAGATTGTCCTGTATCTAGGCATCTCAAGAGGATTCCTGATGGGTCTCTCCAATAAAGCAGGTTTTTATTAATGCAGAATTTGGTTGATCTGAGCTTAATGGCCTGGGCTTGACTTGAGCTAAGCCTTGGAGGGACTTCTAGCTTCTGCAAAAAATGAACTATACTAGAATACCATTCACAGGTGGCTAGATTTTCAACCAAAGACTGATTCTGCTCTTACTCTTCTGCTGCTTTCTCTGTCTGCTCATCACCTGAATTTGAACCCATGCAATTGATGTCTAACAAACTGCAATTTTCCTCAGCCATAAGTTTAGCCAAGCCCTGGCCTTTGACAAGCTTAGTGGGCTTCACCTCTATGTTCAACTCTATGAATTTTGCAATCCATTTAGCTCTCTTTCCATCAATATCTGGCTGAGTTAGGACATCTTTCACTGAGGCTGAAGGTACATATGCAGTCACTTTGGAATGCAGAATATAAATTCTGAATGCCTTTAAAGATTTTATGAGAGCATAAGCTTGCTTTTCAATAAGGTCATACCTTAGTTCAACGTCCCTCAGAGTTCTGCTGAAAAAGGCCACGGGGTGCTCTACGCCTTCATCATTTTTCTGCAACAGAACTGCTGCAAGTGTATCATAAGAGGCAAAAGAGAAGATATAAAACTCCTTGGTGTAATCTGGGCTAATTAGAGTGGGAGCTTCCATGATAGGTTGTTTGATGGCTTCAAAAGAGCTTCTTGCAACATCTGTCCATTTTATTTCTGATCCTTTCTTCAGCGTCGAAGTGATGTGCTTCACTAGTTCTGCAAAGTTTGGCATAAACCTCTTGACAAAGTTGATCTTACCCAAGAAAGATTGAATGTCCTTTTTTGACCTTGGGATGGACAATGTCTGAATTGCTTGAACTCTTGCTAGATTGATCTTCACACCTTCAGCAGAAACAATATGTCCCAACAGTTTGCCTTCTTCTAGAGAAAACTGTGACTTCTTTGGGTTCACATAAATTCCAAACTGTCTGTACTTTAGAAACACCTTCTTAAAATGCTGCAAATGATCCTTGTGAGTGTTGGAAAAGACTGTTATGTCATCAAGGTAAATAAGGACAAACTTGTTCTTCTCTCCCACAAAGGCTATGTCCATGGCCCTCTGAAAAGTAGCCCCAACATTCATCAGTCCGAAAGGCATCTTGGAGTACATGAAAGTGCCCCAAGGAGTAGTGAAGGCGGTCTTTTCCTAATCTTCTGGTTGTACAACAATCTGATTGTAACCTGAAAATCTATCTAGGAAAGACATGACTCTAGCCCGTGAAACTTTTTGCAACAGGTGTTTCATCTTAGGCAAGGGGTAGTTGTCTTTTTTAAAGCATTTGTTCAGATTCTTGAAGTCAACACAAAGCCTGATTTCTCCATTCTTCTTTCTTACTACCACAAGGTTAGCTATCCACTTTGAATACCTTAGGGGAACTATGATCTTGGCATCCAACAGCTTCTTGATTTCCTTTTCAATCAAAGGCAATAAGAGAGGGCTGATAGGTCTTAATTTCTGCTTAAAAGGGATGGTGTTCTTCTCCAGTGGAATCTTATGCTGAATGATGTTAGTGTCATAGGTCTTAAGATCACTGTATTCCCAAGCAAAAATATCAGCAAATTGTTTCATCAGGGTGCAATACTTGGAACTCTGGGCAGAAGACAAGTGAGTGGACAGATTTATGTACTTTGGATGGGCTGGACTCCCTACATTATGTTTATGAACATCAGAGTCATTTTCTTTTTTGGCAGGCTTATAAGGTACATCATTATGATCAAACAACTTTTCTAGGGGCACCAATCCTTTAGGTATATAGTTACTAGGCAGCTGAACAATGCTGTCCTGACCAATCTTGTCCTTTAGCTTGGACTAGTTGCATTCTTCCATGGTTTCGTTTTCTTGGTCGATGTGCATTTCAGAAAATTCATCAACGACTTGTAAAAAACTATTAATTTCATCATCATCTTAAAAAACTTTCTAGTATTTGACATTGTCAAGCAGAGATGGTCTATATTTCACCTAAACTTCATAAGTCAACTCGGGAGGCAAAGGAGGAATAGACATGCTAGCAGACACAGCAAGGGAATCAGCACGCTGGTTCTTCATTCTTGGGATGTAAGAAATGCTGAAAATATTAAAAGAGTCCTTGAGGTTCCATACCTCATCTCTGTATGCTTTCAGCCTTGGATGCTTTGCTTGGAAAGTTTTGTTGACCTGCTGAATGATAAGGTCTGCGTCTCCAAACACTTTTAGACCTTTGATGCCCATTTCTTTAGCAACGTTTAAGCCCAATATCAAGGCTTCGTACTCTGCTATGTTATTTGTGACTTGAAAAGTTAATTTGAAAGATAAATGAATGCATTCCTGTGTGGGGGACACAAGGACTACACTTGCCCCTGCAGCTTCCTTAGAGAAAGCTCCATCAAAGAACATGTCCCAAATTTGTGGGCCTTCTTCCTCTGTGATCTGACAAACTGGTTTCTTAAGCTGCGTGGAGGCCAATTAGGATTCTTCAATCTGAAGAGCTCCAAAATCAATGTCGACAGCATAGATGGGATGATTAGTGGGATTCCTTTCATCACTGATAATATAAGCCAACTAAGCTTCTTTGTATAATCTCCTGCTCTCACCTCCAAAAACTAGGACAATAGCGTAGGACAGATCATTTTGTAATGTTCCACCTAATCTCTTGATCCAACCTTTGGAAAGCAACATGCCAAACTTGGGGGGTACATCTGCTACCACAATATCCATCATCATGCTCTTCATGGGTAGCTGAGACAAAGTGATGGCTAGGTCCTTGATTAATCCCAGACATTTCACTTTTCTAGAGTCAAAAGAAAATAGGTCATGATAAGGCTTGGTAATGTCAAGACCCAACTCATCCATGACAGCCTTGGGCATTAGATTATGGCTGGCTCTAGTGTCCAGAAGGCAGTTGTGAAGGATTTTGTCATGAATAGTCAGAGAGACATAGAATGATGGGGAGCTGTCATCATAATTTTCAATCATTGGGCTGAGAACAACAGCTGGTTTGTCATCTTGCAGATTTACATAGTCGGTGGAGGCTTGGATGGCATTAGGCTCAAGGGCATCGAGGATAGATCTCTTGAAGGACTCATTCTTCACTAGTTCAATCAGAGGTATAGGTATTCTTCACTTCTGAATTTTTTATTGAAAACTGAAAGGAGAAGGAGACTTGTCAAGGCCTGTTACCTCATGAGCTGGAGCTTTGAGGATGATGGGATCAACTGCCGGTTGCTTCTACTTATTAGCTTGTTGTATTGCAGGGACAACATTTCTCTGAACAGAAGTTTCCTTCGCATTATTCATCTTCGACCTCAGATTATATCTGTGCTGATCAGCAGTTTGCAGAACAGCTTCACCATCCCATTCTTGGTTGATCTGATCATTGAATAATGACTTTTCATAGGCAGCTGAGGTCAAAAAGGAGGCACTGCCTTTGTCTTCCAGATAATGGATTTCATCATCTTCTTCAAACTGCTCTTCTTCCATGACTACATTCTGGAAAGGGGTTTTCACCCTTTGGTCTTTATTGGCATCTTTGCTTCTTTGCAAAATCTGCAACTGCTCATTAGCTTTTCTATATGGATTTGGATTTCTAGGAGCAAAGGTATTAGGAACTCTTGCTTTTCCAGGGTGCTGCTCAAGCTTTAATTTGGAGATTTCAGAGGCTAATCTGAAGATGATGAAGACTCGCCCCTTTGTCTCCTTCTATCAACATTTCCCTTGAGCTTCTTTGTAGCCATGATGTTTGATTCTACTTCCAAGGCTACATCCCGCATATCAGCCAAAGTAGCACATCTCCTCTCCCTCAACAATAGACAGAAGTCAGAATCAAAGGCACTGGCATAGGTGACTTTAGCAGAGGTAGTGGTGGGTTTTACTTCAGCTGGTATCTTGCTATACATGCGGTTAAACCTCTTATTAAAATCAGACAACAACTCACCATTTTCCCTCTTTAAGTTCCCAAACTCGGTGTGGTAGTAGAGTAGATCCTTCTTATACCCCCAATGCTTTAGGAATGCATCATCCAAAGCCTTAATATCTGCTATAGACCTTGGGGTTAGTTCTCTGAACGATTTTCTAGCCTCTCCATCTAGACTTTGGACAAAGACTCTCATCCATACATCATCTTCACTAATGTCCAGGTTATCAGCATAGCTATAGAATGATTCAAGATGTTCCTCGGCTGAAACACCTTCAGTCCCAGTGAACTTAGGCCTATACTTCTGATATTCTCCAGTAGGCATGGCATTCAAAGGAGTGGACAGTACTAGAGGTCCATACCTAGCAGCTATGATTCTTTCCATTTTGGTAGGTGCCTGTGGACCTGCCATAACTGTGGTGGCTATAAGGGTATTGGAAGTCTGAATGGTAGAGGGCTGAGGAGTGACTGATAGGACTAAAGGAGTATGATGGATAGAAGGAAAGGTTTCCTTTGGGCTTGCAACAAAAGGAGAACCTAAAGAATAAGGAGCTCTATGAATTTCTGAGATTTTTTCTTCACTACTAGTATTAGATGCTATACTCTCAACATGTATTTGTTCTATTACAGGATTTTCTTGAAGAGATATAGAATATTGTTTAGAGCTACCTGAACCTGATGCTCCTTTCTATAATGCCTTCCTTTCTTTGATGATTTTTTCAGGGTCAGATACTGGGCCAGCTTGTGGCTTCTGAGGATTTCTCCGAGTATGCCTCACAAATTGAGCCAGAACTATCAAGTGGAGTCGCCAAGAGGTTCGTCCTCCAGTAGAGTCGCCAGATAGATGATTACAACCGAAAAAGTGCCCAGACTTTGTCTATCATCAAAGCTGGATCTGTGTCGTCTCCTAGGGAAGTTGAGCTTTAGTCTCCTCTCCCCGGCAACGACGCCAATTATGTTATCACTCCAGGAAGCTCTCCTAGGTTGTAGCTCGGAGATGCCTGGTAACATATAAATCTTCAATATTGTTCTCTGAACTATTGGAATGGATGATGGTTTGGATCAAGTTAGATGACTGTTTCAACTCTATTTTCACTCAAGACATGCATGAACACACTCAGCTTTACAAGGCTTTAGACCACTAATGCTCAATAGTTTATAGATTCAATGGATAGATGGAGAATACTGACTGTACCAGTAGATGCATACATAAACACATATGAATGGTTAACTACAGAAAGCAAATGAAGCTTACAAATCTAATTTATCAATGCAGAGATAAGATGACAGTTATCTGACATTCGACACAGAAGAAAACATGAATAACCCATTCAAGTGCAAGATTAGAATAGAGGGAAAGATGGGGATTGAACATATAACAACAAAAGAAGCTTGTATTACTAGAATGAAGATGAGAAGCATAGAGGAGCAAAGTCTCCATAGTCTCCAAAAGTTGAACCTCTCATCCTTCTAACTTTCAGCCATTTATAGGGTTTTTACAATGCTCCCGAGCTCTCAAAGGCTCGAGGTGTCTTAATCTATCCTCTCTGTCTTTTTAACGACTTGATGCCATGAATAGACACGCATGAACTCAGAGGTTTCTTTTTCTAACAGCAGTAACCAAATTCTGGTAATCTTGCCTTATTGTCAGGTGGCTCGCTCGTGCCAGCGATGCTCCATGATAATTTCTGCTGGTTTGGCTATGTTGCGCTATTGTTTTTCCCCTTACAACCATATATTCTGTTATTTCAGTTCACCTGTTGACTGTTAAAAATATGAACAGAGCCAAACAGAGCTATCGGGTCCGTTCCCAATCACTGTCGCCTGTCGCAAATGGCCTGTCCCTTTGTTTTTTAGAAATACATCAAAACATTGGAAATACATTAAAAATGGCTCATGACGGACTTCAAATTTTATATATTTCCCTTCACGAACCCTTTTGGGTTTGGGTCTTATCGCATATCGCAAGTCGCTTTGGTCCTACTCCAAGGTTCCCCTTTGTATTTTAGAAATATGTTAAAACTGCGAAAATGCATTAAAAATGACTTTTCTGCAGATCTCAAAATCTATGCAATAATGCTTATATAGCCATCGGGTCCGGCTAATCGCATCGCACATATACATGTATAAAGGCCCCGCTCCATAATGTTTCCCCGATTGCGATCCGCCGATGCGATTGATCGCAATCGCATATCGCAATAACCCCAGGTCGTTTGGTGAGCGCTCTGTTGTGTTGGCCGATTGCGATTTTGCGATGCAACGTGGGTCGTCGATCTGTGCGCTTAATCGACGGTCCACGTTGACTTCGTCGATTGCCATCGCAAGTTCCACATAGTTTGCGCTGATATTCGCCGATTGCCATCACCGATTGCGATCCGCCAACTAGATTTGGATCGTTGATCTGCCAGATCTGACGGCTGCTATGCATTCTTTTCTCAAGCCTCCGCTGCTCTGTTTTTTACTGCTTTCTAGTGTTTTTCCGCCTGTTTGAAGGTTTTTCTCTTGCGATTATTCTGATCTTTTAAAACGATTTTCAAAGACTCAAGAGTGTTTTGGATTTGTTTGGCACTGCACCTCAGGGGCTAATAGGGACCATAGTAGTACCGATGGACTCATCGTGTCACTACCATACTCCTTATGCTAGGATGATATTGATCTGGGACCAATGAAACTAACTTTGGGTCAGTGTGAGTGGTTTGAGACACTCTCTGTTGGTATTGGTCTGGGACCAATGAAACTGAGTTCGGGTCAGTGTGAGTGGTTTGAGACACTCTCTTTTGATATTGATTTGGGATCAATGAAATTGACTTCGGGTCATTATAAGTGGTTTGAGACACTCTCTTTTGATATTGATCTGGGACCAAAGAAACTGACTTCGGGTCAGTAAGAGTGATATAACTCACTCTCTTTTGGAATGAATCTGGGATCAATAAGAGTGGTATGACACACTCTCTTCATATGGGACTGACTTCGAGTCAATAGAGAATGGTATGAGACATTCTCGATCAATTCTTCTTCTTCATGGTTCAGCGGAGTAGAGCAGTGTAGGGCACTGATGGCAGAGATAGTACAGTCTGGCAGATGGATCAGTGGATGGAGTTCTCCCTAGTTGAGAGGGAGTGTTAAAATTGGCAACTAGGGCCAAACTCCATGTGGGTCATCTTATTTATGGCAGTTGATATTTTTCTTGGACTCCTCTTATCGAAAGGTGTAGGATTGATCTAAAGATCATCCGATTCCGATAAGTATTCATAGATATATGAATTAATTTGTGTTATGGGACAATTCATCAAGGTCGGCCAGCAACCCAACTGCCCCCACTTGTGCTCCACGTTTTAGTATAAATACAAGTGCCTTGCAAGTCATTTGTACACACAACTCTCTTGAGATTTCTTCTTCCCCACTTGTTTTGGGTTTTAGTGGAAAGAAGAATCTCTAGGGGAAAAACACAGTCCTAGAGGATGATTCCCTAGCTCATGAAAGCCATACGCTGTCCAGAGAAAGGTCTAAAAATGCAGACATGAAGATGATAATGATGCCCTAGCTATATGTTGTCCAGAGGAAACCTAAAACGCACTCATGTTGTGATGAAGATATGCCATAATCCTCTATGTTGTTAAGGAAGACAACCCTTGTCTAATACACTGTCCCAAGGGTGACCCTAAACATTGTCTAATGGAGATGCCACCTAAACGTTGTCTTAGAAGAGTGTTCTACACATCGAATGCCCTCGCTGTCATGGAAGGAATGCTCTCACACTTGAATGCTGAGATAAAGAAGCCACACCTTCAGCTATCCTTAACTTTGTTCTAAATAAGGATGTTCTAATTGTTGTTTTGATTGAAACACAGTCATGAATGATAGATCCAATCACTATCTTAATGGAAGCCTCTCGCTATCACTCTAACGCTGTTATAGAGGAGAAGACATTGGCATTGCTATGTGCTAGGCCACAAGCCATAGCACTATAGCTAGCCACCTTGGTCTGATGGTGAATGCTGTAACATTATAGACAACATAGTATATGGGTACAGGATGCATAGTGTAGAATAGTGCACATAGTAGCAGCGATGGGTACAGGATGCATAGTGCAACATAGTGCACATAGTAGCAGTGATGGGTACAGGATGCATAATGCAGCATAAGCCACACAGTAGCAGCGATGGGTACAGGATGCATAGTGCACATAGTAGTAGCGATGGGTACAGGCAACATGGTGTAGCTCAGCGATGCTGAACATAGTTATGGTGCAGCATGGTGTAGCTCAGTGATGCTGGACATAGTGATGGTGCAACATGGTGTAGCTCAGTGATGCTGGACATAGTGATGGTGCAGCATGGTGTAGCTCAGTGGTGTTGAACATAGTGATGGTGCAGCATGGTGTAGCTTAGTGATGCTGCACATGGTATGATGGTGCAACATAGTGATAGGCTCAACATGGTGATGGAGTCATCTTGGAGAATCAGTTGAAGCAACATGTCTTCAACTGAGTCCAGTTGTCTCATGTATCATCTTCTTAGATATGATCTCTGCTCTTGTTTAGATAAGTCAAAGTGTTGACTTCTATTGTATATGTACTATCTCTCTTTCTCTCTTTGCTGAACTATTGAAGAACATATAAGAAGAATTGATCAAGGGTTTCTCCACATTGGGGTTTGTCCCTGGCTAGTGCCACATCTTGTGTCCTCTTGTCTTGGCTTGTCTTCTGCAATTCATGTATATGTTCTATCTGCAATTTACTATTATGCTGATGTGATTGCTAATCTGGAAAATATATTGAGCTAACTGTGAAAATTGAAATAAATTGCTCTAAGCATAGAACATATCTCAAATTAACATTCTCAGATACTCAAACTTCTTATTCGGAAGAGCCTTTGTTAGTATGTTTGCTACTTGTTCATCTGTAGAGACATACTCCAACTTCACCATCCCATCCTGTACTAAGTTCCTAATAAAGTGGAACTTATTACTGATATGTTTCATCCTCGAATGAAACACGGGACCTCTAGACATCTTGATACAACTTGAAATTAATCACAATAGGACCGAGAGACTTCTCGAACAAACCTGTGAGAAGCTTCCTTAACCAAACAACCTCCTTTCCTACTTCACATGCAGCCACATATCTGCCTCGACACTACTCAACACAACATGATCTTGCTTCCTACTTATCCATGAGATCATAGCAACTCCCAGACTAAAACATCCTTCAGTAGTGCTCCTTCCATCGGTCTCACTGCCACCCGAATCAGAGTCTGTGAAGCCAATTAGCTTGACTTCCTTACTATCATACTTTAGGTAGTGATATATAGTGCCACAAAGATACCTCAGTATATGTTTAACAACTATCCAGCGATTGTGACAGGACTCCAACTGAAACTGACTAAGAATGTTTACTGCAAAGCATATATCTAGCCTAGTATTTACTAGATACATTAGGGAACCCACCAATTGACGATAGGAGGTAGGATCCATGAGACTAGAGTTAGAGTCCCTCAACTTCTTGAGATTGGTGATCATAGGAGTAGTCATTGGCTTGGAATCCATCATCCTAAATTTCTGCAACAACTTGATGATGTACATTCCTTGCACCAAATATATCTCTCTAGGTCTCTGCCATACTTCTAGACCTAGGTAATAGTGTATCGGTCCTAGATCCTTCATTTCAAATTCAGTTGCCAACATTTTCTTGCATTCTTGAATTCTTCTCTCCTGTAATGACCCATCTCGGATTAAAGGGAGCATAGGGATATTAGCATGCACATAAGGCATGCATATGATAGCTATATATGCATGCATCGCCTGTACTGCACTAGTATACATATTTGTTAATATTGAAAAATGTCTATATTTAGGGTAACGAATTAACTATTGAAGTAAATACCTAAGTCACAAGAATATAGTGGGGTACTTGATATATGTACCACCACCATAATATATATATAATTCTATTATATAAAACTAAAGATAAATACAATGTATTGAACAAAATAAAAAGGAATTATAATATATATATATATATATATATATATATATATTATTCTAACAAAAAGAAACTATCATATATGTATTCTATAAAATGAATGGGAATATAATATATATTATAAAGAGAAGTATATATATATATATATATATTAAATTGTGATTTAAACTAAAATCATAATACTATAAAAGTAATCTAATATAAACAAAAGGAAACTATAATATGATAAAAGAAATATAATAAAAATAATTAAACACAATTTTCATTAAGTCAAGCTCAAGAGAAGGCGGTGACTGCCTCTGCAAATTTATGAAGTTTATCAAATTGAAGGTGGCGGACAAATTTGGAGGAGGTGAAGAAACCTCTCCAGTATAAAATGGGGGGGAAGGTACTGTAGGAATGGGGAATTTTTACAGAGGGAAACAGAGGATGAATTTTTGTTTAGAGGGAAACATAGGAGGAATTTACAAGAGAGAGAGCCACAGAGGAAGATTGGACTTCATTGTTCTTGAAGCTTTTGTGAAGTATTCTGGAACTGGGTACTGAGATTGTGCTCAGTTTCGCAGGGAGGTTTTGGTCGTTTTGGTAACGGGGCAAAATTGAGGCTACGATAGCTCGGGATCAACCTCAAACGTGGAAACCAGATATGTTTATGTGTATTAAATTGAGAAATTCTTCTTTAAAATATCATTGTCTGAATTTTGAGCATCAATTTTGTTAAACTTGGTAAATTTTCCGAAATTAGGGCTCCACAGCTCCACACCTGTGATGAATAGATCATCCACATATAGCAGAATAATGACGGGCTCATCATTCCCAACCTGATGTAGAGATTCGGATCAACAGAACTCTTCACGAACCCAATTCCAAGTAGATATGCATCCATCCTTGCATACCATGCCCTAGGTGCTTGTTTCAAGCCATATAGGGCCTTCTTAAGTCTACAAACATGAGAGTCCCTGCTGTTAATTTAAAGCCTTCGGGTTGTTCGATGTACACTTTCTCATCAATCGTCCGATTCAGAAATGCGGTCTTCACTTCCATTTGATGGATATTCCACCCCATTGAACTAGCCAATGAAAGCAACGATCTAATGGTAGTGTACCTTGTTGTAGGTGCAAAGGTTTCTTCATAATCAATGCCTTCCTTTTGAGAGAAACCCCTTGCAATGAATCTTTCTTTATACTTGTCTATACTTCCATCAACTGCATGTTTGATCTTATAGATCCATTTAGATGTGACAACCGATTTGTCACTAGGTCTAGGAACGATTTCCCAAACCCCATTCTTCATGATGGATTGATATTCTTCCTGCATTGATTTCTTCCAAACCTCTTGATGCGCAACTTCCTTGAATGTAGATGGTTCGACTTCTATCAATTTTGTCATATATGCAGCATAACCAAAATATCTTTTTGGTCTCTTTCTTTCCTTGAAGGTTCCTTTCGTAGCTTCATGTCCTTCAACATCTTCCAATGTAGCTTTCAACCAATTTGGCCTCTTCCTTGTGGTTGGGATGACCACTGATTGAATATGGTCACTTGGTCCTTCTTCGAGATTTGTAGTAGAGTTTTCACGATGAACTTCTTCTTCAAATATGGGAACTTCTTCGTCATTAGAATCAATAGAATATCCTTTGATTTCTTGTATGCTTGATTCTCATCAAATATGACATCCCTACTTACTTCAATATATCTTCCTTCCTTGATGTAGATTCTATATGCTTTTGAAGATAGACAATATCCAACGAATATTCCCTTGATACTTTTAGAGCCCAACTTCTTTCTCTTGTCGTTTAGAACATGAATATATGCTGGACTTACAAAGATTCGGAGGTGATCCACACTCAACTTCTTTCCTATGAATACTTCTTTGGGTGTTGTATTATCAAGACTCTTATGAGGACTTCTATTTTGAATGTATATTGTTGTTAACACAGCTTTTCCCCATAAGAACTTTAGTAGTTCTTGATCAAAGAGCATAGTTCGAATGCCTTCTTCAATTGACCTATTCTTCCTTTCGACCAATCCATTTTGTTTGGGATAATAGGGAATAATGAGCTCCCTCTTAATACCTGCTTCCTTACAATATGCAATCAATTCCTTAGAAGTGTATTCCCCACCATTATCAGACCTCAGAGTTTTTATCTTTCTTTCGGTTAGGGTTTCCACTTCAGCCCTAAACTCCTTGAACTTATCAAATACTTCATCTTTTGTTTTGAGAAGGTAGAGCCATGTCTTTCTAGAATGGTCATCAATAAATGTCACATAGTAGAGATGACCTCCAAGTGATTTGTCAGACATGGGTCCACACACATCGGAATGGATGAGGTCTAATATCTCTTTAGACTTAGTTTCACTATTGTGAAATGGATTTCTTGTATTTTTTGCCAAAGAGCATTCCTTGCACATACCTTCATGATCCAACTCCATATTAGGAATACCATGAACCAGTTGACTAAGAGTAGGGATGACCTTATAATGTAGATGACCATACCTCCTATGCCATAGCTCAATGGGACTTATTTCCATATGAACCATGTTGAAATTTCTAAGTCTATCCGTTAGAAAATTAATCTATATTCTGTTGGTTTATTTCTTCTACTTGTAAATTTTGAACAAGCTATTTAAAACATTTAAATACGAAATAAACACAATATAGTCACAACATATACAGATCATCAACTGAAAGAAAACATGCACACAAGTGACACTGTTATTTTTGGACAAATGTCCCCAGAAAAACCCAATGCGGGAAAACTGGTGCAGCGATTATGAGGGTATATTATTATGCAATATTTCCTTGAGTACAACTGGGTGCCTATCGACTCACCCGATAGAGAAAAATACACAGCAACAATACCTCTATATTCAGAAATAGGTATTCAGAAAACCTGTCCCACGAAACTCTCTCTGGCGACTTTGAAGCTTAGTGCTGGCCCTTCTGGCCTCTGTCAGCCTGTCGCTGAGCTGCGTCAGCCCCAGGACCCTCTACGTCATCCCTCTGAGGCACTGTGTATCCTCTAGGACCCTCTGCCTCACTCCAGCATCCTCTGCATGGATGACGCAGTCCCTAGAGCCTCTGCATTGTCTTTGTTGGGCTCTGCGTGGCCTGAACTGGGTACTGCTCTCGCTCTCTCTGTTTCTGTGTTGGTCTCTCAGTATTGTCTCCGCCTCTCTGTCCATTACTCACTTCCCCTTGCTGTTGATCACTGATTCACTTTTTCTTAGCAACCCCGTTCTAGCAAAACGAATGACTGATCACTCTAGTGTGTTCTCCAACTAACACTCAAGCCTCTTCTTATACTTTTCTCATTGGTCCTTCAACGGCCGAGATTAAATCTCTAATCAACGGCTAAGATTAGATTTGGCTTGATCCACGACTTTTGGAACCTTCTAACTTAGTTTTATATTAATACCTATTAATATTTTATTTTTCTTAAGTTTAGACTTAGGAATTCAATTAAAAATATTAATTATTTTAATATCTCCCAAACCGGGTACAATCTATCCAAACCATTCCTGGGTCTTGGAGATCTCATGCGCTTTAGCCTCTCCACCAATTTTCATGGCTAGAGGACATCCGATGCTACCCCGAATCAACAGTCCCTCTTAGCAAGGACTGTGCTCTAGTAATGCTCCTCACTGAGCATCACTCTGATTATCTGGCACCGGTACCTATGCTAATGCTAGGCCTCCCCGCCCAACATCCTCTGCACTGCTACATCCTGTACTGCTACCCATGGCCCTGCCACTGCCACTGCTGCATTCGTACAACAACTCCCTCTGCATCCATGTTGTTGTTGGTCCATCCTCCCAACACTGCATCTGCACTACATCCCCCTCTCATCATGCTGCATCGTGCTATTGCATACTACTACTGCACTGCAACTCAGTTACTGAGAAGTCACTGATCCACCCAACTTCTGACATCCCTGTCAGGCTAGAAACACTTCTGATGTTGAAGCTCTCTCTGCTGCTAACAAGTGCTCCCTCTACTGGCCTCTGTGCTGTTGCAACAACTCCCTGCATCTTGCACCATTGCGCACCTCTCTGTGCCATCCTACAGTGGTGCAACATTCCTATGCCTCTCGCACTGTTGCAGCCTGCTGGCCTCGTGTTGCCCGGCAACTACTGCACTGTAGCACTCTCTGCCACTTCATCCACATCCTTCTCTCCCCACATCCACCAGTATTGCTACTCTCTCTTCGGGGCTCCCGTAGCAAGGTGTAATCCAAGAGGTTGGGTATGTCATGGATTCTGCCCCTTATCGCCTGTAGTCTTCCTAACTACAGCTCGATGTCTCCCCACTTCTTCTCAAGTGGCACATGAGCATTCATGGCATAATCGTTATCGTCCTCGACTTCTTTCTCTGCCTTCGCTGGCGCTACCTTTGAGTCAGATGCCTCTCCCTTACTCTTCTTGCTCGGACACTGGTTCGCATAGTGACCCAGTTCCCCACAATGCAAGCACTTGACCTTGGAGAGGTCCTTCTTCTTCCTCTTCTCCTGCTTTCCCACATATGCTAGAGCCGCATCCTCTTCCTCTTCCTTCTTGATCTTGACCCCTTTACTGCTACTCCCCGTCTTGGTCAGTCATCTGATCTCTTCTTGATGAAGAGCCGCCCACAGTTCTTCCCAATCTGGAAGACTCGCCCTACCAGTATGCTCTGGACAAATGTATCCCACTCCTTGGAGGCTGCATTAAGTGCGGTCCTCACCATCAACTCTTGATCTGGTGTGGCCCTTATGGAAGTCATTTGGTCATGGATCTACTTCAACCGACCGAGGAAGACATCTATATGCTCTCCCTTCTGCATCTGGTATGAGCTTAGCTGATTCTCCAGGAGCATCTTCCTCTGCATGAAGTATGCTGGTACAATGTCTTCAAAGTGTCCCACATCTCCTTTGTCGTTTCCTTCTCGGCAATATGTTGGACCACATGAGCCTTGAGCCCATCAAGGATGATGCACTTTGCTTTAGCCATTGCCTTCCTTGTACCTTTCATTAGCGACCGGGTCAACTAGGATAGCCATTACTCTCAAGGCGAAGCCCTTGATACAATGTATGTCTAGAATAGACAAAATCCTGGCCTTCCAGACCACAAAATTGGACTCTCTGTCCAGCCTGTCCTGATCTCTCAGCCCATTCACGCCCATCTCTCTGCTCTTTTTTGTCAACTCCTCTGAGTCTCTCTACTTACCGCCTAGAAGTTCTCGGTTCGACTCCTACTGAGTCTCTCTACGTCCTGTTTGGAAGTTCTCGGTTCGACTCCTGCTGAGTCTCTCGACTTCCTGTCTGGAAGTTCTCTTCTGGACTCCCTCTGAGTCCCGCTTTCCCTCCTAGAAATCCTTCTGCCAACCGTCAAGTTTCCCCTCTCTAATCGTCTGTGCAACTGTAACACTGATCCGGATTCCTTGGCTAGAAATCCGCCTCGGCAACAACTTCCTCTACCTTGGTCTCGCCCTATTAGGTACTATTCTGACCACAGTACACCACTAGCTTCACTCTCGCAAACTGCCCACAGCTTCCTTCGCCCCAGCAACTGAAGGACTGAGCCTCTAGGTTCTGCGCAATCCAGGCTATAGCAAAAATAGCTCCCTCAGCCACTGCCTCAACACTCCTAGTCTCTGCGTCGCTCTGCTTGAGCCTCTCTCTGCCCTCCACAGCTTCTGCACTGGCCTCTCTCTGGCTTGAACTGATGACGCACTCCCTCTGCGTCAACCCTTCCTTTGTTGCTTCTGCAAGGATCAACTACTGCCACTCGGGATAGCTGATATTGCTGCAAATGCTCTGCTTAGTTGATGCCTTCAGCGCTCCTGTGATCTGCAACCATCCTCTAATACCATGTTGAATTTTCTAAGTCTATCTGTTAGAAAATTAATCTGTATTCTGCTGGTTTATTTCTTCTACTTGTAAATTATGAACCAGTTATTTAAAACATTTAAATACTGAAATAAACACAATACAGTCACAACATCTACAGATCATCAACTGAAAGAAAACAAGCACACAAGTGACACCGTTATTTTTGGACAAATGTCCCTGGAAAAACCCAATGCAGGAAAACCGATGCAACTATTCTGAGGGTATATTATTATGCAGTATTTCCTTGAGTACAACTCGGTGCCTAACCGGCTCACCCGACAAAGAAAAATACACGGAAGCAATACCTCTATATTCAAAAACAGGTATTCAGAAAACTTGTCACACGAAACCCTCTCCGACGACTCTGAAGCTCAACGCTGGCCCTTCTGGCTTCTGCATCAGCCTCCTGCTAACCTACATCAGCCCCAGGACTCTTTGCGTCAGCCCTCTAAGGCATTGCGCAGCCTCTGGGAACCTCTGTGTCACTCCAACAACCTCTGTGTGGATGACGCAATCCCTCTAGTCTCTACGCTGTCTCTATCGGGCTCTGTGTGGCCTGAACTGGCTGCTGCTCTCGCTCTCTTTGCTTTTGTGTTGGTCTCTCAGTACTGTCTCTACCTCTCTATCTAGTACTCATTGCCCCTCGCTGCTGATCACTGATTCACTTTTGCTTAGCAACTCCGCTCTAGCAAAATGAATAACTGATCACTCTGATGTGTTCTCCAACTGACCCTCAAGCCTCTTCTTATACTTTTCTCATTGGTCCTGTTGTCGCACAGATTGTCACGACAACGCTCAGACCGGGGGCTGTCACCCTGATCCCCGATCTCTCCGTTTAAGCCGTCTCCTGAGGCTAAGGGGGGTAGACCCTATGGGATAAAACATGACCAACTGTGGACCAGTTGGGTTGGGAGACACAACAAGCCGATTTAGCACATGATTGATTTTAGGAATCAATGAACGAGTGCCTTATGGAGTTAATGATTAAATGATTATTTATTAGATGTTGCAGAAAATATGAACCTTGTAAAACAATCATTTATCATAAAAAACCCAAGCAATGCAAGATATTCGATAAATGACAATGCTTTAATAGTGATCCAGCAATTAAACTTCAAGAAAAATTAAATGCTTTAAATGATCATAAAATTTAAATGCTGACTAGTTACCACTTTCATATAGTTAACTTTAGATAAACATTTAAGCGCATTTAACTATAAAAAGTGGAACATAGATACCACAGAAATGAATTTTCAATTTTTATTAAGCTTTTTTCAAAATAGTTTATATTTTTAAAACAAAATTAAACTAAACTAAACTAAATGAAGTTTAAAACTAAATCTTCAAAGAACTTTTTTATTTTTTAACCATTTATGATTTTTTTATATTTATATTTATATTTTTTATGATTTTAAAAAAAATTTTAAAATCTAAATAAAATCTAATCTAAAACTAACACCTAATCTATATACATAAAATGAAACAATGTAAAATCTAAATTCTAAATAAAACTTAAATATAAAAACTTGAAAAAGAAACTTTTTATGCCATTTTTTTTATCTATATATATATTATTTTTTATTTTGATTTTTTTTTTTTGAAAGTAAAATAAAACTAGACAAAAAAAATGAAAAAACTAAATCTAAATTCTAAAACTGAACTACATAAAAAGGTTAACTCTAATCAAAATTTAATGAAACATTAATCCTAACTAAATTGAAATCTAATTTAAACTAAAACCTAAAAAAAAAACTAAAAGGGACTTTATTATTTTTTATTTATTTATTTTTTATGTATTTATTTATTTTTTATTTTTTAATGAAATTGAAAGATGTCTAATTTAAAGCCAAAACCTAAGTTAAAAATATAAACTTAAAGCTAAATTTTGAACAAAACGAAAGATTAAAATTTTATTATATCCCTTTCCCTTTTTTATTTTTGTGAACTCTTTTTTTTGATATTGTATTTTTATGAACTTTTTTGATATTGTATTTTTATGAGATTTTTTATTTAAGTGAAAGTCAAACAAACTAGACTACAACAAAAATTTAATTTTAAAACTAAAACTACACTACATAAAACTATACGCACACTAGAAAAACTAAGCTAAAATGAAAATTAAAAAAAAAAAACTAAAATCAAAAATGAAATGTAATCTAATATATATATAGTGCTAAAAACTAAAGCGTATTATTATTTTTTTATTTAGAACATATAAACTAGGTTTAAATCTAAACGAAAAACCCAACGCATGAAGTGTTTGACTTATGCAGGCCTGGGAACTTCGACGACAACTTTGTTTGCAGGTGCGTGGAGGAGAGGTTGCGTGAAGGGAGCTGTAAAAAAGATCAGCAGTGGGAAGGACGTAGGGATCTCGGGTTGCCGGTGGATGGACACACGAAGTGTCGGGTAGCGCTGGTTGTGAAGGCAGAAGCAGCGTGTAGCTGATATGATGAGAGGAGCAGCGTAAGGAATTAGGAAACGAAGGTATAAGGTTAGTAGGTTGATGCAGCAGTGGAAGGAAACCTCAGGTTTGGAAGCTATGGGTTAAAGGAGAATGCACGCTGGAGAAAAGAAACGTAGTGGATTTGGCAGCGTTAAGAGGTCTGAGAAATGGACTGGCGAGGAGGCCGAGCTGTGGATAAGGGAAAAAGAAAAAAAAAACGCAGGGATATGGGGTATAGCCGCCAATGAATAGTGGAAATGAAGAGATGGCAATACGCTGTTTATGGCAGCCAGAGCAACTGAACCTGGAGGTAACAAACCAACAGTCCAGAAACTTAAATAAAATTTTAAATCTTTCCTACTCCAGATTGCCTAACGAAAACCCTAAAGAATTCTCAAACCCTATACCTGCAACGTGCAATGGCAAAAAACAAAACACCCAAAAATAATATGTGCAGAAAACAAAATTGAAACCCTAAATCAGCTAAATAATTACAGCATTTACATATTTTTGACTCTTAAGCAACCAAATTTCTCAATAATCACAGTAATATTATCATAATTTAATTTTAATGTGAGATACTTCAGAAAACCCTACATGCATTCATTAAAAAAAATTTCACATGAGAAGCCCGGGATTAAAACTAGCTGGGCTCTTTCAGAAAACGCAGTCTGAGAGTTGGCTGGTTCAACCGAGAACTTCCCCTAACGCTCGGTAAACTCAAAACTAAGATTTCCTGCACAACTTAAAATCAACCATTAACATAAAGGGAGAAAACAACAACGAAATCCAGATCAAATGGAAATACCTGCCATTATATTTCAGAATCTAAACTATCATTCAAACCCCAAAGATCAGACAAGATACTTATGCCTAAATCTATCTTCATCAAGCTATATCAATGGCTGAAAATAAAATTATGCAGAAAAATAAATCATCATACAGCACTTCCAGTAGAGTAACACCAGTAAGATTTTTAACCCCAAAGTCTTTCTTTATTGCACAAAAAATGACTACAAGAGAGCTTTCTTTAGCACTAGACTCTTAGATCCAATTTGATCTCAAGTGACCCCTAGCACCTTATTTAAAGGAAAAATTCCCAACGGCTAGTTCGAGTGATCCATGTCAAAATGATTTCGACCGTTGATGAGGATCAAGATATCTTTTAATCTCATTCGTCGAATTTTTAAATGCATTTTAATATATTAAAAATTGAAATTCTGCATTTATTTACTCAAAAATTTGACTTATTATTTTTTCTTATTTTTTAAATTTTTATTTTATTTTATTTTTTAATTATTTTATTTTTTTATTTTTAAATTTTATTATTACTTTTATTTATTTATTTATTTTTAATTTTTTTATATATTTTTTTTTATTTTTAAATGGATCCTCGAACTTAGCCTTTGGAAAAATCACTTAGGACCTGGGACTTAGGACCTATGAGGGGATTAAAACATTTCCTAACCCTCAAGACACTTTACATCATGACTTCTACAATTTTACATCCGAAGAGTGAAAACCCATTTGACATAGACCCTCATAGACCACCCAGTTCTGCGACCAAATATAATCTAGCAGATCAACGCACTAGGATTCTCCTAAGATTCTAATGACAAAAATAATTCCGGCTTTGGGGTTAGGCTAAAGGAAAACTCTGCCGATCATGGATCGGTGAGACAAAAAACCTTCCGGAACGTAGATTATCACTAGAAAATTAGGTCCACCTAGGCAATTTACATACATGACTCAACTCTGCTAAGATTATTTACAATTCACACATGCAGACTGGGTTTACAACATAACATGATCAGGTCGACGATGACTATCGAATGGCACAGACACGTCGATCAAGCGCTATCCCTTTTGTGAAGAATAGGGGGTGTACTATGTACTGCTATGGGTAGTTGACATGTAGTGGTCAACATCTGGCTCTACTTGGGGACACATTGCTGCACTGTAGGAATGTGAGAATCCAGAATCTGCATCCATGCAACACACAACAAAATATAAGTAGTGTCCGTCCAAAAAATCATCACATAACATTAAGCACATGAAAGATATAATCTCTTCATTTATTAGCTATCTAGAAAAGTAAATCTAATCATGAAACATAAATGAAAATGTTGAAAAAACAAGGAGTAAGGTTAGAAATACAGAGGATGCCCCATGGCATCAGATGTGTTCAATATAGTGTATACTGAGCATTTGCCTGCTTTCAGGGAAATTTGTCTGCTGCTTGTCGGATGTGCCATGTCCAATTCTGCATATGGTAGGACTTTTTCCTATCCGAAAATCAAGCTGCTCACGGTCGTCTGATGCATCAAATCTTCTTCTCATTTTCTTCCTCTTGCGCTTTTTCTTCTTGGCAGGCTGTATTACTTATTACGTGGAACTTTATGCTTCAAAGCTCTCAGATGAAGTATGTAAAATATGCGTGACATGTCTTTCTTCATTTTGCATCTGCCCTGCCAAGGATGATGGATCAATCTCACAGGTGCCATGAGTTATAACTTGATCTTCTACCACTGGTGCATTAACCATGTCACCTTCAATTATCCACTTTTCAATGGAACAAAGGACCTCATAATATGATGGAGCTTGCTGTAACAGATAAGGAGGCTCCTGATCTATTGACGTTCCCTGGTTTCTTTCATCCTCTAACCATTGTTGAAATTTTTGAACTTGTATTTTGATGGCATCTATCTGACTAGAGTGTTCAACCTTCATAGCACTGATTTCCCTAGCATGGTCTTCTTCCATGGTCAATAACTTTTTCTGAAGACATATCTGATTAGCTTCCATATCTTTTATTACTTTATCGTCTTTTTCCTTTATGGTGATCAAGCAATGCTGCATAGAGTTTATCTCTTCCTTATGATTTGCTTGCATGGTAGCTAACTGATTATTATGATCGAACGTCATGATAGTCATTTCTTCATCCATAGTTAATAACTTGTTTTGCATAGAATTAATTTCCCTATCATGATTAGCTTTCATGGTTGTCATATTTTCCTCTAAGCCTGATAACTTGCTTTGCATAAAACTAATTTCTGTGTCATGATTAGTCTTTATGGCCTCAATTTCCTTAGCATGTTGATTTTGCATGATTTCCATCTCCCTATTACATTTTTCCAGGTGGGTGCATAAAGTTCTCACATCATTGGTGTAATTAGTTTGATTAATCTCCATATTTTTTACCAGCAGCATTAGTTCTTGTATAATTTGCTTCTGATCTTCCTTTTCATTGTCAACACTGTTTTTACAATTTGTCCCTGCTTTTCCACTATCATGGATTTGATCTGCAATGGTACATGTGGATGGCAAATTCTGATATGAAGCATTGTCTTGAAATCTTTCATCGACAGCTGGACCTTTTATAAAATTACTTTCATTCTGTTGCACAATTTTAGGGGCACAAGGCGAGCTATCTGGATCACCATATCTATCCTTAAAAGCATTGACAATGTCTTGTAAAGAAGTGAAAGAATCCTTAAGACAATTGTTAAACCAATTCAAAGCATCACCCTCTAAAGAAAGGACAAAAAGACGCATTTTGACATCTTCATGATTATACTTAGGGGGTCTGCAATATATGATCATTAAATGAGTAAACAAGCCTAGATGTCTTTTAACAGTGAATGAATCACCACTTGAGAACAAAGGTAATTTAGAAATGGCTACTTCCGGAATATCATGGAGATCATCAGTAAAATGACATGGTTTAAATGAATAATCCATGATGAATAACGAAGGACCAAATGGATGATAGAAAGAGATCTCTGCTCAAGAAAATCAAGAGATGAAAGAAGTGGAGTCGCCACTTGAACAATGAATCTAATTCTAGGATCCAAAAAGCAACAAACAAGTTGATATGAGGGAGGCTTCTTGTCTGGGAAAAATAAAAGAAATGGAATGGAGTCGCCACCCAAACAAGAAACGAACTGAAGAGTAGTTGCTGATATGACGAAAGATAAGGTGATGAAAAGATCCAAATGATGCCAAAAAATTATTGAATCCGTCAGCTCAAATGAGATATGAGAAAGATGAAAGAATGATGAGAAATGAGAATATGAATGTCATTGAAACGCTAGGGATAGAAAAACTCTATCCCGGGCAGCAGCACCAAAAAATGTTGTCGCACAGATTGTCAGGACAATGCTGAGACTGGGGGCTGTCACCCTGATCCCCGATCTCTCTGTTTAACCCGTCTCCCGAGGCTAAGGGGGGTAGACCCTATGGGATAAAAGATGACCAACTGTGAACCAGTTGGGTTGGAAGACACAAGCCGATTTAGCATATGATTGATTTTAGGAATTAATGAACTAGTGCCTTATGGAGTTAATGATTAAATGATTATTTATTAGATGTTGCAGAAAATATGAACCTTGTAAAACAATCATTTATCATAAAAAACCCAAGCAATGCAAGATATTCGATAAACGCACAATGCTTTAATAGTGATCCAGCAATTAAACTTCAAGAAAAATTAAATGCTTTAAATGATCATAAAATTTAAATGCTGACTAGTTACCACTTTCATATAGCTAACTTTAGATAAACATTTAAGCGCATTTAACTATAAGAAGTGGAACATAGATACCACAAAAATGAATTTTCAATTTTTTATTAAGCTTTTTTCAATATATATATATATATATATATATATATATAAAACAAAATTAAACTAAATGAAGTTTAAAACTAAATCTTCAAAGAACTTTTTTATTTTTTAACCATTTATGATTTTTTTATATTTATATTTATATTTTTTATGATTTTAAAACAAAATTTAAAATCTAAATAAAATCTAATCTAAAACTAACACCTAATCTATATACATAAAATGAAACAATGTAAAATCTAAATTCTAAATAAAACTTAAATCTAAAAACCTGAAAAAGAAACCTTTTATGCCATTTTATATATATATATATATATATATATATTTTGATTTTGATTTTTTATTTTTTTTTTGAAAGTAAAATAAAACTAGACAAAAAAAATGAAAAAACTAAATCTAAATTCTAAAACTGAACTACATAAAAAGGTTAACTCTAATCAAAATTTAATAAAACATTAATCCTAACTAAATTGAAATCAAATTTAAACTAAAGCCTAAAAAAAAAAAACTAAAAGGGACTTTTTATTATTTTATTTTTTATTTTTTAATGAAACTGAAAGATGTCTAATTTAGAGCCAAAACCTAAGTTAAAAATTTAAACTTAAAGCTAAATTTTGAACAAAACGAAAGATTAAAATTTTATTATATCCCTTTCCCTTTTTTATTTTTGTGAACTCTTTTTTTTTGATATTGTATTTTTATGAACTTTTTTGATATTGTATTTTTATGAGATTTTTTATTTAAGTGAAAGTCAAACAAACTAGACTAGAACAAAAATTTAATTTTAAAACTAAAACTACACTACATAAAACTATATGCACACCAAAAAAAACTAAACTAAAATGAAAATTAAAAAAAAACTAAAACCGACATGAAATGTAATCTTAAATATATATAGTGCTAAAAACTAAAGCGTATTATTTTTTATTTATTTATTTAGAACGAATAAACTGAGTTTAAATCTAAACCAAAAACCCAAAGCATGAAGTGTTTTGACTTATGCAGGCTTGGGAACTTCAACGGCAACTTTGTTTGCAGGTGCGTGGAGGAGAAGCTACGTGAAGGGAGCTGTAAAAAAGATCAGCAGTGGGAAGGACGCAGGGATCTCGAGCTGCCGGTGGATGGACGCACGAAGTGTCGGGCCCGCTGGTTGTGAAGGCAGAAGCAGCGTGTAGCTGATACGATGAGAGGAGCAACATAAGGAATTAGGAAACGAAGGTCTAAGATTAGCAGGTTGATGCAGCAGTGGAAGGAAACCTCGGGTTTGGAAGCTATGGGTTAAAGGAGAATGCACGCTGGAGAAAAGAAACGTAGTGGATTTGGCAGCGTTAAGAGGTTTGAGAAATGGAAGCGAGGAGGCCGAGCTGTAGATAAGGGAAAGGGAAAAAAAAACGCAGGGATATGGGGTATAGCCGCCAATTAATAGTGGAAATGAAGAGATGTCAATACGCTGTTTATGGAAGCCAGAGCAACTAAACTTGGAGGTAACAAACCGATAGTCTAGAAACTTAAATAAAATTTTAAATCTTTCCTGCTCCAGATTGCCTGATGGAAACCCTGAAGAATTCTCAAACCCTATACCTGCAACCTGCAATGGCAAAAGAGTTAAAACAGAACACCCAAAATAATATGTGCAGAAAACAAAATTGAAACCCTAAATCAGCTAAATAATTACAACATTTACAGATTTTTGACTCTTAAGCAGCCAAATTTGTCAATAATCACAGTAATATTATCAGAATTTAATTTTAATGTGAGATACTTCAGAAAACCCTGCATGCATTCATAAAATTAATTTTTAGATGATAAGCCCGGGATTAAAACTAGCTGGGCTCTTTCAGAAAACGCAGTTCGGGAGTTGGCTGGTTCAGCCGAGAACTTCTCCTAACGCCCGGTAAACTCAAAACTAAGATTTCCTGCACAACTTAAAATCAACCATTAACATAAAGGGAGAAAACAACAGTGAAATCCAAATCAAATGGAGATACCTGCCATTATATTTCAGAATCTAAACTATCATTCAAACCCCAAAGATCAGACAAGATACCTGTGCCTAAATCTATCTTCATCAAGCTATATCAATGGCTGAAAATAAAATTATGCAGAAAAATAAATCATCTTACAACACTTCCAGAAGAGTAACACCAGTAAGATTTTTAACCCCAAAGTCTTTCTTTATTGCACAAAAAATGACTACAAGAGAGCTTTCTTTAGCACCAAACTCTCAGATCCAATCTGATCTCAAATGACCCCTAGCACCCTATTTAAAGGAAAAATTCCCAACAGCTAGTTCGAGTGATCCATGTCAAAGTGATTTCAACCGTTGATGAGGATCAAGATATCTTTTAATCTCATTCGTCAAATTTTTAAATGCATTTTAATATATTAATAATTGAAATTCTGCATTTATTTACTAAAAAAATTGACTTATTATTTTTTTATTATTTTTAAAATTTTTATTTTATTTTATTTTTTAATTATTTTATTTTATTTTATTTTTAAATTTTATTATTACTTTATTATTATTTTTATTTATTTATAATTTATTTTTATATTTATTTTTTATATTTTTTAATTTTTATTTTTAAATGGATCCGCGAACTTAGCCATTGGAAAAATCACCTAGGACCTAGGACTTAGGACCTATGAGGGGATTAAAACATTTCCTAACCCTAAAGACACTTTATATCATGACTTTTACAATTTTACATCCGAAGGGTGAAAACCCATTTGACATAGACTCTCATAGACCACCCAGTGCTGCGACCAAATATAATCTAGCAGATCAATGCACTAGGATTCTCCTAAGATTCTAATGACAAAAATCATTCCGGCTTTGGGGTTAGGCTGAAGGATAACTCTGCCGATCATGGATCGGTGAGACAAAAACCTTCCGGAACGTAGATTATCACTAGACAATTAAGTCCACCTAGGCAATTTACATACATGACTCAACTCTGCTAATATTGTTTACAATTCACACATGCAAACTGGGTTTACAACATAACATGATCAGGTCGACAATGACTGTCGAATGGCACGAACACGTCGATCAAGTGCTATCCTTTTTGTGAAGAATAGGGGGTGTACTATGTATAGCTATGGGTAGTTGACACGTAGTGGTCAACAGGTCCTTCAACCATTGAGATTAAATCTCTAATCAACGACTAAGATTAAATTTGGCTTGATCCATGACTTTTGGAACCTTCTAACCCAGTTTTATATTAATACCCATTAATATTTTATTTTTCCTAAGTTTAGACTTAGGAACTCCATTAAAAATATTAATTATTTTAATATCTCCCAAATCAGGTACAATCTGTCCAAACCATTTTTGGGTCTTGGAGATCTCATGTGCTTTAGCCTCTCCACCAATTTTCATGGCTAGAGCACATCCGATGCTACCCCAAATCAACAAACCAGAGCTTGAGGAGGTGGTGTAATGACTCTATAAAGACTTCCTCCACGGATTCCAATAACCCTAGCTTTATCAATGCTAGAGTGTTTTCCCCAAACCAATGCTTTTCCATCAACAAAAACAATTCTTTCCCCTTTATCTTCTCAACAAGAAATAGAAAGAAAATTCTTTTTCAAACCTGGAACATATAGAATGTTGTTGAGATACAGCTTCGATCCATTACCCAGCTTCAACGATGTTGATCCTAGGCCTCTAACAACATTCTTTTGTTGTCACCCAATTACATTGGATGAGAAGACAACTCCTTTGATAGTGTATACAATTGCTTACTTTCTCCTGTCATGTGTCTCGATGCTCCACTATCAATGATCCATGCATTGTCATCAATAAGAGAACCTGTAAGAGTATCCAAGAATCCTTGACTTTTGACCTTGTTGAACAAGTAGTAGATGACCTTCTTAATCCAGCTTCCAATAGTGTTGATACCCATTCTTATGTAGTTCATCATAGAGGGAGAATCCATGCCAACAAAGTGATCTTCGACTCTTCTTGACCTTAGCTCTGATACCATGTTGGAAAATCAAAGTAGTTATATTAGGGTTTGATTCTCCTTTCATGTTCGACGCCTTCCAGCAAGCTTGACTAGGCAGCAACTTCCTATTGATTTTGGGTAGCATCGGATATGCTCTAGCTCCAAAATTTTGTGGAGGGGCTAGAACACATGAGATCTCCAAGACCAGAAATCGTTTGGAGAAATTGCACCCGAATGAGGAGTTGTTAAAATAATTAATATTTTTAATGGGTTCCTAAGACTAAACTTAGGAAAATAAAAATATTAATGGGTATTAATAAAGATATGGGTGATAATCTTTTAAGAGACGAGGATCAAGTCTATTTTAATCTTAGCTGTTGATTAGAGACTTAATCTCGGCCATTGATTCATCAACAAGAAAAGTATAAGAGAAGATTTGAGAGTACTTTGGAGACACATCGGGCAAATACTTAGTAACCCGAGGGAAATCGATTCTCAAGGAGAAGGAGTTCAATTTCAAACAGAGAGTTGCAAGGTGAAGGAAGAGGAGGGTTTTAGCATCAGTCAGAGATTGAGGAGGTGACGCAGTGCCTCAGAGAGACAGTGTAGAGGGAGAGCTCTGAGAGATAGCACAGGAAGGGATGAGATCTCACGCACTCCTCACGCACATGATGCACGGATGACACAACGAAGGATAAAGGGTCTCTATGGTGTGAGAATTTCTCCTAGCTGAGGAGGAAAATTATCTCAGGTGTTCCCTTGAAGGTTTCTCCATGTATTGCAAAATTATTCCTTGTAAAGAGATTGTTGTTGAAGACTAATAAATAAACCCTCATCTGCTGCACTAGTTTTCTTGCATTGGGTTTTTCCGGGGACAATTGTCCAAAAATAACGTTGTTGATGTGATTGATTTTTTGTGCTTGTATATCACTGTTATTTTTTCTCTATGCTATTATGTGATAACAACAGTAGAGAAATAAGTAGGAGAAATAAATCAGTTACTACAACTTATTGTGAGAAATAAGTAGGAGAAATAAATCAGTTACTACAGTAGAATTTCGTTTCAGAAATTTTCACATGGTATCAGAGCAGAGATCAGTGAACAGGAGTAAAGAATCTGCTATGAGTCAGGAGCATGATGTTGGGGCATCAACTTAGAAGGACCCACGCAGATCTCCAGAGGGAGAAGAAAGCACGAGGAACATGGATCATGATTATTCTATGTTAGCTTCCAGACTGGAAGAAGAAGTCACTTGCTTAGCGAGTTCTGCGTAATTTGAGGTTTGGTACACAACAATGTTATCACAGTGATAGGACTTGTTGTCTGCATAGACCTATCATATACATGCCAAGTGTCCCTCAAAGATGACTCTGTATGCAAGCCATAATGATCACTAACTTCTGAAATAATTCCTACCAAAGCTTTGCATACAAAATGACTTTTTGAAGTATGTCTCTAAATGTACAGAGATTATAATATGCCCAGATTGAACCCAGAATTACATATAATGCTGATGCAAGGCAAATATAATCATGAGCAACAAACTTAATCTGAAAATATACAGTGAATAACAAGAGTAGAGAAACCTGGTTATAATGAGCAGCTGCCAATAGAAACAGTCTTCTTGAGATGACATCCAGCAACTTCAGTTGTACCAGTCTTTCAAACACTCACGCAACCCAGAAATTTGTGAAATAGTGGACTGATATTACGTGCATAAATATATGTCTCTGTCCTGGAATGGATATCAACCAATTGGAAATGACTTGGAGATCCTCTCGGTCTTTCCCAAATCAGCAGCTACTGATGCAAAATATATTTCCAAGAAATACCTCTAATCTGAAATATGTCCACCGGCAACTCTTACTCCTGTCCCTGAAACATACATCTGCAGCCTCAGAATGTTCCTTTCAACATCAGTAATTAGCTTCAGGTGTGCACAGTCTCAATTCCTACAGCTATTGCAAAGACCCCAGAGAATGAATTGCTTTTATCTTTAATTGGCTGCCCCTGTATTAGTAGCAAAGCAGTCACACTGCCCCTTTCCCACTGTGCTTCACCAAGACGGCCAATCAATCATTGCATTTCTCTTGGGACAATATGAAAAATTCCTTCAGGGACAGTTTCCAGCTGATCATGACTTTTTTGGGTTTTTAACTGACCTCCTCAGTTAAATATTTCGTCAAACATATCACCTATACATGACTGTAGGATTTTTCTGAGTAATGTTACTTTCTCAAACAGAGATTTCAGAGGTCTACTGGTAATGGTGTGACAGCTCCTCCGCCTTTGTCCCTCTTGTCCAACGTGCACCATCACACCGGCAGTTTGTTGCACTCAGAATGCTGCAATTTAAAACTGCTTGCTCTGTGCCCATGCTCCACGATAATGGCACACAACCCAATACTTAAAAGTTGAATTTAATTACAAATTGGAACGACCTTCAGCCATCGCTGCTCCGGGAATACTGCAAACAAGATTTACATGAAAACAAATTCTGGTCTTTGGGCATCCTCGACCCTCCACAATTAACCGACCAGGTCTACGTTGACACATTGCTTTGCAATTTCGCTAGCAACGGGTGTTTATCCGATGCGGGCACAATTTGACTGATGAAATTCAGCTACAGGAAATGCAAGGAGTTAAAATCATGATCTCAACGCCTACAAACTAAAAAATCTGTCCACTGGCAACTCGTCCACCATGAACAGTCGTGCCGACAACGATGGTGTTGCGGGTAAAAGCTCGACCTCTACATGGCATTCTCGTGGCTGCAATCTCCAACACTAATGACCTTCAATTTCTCTACGTTGGCATGGTTTCATTTGTTTTCATCGTTGCTCCGAGCAGTTTGGATTTATGTGGACCACCCCGCGGCTTTACAACTCTCAATAATTAAACTTGGCATAAAATGAGTTGGTGCACTGTGAGTGACATGCTCGATAATAGTGTTGTCGTTTGAAAAATGCAGCCTGGTAAAATTCACGGCTGAATTTCTCTTGGCAATTCCCTCACTGTCGTTTCATAATCTATCACTCTGAGCGACAAGCTCTACAAAAATGTTGTTGTTTGAAAAATGTGGCCCAGTGAAAGTCACTCTTGAATTGCTCTTGGTAATTCCCTCACTGCCGTTTCATAATTTATTATTCGGCCCTCTCGAATTAAAAGCTCTTGGCCACTGAAGAAAAATTCGATCCTGGGGCAATTTGGTCCTCCAATAGTGAACTCTGCCCTTTAGATTTTCAAGCAGATCTTGATCCCCGACTTTTAGAACAATTTCTCTGCCATAGTAACATATAAGTGGGCCGATTTGTAGGATTATTTCAGCAACAACTTGTCAGAGGATTTGTTGCTCATTTAATAAGAAAAATTTTCGAACTCATTTTGACAAATTCTCATTTTGCTACGGGAATAGGGTTTTCGACTTCTCCGGCAAAACTCTTCAAATAATACCTACCACTGAAGACTGAAAAACCCGTAGGCTGAGCCAAGAACAATGCTCTGATATCACTGTAATGTCCCATATCAAAAAATTTGGAACAGACAATTCATATAAAACTACCATGCATTTTCCAAAAGATTGCCATGGATAATTGTCCCCGCATTGGGTTTTTTCGGGGATAATTATCCAAAATATCTGTGTTGATGTGTCTGATTCTTGTGCATGTATTTGTTTTTGTATTATGGTGTGATATCTGCAACAAAATTTATTTTAATGTTTATTGAAGGGTTTTCGTAAATAACTTATTGGGAAATAACTATAAGTAGGTAAAATAAATCAGTTGCTGCAATGATAGAATTTTCATAGTAATGAGTTTGATCTCCCCAAATCTTGAAGCACTAGCTTCCATAGGGCTGCTCCCTTTGAAGCTAGACAACTTCTGAGTCTCAATCTCACTATGGGAAATCTTTATGCTCCCTCCTGGCAACTCACATTGTCCTCTTGCACTAGAAACTGAACTGTGTAGCTCTGCACTGGGAATCTTCTGGTTGGAATTGCACCTGCATATTTCAACTGGGAAATTTGCATTGCTCATGTCGCTGCAACTAGTACTGCAACTGTCTCATGTGTATTGATTGCAACTAGCTCTGCTGACGCTGTATCCTGCTACTGTGATACTGTGGGATCTTGTAGCAAAGGTGATGGTCCCACTGCAAAAATCTGGAATTGATTTGACTGATCTTCTTGTTGCATTTGAGTTGGACATTGCCCATCTAGCACACTGGAGTCTCATACTCCTCGTCCTGGATCTGCTACCTCACTATTTCCTTTTGAGCCTTGTCCCTTACTGGGACCTTTCTTCGCTTTGTAGCTCACACTAGACAACTCACACTTCCTTTGGCACTTGTTTCTAGCAACTGGAAGTCAATCTGCTACCCAGATCTACGTTTGGCTAACTCGTAAGACCTATTATGGCAATCTTGTACGATCATCTCTGGAAAGCTACAAAATTTTCAAAACTCAAATAACTAGAAAAATAAATAGGAATATCCTCCTTTTCTTGCTTGGCTACCTGCTCTGCTACTCGCACTCCCTCTTGGAATGCAAAAAACTGCTACTACTGCCTTGCTCAGCGTTCAACTACTCTCTGAGATTGTTTGCTCAATGTTCTAGATGTCCTTTTCCAGAAACTGGCACACAAAATGCAATCTCAACAACTCAAACTGGCTAGTCTGGCAAACTCGCACGACCTTCTACAATTGGAAATCAAGAACTTTTGACAGAAAACTTAATGTGGAAGCCCTCTGAGAAAAATACCTTAGTGTGTGTTATTTATCTTCCTTGCCCATCGTTAATTCTGCTCTACAAATCTACTGCAAAAATAAACTGCACCCAGATCAAGAATCTTCTCTGCGAAAAAGTTGATCTGCTCATCGGAACTACTTCCCGACTTCAGCACTGCCTACTGGAACTACAACTAAACAAATCGATCTCTTCCTACCACCTGCAACTGAAAAATCGAACCCATGTTCAACAATTCACACTGCATGGCTAGCCTCTGCACAAACCCAGAAGAAATTCGCTCAGACTCCCTCTGAATTGCGAAATTTCTCCCTCTTCGTCTTAGAGCCTCTGATTTGTCAAACTTGCTATATACCATGTGAAATTTTCCTTAAATTGTAGCAACTGGAATTAATTCTTCTGATCGATAAATTATGTAGTTCATTTTGTTATGACAAAATATCGAATTAATCACAATGCAATTCTTCACATTAGAGGAAATTTAAGCCTAAAAGTGGCCTCCTAAGGAAAAACCAAGAAATTAATAAAAAAATGCCATGTAGACAATTTTTTTTTATATTACTTTACTTTTATTTATGTTCCACAATATTTATTAGCATGAGATTTAATAAATAATTTTAATAAATAATTTTCTAATTTTATCGAAATCCCTTAATATATGACACTTTTATTAAAATAACTCTGTATATATTTTATATTTAAATTTAACTGTCTATATATATTTTATATTTTAAATATTTATTTTGGTGTTTTTTTAACATTATTGTCTATTGAAGCCACAATATTGCCTGCAATATATTTTTTGGCTAGAATCCGGTAGTTTGTCCTTTTTGGAATACATTTTTAACTATTTAATTATTTTATATTTAACTATTTTTTAAGTATTTAAGTATTTTATATTTAATTATTAAACTATTTTATATTTAACTGTATAATATTCTACAGTTTTCGCTGAAATTAGGTAATTTGTCCTTTTTGGAATATTTTATTTTTAATTATTTAACTATAATTGTCTATATCTATATTTTATATTTAACTTATATATATATATATATATATATATATATATATATATGTAACTATTTTTTTTGGTGTTTTTGGGGGCATGGTTATGAATGTCAAATGGGTCTGCATTTTTTATTTATATTTTTCACTAATATCAAGATTTACATTGCATTAATCACTTTTTCGATATTCTAATTCATATGGGTAAGGTAGGTAAATAACATTAATAAAAAAATTCATGAATACCCAAACAATAATAAAATATTTCACAGATATCCAAATTAATAATAAAATATTTCACGGATACCCAAATTAAGCAATTTAAAATTATTTAGGACGTGTACCTCTTTTTAAATTTAAAGGATTTTGTTTGGTTTACTTATTATGACATGGAAATTACGTGAAAATTCCATGGGCACTTTTAGGTTGAAATTTTTTCGAATGCAAATAAGAATGCTGCGTAAATAAATTGGAAACTAAGAAAATGATAATACACACAAAATAAATATTTGACAGCTATTTTTGGAAAATTATCCTTGAAAAAACCCAAAGCGGGAAAATCGATGCAGCGAATGAGGGTTTTATTATTATGCAACTGTGAAATTCTGAGTACAATTTGGATGCCTAAAACTTGGAAATCCTCAGTAAGAAAATCTAACAAAATTAATGAGGGAATTTCTCCCTCCACAGGGAATCCTGGCACAACTCGCCTTAGAAAAATGGTCGTCCAAAACCCATGCGCAGACCTTTGTGCAAATGCTATGCAACCTGTAACTCACACTCATGGAATTTGTTTATGACTCCAATGTCCTGCATGTTGTTGCTGCTGGAAGTGATTCTCTGGCCCTTTTGGAAAATTTTCCCGGCCTCAAGAAGCTGAATCGATCCCTTGTTCAACCAAATTGATCTACCACTTTGAAGTTGTATGTGCAATCCCTATGCGACTTCTCTGGGGAATAACTCTTCTTCTTGCTACTGCCTCTTTGGAATTGGAAATCTTCGTCTGGACTCACTCTCTCTGCCCCTCACTAACTCTGCATCCCCTCTGGCTCAAACTTCTCTTCCTTGCTTAGCTGCTGCTATTGGATAGCTTGATCTGCCAAAGAAAAATAAATCTCAAGTGTCTTGCTCCAACCCCATCGACTTCCTCTTATAATCTCTCGTTGGCTCACCAACGACCATGATTAAATCCTCATCAATGGCTACGATCATCTCTAAGTCAATCCATGTGAGTTTCTAGAGAAATCTTACCTTTCTCAATTAATTGTTGTTAATTAATCACTTTTCCTAAGTTAGACTTAGGAAATATTTAATTATTGACTAATTAACTTAATTGAGCCATCTCTAGGTGTTTTCTCCTGAAACTTTTTTTGGGTTCTGGAGGTCTTGTGTTTCTAAGCATCTCTGACCAATTCGAGACTAAAACACTTGTCCGATGCTATCAAACTATAAAAAACTAACAAAGGGTATACAAATACTTCACACGAAAATCACCTTCAAATTTCTATCAAGATCAGGACTTGTAAACAAGTTACCTCACTTATATTAGGGATGATTAATGTTGACACCTAATCCTCTGCGGTTGGGTGAACTTGGAATGTGAACAGTCATCAGAAGATGAACTGAGCAGTCACATTCTTGTATATAACAATAGCTACCTAATGTAATAAATCGAATCAGTTTTTCTGAGTTTTCTGCCAAACTGGAGTTACTCCTGGCCTGACATGGTATCAGAGCCAGCTCCCTGTTTACCCTTTATGTCTTTGTAACTCCTGATCTGCTCCATTGCTCTTTCTATAATTCTATCTGCCTACCTACGTTCTGTCTCTGCGCTGCCCTGACATGGTTCCTGACACTCAGAATCCAAAATCGTTCCATATTCCTGCGCCACTGGGCTCTCTCCATTAACGCATCTGTCATCTGTATTAGCGCCTCTGTCCATTAACGCATCTGTCATCTGTATTAACGCCTCTGTCCATTAACGCATTTGTCATCTGTATTAACGCATCTGTAGTAATATCGTCTGGTTTTCTCATCCGAATAGACTTTTGTTTGTTCACAAGACTCCATTCGTTCGGCACGCATTCGTGGGTTTGGTCTCTCAGCTAGCCAACACTTCTGCTCCATCTCTGGCCTTCTGCTCTATATGGCGATTTGGTTGTTTTAAGTCTTGATATTGTGTGTGTGTCACCATGCCAAAACTGCGAACATGAATGAGCTAGAGGTTTTTACCTCGGTTTATGGTAGCCAAGAGCCATCCCTCAACTCTTGATTCAGTGTCAGGTATGGCTCCACAGAAGCGCATCGTGGTTTCTTAGGGACAACCTCCACCCTCATTTTGCCGAGACTTTGGTGGTTTTGGGTACCCGTGGTTCTTTGCAGGTTTCTTATTCTCCAGTTTGCTGCTGTCCTGCGCCTTGGTATCGAAGTGTGGTGGTCTCTGTCCCATATATAACTGTTCATATATGTAAATACGTGTGAAAAGTTGTCCAGACCTGCGTTATTTACCAAATTCAATCGTGTAGCTTTAATTGCAAAAATTTTTTGATAGATCTTTTGGAGTTGAGGCTATCGTGAAGTGCTCCTCTTTTTTAAGATAATGGTGCTGACAAAGATCTGAATGTTGTATGCGTTGTTCCTTTTTTATTTGAGATAGCGGTGTTTCAGAACGAGGCTATCGTGCGGTGCTCCTCTTTTTTGAGATAATGGTGCTGACAAAGACCTGAATAGCTGTATGCGGTGTTCTTTTTATTTGAGATAGCGGTGCTGAATTAATGCCTGTTGTTGTGGCTTATATTAAAGCGGTGCTGAATTAATGCGTGGTTTATATGTGCGCTAAAGCTGTATATATATGTGCGCTGTGGTTACATTGACCAGCGTTTGAGTTTTGGACACCTGATGATTGACCAGCATATATATATATTGACCATCTTGTTTGAATAAATTTTTTGAATGCGTTTTGGACGCTGTTTGAATAAGTTTTGAATGGTTTTTGGACGTTGTTTGAATAGTTTGTAGATATGGAATATGGTGGATATATTATATGAGGATCCTTGGAGGGATTTGAAGAAACAGTACATAAAAGTGTTTGAAATTTTTTTTGCCCTTTTGAGTACAATTTCACTGTATATCAGCAGAGGTATTTTTTACAGAATGCATTCAATCATCTCTATGGTAGGAATAGTTCTCACTGGCAAGGAGAACTATCCTGAATGGTCCCGGATGATAAAACACACCCTCATCTTCAATGAGTTGTGGAAGGGAGTGTGTGCCGGAGAAGGAGACAATGACCCAATGCAGCCTACATCAGACAAAGAGCTCGTCATTTGGGAAAACAAGAACAACAAAGCCTATGCATTAATTGCAGCATCTGTAAATGAAGAGGTGAGTCGCCATATTTCATCATATTCAACTGCCTTTGAAGCTTTACAAAAGCTGAAAGAACTCTATGACTCACATTTTGCACTTGAAGTTGTTCAACTCATGATTAAACTCTTCACTCTTGAACTGAAAAATAATGATCCTCTTGCTCTTGCATCTGAAGTAAAGTCTATAATGCATGATACTAAATCCACTAAGGTTGAGCTGGATATCCCTCTTATTGCTTTTCTCAAGGCACTCTATCCTACCTACTCCAATTATCTTGAGTCTTTACAAACAAATGGAAATCTTAAAGATATAACCTTTGACTCTCTTGTGAAAAAGTTTGCTGAAAGAGAGAAAGCCTTTGGAAAGAAGACAACTCCTGAATCTTCTGAAGAGACTGTGTGCCTTGCTCATAAAGAAAAGCATCCTGCTCAAGATTCTACAAGAGGAAGAGGTGGATGAAGAGGAAGAGAAAGATACTTCAGAGGCAGGGGGGGCAGACATTCTCAAGGAAAAAAGGCAGACTTACATTGCATTCGTTGCAAACGAAATGGATCACATGATGCTTCTACATGCAAGCTACCATGGGACAAAATTGAGCAGAAAAGAAACCGGCAGAAAGGTAAAACTGATGATACAGACAAATGTAAAGCACCTGAATCCGCTCACTATATTGAGGCACAATGTAACATTGGAGTAAATGAAGATTTGTTTAATGCTTCACTTTCTTCTTTGAAAAATGATTGGTTGCTTGATTCAGGAGCAACCTGACATATGACTCATAGAAAAGATTTTTTTGAAGATTTCACTGACAATGTTGATGGAGCAGTATACTTTGCAGATCAGTCAAAAATCAAGCCATCAGGGCTTGCACAATCAGGCTTAAACTGCCTGGTCTTCCAGACTTTCTTCTAGATCATGTTCTATATCTCCCACAACTCAAGAGAAACTTGCTGTCCTTGGTCCACATCCGCCAGCAAGGTCACTCCATTCATATGTTTGATGGCAAGCTTGAGGTAAGAAAAGCATCTGACCACTCTGTTAAATTGGCAACTAGGGCCAAACTCCATGTGGGTTAGCTTATTTCTGGCAGATGATATTTTTATTGGATCCCTCTCGTCGAGAGGTGTAGGATTGATCCAAAGATCACCCGATTCCGATAAGTATTTATGGAGATATGAATTTATTTTGTTTATGTAATTATTATCAAGCCGACCAGCACTTATGTAGGCTCTAGAAGCCCAACCGACGTGTCTATTCAACCTCTACATTTTTAGTATAAATAAGAGAGGATTTGATGTCATTTAGAACACATTCTCCATGGGAACTCCTCCTCTCCACGTCTTGGGTTTTTGGAAAAGGAGAACCAAAAGGATATGTTGGTCTAGAAGAAGCCCTAGCTGCAGATAAAGCCCTAATCACGGTCAACGTGTTGCCCTCAAAGTGATGCCCTAAATTCGTGTCTATGGAAACATCTATACGCTGGCTATGATACAATGCAACAATATATCCTAATACGCAGCAAGAAGATATGTTCTCGCAGCAAATGAAAGTGTTGTCAAGGTATGAAGTCACAGTCATGTATTAAGGCATGAAGACGCAGTCATGGTAGCCACGTGAAGCACAGTTGGCCGCAGCATGAAGTAAAGCCGCAGGCATTAGAATCACAGTTGTTCTGGCAGTTGATGAAGAAACATTTTAAAGGCCTTAAGCCTCGGTGTTTAGACAGGCAAGGGTAGGTCTCACTTCGAAGTACTAATACGCTAAGTTATATCAGTTAGCGGTGAAGCTGAACCCGCATTGCAGCTCAGCTCATCAAAGCCCCTGGCTGGCTGAAGTCGTAAAACCGGGGACATCTCAGGCGATTTGTTTGCGAGATCGGTAGTGGAAGAGATTCAAAGAATTTGCCTGGCAGGCGATGCACAACAATGGCGAATTTCCTCACTCAGTTTCAGAACATCAAGAGCACATCTGAGCGGCTCATCGTTGCCATTGAAGATGTAAACGATCTATGGCCTACAGTCAAAGATGGATTTGAGGCTCGTGTGCCCTTTCGGAAAGCTTGTCTTAACAACAAAGCCCGTAATCCTGTTTATGTGGAGAAACTGCCAGTAGAATTCATATTAACAACAGATGCTCGTCTTCGCAACCGTTTTCCACAAGAACAGGCTGTGTTCTGGTTTCGGCATCCTTATGCAACTGTAGTTCTTGTTACTTGTGAGGTATACGCAGATCATGGAGAATACGTGCAGGCAATATGCAGCTGAAATAGATATATACGCACGCTGTAATGATATGCATCATATGCTATAATGAGACATAGCATAACACACAGCATGGAGAATACGTTGTCTTCATGAAGACAGTCAGCGTGATGCCTTAACCCTGGATCCGTTGCCATCACTACACGCAGTTCATATATATATATATATATATATATATATATATATATACACGTTGTTCAACGCTGTTCATAATATGACATATCTATACGCTGTTCATATGCACAGAGATATCTACTTCTGTTATAACTGCTGTCCAACATGACTATGAAGATCGCTGGTCTAAGGAGGCCCTAACCATAGATAAGAGAGGACTAATACGCACATCCAGAGAAGTATCCTAGTTTGTTTGAAGGACTGTTTTCAATAGTGCTTGGTACCCTAATCGTCATCATGATGACAGCAACAAAGTATGTACAACATAATGATGGAGGGCAGTAAAGTTGTGTACAACAACTCAACAATAGAACAGTGTGATGCAGCATGGGCAGCATGAAGCTTGGTGAGATCATGGATAGCATGAAGCATGATGATGCATGAGCAGCTGAAGTATGAAGTCATGGACAACTTGATGTATGGGCAGCAGTGATCATGAGCAACATGAATATGCAGGATGCATAATGATGATGCTACACTGTAAGGTGCAGCTGATGAACGAAATGGATAGGTGAAGTCGTCACCTAGGAGATTCAGTTGAAGCAGAATGTCTTCAACTGATCTCATCATAATAGGAAATGATCTATGCTCAGATCCGGATAAGTCAAAGTGTTGACTTCTGTTGTAAATGTATTATCTCTCTCTCTCTCTCTCTCTCTCTCTCTCTCTCTCTCTTTCTCTGCTGAACTTTGAAGATAAAAGAAGATTTGATCAAAGGGTTTCCCCACACATTGTGGGGTTTGTCCCTGGCTTGCGCCACATCTTGTGTCCTCTTGTCTTGGCTTGTCTTCTGCATTTTATATTTATGTTCTATCTGCAGTTTATCATAATGCTGATGTGATTGCTAACTGTGAAAATTTAAATAAATTGCTCTAGCATAGAACATACCTAATCTTAACACACTCACTTGTCATGAGGGGAATAGAAGAAGAAAGGCTTCTCAAACTGCAAGGAACCTCTGCTCATGCACAACATTTCTCATATATTTCTCATCATGAAGAAGGTACACTTCCATCAAGTTTATTATGGCATGCTAGATTTGGACATTTAAGCTATGACAGTCTTCGCTTATTGAAGAAAAATGGTGTTGCTGGTTTGCCTACAATTCCTAGGAAACATAAGCAATGTGATGCTTGCATTCTAGGAAAGCATATCAAACAGTCTTTTCATGATTCACATTCAAGAGCACATAGGAAGCTTGAACTCATTCATTCAGATTTATGTGGTCCAATGCCTGTTCCTTCTGCAAATGGAAATAAATATATCATGACATCTGTTGATGATTACACCAGAATGTGTTGGGTTTATTTATTGAAGAACAAATCTGATGCTTTTCAAACATTCAAGAATTTTCATAAATGGATTGAAAATGATGCACAATCTCATATTGGGTCTATTCGCACTGATAATGGAAAAGAATATACAACAAATGAATTTGAAAACTATCTTCACCAACATGGGATCAAACATCAAACAACTGTGCCTTATAATCCCCAACAGAATGGTGTAGCTGAAAGAATGAATAGAACAATCTTGAATATGGTACGATCCATGCTTTTCTTCAAAAATGTAAAGATAATGTTTTGGGCTGATGTTGTTCTATGTGCTGCATATATAAAGAATAGATGTCCATATAATGCTATAAGAAACAAGACTCCTTATGAATTGTGGTATGGACATGTTCCTTCGGTAAAACATCTCAGGATCTTTGGTTCCACTTGTTATGCTTTGATACCAAAGGTACATAGAAACAAATTTGGTGCTAGAAGTTGTAAGTGTATCTTCCTGGGGTATTCAAACACCTCTAAAACATACCGCCTCTATGATGAAGTAAATAAAAAGTTTGTTGTATCTAGAGATGTCATTTTTCTTGAATCACCCAAATCTGACAATGTTGTTGAGCGGCAACTTGATCGCTTGGATAGATTCGCAAAAACGAAATCATTTCAAGAATTTGATAATAAGATTCCACATCTTGAAGGGGGGATTCCTATGCTAGAACAACATGTGGAATCTTCTTCTGAAGAACAATCTCCTCTGCATGAAACTCCAACAACGGATGATGCTTTAAGTGATGTAATTGATAGAATTGGGAGACTCAATCTTGATTTAGTCCCAACTCAATCAACAGAGCAGCCTGGACCATCTCAGAAAGGTCCCCTAAAGTGGCTGACAAAGACACTTGAAAGTGTTCATCCTGATGAAATTGGAAAAACGGGAACCAGAAATTCAAACCGACAAGATGGAGGTGATGTAGATGACTCTAATTCACCTGTTGATATGGATGTTACTTATGATTGTGAATTGAACTTGTCTACAAATTTTGAACCAACTTCCTTCAAAGAAGCTGCTTCTCATGATGAATGGAAAGAAGCGATGAAAAAGGAGTATGATGTCCTCATAAAGAATGGCACTTGGAAGCTGGTTGATCCTCCATTTGGAACCAAACCAATTGGCTGCAAGTGGGTCTACAAGAACAAATACAAAGCTGATGGCTCACTTGACAAGCACAAAGCTAGGCTTGTGGCAAAAGGTTTTGCACAGAAGGAAGGGGTCGATTATGAGGAAACTTTTGCCCCCACAGCAAAATGGGCCACCATCCGAACACTCTTTGCACTAGCAGCTCAGAACGGTTGGAAAGTCCATCAAATGGATGTAAAAACTGTATTCTTGAATGGAGATCTAAAAGAGAATGTATTTGCTGTGAAAGGACATGAACAAAAAGTATGAAACTTGTGAAGTCCTTGTATGGCCTCAAACAAGAACCGCGAGCCTGGTATGAAAAACTAACTGAGCATCTTCTGAAACTCAACTTCAATCATTTTGATCTTGATGATGCAACTTTATTTGTCAAGAAAGTTGGCAAAACAGTTGTATATCTTGTGGTATATGTAGATGATCTTTTAATGACAGAGAACAATGAAAGCTACATTGCATCCATAAAGAAGGAATTGGGGAAAAGTTTTGAAATGACTGATTTGGGCTATGTTCATTACTATGTTGGCATTGAAGTAACCCAACATCCAAAATCCATATTTCTTTCTCAAAAGAAATACATGGAGATTTGTTAAACAGATTTGGCATGACAGAGTGCAATCCTCTTTCTACTCCAATGGAACAAAACTTAAAGCTCACATCTATTGAAAGAAAGGAATTTGAGGATGCAACAAAGTATAGACAGCTTGTAGGAAGTCTCTTCTACCTCACTACTACCAGACCAGACATTTCATTTGCTGTTGGAATCCTCTCCAAGTTTATGCAAAAGCCTTGTGAGGGACATTGGTCTGCTGCAAAAAGAGTTCTAAGGTACTTGAAGGGAACTCAAGACCTTGGAATCAAGTATACACAGGTGGACGACTTCAACTTGATTGGATACTCTGATTCAGACTTCGATGGAGACAAAGAAACTGGGGTATCTACTTCAGGATATGCTATGAGTCTTGGATCAGGAGCTGTCTCTTGGAGATCACGCAAACAATCAGTTCCAGCAGATTCCACAACAGAAGCAAAATATGTGGCAGCAGCTGAAGCAACGAAAGAAATTGTGTGGCTCAGGAAAATTCTTGAAGATTTGCAGGTAAAACAAGTACAATCAACTCCACTCATGATTGACAACACCTCTGCAATAAAGTTGGCCAAGAATCCAAAGTTCCATGATCGTACAAAGCACATCAATACTAAATATCATCTGATCCGACATCATGTTGAGGCCAAAACAATCCATCTCCGTCATTGTTCCACAAATGAGCAAATTGCAGACATCTTCACCAAAGCGCTTGGAAGAGAAAAGCTTGAAAGATTCAGAATGATGCTTGGACTCACCAACATCCCTTCAGATTAAGGGAGGGAATGTTGACACGTAATCCTCTGCGGTTGGGTGAACCTGGAATGTGAACAGTCATCAGAAGATGAACTGAGCAGTCACATTCTTGTATATAACAATAGCTACCTAATGTAATAAATCGAATCACTTTTTCTGAGTTTTCTGCCAAACTGGAGTTACTCCTGGCCTGACAATTAAGTCAACAACTTTATTAGGTGTTTCCGACCTCTAAGGCGAGTGACATGTCCTAGGTCAACCCGTCAATCCATAGATGCGTGTGATAATGGTGGCCATGGAGTGGGAGAGACTTCAAGACATGAGTCATATCCATGAGACTAGCTAATGGGGGTCCAACACTCTAAGTGTAGAGATGTAAAGAGGGGGCAATCGTGGTGGCATGAGTTATCACTTTCCTCGTCCTTCTTTTTCAACCCCTCTTGTGTGCCTTCTACTTTTAATGATTTTCCTTTATTTGGTGCATAACTTAGGAGCTCAGGCTTGCTTTTATATTTTTCCAATACCCTTTAAGATGTAGCATTTCTCGCTTATTAGGGTTGGGACTTTCAAGAGTTCCTTTCTTTGAGTTGAAACATTAAATGCTTAAGGAATTAGGTGATGGCTAATGAGGGGGGTAGAGCTCATGCTAGGATTTTTCCTACGTGCTAAATCTTTTCCCAGCCATCTTTTGTATTTTACATTTCCTATCATTTTGGCTTTATATGCCTTCAACTTTCTTTCAGCTAAATGAACCTTCATGGCCAAGTTTTCAGGGCCTGACACAAGGATGTGGATGAAGGGTGTCAATCCCATTGACCAGTGATTACCATCCCAAAGAATGGAGATGGATAATCGGGAGAGATGGAAAGTGGTAAGTATGGATTAACTTGTGTTGATTTTTGGTAGCATCGGATATGCTCTAAGCGTCAAAATTTGCAGGGAGACTTGGACACATGTATTCCACAATACCCAGAAATCGTTTTGGGAAATTCCACCCGGAATTAGTTTCATTAAAATAATTAATTATTTTTAATAGAGGCCCAAGTCCAAACTTAGGGAATTAAAATAATGAAAGGGTATTAATCTAACTGTGGGTGAAACTTCTAGAAGAAGATGAGGATCAAGCCAAAATGATATGATCCATTGATTATAATCTAATCTGGGCCGTTGGTTCTCAACTGGAGGATTATAAGAGGAGGCTTGAGGGGCATTTGGAAAACACATTGAGTGAGAGATTAGAGATCGATTCTGAAGAGAGCAGCGTATTAGTTGCCAGAGAAAGAGATTCGAAGTGATTTCTTGCAGTGAGGGGCAGGGATAGTTTTGGTTGGAGATTTTTCCTGATCTGGGAATACTCAGCAGAGGAGGTAGAGAGAGATCTGGGAGAGGCAGCACAGAGGCTACGCTGGGCAGCATAGGATGATGTAGAGGCAGTGCAGAGCCTTGAGGAGATCTGTATTTTTGTTGGAGAGGTTGATTTCTGAAGCCGAAAGCCAAGGTGTGAGACTGGGAGGACAAAATCAAAGCCTTAGAGGCAAATCGATCAGTAGAAGGGGTGACACTGTCCCTAGAAGCTGTGACGTTGGGCCTACGCAGTGATTGTGTAGAGGCAACACAAAGGCAGCAAGGGACAAGCCATTCTGTGGCTCGATCAGTCGGGATTGCTAGTGAGAGTGTGAGGTATTTATCACTAATCTTCTGTCAGTCATATTCTCTGTACTAGATAGCCAACAAGGCATCCAGAGATTGTATTTAGAAAACTACTACTTAATAATAAAAACCCTCAGTTGCTGCACCAATTTTCCCACATTGGGTTTTTCTTGGGACATTTGTCCAAAAATAACTATGTAGATGTGTGTGATGTTTATTTCTCTCCTGTGCTGCATTTATTTTCCGCAGTTTATATTTGTGTAGGTTGCAGTTTATTTAATTTGATATTTTCCGTAGCACACAGTAACTAAATTGGTTAATTGAATTAACAATTAGAAAAATTAACATCAGTTTCTGCAGTGGGAATCGGGTAACCGATTTTTCACACTTGGACACTATATTAATCAGTACCTCCCCTGTAGTTCCCTTCCTAAACCCTAAGGTCTCAGAGGAGGTCCCATTGGACTAGAGTCAAACACTAACCTTCCAAGTGAAGTGTGGGAACAAGAATACAATTGAGATTGGTCAATCATCCAATTTTTCTCGTGATTCATATTAATATGTCCATAACATTAAATGAAAGCACATGATTGCAAGAATGGTTAGAGTACCTGCCAAGAGATGACCCACTTTCCTTAAAGAAGAAATGCCATGTGGGAGACAGATCGGATAAATATGATAGGTGGAGAACTCTAGCATAGTGTTATATGCTCACAATCACGGGGCTGCTGGATGGCTGGCTGTCAAATGAGGAGAAAATTTTTCTCCTAGGGGTTACCCAGTTTTTGGCGGGTAATAGTGCCCTTCTATAATATCCCAAACACTCACTATATAAGCTTTGATTGTAACAAGGTAACTCAGTTAATCTGGAATTTTGATGCCTAATTGTCATTTCACTATAGATTTTTTGACCACATCACTCTTAATTATAGTTATCATTGAAACCATTTTAACATATTTCACATGTGAGAAAATACCTACATTGGCATGTGAGCCAATCTTTACATTTCGATAAATATCTGGGCATTAAAATTATCTTTGGTCAATCCTGATTTTTGAATCATTGATTCACTACAATTGTTGTGTATTATGAACATTTCACTATTTTGTATTTTTAGGACTGCCATGATTCTCCATAATCATTGCTTCTTAATCTTAATCTTGGATTTCTCACATGCAAACTTCTGCAAAATATATTCAGTTCCACTAAAGGATCTTGTTTGTTTCATAAAATTCAACAGCAGAGAATATTGTGCAAAGTAAAATATTTATTTGGAATTTGTATCCTTTAGTTGCTTGCAGAGAAGGGTGAACTACCAACTCGATTTGGGTCAGCAACACTTGGGATCCTTCTACTCCAGGTTTTCCCTTATGCTCTGATTGTATTGCCACCATATAACATGTTATTTGATTCCTCTATGTTATGTAATTCGACTGTATTTTGGAATTAGATGCCACTCTCAGTTTATTTTATTTTATTCTGCAGGATATTGCTGTTGTGCCACTATTGGTAATTCTTCCAATTCTAGAGAGTCAGGTAACTGATCCTATATTTTAATTTCTCAACCTTTCAGGTGTTTACAAACGTTAATGATCCTATATAAATTAGTATAAAAGAAAATTTCATTGTTGGGATAAGTTAACTTTTTTCACTAATACCAAAGCTATTTATATTCACCTTTAAAATAGACTAGTTGCTTTTGGTATCACTTAATTTTAAGAATTAGAGCACAAGCAAGCACAAGAAGAAATTGCGGAAAAGGTTTTAAGCCATTCTCTACTATTTATCTCATGACATCAATTATAATACACGAACTTGAGAACTTCTAGATCTAGATCTCATTGACAATTCTTCAATGGATTAGGACAATACCTCATCAATAGGTAAGGTTGACAAGTCATATCAATGGTTTTAAGCCATTCTCTACTATTTATCTCATGACATCAATTATAATACATGAACTCGACCACTTCTAGATCTAGATCTCATTGACAATTCTTCAATGGATTAGGACAATACCTCATCAATAGGTAAGGTTTACAAGTCATACTCATCAATAGGTAAGGTTTACAAGTCATATCAATGTGCTCTCAGTCTCTGCGATTGTCTAGGGACTCATAGTTTAACACTTCCCCCTTAATAACAAGTCTGAATATTTGTACCACTAACAATAACTTGTATCATATTCAATGTGAAACTGTTGCACTGAGATTCAATGAAGACATCGCTATAAAACTGCCATTATCTCAAAGTTGAATAACTCATCTGAAAGGGAATAGCTACCATGCCTGAACATCCCCATTCTTTTGAGTAGCATCCCAATAGTTTATTTATTGACTTGAGGAGATCAATTGCTATGCTCGAATCCCAAATGCTGATTGATTTTTGTGACTAATAAGACTTTGAATCTCGAATTCTAACTATCATCATTTATATCTGATATTTCCCTTCTGTTAGGTGCAAGGTGAGAAGATTGTTGAAGGGATCCAAGCTTGAGGTTTTAATTCCTCTTTTCTTCAATATTTCATAGTTGAAGGGGTCCAAGCTCGAGCTGTGGACCCCTTCAACTTAAAGCATTGTGGATCATGAACTCACAAGAGAACACAATGTTAGATTCCAAATAATCAATGCTAGTAACCTTCTTCACAAAAGCACATAAAACCATGAAAGAAAGAATAATTATTATCAATAGAACATGAAATTCCTTTTGTTACTTGTGATTCAATATCATCCAAATGAGCAATAATTAAGTGTTATGACAACAGTAGATTACTTATTTTTTAGAGCTCTTTTAGGTGTCAAATGAGATGCATATGTTTGCCAAAAATTAGCAATAGTAACTCAAATATCAAACCAACTTCTCCAATCATAAGATCTCGAATTTAATTGACTTTTTATGATGCAATTGCCATTGTTATATCAGACCTTGTTGTAGCAAACAATGAGAAAACAAGGGTTTAGAGATCAAACCCTTAGGCCTTATGGCCTTGGGGAAACTTGCCCTCTTGCCCAAAATTTTTCCAAGGGTTAGACCACCTGCAAATACCAAAATTCAACTCCAAATCTCTGTAAAACACACCAAGAATCAGTCTAGAATTTGACAAATCACCCACAGAGGCAGAGAGGGCAAATGAAGGGAAGGGAATGGCTAGGAAGAGGGGGCGACAAGCCTCTTAGGCCCACGGCCAAGGGCTAGACCCCAAAGAGGCCTCACAACAAGGCTAGGAAGGCTTTAAAGGCTTGTCGCAAGCCCTAAGAGGGCTACGACCTAGGGTAAGAAGGGCTTCCATGCCCACGACAAGGCTAAAGAAGGCTTCCAAGGTTCACAACAGGGGCTACAAGGGCATGCTGAGGTCATTTTTAGGCCTGCAGCTAGGCTGCAAGGGAAAACAGAGGAGGTTGAGGAGGAGGAAAGGCTGAGGGAGGAGGGTGGATAAGGAGGCAGGGAAACATTGCCAAGGGGAAGGGAAAGGCCTGCGACAGGACTTGGAGGGTAGTTCGAGAGGAATAGGAGGGCAACGAAGGGATAAAAAAGGAGGACAGAGGCCTAGAGGCAGGCTTTAAGGCTTGTAGCCAGGGTTAGGAGGGCTCTAATTTTGATTTCTGGTAGTATCGGATGTGCTCTAAGTCTCAAATTTTGCAGGGAGGATTAGACACATGTATTCTCCAATACCCAGAATTCGTTTTGGGAAATTCCATTCGGAGACCGTTTTATTAAAATAATTAATTATTTTTAATGGGACCCTAAGTCTAAACTTAGGAAATTAAAATATTTAATGGGTATTAATCTAAAGTGTGGGTGAAACTTCTAGAAGAAGGCGGAGATAAAGTCAATATGATCCTAGCCATTGATTAGAATCTAATATGGGTCGTTGATTGATCAACGAGAGGATTATAGGAAGAGGCTTGATGGGCACTTGGAGAACACACACGGAGAGAGTTCAAAAGATCGAATTTTTGAAGTAGAGTAGCTGCCGGTGAGAAATTTGAAGTGAGCTTTTGTAGTGAGGGGCGGGGATATAGTTCCGATTGGAGATTTCTCCTGATCCGGGAATACTCAGGAGATGAGGCAGAGAGAGATCCGGGAGAGGCAGTGCTAAGCCAAAATATGTTGACGCAGAGCTACGCAAGCCCACACAAAGGCAGCACAAAAGCCTAGAGGAAGTCCGAAAATTTGCTGATGGAATCGATTACAGAAGCTGGGAGCCGGGGTGTGAGACCGAGAGGTAGAAAATCGATGTTCCTGGGTATCAAATTGATCAGTTGGAGGAAAAGGCTATCCCCAGAGGGTTTGACGCTGGGCTAACGGAGAGATTGCGTAGAGGCAGCACAGAGGCAACCAGGGGTAGTCATTCAGGGGCCGGATCAGTTAGGATTTCCAGTGATAGTGTGAGGTAATCCCACAGATCTTTCTGTCAGTGATATTCTCTATAACTGGATTGCTGGGAAGGCATCCAGAAGTTGTATTCAGAAATTACTAGTGCATAATTATAAAACCCTTAGAGATGCTACATTGGTTTTCCTACATTGGGTTTTTCTAGGGACATTTGTCCAAAAATAACTATGTAGATGTGTGTTGTATCTCTTTCTTGTTCAGATTTTGTTTCGGCATATTATTTTTAAATAGTGAATGTTGTAGTTGTATTTACTTCGATATTTACTGTAGAACACAGTAAATAAATTGTATGGATTAACAAGTAGGAGAAGTAACAAAAGTTTGCTGCAGTAGGGATTTCAGGTTTAAGAATTTTCACATGGTATTAGAGTTGTAGGAGAAGCAAGAAGAGCAGAGCTGGAAGATCCAGAGCCGAAGGAAGAAGGGAATTCAAAATTCCTGCAGAGGCAGCAGTTCGAATCCCTAGAGGGTTTGCGCAGTTCAGGTCAGGAAGGCTACATTTTCATGGTAAATCTCTCTCTGAGTGAGTTGACGGAGAGGTAAGATTTACAGATCAAAATCAATTAGCGACAAAGGGAGCAGCGCAGCAGAAGCTTCAATGAAGAGGGGTTTTTTTGGTGGGACGCAGTTTTCTGCAGGCAGTTGTTGGGCAGAAAGACATCAGAGGGAAGAGAGAGACACGGTTGAGGGAATTCTTCCTCAGAGGACTTCCAGCCAAGGAGTTCGAATTCTCACTAGCTCAGTAGCAACAGAGAGGGGTAGATCTACAAGCTCTAGAAGGGAGTGCGTAGGCCAGTCTAGTGTTGCACAGAGGAGAGAGGAGGCTATTTGACTTTTTTGATTGGCAGAGATGGAATCCAGTGGACTGAGAGATCAAGATCAGTTGGATGGTGCATCCAACTATGTGATCTGGAAGGCAAGGATGTCATGCCTTCTGGATGAGCATTTTCTCAAAGTCTACATCGACAGCATGGTAGCTGATCCCACAGATCTAGATCAGCTCAAGAAGTACAAGGGAGAAATGGCGAAGACAAAAAGAATGATCCTTGACGGAGTGAAGATCATATAGCTTATCACATAGCTGGTAGAAACACTGCCAAGGAGATGTGGGATGCATTGTTGATGCTGTGTCAAGGATCTTCCGAGCAGTGAAAGATGTACATGGAGCAGAAGATGAGATCTACGCAGATGTAGAAGGGGGAACACATTGATCGTTTCCTCATGAAGCTTTAGGAGACCCGAGATGAGTTGGCAGTTGTGGGGTCAACACCTCAAGGTTTCGAGATGATAAGACTGGCCCTAAATTTAGTATTTGAGGAGTGGCAAGTCTTTGTCAAGAGTATCCTTGGTAGGGTGACTTTGCCAAACTGGGATGAGATGTGGTTAGCTCTTAAGCAAGAGGAGCTGAGGAGGGACTTGGTCAAGTGTAAACTTGACGGAAGCAGCAGCAGTGGGTCAAGCCCAAGGAGGAGGATGAAAATGCAGACCTCACATCCAAGGGGTAGTAGGAGCAACGAAAGAAGAAGAAAGATGTTTCGAAGATCAAATGCTTTAGGTGTGGTGAATTCGGTCACTACGCAACATAGTGTCCTCTCAGGAAGAAGGACAAAGATGAGAAGCATGATCTGAAGGTTGTAGCGGCAAAGATCGAAGAGATGAGTTTGCCATGACAACCGAGATACCTCTAGGAGGGAGGTGAGCTGATGGGCAAGATCCTTGAGGAACCCACCTCTCGGATCAATTCCTTGCTATGGGAACCCAGAACAAAAGTAGCAGGATGGATCGGGCCAGTGGATGTAGAGGAGTGTTGGAGTGACAGTTACAGAGGCTAGTAGCGCCAGAGACTGAGCAACGCAGAGCAGAGTTGGCAACAATGAAGATGGCACCAAGCAGAGGTCAACAGCAGAGTAGAGGCTTCAGAGGGTCAGCGCAGTGACTAGCAGTAGTTAGACTCCAGCGATGAGATGCATCGTACTGAACACCAATTCAATAATTTGGGATGATTTTCCATTGCTGATGCAGTAGCAGCAATAGTTGGAGAAGGTTGCAGTGCAGATGCAGTACCAACAACAACACGGATGTAGAATTAAGAGGGAGTTGCAGTGTTGACAATGGCAGGGTCAGCAACAGTACAGATGCATCATTTACGCAATAGTTGGTGGGAAATGATGTTAGAGACCAGAAATGCAAAAGGAGATGTTACAGAATAAAGTGATGCTTCAGGAGGTTGCGTTGCTAGAGCACATTCGTTGCTAAGAGGAAGTGTTGATTTATGGTAGCATCAGATGTGCTCTAAGTCTCAAATTTTGCAGGGAGGCGTAGACAGATGTATTCTCTAATACCTAGAAATCGTTTTGGGAAATTCCACCCGGAGACAGTCCTATTAAAAAAATTAATTATTTTTAATGGGACCCTAAGTCTAAACTTAGGAAATTAAAATAATTAATGGGTATTAATCTAAATTGTGGGTGAAACTTCTAAAAGAATGCGGAGATCAAGTCAATATTATCCTAGCCATTGACTAGAATCTAATCTGGGCCGTTGATTGATTAGCGAGAGGATTATAAGAAGAGGCTTGATGGGCACTTGGAGAACACAGAGAGAGAGTTCAGAAGAACGGGTTTTTGAAGCAGAGCAACTGTCGGTGAGAAATGCAAAGTGAGCTTTTGCAGTGAGGGGCAAGGATAGTTCTGTTTGAAGATTTCTCCTGATTCGGGAATACTCAGGAGAGGAGGCTGAGAGAGATCCAGGAGAGGTAGCACTAAGCCAGAAGAGGTTGTTGCAAAGCTACGTAGGTTGACGCAGAGGTAGCACAAAAGCCAAGAGGAAGTTCGAAAATTTGTTGAAGGAATCGATTGCAGAAGCTAGGAGCCGAGGTGTGAGACCGGGAGGCAGAAAATTGAAGTTCCTGGTAGCAAATCGATTAGCTGGAGGAGTGACGCTGTCCCCAGAGGGTTTGACACTAGGCTGACGCAGAGACTACGTAGAGGCAGCGCAGAGGAAGCCAGGGGTAGTCATTCAAGCGCTGGATCAGCTAGGATTTCCAGTGGTAATGTGAGGTAATCTCACAGATATTTCTGTCAGTGATATTCTCTGTAACTGGGTTGCTGGGAAGGCATCCATAAGTTGTATTCAGAAATTACTACTGCATAATAATAAAACCCTCAGAGTTGCTGCACCGGTTTTCCCGCATTGGGTTTTTCCGTGGGACATTTGTCCAAAAATAACTATGTAGATGTGTGTTGTATCTCTTTTTTGTTCAAATTCTGTTTCGGCATATTATTTTTAAATAGTGAATGTTGCAATTGTATTTCCTTCGATATTTACCGTAGAACATAGTAAATAACTTGTATGGATTATAGGAATTTTCACATCTAAAGACCATGACAAGGAGAGGAAGGTTGATAACAAGCTTCAAGGGGCCACGCTAGGCCTAGGAGGGTTGATACTAGTCTTAGAGGCCTAAAAAATTTACAAACCCTCGCCAAAATTTGAATTTCCTTCAGATTTGCAATTTCACTACAAAATTTCTTGATGCTAGCCCTGCAAAAATTCTAGAGACTATATCTTACCCTCAAGGGCCTAGATCTAGCTCCAACCCAGCAAATCTTCTTGAATCTCACTTGCACAAATGAAATTACAAGTACCCAAAACCCTGATATATACAAAAATTTAAACCCAAAACCTCAGCTGCAAAACAAGGGTTAGAAAAAATTATCTACAAAAAATATTTTACAAAAAATAATTTACAATTTATATACAAATATACAATGCTTGAAAGATGTTTTGAAGAATATATATATTTTTTTTATGATAATGACAATAGCTTGACAAATTTCGGAAGATAGATGTTAACCACAGCCTTAGCGAAGTAAGAAAACCACATAAATTTCCTGAAGCCCAAACAAGGTCAACCTATGCCCACATTTTGTGAACTTGGAGCTCAAGGGCTAGGGAACTTGAAAACTCTATATATTTCTTAAGAGAAGATTGTTATAGCATACAATGAATCAGATCACCTAAGATAAGCCCAAAATTTACCAATAGAATTTTCCTATCATCTACAAATGAAATAACAATTCATATAATATTGAAGCACAATATAGGAAAGCACATACCCAGGACGTACCGTTCAAGAATTTCGTCTTGACATCCATCTGATGGATATCCCACCCCATCTGCACTGCAAGAGATATCACGGTCCTAATAGAAGTATACCTAGCTACTGGAGCGAAGGTTTCTTCATAGTCTATCGCTTCCTTCTGAGCATACCCCTTAGTCACGAGCCTGGCTTTGTATTTAACCACACTGCCGTCTGCATCATATTTGACCTTGTAGATCCATCTTGAACCTACCATTGATCTTTCCTGAGGCCTAGGTACCACTTCCTAGACATCATTGACCATTATAGAGTTGTGTTCCTCCACCATACCATCTACCCATACTTGATGCTGAACGACCTCCTGAAAACGAGAAGGTTCTTCAACCTAAGCTACTAAGGCCTGGTATCTGTCTGGCTGTCTTCGCTCCCTTTTACTATTCCTGGGTGCACCAATGAAGTCTTTTGCATCCCGTAGAATCCGTCGGAGTTCTCGGCTCGTTCTTCCACTGGTAGTAGGTACATCTATCAACTCCTCTTCTTCCTGGGATTCCTCCTGTTATGAAGCCTTGTCTTTAGGAGGATTTTTGGTACCGGTTTCCACTGGTTGAAGTGGTCTAACCAATGACTCATCTTTCAACTACTCCTCGGAAGGCGTTTCTCGGGATTTTCTGAAAGCTCTATTCTCCATGAACTTTACATCCCGTCAAACTACTACCTTCCTACTCCCTGGAAGATAGACTCTATATGCCTTAGCATTCTCGCTATATCCCACAAGATATCCTTTCTCATCAGTTTGATCTAATTTCTTTCTCTTCTCTTCAGGTATATGACAATATGCTAAACTCTCAAATATCCTGAAATGACTAACTTCAGGTGTCTTCCCAGTGAATACCTTCTCCGGAGTTATTTTTCCCAATTTCCTGTGAGGAGTCCTGTTCTAGACATAAACTGCCATGTTGCATGCTTCTGCCCACAGGAATTTAGGCATATCCTGATCATACAAAATTGCCCTAGCTGCTTCCATAATAGTCATGTTTTTCCTTTCTGCTACTCTATTCTGTGCTAGATTGTAGGGAGTTGTCCACTCTCTTCTGATGGTTTCCTTAGCGCAAAAATCAGTGAAGTCTTTGTCAACATACTCTCCACCATTGTCCGAGCGCAACACTTTTATCTTCTTTCTTGTTAGATTCTCCACTACAGCCTTGAACTCTTTGAATCGACTAAAAGCCTCATCCTTGGTTTTCAGAAAGTAGATCCAAGTCTTCCTAGAATGGTTATTGATGAAGGTAATGAAGTACTCGGCACCACTAAGAGCTTTTGTGGATATCGGTCCACAGATGTTTGAGTGTATCAATCCTAGCACACTCCTCACCCTATTGTTACTTCTAGAAAACGCAGCTTTGGCATACTTTCCCAGAGCGCACTTTCTGCATACATCATCCTGTTCAGTACTTAGTTCTGGAACTCTTGATACTGTTTTCCTGAGAATTCTCAGAGCCCCATGGTGTAAGTGTCCCATCCTCCTGTGCCATAGCTCATTCAAGTCTTTGTCTCCATTATTGTCTATTAGTACCATTGGTGATTCTAGCTGTAACATGGACAACCTGTTACTTCTGATTCCAATCTGAGCCTTATTTTTCCAAATTGGGTGTTTGACATACTTTCTCCTTAATGAAGAAAACGTCATAGCCCTTGTTTTGAAGTTGAGATACGAAAAGTAAGTTCATCCCCAATCCCGGCACATGCAGCACATTGGTTGCTCGAAGTCGCTCTCCTGCTTCGGTTTGAAAAACCATGGTACCTCTTCCTACTGAAGTACATTTTGCCTTATTCCCCATGGTGATCTGAGAGTTCATTCTTTCTTCCTGATAATCTGAAAAACATTCTCGGATTCTTGTCATATGCCAGGAAGCTCCATTCTCTATATACCAAACCTCCGAGGAGTCAGAGCTTGCAAGGCAAGCGACTTCTTCTTCCAATCTAGAAGCTAACATCGAATATTCGTCCCTTGTGCATCCTTCTGAAAATCTACGCAAGTCCCCTTGAGTGGATGTCTCTGCATCATGCTCTTGACTCATAATCGATTTTCCTTTCCTGTTGTCGGATCTCCACTTTGATACCATGTGAAAATTTCTAAACTGAAATTCTATCATTGCAGCAACTAATTTATTTCACCTACTTATTATTCTCAATAAGTTATTTATGAAATGCCTTTAACAAATATTAAAATAAATTCTACTGCAGTTATCAAGAAAAAAATACATGCACAATAATAAATCACATCGACACAGTTATTTTTGGACAATTGTCCTCGGAAAAACCCAATGTGGGAAAACCGATGCAACAGATGAGGGCTTTATTAATCTTCGACAACAATTTCTTTTACAAGGAATTATTTTTAAAGAGAAACTGAAAGAAAACACCTAAGACTTTCCCTCTGAGACTATCTGACACTTTGGAGACGTTGCTCCCACTTTTGCATCACCCATGTGTCACTCTGATTAACCTAGCGTGGCTCTGCATCAGCCTGCGTAGACCCTACGTCTCTCTTTTTGTGCTGTCTTCCACTGCCCCTGCGTCACCTCCTTCTCGATCTCTGCTTACTGCTGAAGCCTTCCTCTTCCTCCACCATGCAAATCCCTCTGAAATCAGTCTCCCTTTCCTTGAGATATTGAGTATCTGTCAGTGTGTCTCCAAATGAACCTCAAGTCTTCTCTTATACTTTTCCTATTGATGAATCAACAACCAAGATTAAGTCCATAATCAACGACTAAGATTAAAATAGACTTGATCCTCATCTGAAGCTTCTCATCCTTATCTTTATTAATACCCATTAATATTTTTATTTTCCTAAGTTTAGAGTTAGGAACCCATTAAAAATATTAACTATTTTAATAACTCCTCATCTGGATGGAATTTCTCAAAACGATTTTCGGGTCTTGAAGATCTCATGTGCGTTAGCCTCTCCTCCAATTTTCAAGGCTAAAGCACATCCGATGCTACAACAAATCAACAGTTAATTCCGGAATAAGTCGCTTTGGTGTACTTGCCCAGTACGCAACCTCTGCATACATCATCTCGCTTGGTACTTAATTCTGGAACTCCTCTGACGATTCTTCTGAGAATTCTTAGAGCCCCATGATGTAAGTGCCCCATCCTTCTGTGCCATAGTTCATTCAAATCTTTTTTACCACTACTGCCTATGAGTGCCATTGGAGATTCTAGCTCTAACTTATACAATCTGTTACTTCTGACTCCAATTTAGGCCTTCTTCTTCCAACTTGGATGTTCCCAATGAAGTAAACATCATAGCCCTTGTTCTGTAACTGAGATAAAGAGAGTAAGTTCATCGCCAATCCAGGCACATGCAGCACATTGGTAGCTTGAAGCCGATCCCCTCCTTCTGTTTGACAAACTACAGTACGTCTTCCTACGGGGGTACATCTTGAATTATTTCCCATGGTGATTTGGAAGTCCATCTGTTCTTCTTGATAGCTCGAGAAACATTCTCGTATTCCCATCATGTGCGTAGAAGCTCCACTATCAATATACCAAACCTTAGAGGAAGCAGAACTTGCCAAGAAAGCGACTTCTTCTTCCAGTCTGGAAGCTAACACAAAATTGTCGTGATCCATTATATTCTTCATGCTTTCCTCTTTCCTGGGAGAATTGCGTGAGTCCTTTTGAGTTGTTGCTCCAGCATTATGTTCACGACTCATTGCAGATTCTCTTATCTTGTTGTTCAATCTCTACTCTGATACCATGTGAAAATTTCTAACACGAAATTCTACTACAGTAACTAATTTATTTCTCCTACTTACTTTCCACAATAAGTTATTTACAAAACCCTTCAGTAAACATCAAAGTAAATTCTACTGTAGTTGTACTTGTCACATAATAGCATGGAGAAAAGAACAGTGAAATACAAGCACAAGAATCAATCACATCAACATAGTTATTTTTGGACGATAGTCCCCGGAAAACCCAATGCGGGAAAACCAGTGCAACAGATGATGGTTTATTTATTATTCTTCAGCAACAATCTCTTTACAAGGAATGATTTGCAGAATATAGAGAAAAATTTGAGAAAACACTAGAGATAATTTTCCTCCACCCTTTGGAGAAATTCTGACAACCAAGAGACCCTCCAGCCTCCACTACATCACCTCTGCGTCATCTCTGCGTGAGGATTGCGTCCCTCGCTGCGCTGCCTCTCTGAGCCGTCCCTCTGCGTTGCCCCTCTGATGCACTACGTCCCTCCTCCTCTGTCTCTGATTGATGCTGATACCCTCCTCTTCCTTCACCCTGCAACTCTCCCTCTAAAATCAAACTCTTACTCCTTGAGAATCGATTTCCCTCGGGTTACTGAGTATTTGCCTGGTGTGTCTCCAAATGACTCTCAAGTCTTCCTTTATACTTTTCCTGTTGAGATATCAACAGTCGTGATCTAATCTCTAATCAATGGCTAAAGATTAAATTAGGCTTGATCCTCATCCCTTAGAAGCTTCTCACCCATATTTTCATTAATACCCATTAATATTTTAATTTTCCTAAGTTTAGACTTAGGAACCCCATTAAAAATATTATTTATTTTAATAAAATACAATTCGGGTGGGTTTTCACCAAACGATTTCCGGGTCTTGGAGATCTCATGTGTTCTAGCCCCTCCACAAAATTTCGGAGTTAGAGCACATCCGATGCTACCCAAAAAATCAACACCAAGGTCCTGCATGCAAACTTGTAAGTAGTTTTTTGTTGATGAATCCCGCAAGTAACTGCAAGAGAACATGTGAGATATAGTTACAACAACACAACAAATATTAGCTTAGGAAAACTACAAAATATGTTACAAAAAATTTACAAGAGGCTAGGCCAAAGAGTATGAGCAAGTTCTCCTCTTTAATTAGCCATGACTTGGCTCTTTGAAATAGCCAGATATTGATAAATGAAGTGCAATACGTAAACAATAAAATTGTTTTAAGTTTGATATTTTGATGCAAGAAGTAAGAGCTTTACGAAACTTGAAAGAATCTCTGCAAGACACAAATAAGATATAGATGAGACTTTGGAGTTCAACACATGTGGGTTCTCCTTGAATATTTTCAAGAATGGGTTGATTCCTTTGAGAATTTCCCGGCACGCTTGAAAGATCTTGACCAAAGAATGATTCCTCTACAACACATGACCATAAATCATTAAATCCACATGAAATTAAATAAGTGCAATGGAAAGGATTCCTAGAGATAAATCTAACATCCACTAGAAGGTTTCTTTTCCTAAAGCAAATAAGTAATTCTTATGTTAATATGAGATAGCTGCATACTAACATAACTTGAAACAAGCATGAAATAAAAAAATAAAGATTGTTGAATTATATTGCAAGTAGTGAATACAATTCCACAGCGTCTTGTCAAGCACAATAACTCGTATTATATAGAGAGTTGGGAGTGTTTTCTGAATCTACACATCAGAAATCTTACTGCAATCACTGGTTTATCATCTCCTACTTGTTCTTTACATTCAACAAGTTATTTAATTACTTAAACAACGATGAAAACATTATTGCAACCTACACATACATACAGATCATGAACTGAAATAAACTGAGGCAATCACACAAGGGACACCGTTATTTTTAGACAATCATCCTTGGAAAAACCCAATTCGGGAAAACTGGTGCAACATATAGAGGTTTTGTATTATTAAGCAGATTTCTGAATACAATTAGGGTGCCAAATCTGGCTCACCCAACAAAGAATAAACATAGTAGAAGTAGCTCTATCCAGAGACGATATTTTGGCAAATTCAGCAACTAGATGATCAATCCCCACAGATGGCAACTATTGTTCCCAGTGCTGGGTAGCGATGGCTGCTCCAAGCTCTGCATTGGAACTGCGTCACCCCCTCTAGGAGCTGCATCACCCTCCCAGTGAGCCTCCCTTGCTCAGAAGTCAATATGCTGAACTGCTGCTCTCTCTGCCCCACAGAAAACCCTAGTGCTGCCTCTAAGGGATTGTGTCAGCCCCTCTAGCTTTTGCGTCACCCTCTCTGGAGCTGCGTTGTTTCTCCTATTGCTGCTCTGCCTCTCTGTTATGTATTCTCGGCCTTGGACTGAAATCCCTCTACTGAACTACCCCTCTCAGTGCAACCCAGATCACTTAGCTCGACTTTCTCAACAAACCACACCCCAAAAAAATCGAACTCTTTGATCTCTTGGTGTATCTCCAATTGACCCTCAAGCCTCCTCTTTTACTTTCCCTATTGATGAATCAACGGTCGTGATCTAATCTCTAATCAATGGCTAAGATTAAAACAGGCTTGATCCTCGTCACTTAGAACCTTCTCACCCAAATTTTATTAATACACATTAATATTTTTATTTTCCTAAGTTTAAACCTAGGAACTCATTAAAAATATTAATTATTTTAATAACTCCTCATCCGGGTGGAATTTCTCCAAACAATTTATGGGTTCTGGAGATCTCATGTGTTCTAGCCCTTCCACAAAATTTCAAATCTAGAGCACATCCGATGCTACCCAAAATCAACACTCCCTCTTAGTGAGGAATGTGCTCTAGCAATACTTCTCAACAAAAGTACTACACTGATCCACTGCATCGGTCCTCTGTGCTGCTAATGCTTAGCATGTTGCCCTTCATCCACTGCACCGCTGCTTCTTGTACTGTTACCCATGACTTTTCCACTGTGACTGCCACTGCCACATCTGTACTACAACTCCCTCTCAAAATGTTGCATCATGCCGCCCATAGCACTGCCACTACTAATTGCTGCACTGCAACTCAATTGCTGAGAAGTAAGCAACTAAAGCTTCACCCAACACTAACATGCTGGTCAGTATAGATGCCTTGTGATGCTGAAGCTACCTCTGCTGCTAATCTTTGCTGACCCTCTGCTGCAAACTGCTTTGTGCCTCTCAAACTGCTACAACATCCATTGCGCTGCCTCAAACTTTGGCACTCTAGCAATGCCATTGTCGCTCCATCACACCTTGCTCCAACCGACACCCATCATTATGCTATTGTTGTTAAGGGCTCCTGTAGCCGTATGTGATCCAAGAGTTTCGACTCCTCAAGGATCCTGCCCAGCCATGTAGTCCTATCGACTACAACTCAATGTCACCCCACCTCTTCTCTAGAGGTGCATGAGCACTCATGGCACAATCGTCATCCTCACCTTCCTTGTCTGCTTTCACTGGAGCAGCCTTCGATTCAGACGCTTCGCCCTTGCCCTTCTTTCGGGGGCACTGAGTGGCATAATGTCCCAGTTCCCCACAGTTGAAGCATCTGACCTTGGTGATGTCCTTCTTGTTCCTCTTTTGCTGCCCTCGCTATCTCGATTATGCAAGAGTTGCATCCTCCTCCTCCTCCTTCTTGACTCAAACTCCCTTGCCGCTATTCCCTGTCTTGGTCAGCCTCCTAAGCTCTTCTTATCGAAGAGTTGCCCACATCTCCTACCAACTAGGGAGAGTTTCTCTGCCCAAAATACCTTGGAGAAATATCTACTAGTCCTCCGTGACTGCATTCAGGGCAGTCCTGACCATGAACTCAAGATCTAGTGTAGACCCCACAGAAGTCAACTAGTCACAAATCGCTTGCAACCTGAGAAGGAAGGGATCTATCTCCTCCCCTTTCTGCATCTGGTACTGTCTCAGCTGATTTTCTAATAGCATCTTTTGTTGCACAGAAGAGCACTGGTACAAGGTGGTCAGGGTCTCCCACATCTCCCTTGTTGTTTCCTTCTCAGTAATGTGTGGTACTATATGATCTTTGACCCTGTCTAAGATCATGCACTTTTCCTTTGCCTAGGTCTCCTCCTACTTCTGCAGCGAATCAACATCAACCAGAACAACAACTACTTTCAAGGCACAGTCCTTGATGCGATGTTTGTTTAGGATTTCCAAGATCCTAGCTCTCCAGATGACAAAATTGGAGGCTCCATCCAATCTGTCCTGATCCCTCAACCCATTCACTGCCATCTCTGCTCAAAAATAGGATTGGTTCTCTTCTCCCTCTCCTGTTGTCAATCTAGCAAGACTTGGATCTGGATTTCTTTGGCACAAGAAATCCTCTAAGGAACAAGCTCCTTCAGACTCCCTTTAAGTCTCGATTTCCTTCTCGGAAATCCACAGGCCAAATGTCGAATCACTCCTCTCCAATCCTCCTTTGCAACTGCCACCCAGATCTAGATTTCTTTGGCTAGAAATGTGTCAAGGCAGTGACTCCCTATACCTTGTCTCTGTCTCCACAGACATTGTTCTGCACCAACAGCAGCAATGTCCCACTAGCTCCTCAAATCGAATTTTCTCTGCTCCCCTATCCCCGACAACTAAAGTATCTGAGCTCCTCTGTCTCTGCGCAATAACTGCGTGAGCTGGATCAGGTCCTCTTGGCCATTGCGTCACTCCTTGCTGGTTCGGAAAGATGTCGTGACTCTGTGTGAGCCTGATCTGCCCCTCTGCTTCTGCGCTGGCCTAGATAGCTGACACAATTACTGCATAGGCTCCTCCCAGCTACTGCATCACCCTCACCCGGCTGAGAATGCTGACGCAAGATCTGCGTGAGCCTCTGCGTCACCTCTTCTACACCGCGTCACTCCTCCTTCCGCGTCTTGCTCTCTAGAACAGTGTTGTCTCTCGGGATAGCTGCTCTCTACAACAAATTCCTCTGGATTTCTTGGCTGGTGTCTTCAGTCTCCTATGATTTGCAATGCTCTAATACCATGTGAGAATTTCTGAATCTACACATCAGAAATCCTACTGCAATCACTGGTTTATAATCTCCTACTTGTTCTTTCCATTCAACAAGTTATTTAATTACTTAAACAGGGATGAAAACACTATTGCAGCCTACACATACATACAAATCATGAACTGAAATAAACTAAGACAATCACACAAGGGACATCGTTATTTTTGGGCAGTCGTCCCCGGAAAAACCCAATTCGGGAAAACCAATGCAGCATATAGAGGGTTTGTATTATTAAGTAGATTTCTGAATACAACTAGGTTCCAAATCCATCTCACCCAACAGAGAATAAACCCAGCAGAAGTACCTCTATTCGAAGACAGAGATTTTGGCAATTCCAGCAACTGAATGATCAAACCCCACAGATGACAACTATTGTGCCTAGTGTTGGGCAGCGATGATTGCTCCAAGCTGTGCGTTGGAACTGCGTCACCTCCTCTAGGAGCCATGTCACCCTCTCAATGAGCCTCCCTTGCTCAAAAGTCAATATGTTGAACTGCTACGCTCTCTGCCCCACAAAAAACCCCAGCGTTGCCTCTAAGGGACTATGTCAGCCCCTTTAGCTTCTGTGTTACCCTCTCTGGAGCTGTGTTGTCTCTTTTGTTGCTGCTCTGCCTCTCTGTTATGTATTCTCGGCCTTGGACTGAAGTCCCTCTGTCGAACTTCCCCTCTCACGCAACTCAGATCACTTAGTTTGACTTTCTCAGCAAACCACACCCCAAAAAAATCGAACTCTTTGATCTCTTGTTGTATCTCCAACTGACCCTCAAGCATTCTATTATACTTTTCCAATTGATGAATCAATGGCTGCGATCTTGTTCAAAAACAAGTCAAATATGTGTGCAGACATGTGCATGATAGCACATGTGCAGTTTTTTGCAAGTTTAACAAAAACGAAACAAATCTTAATGATTTTTTTGATGCTTTGTTAAAGTTATTGTGGAGTTATTAAATTCATCGTCAAATTTGAAATTCTCCATTAAATTCAAAATTCACCATTAAATATCTTTAAATGTGTCATTGCTCAAGATTTGACTATGTCAAGCTTTTTAAAAAAAGCCATCAAATGTGGTAGCTAAGGAATCTTGGATGGCTCAACATTATAGTTTTTTTCTAAGCTCCTGTTACATAGGAAATATTTCTTGTCCACTGACATGACGACATAATTAGAAATTCTTGCATCACTAGTCTACATGGGAAGAAGAGGTTGTGTTGTTATCCCCTAATGTATACTATGTCCTTTGTGTAATCTAAGCCTCTGTTTTCTTTATAAAATGAGGAAATGATTTATGTTTGACTTGTTGAATTTTAATCCTTGTGCTTCAAACATTTTGTAACTTCACCTGCAACCTGATTTATTAAATTAACTTAATGCTTTGAATTTATTCTAAATGTTGCACATATACGTTTTGGGCTGTGTTTCCTTTTAGAAACTACATTAACTGAACAGAGTTTCCAATTTCCCATTGTGCTAACTATTGGGATTTGAGAATGCCATTGGTCAGAATCTTGGAGAAGAAAGTCTTTGGCCAATGTTAGTTGCTGAGAGCTTGAAGGCACTTGGTGGACTATGTTTGCTGTCACTTGGAGGAAAGTTTCTGTTGCGACGCATCTTTGAGGTGATCCATGTTTTTGGTGTGACAATAAGCGTGCATTTCCAGCTATATGGTCTTTGGTTAGAGTTTTCTATCCCTAGTAAATTGGCATGTAGATAATAATTGAGAAGCTAAACCCTTCTCCATAACAGGTTGTTGCAAATTCCAGAAGTTCAGAAGCATTCATTGCACTTTGCCTTCTAACGGTGACAGGCACCTCACTTATGACACAGAAATTGGGTTTTAGTGACACGGTTTGATATTGAAACCCTTTGCACTTAAATTCATTCAATAATTCTTGCTACTTTCCTTCTGACTGAAGCATCATATCTGTACAGCTTGGGGCTTTCCTAGCTGGTGCCATTCTTGCAGAGACCAATTACCGCACTCAGATTGAAGCAGACATCCGGCCTTTTAGAGGCCTACTTCTAGGCCTCTTTTTTGTAACAACAGGATCATCTATTGACATTGAGGTATGAGAGATAATTTTGTTACTTTCTATATTGCTGATGAACAAGGATAGTCACTATTGTATGATGGAGTCGTTCAATATTTAGTCATTATTTTTTTGTGGTTATGGCAACAATAAAGCACTGTAATGGTAAATTGAAGTGGCCAACTCTCAAATGGATTTAACGTAATCTTCTGTTATGTACTTTTCTCATGTAGTTATACCTATTGCTTCCCTAAATTTGTTTTTGATTGCCTGTATGGTGGCAGTGAACATTATTTGCAAAAACTTGGGTGGGTATATAATTGTGGATGGCACATAAGATGTCTGATCTTTTGCATTGTTGCCCATGGAATTACCGCGTTTGCAGCCTACATCTGACCTACATTTTCATCCGTTAGAGTTTCTCTATTGGATGTGTTCAATTCTATAGGTGCATGTGTGCATGTCTACAAGTAAAGTTGGATGCATCAGTCTTGGTGCCTTGGAATTGCTTCTACAACTATTAAAATTTAAAAATCCTCTCCTCTGCGGTAATTAATTTTCCCTCTTGGGTCACATATAAGATGTTTTAACTTTTAAGTATTGCCAATCTTTGAAAGAGAAGTATACAGTTAGATGGAGATGCTAAATTCACTGTACTGTATATATGTAAGATACCAGTCCTATTATCTGCCTTTGGATACTAAAGGCAATCAATAAACATTCCTTCTTTCTTTTAAATAGTGTAAGTTTGGTACACATGAATATTGTACAAATTTCTGAACCATTACTTGGTAGCTATATTCCAAATATCAACCAAAGTTTCCTCAGCTTTGCAGTGTACAACTGTCTTCCCAACGGATGATGCCCTTACATGCCCTTCCATGGGAAAATCACATAGTTCAAAATATTCCAGGAATTTATATTTTCAGTGGTTTCATTTTCCTTCTGAAAAGATTTTTCATGGTTATTCATAGTGATTTTAGTAAGCTAGGCATCTCACTGACATCATCATTGTTGATTTGTCATAGGATCTTCTAAACTGATAATTACTTTTTATGATTTCTTTAGTTACTCTTTTCTTGTATTCATATTCATCGTAAAGCAATTACGTAAAAGATCTCAACAGTAGGAACTAAATGCCAATAGGACGTGTTGACCATTGGAGTGGCACCTAATGATTATATGAAGACTCCATGCCCAAGGATGATCCTGAGGACACTTGTACCATCAGATGTCATCAATCAACAGTGTTTTTTAACTCTACTTCTATCTTCTCATCATCTTTCTTGTACCCAGATTTCACACCCTACGGGGAATTGTAATAAGTGATACTAGTAATGATGAGTTTTTGAGTCTGTAACAGGCCTAGGATGTTAGGACTCAATCAGCAAACGAGTACACCTTGGAGTGTTTTTTTTTTAATCTAGTTAATTATCTTTTCTTTTTCAGAGGTGGATAATTTTTTGGGTTTTTTCACTCATTTTTTACCCCAAAGTTGGGGTGACGGTTTGACGGTTGAGCCTCTAACACATATTAGTGTCTAGAGTTGATGTATATTACCATACTAGATCACACAAAAAAATTTGTGGAATTTGGTTAGGTCTAGGTCCCAGCTGCCTCTATGTTAACTCTGGCTGCCTTTGCGTCAGCTCTCCTTGGCTCTGCCATGTCTCTCTGACACTATCTTTGCCTCTCCGCTATGTATTCTCAGCCTCCTGCTGAACTGCCCCTTGCTGCAACAGATAACTAACTCTATATCTCAGCAAACCCTGCCCTAGAAAATCAAATTCTTGATCAACTTGGTGTGTCTCCAACTGACCCTCGAGCCTCTTCTTATACTTTTCCTGTTGACGATTCAACAACCGAGATTAAGTCCCTAATCAATGGCTAAGATTAGATTTGGCTTGATCCTCGTTATTTAGAACTTTCTCACCCATATTATATGAATACACATTAATATTTAAATTTTCCTGAGTTTAGACTTAGGGTCTCATTAAAAATATTAGTTATTTTAATATCTCTCCATCCGGGTGGAATTTATCCAAATGATTTATGGGTCTTGGAGATATTATGTGCCTTAACCTCTCCACCAATTTTCATGGCTAGAGCACATCCGATGCTACTAAAAATCAACACTCCCTCTTAGCGTGGAATGTGCTCTAGTAATGCTTCACCACAGAAACATCACACTGATCCTCCACATTGGTACCTACGCTGATGCTTGGCTTGCTGCCTTACATCCCCTGCACTGCTACTTCCTGTACTGTTGCCCATGACACTACCATTGCCATTGCTACATCTGTACTGCAGCTCCCTCTCAACATGTTGCCCATGCTGCCCTTAGCACTGCCACTGCTAACTGCTACACTACAACTCAGTTATCGAGAAGTAACTGATTTCTCCCAAATATTGACATCCCAGTCAGTCTGGAAGCCTCGTGATGTTGAAGCTACCTTTGCTGTTATCCTGTGCTCTCTCTTCTGCCACTGCACTGTTGCATGTGCCTCTTGCACTACTGCAACCTCCACTGCGCTACCTCAGATTTCTGCACTCAAGCACTGCCTTGCTGCTCCACTACACTTTGCTCCACCCGACACCTGTCATCATGCTATTGTCGTTAAGGTCTCCAGTAGCCGGATGTGATCCAAGAGTTTGGGTACCTCAAGGATCTTGCCCCTAGTATGTAATCCTCCTGACTACAACTCGATGTCTCCTCACCTCTTTTCTAGAGGTGCATGAGCACTCATGGCACAATCGTCATTAGTCTCGACCTCTTTCTTCGCCTTAGCTGGAGCTACCTTTGAATTAGAAGCCTCTCCTTTGTTTTTATTCTTGGGACACTGGGATGGATAATGTCCTAGCTCCCCACAATAGAAGCACTTGACCTTGGAGATGTCCTTCTTCTTCCTCTTCCCTTGCTATCCTGCAGATGCTAGAGCTGCAACCTCCTCCTCCTTTTTCTTGATTCGACCTCCCTTGTCACTACTCCCCGCCTTTGTCATCCTCTTGATGTCTTCTGGGCGAGTAGCTGCCCACATCTCCTCCCAATCGGGAAGAGTAGCCTTGCCCAAAATACTTTGGACAAATGTCTCCCACTCCTCGAAGACTGCATTCAGGGCAGTCCTGACCATAAATTCTGGATCCGGTGTAGACCCCACAGAAGTAAGTTGGTCGTGAATCTCTTGCAACCTGAGAAGGAATGGATCTATCTGTTCTCCCTTCTGCATCTAATATGACCGCAACTGATTCTCCAATACCATCTCCTGCTGCATAGAAGAGCCCTGGTATAAGGTGGTCAGGGTGTCCCACGTCTCCCTTGTTGTGTTCTTCTCAGAAATATGTGGTATGACATGATCTTTGACCCCATCTAGGATCATGCTCTTCGCCCTTGCCATTGTATCCTCATACTTCTCGTTTTCAGCTGGGTCAACTGGGATAGCCATGGTTTTCAAGGCATTGTCCTTGATGCAATGTCGATCTAGGACTGCCAGGGACCTGGCCTTCCAGATGACAAAGTTGGAATCCCTGTCCAACCTGTCCTGATCCCTTAGTTCGTTCACTGTCATTTTAGCTCCTCTTTTGGACTCCCTTTGAGTCTCAACTCCCCTCCTGAAAATCTCTCTCTAAGTCTAGATTTCCCTTCTGGAAATCCTCTGGCCAATTGTCGAACCGCTCCTCTCCAATCCTCCTTGCAACTGCAACTTGGATCTAGATTCCTTGGCTAGATATTCGTCGAGGTAGTGACTCCCTCTACCTTGGTCTCGCCTCCTTAGACACTGTTCTGCTTTGACAGAAATAGCGTCCCACCAACTCCTCAAATCACAATCTGCCCACAGCTCCCCAAGCCCTGGCAACCGAAGAAACTGAGCCTTTTAGGCTCTGTGCAATCTCGGCAAAGGTTGAATTTGCTCCTCCTGGCTGCAACGTCGATCCTTCCTGGCTGAGAAAGATGACTGGGCACTGCGTAGGTCTAATCTGCGCCTTTGCCTCTGCGTTGACCCTCCTCCTAGCTCGAAATGATGACATAGGATCTACGTCACTTCTTCTCTTGTTGCTTCTGCTCTGGAACAGTGTTGTCTCTTGGGACAGCTGCTACTACTGCAAATTCTTCAGATTTTTGTTGGTGTCTTCAGTCCTCCTTTGATCTGCAATGCTTTGATACCATGTGGAAATTTCTAAATCTAACACATTAGAAATCCCTACAACATTATTTGGTTTATTATCTCCTACTTGTTCTTTCCATTAACAAGTTATTTATAAATATAAATACCGAAATAAACACAAATGCAACCTTCACACATACAGACCAACAACTGAAATAACTGAGACAATCACACAAGGGACACCGTTATTTTTGGACAATCGTCCCCGGAGAAACGTAATGAGGGAAAACCGGTGCAACAGATATGAGGGTTTTATTATTATGCAGTTTCTGAATACAACTAGGGTGCCAGAATTGGCTCACCCTTCAGAGATTTTCCTTGGCAGTAGTACCTCTCTTCAGAGACAGATATTTCGGTTGATTAGCAACTGGATGATGAACCCCACAGTGACTTCGACAGTTCCTTAGCTGGACAGTGAAAGTTTCTTCAAGCTTCTCTATGGAACTGTATCACCCTCTAGGGACTGCGTCACCCTCCTACGGCTCTGCGTCAGCTCACCAGCACTCAGTCTGCCCCACAAAAATCACCCAGCGTGGCCTCTTCTGCCCAACGTTAGCTCTACAAGCCTCTGTGTCAGCCTCTGTGGCTTTTGTGTTAGCCTCTGGGCCCTCTGTGTCCTCTGCGCTGGCCTTCTCAGCTTCTGCGTCAGTCCCGGTTGCCTCTGCGTCAACTTTGGCTGCCTCTACGTCCTCTTCGTTGGCCTTCTCAGCCTCTACGTCAGTCCCAACTGCCTCTGTGTCAACTCTGTCTGCCTCTGCGTTAGCTCTTATTGGCGCTGCGCTATCTCTCCGACACTATCTCTGCCTCTCTGTTATATATTCTCGGCCTCCTGCTGAACTGCCCCTCGCTGCAACAGGTCACTAACTCGATTTTTCAGCAAACCCTACCCTAGAAAATCGAATTCTTGATCAACTTGGTGTGTCTCCAACTGACCCTCAAGCCTCTTCTTATACTTTTCCTGTTGACGATTCAACGGCCGAGATTAAGTCCCTAATCAATGACTAAGATTAGATTTGGCTTGAGCCTCGTTATTTAGAACTTTCTCACTCGTATTATATTAATACACATTATTATTTTAATTTTCCTAAGTTTAGACTTAGGGTCTCATTAAAAATATTAATTATTTTAATATCTCTCCATTTAGGTGGAATTCTTCCAAATGATTTATGGGTCTTGGAGATCTTATGTGCCTTAGCCTCTCCACCAATTTTCATGGCTAGAGCACATTCAATGCTACCAAACATCAACATGTAACTCCCGCCTCCCACATCCACCCAAGCAATTGGCCAACCTGAGTAAACATGTGACGAGAGGCTGCTATGACATGATTCAACCTCTTAGGTGACCTTAAGGAAATGGAATCGTTAGAAAGACAACACACAGACCTCCCTCAGGTGCTTCAGGACCCCCAGGAGCTAATCCACCACTTCAGGTGCCCAACCCCTGAGTTAACCTTATATTTCAATGAATTAGACCCAGAGTCGCTCCCATGACAAGGCATGCATGCGACTGTAAACGTATAGTCGCTCCCACAGTGCTTGCAAGGGAGAGATTGCAGTGTCTCTCATCCAGTTTTGTGCTAGAGATTGTGACATTTAAGCCACTTTTTCAGGGCTAGCCTCCAAACCAATGCCTAGAACTTGATGAGACTCTCCAAGACATTAAATGACACCGAGGCAAAGCTTCACTTAACCAATCTGTGGGCTAGGGTTCAGATGTTGGGTCGCTAGGAGGGCCAAAGTCAAGCTACCCTGAGGCTAAGCCAGGGGGAATGGGGGCAGAGGCAGTCAACGAGGGGCAAAGGAGATGAGGGGCATGGTTCCTATAGGCTTGGCTTCCTGGCTACAAGCTCTGTAGGTGGTCATACACCTTGCTTCCAAGATCATAGTTAGAGCATGAGTAAGACAGGGGTTAAGCAACGACGTCTTGGGAGTCATGGGTGGGGGCTCCTTACATTTAGGGGTTATGCACATAAATCGTGGGTGGCAGATTTGTTGCATTGGCAGAACCTTTGGATGATGGAAATACAGAAAATATTGTTTTGGAAATTATGGTTTCTTGTGTCCGTAATAGGTCAACCGAGAGGTAACTTTCCTTCATCGAGAAAAGCACAGAGGCTAGTCTCTGGCCAACGACAGAAGTTGGCTGGAAGGTACAGGGACATTGATGCAATGGATCAAGTAGTGAAAGCAAAGGGTTGAGGGAAGAGATCGCGGGGAAGCGAGGTCGAGGCCGAGCACTTCGAGTAAACAACGTGGCAGAAAGCCTGTGGCCAACCTGATCCAGGAAGCGGCGACTACTTATGCGGATGGCATCAGAGAGGAAATCAAACAGCTCATAGCAGAATGGGAGGAAGATATAAATTGCTAAGCGAGCGTGGAGGCAACTGACATGGAGGGTTGGAAGCTCCTGATTCCAGATTGGGGACACGCCAGAGGACGAGAGACGCAATACAAGTAGACCTTATATTTGTATTGGCTTATGAAATGCCTCTTGGGAAAGCCAATGGAACAAATCTAGACGACTGTTGTCCATGACTTTCACAATTACAAATAGGACTTTCAAAGACTACAATTTCAATTGCAGAAACAGGATGGCCGCCTGGGCCGTATAGAGAAACATTTCCGATGAATGTTCGTGCCGACTGAGCTACCAGGCTCTAGCTCAAAAGACCCTGCCCCAGTTACATCGGCATTCGCCGAGCAGGAGGAATAGAATGTAGAATCTTAGTCTTTTTTTCTATTAGTTTTCATGTGAATAGCTTTTAATTTACAGTGTCCAGTCATATATATATATATATATATATATATAGCTAGAATATGGTTGTGGACATGACAATCAAGTTTATATAGCTTGGATAGATAGACTAAGTATTTTTTTCTACTAGATGGCTTATAATGCAGTTAGGTGGTCAACACACTTGCTTTCCCAATGGGCAAGTTGAGACCAGGATCTATAGTATATATATATATATATATAACTAGGATATATCTATATATATATATAGATATATATATATATATATATATATATATATAGAAATAGAATATGGTTGTGGACATGACAATCAAGTTTATATAGTTTGGATAGATAGACTAAGTATTTTTTGCTACTGGATGGCTTATAATGCAGTTAGGTGGTCAACACACTTGGTTTCCCAATGGGCAAGTTGAGACCACCTAACTAGGATCTTTTTGTTGTAACTTGCTTACTTATTTTATAATGGAAAAGAAGGATCTACCAAGCTTAACAAAAAAAAAAAATATGCCAAAGTAACTTTTTGCCTCTTTAATGACTTAGCTGTGAAAATTTCTGAATCTAACAAACCAAAAATTCTACTGCAGTAAATTGATTTGCACTACCTACTTTTGTTCTTCATTTAACAAGTTATTTTTAGAATTATTCAAAAAATATTAATGCAAATACACTGCAGCCTACACCAATATACAGATCAAGTACTGAAAAATTAAATGAGACAATCACACAAAGGACACACTTATTTTTGGACTAAACGTCCCCAGAAAAAACCTAGTGTGGGAAAACCGGTGCAGCAGATATGAGGGTTTTATTAATAAGCAAATTTCTGAATACAACTACGGTGCCAAATCCGGCTCACCCAACAGAGAATAAACTTGGCAAAAGTACCTCTTTCCGAAGACATATTTGGCGAATCCAGCAACTGGATGAACAAACCCCATAGGTGACTGCGTTGTCCTTAGTGTTGTGCAGTGATGATGGTTGCTCCCGGCTCTGCGTTGGAACTACGTCACCTCCTCTAGGAGTTGCATCACCCTCCTAGTGAGCCTTCCCAGCTCATAAATCGATTTGGTGAACTGCTACCTGATCTGCCTCACAGAAACCCCAGCGCTGCCTCTAAGTGACTGTGTCATCCCTCGAGCCTCTGTGTCACCCCTTCTGGAGTTGCGTTGTCTCTTCCTGGTGCTGCTCTGCCTCTCTGCTATGTATTCTCGGCCTTGGACAGAAGTCCCTCTACCGAACTGCCCGTATCTGCACTGGAGGCTTACTTCGAAATCCTCAGCAAACCACGCCCCAGAATTTCGAATTAGCTCAAGTGTTGCTCTCCTTGTGTGTCTTCTCCAACTCACACGAAGCCTCCATTTGTACTTTTCCTGTTGAGAAATCAACGACCGAGATTAAGTCTCTAATCAACGACTAAGATTAAATTAGACTTGATCCTCGTCTCTTAGAAGCTTCCCACCCATATTTTCATTAATATCCATTAATATTTTAATTTTCATAAGTTTAGACTTAGGAACCCCATTAAAAATATTAATTATTTTAATAAAATACAATGCGGGTGGAATTTCACCAAACGATTTCTGGGTTTTGGAGATATCATGTGTTCTAGCCCCTCCACAAAATTTCGGAGCTAGAGCACATCCGATGCTACTTAAAAATCAACACTCCATCATAGCGAGGAATGTGCTCTAGCAATACTTCCCAGCAGAAGTATCACACTGATCCACGACATCGTTTCTTTGCGCTGTTGATGCTCGGCCTACTACCCCTCATCCACTACGTTGCTGCAATCTATACTGTTTCCCATGACACTGCCTCTGTCACTGCTGCATCTATACTGCATCTCCCTCTCAATATGCTGCATCATGTTGCCCATAACACTGCCACTGCTAACTGTTGCACTACAACTCAGTTGCTGAGAAGTAAGCAACTGAAAATTCACCCAAAAGCTGACATGTTGGTTAGTTTGGATACCTCGTGATGCTGAAGCTACCTCTGCTGCTAATCTGTGTTGATCCTCTGATGCTACTGCGTTGCTGTTGTGTCTGCTCTGTGTCTCCTGCACTGTTGCAACATTTCACTGTGCTGCTTCAGATTTTGGCACTCTAGCTTTGCCACTGTCGCTCCATCATGCCTCACACCAACTTACTCTCGTCATTCTGCTACTGTCATTAAGGGCTCCTGTAGCTGTATGTGATCCAAGAGTTTGGGCACCTCAAGGATCGTGCCCTCTTTCTGTAGTCCTCTCAAATATTGCCCCACCTCTTCTCTAGAGGTGCATGAGCACTCATGGCGCAATTATCATCATCTCCCTCTTTGTCAGCTTACGCTGGAGCAGCCTTTGAGTCAGACTTCTCTTCTTTTCCCTTCTTCCGAGGGCATTGTGTGGTGAAATGACCCATTTCTCCACATCTAAAGCATCTGACTTTGTATATATCCTTTTTCTTTCTCTTCTGCTGCCCTTGCTGCCCCGCTGATGCGAGAGCTGCATCCTCCTCTTCCTGCTTCTTGATTCTGATCCCTTTGTTGGTGCTTCTCGCCTTGGTCAACCATCTGATCTCTTCCCGTTGAAGCGCTGTCCACATCTCCTCCCAAGTGGGAAGAGAAGCCTTGCCCAAGATGCTTTAGACAAAGGTTTCCCAGTCTTGAGTGATTGCATTCAGGGCAGTCTTGACCATAAATTCAGGATCTGGTGTAGCCCCTACGAAAGTTAGCTGGTCACGGATCCTTTACAACCTGAGAAGGAAGGGATCGATTTCTTCTCCCTTTTGCATCTGAAACTGTCTCAGCTGACTCTCAAGCAACATATTCCGCTGACCGAAAGTTACCTCGTACAATGTGGTCAAGGCCTCCCACATTTCCTTTGCTGTGTCTTTCTTAGCAATATGTGGTATCACATGATCTTTGACCCCGTCCAAGATCATGCACTTTTCTTTAGCCTGAGCCTCCTCGTACTTCTTGAGAGGATCAACATCAACCGAAACAACAACTATCTTCAAGGAATAATCCTTGATGCGATTTTTATCCAAAACTGCTAGGACCGTGGCCTTCCAGATGACGAAGTTGCATGCTCCATCCAACCTATCCTGATCCCTCAGTCCGTTAACTGCCATCTCTGCTCAAGTGAATGTCAAACTGGTTCTCTTCTCCCTCTTTCGCTGTTGCCCCAACAAAATTCAGATCTGGATTTCTTTGGTGTTAGAAATCCTCTAAGGAACAAGCTCCCTCTGAATTTCAATTTCCTTCACAGAAATCCTTCTACCAACCACTGTTGAACCACCCCTATCTGAACTCTCTTCGCTGCTGCTCAACACTACATCTAGATTTCTTGGCAAGAAATCTTCTGAGGAACTAATTCTCTCTACTTTGCTTATGCCCCACTAGGTATTGTTCTGCACCAACATAATCAACACCACACCAGCAACTCTAGATGAAGTTTGCGTTGCACCACTAGCCACAACAACTGGAAAAACGAGACTCAACAATCTCTGCACTGGCCTAGCAATCACTGCACTGCTCTCTGCAACAACAACGTCACCCAATCAAGATGACGCAGGCTTTGCGTGAGTCTCCCTTGGTGACTGCATCACCGATTCACCCCTCCTCTCCCTCTCGGCCAGAAACTGCGCTGCCTCTCGGGACAGATGTCTTCAACACAAATTTTCCTTTGTCCTTTCGTTGATGGCTTCAGTCCTCCTTGACCTGCAATCGCTCTGATACCATGTGAAAATTTTTGGATCTAACAAAATAGAAATCCTACTGTAGTAAATTGATTTGCATTACCTACTTGTGTTCTTCATTTAGGAAGTTTTTTCAGACTTATTCAAAAATATTAATGCAAATACACTACAACTTACACCAATATATTGATCAAGTACTAAAAAATAAATGAGACAATTACACGAAGGACACACTTATTTTTGGAATAAACGTCCCCAGAAAAACCCAGCGTGGGAAAACCGGTGCAATAGATATGAGGGTTTTATTATTAAGCAGATTTCTGAATATAACTAGGGTGCCAAATCCAGTTCACCCAACATAGAATAAACCCGACAAAAGTACCTCTATCTGAAAACAGATATTTTGGTGAATCCAGCAACTAGATGAACAAACCCCATAGGTGACTGCGAGGTCCCCAGTGCTGTGCAGCGATGGCTACTCCTAGCTCTGCGCTGGAACTGCGTCACTCTCCCAGTGAGCCTTCCCAACTCAGAAATCGATTTGTTGAACTGCTGCCCGATCTGCCTCACAGAAACCCCAACACTGCCTCTAAGTCACTGTGTCAGCCCTCCAACCTCTGCGTCACGCATGTTGGAGTTGCGTTGTCTCTCCCTAGTGCTGCTCTTCTTCTCTGCTATGTATTCTCGGCCTTGGACAGAAGTCCCTTTGTCGAACTGTCTCTCTCTGCACTAGAGTCTTACTTCGAAATCCTTAGCAAACCACGCCCCAGAATTTCGAATTAGCTCAAGTGTTGCTCTCCCTATGTGTCTTCTCCAACTGACCCCAAGCCTCCATTTATACTTTTCTTGTTGAGAAATCAACGACCGAGATTAAGTCTCTAATCAATGGCTAAGATAAAATTAGACTTGATCTTCGTCTCTTAGAAGTTTCTCACGCATATTTTCATTAATACCCATTAATATTTTAATTTTCCTAAGTTTAGACTTAGGAACCCCATTAAAAGTTTTAATTATTTTAATAAAATACAATTCAATTGGAATTTCACCAAATGATTTCTGGGTCATGGAGATCTCATGTGTTCTAGCCCCTCCACAAAATTTTAGAGCTAGAGCACATCCAATGCTACCCAAAAATCAACATTGGCCATTGCCTTTGCCAATTTCTTTTGCCATAATAAACTGAATCAACACCCAAGAGTTTCCCCCACTATTCAACTTGGAATACATATCCCATCATTCGTGGTATTTATTTATTTTTACATGGAGTTTTAACAAGGGTTGTTACATCTAGCCCAACACTAGCCCTTTTGGGCCTAGTGTTAGCCCTCCTTGGCCCTCATTTGCCCTAATTCATCTATGAAATTTTGGGACTGAAGCTTTGTGTGTTTTACAGACAAAATTGGCTCAAAATTTGTATCTTCAAGTGGCATAATCTTTGGAGAAAATTTTGGCATCTTGGGCAAGTGATCTTCAAGGTCTTGGGCTTAGGGTTTGCTCTTTAAACCCTCACTTTATCACTGTTTTTCTTCAGCTGTTATATTCATTTTATAACAATGAATTAGAAGCCCTAAAATCATATCTAAGTGGTTTAAACTTTAAACACCTTAATAATTTCATAGAAAAATTTTGCTAGTGTTTTGGCTACTTGGGTATTGAATATCTTAGCTTAGATCTAGTCATATGCTTGCTGGAATATCTTTGCATAACTGAATAGATCAGATCTGATATAAATTTGAATAATTCACTTTAAGAGGCATAAAATTGATTGATGTGATGTGACATCTTGGGCATTAATGTTTTGAGCTTGAATCTTCATTTCTAGTGGCTGATATCTTTGCATAAAAGGTATAATCAGATCTAATATTTCTTGAATAATACATCTTAAGAAGGCTAAAAGCTCATAAATTTACATTGGCAAAGTAATTTTATCAATTGGCAAGTCATTAGGATTCTTGTTGGTCAATTTCAGTTCTATATGCTTGCTAGTTCCTTAGATCTAGAGTGATTTGTTTACTGCTTGCTAGTCAATATTGCACTATGGTAGCCTTGTGGTTATCTGCTGAAGGATTTTTAGCACCCATTGATGCAGATGCCCCATGCGTTTGTGCCAAAGATCCCCCACATCTCTGCCATGCTCACCCCCTGCCTTGCTGCTCAAGGATGTGTCTATCTCAACTTGCAACTTGTAAAGGTTCTTCACCCTCCCACCAATCTGTGTCACTGCTCCAGATTCTAAGTGCTTGAGGTAGACCTTTCCTGTGCTGAAAGTGACATCATAACCCTTGTCCTCTAGGGTGGAAACAAAAACAAGATTCTTTTTAAGGCCTAAAACATAGAGGACATCCTTGAGATGGAGAGGGTTGCCATACTCCCTCTGAAAACTGACAGTATCCATGGCCTTGGTCAAGAACCTGCCATCATCTCCTAGCTCAATGTGAAACTGCATGTCCTGCTTCAATTGGCTAAAATATTCCTTGTTCCCGGACATTTGAAAGGATGCTCCAGAATCAATGTACCACACGTTGTTGCCTACCGAGCTTGCCATGTAGGCTATCAATGAGAAATCCTTCTAGAACCGAGAAGTAAAATCATCCACCTCGGTTGATGCTGCGTGTTGCACTCAAATTGTCAAAGTTCCAAGGAAGCAGAAGTACCAATTTTTTCAACAAGGATCAGATCACATATCAGTAGTCTGTGTGTCAGTCATCCCATTTTGCAAGTTATATATTGTAAATGATCTTAGTAAAACCATGATTCTATGTAACAACCTAGGTAAGCCTATAACTTGATGAGGAATTCCATCTTAGGATGTTTTTTAACTTCATTGATTACCTGTGTTTTTTGACCCGGTTAATCAGAAGAGTTTTTTCCCTCTAGCTTAAACCCCAAAGCTAGGGTGAAATTTATTGTCGAATTATTAGGTAAGTCCTGGTGTTTTAGTCAAGTCTGATGTAAAAGTGGTTTGGGAATAATTTAAGCTAATTGACTAAATTATTTTATTACAAATCACTTAGTTTACTAGATCATATTGAGTTGCAGATGGGTTGTGTCTGGAGGGTCTAAGACAAATACCCATTCCCTCTTTGAGTTGAGTTGTGTAAAAGAAAAATCATATGTATTAGAGGGTTAGAAAAAATAATTATTCCCCTCGTGTAAATTGATTAATTTTTTTGGAAATTAAATCCTAAGACAGAGAATTAATTAATTAGAGTCAAAATTAAATTGTTTAAGAAAATAAATTCTCCAAATGGAAAAATTCGTGGGTCTTGAAAGAATCAATTTTTAAAGGTCCTCCACCAAAGGAATATTGTATTTTTCAAGAAAATTTGGACTCTTGGACCTTGGTGGTTAAGTCCAAGTTAATTTTTTAAGAAAGTAGGTCTAAATAATTAATTTTGAGCTAATTAAGATGGAATTAAATGATAAATTCGAAAATTCGTCAAAAGTAGGAAATCAAAGGCCAAAATTAAAAGATCTTGAAGTATTTAACAACGCCTAAGATTATTTTGACAAGGATCAAAGAAACTAGTCATTTTTTTTTCGTTTGGAGAATTTATCTATAAATTAGAGAGTCATTTGAGTCTCTAGTCATCTTGATCTCTGGCTAGAATTGTTGTTGAAGCATTGTGTAAACTATTTTCCCGCTGGAAACTATTTTTTCTACCATAATAAAAGACTTTGGGGTGCAATTCAAGGTGTTCTTGCTTATTGATTTGTGGTATGTGTTGACTATGGGCATCTCTATGTTGTGCTGAATATTGGTAAAATTTGTTTTTATGAGTAGATGGAGATAGAACTATACTATTGATAGTTTTGAGCCAATCTTAGGTGGTTTGATTCTCCATGTGATCTAACAAATTATTTTGAGATAAATTCATAGTGCTTGTAGGTACTTCAGTCCTTGGCCTCCAAGTTCACATACTTGGGCAAGAATCACTATTGTTTGGATCTCTAGTTTTTATATGGTGGATTTAATCTTCATTTGAGCTATAGTGAATCATTAATTTTTCCGATGCATTTTAGTCATTCTTTCAAGTAAAAAAATATTGAAAAAATAATTTTCTGAAAATCCATTTAAAAACCCATGTATATTTTGTAAATTAAATTGTAAATTTATTTTTCTAACTTGGGTTGGGGTTTTAGATTTATTTTTTATATATTTGGGGTTTGGGTGTTTCTATTTTTATTTTTATTTTTTCAGGTTAGATCAAGGAGTTAAGTGGAAGAAGAGTTAGATCTAGGCCCTTGAGGGTAAGATCTAGTCTCTTGAAATTTTTTGCAGGTTTTCCACGGTGGAATTTTCAGAAAATCAAAGAGCTGAAGCATAAAAAAATTTCAGTGCAAGGGTTTTTCAGTTTTTTGCCCTCTTTCCTCCTCTTCTGTAGTCGCAACCCTCGAAGGGCTTGTGGCTCCCTTGTGGAGCTTTTAGGCCTTAGGCCTTGGGGTTTGGCCCCTAGACCCCTATTTCCCAAACGTTAGCCTCTCTGGGCAAAGCGTTGGCCCTTCTTGGCCATTTCTAGCCTCCTTATGGCCCGATCTATCATCCTAGCTTACTTATCCCCGCAAATTTGCTTATGTTGTCCTACTTCCCCAAATTTTAGCCTCTTTTGCCCCTAAATTGACCTGAAACCCTAATTTGAAGATTTAAGGCTAAATGCTTGGCAGTTTTGTAGGATTAAGGTCTCAAAATTCATATCTAGCAAGCGGCAAGGTAATCCCAAAGTTTCAATGATTTTCAACGGTGGGATCTTCAAGCCTTGAGCCTAGGGTTTGACTTCCAAACCCTTATTTTGCTTCAGTTTCATTACAACAGTAAAATCATTAGTTTCTAGGCTCTAAAATCATATTCTAACTAGTCAACATCAATTTAAATTTCAAAATCTAAGTTTTTACAAGTTTTGGCCACTTGGGCATCTCTAATTTGACCTAGACCTTCTATTTTAGCTTGGTAGAATTTATTGCATAATTGTGAAATTCAAGTTTGAAGCATATATTTAATTAAGACTAAAATTTGAATTTTCAGTTCCCGGCAAAAACTTACTATTTTTAGACATTTGATGTAGCATATTTAGTGTTTTTAGCTTGCTGATCTGTAACTAACTGCTGTAATTAGTTCATCAATTCTGAATTTTCTGAATCATATCTTTTAAAAACTCAAAAAAATATTTGTTATTTGTTATTTTTATTTTTTATTTTGGTGAAAAGTTTCTATTTTTAAAAGTATTTGATAGCTATTTTTGGCTAAGTTAATTTTCTGATTTGTGGTTAATTCACTGCTGTAATAATCATATCAGATCTGAAAATTGCTAAGGCAAACTCACCTAGAGCCCTAAATTTGAAATTCTTAAGCTCTGGTGCATTTTATTGTTTTTAGGCATATTGGATATCTAGTTTAGACAATATTTATCTTGTTGATCTGTCTTTACTTATTGCTATAATCTTAAAATCAGATCTGAAATATTGTTGAATACTCCATCGTAAAGTGTGCTAAGGAAGCTAATTTACAATGCTAACTGAATTGGAAAATTTATGCTTCAATGTGTTGAGTAATTTTCATTAGTTGAAGTAGTTTATGCGCTACTGTTATACATTGGTAAGTCTAAATTTTCTGAAGTAGAATTGATAATATAAATCATCATAAATTTGTGATCAACATCCTTTTAACATTTGACATCTTGAGTTATTTGATATCTTGTGAAATTTGCACTTGTATCCATAAGCAATTTATCTTGTTTAAGATTTTAATTTCAATATTGTTAAGTACCATTAAAAGGTCTCTAATCAAAGTACTTAAACAACTTAAGAAAATCTTAACTCAAGATAAATCTCACTCACAATCCCTTGCATAAGCATCCTAGGTCTAGACCTGCATTAATAATTTACCTCCTAGCATATTCTAGGTTGATAGAGATATAGGTCAACCCTTCTTATCTAGCTTGAGGGGTCTCGGCAACTCTTCGGTGGTTAACATGGTGACCTTGCAGTGGTCAGAGCCACAGTCTCTGCAACGCCGGAGGCATCGGGTGATAGAAGCCTAATAGAAGGTATCGTTAATCAGGCCCTAACCTGCTTCTTGTTAGCCTCCTTCCCACAACCTACCTTGGAGCCCAATTTCAAAATAGTTAAAGGAAGGTTACACTTAGACTAAGAATTTAACTAAAACTTACGAAGATCACTGCATCTCACATAGGTCTTAGTAGTGTTGCACGGGAGCGCCCCTTCCCCCCTCGATCCCGCTCCCAATCCACACTTCGATCGGGAGCGACTTGGGAGCGAGTTGGGAGTGCGCTCCCGAAATCACTCCCGAAAAGGGAGCGATTTCGGGAGCATGCTCCCTAAAACAATTTCGCTCCCTACCTTTTCGGGAGCGTTTTGCCTTTTTTGCAATTTTTTTTTGTAGTAATGTTCGAAATGCAATTTTTTTTGAAAGAAACAAATAATTTTTGAGTGGAGCAACTTAATGATCAAGTCTAGGCCCTAGTATTGATATGCTATTCATAGTAATGTTAAATTCTTAAATGGTAATCTTCATTTTCATCCTTTTACTTAAATTTTTAACATTACCATGAAATGACTCAGGATGTTTGAGAGTGGTTCCGGCCTCATTGGATTTCATATGGAGAAAGTAGAATTTTAGATTTCATTCAAAATCCAGCAGACTTATCAGTTATTCAGGATTTCAGGATTGGGGGATTGCAATGTTTCCATTGAATTTTGTCATGTATTAGGGTATGGAACTCGTATTTAATCAAGAGCACCAATCCCTCTATGTACCTTGATGTTAGTGACATTCGTTGTCGAACTCCTCTATCATGACCCTCCTAAAAATGTACGCATCACTCAAACAAAATCTTGACTTGACATGCTATGCTTTTTCTATCTTATGTTAATGCTTAGAGGGTGATATTAATGACAAAGATCCCTATACAGATACAGAGGTAATGACAAAGATAGCTCTGGATATTAATGCTTAGAGGGTGATATTAATGACAAAGATCCTGATTTTCCAACAAGACTAAAAAATTAGACATTTCTCGTGGTGGCAAGTGGCCCAAGCATAAGAAATAGATGATAGATTTACTTCTCTTTTCTAGTTTCTAGTAGCTTTTATAACTATTGACTCTTTCATATTTATTATGATATTTTTTTAAACAATATATGAAAATTTAAGTTTGAAGTTGGCAATTATAACTCATTAGTAATGAATTATGAATATGATGCTTCATGAAAGTTGAAAGTTGTTTCATTTCATTTCATTTTATAACATTTCATTTCATGTTAGATATTATTTGTTGTAATGGCTTAGCTTACAAGTACAACTTTGGTGATCAATGATGATAAATGTTATATATTGAATTTTGAAAGCTTGAAACTTTAAGATTGATGAATCATGAGACTTAATATGTTGTATGTTACTATGTCACTAACTTGTAGACGTGGTTGATGAAGATTATAACTTCTAGATGATTGTTGTTATATGGTTCAATCTATGTTTTTTTATGTTTTTTATATCTAATTCATTATTCTACATGTTTTTGTTGACATATATGTATCAAAATATAATATATATATATATATATATATAAAATGCTCCGGGATTCGCTCCCAAACCGGGAGCTTTTGAAAATGTTGATCTCGCTCCTGTTTTCGCTCCCGCTCCCCGCTTTCGCATCTGCTCCCAGGTAACATTGGGTCTTAGCATTTGCACATCATATAGTTTAGTCAATCATTCAAGCAACGAGTCTCTATCCGGTCATTTGATTTCAGTTCATAAGAAGAAACAATCCATTAAGGCAGTGGTCTCATAATAGAAAATCTAATTTAATCATAATCTTGCTTAAATTCAACCAAGTGGCTAGGCCAGTCATCCGTGTCTCCCAAGTAAGTTGATTTCTCAACCTACTTTCTTTCACCTCATGTTGATTTCTCAACTTACTTTCTTTCACCTCATTCCATAGGGACTACCCCCCATAGCTTGCTGTTGGGAGATAGCTAGAACAGAGTTGGCGGGGATCAGAGTGACAGCCCCTGTCCTAAGCGTTGTCGTGGTGCTTGTATAATGCGGGCGACAACACTGACACATGATCTTTCATTGACCCCTTCTTTTAGTTAGGACACTTAGTGGCATAGTGTTCAAACTAGTGGCGAAATAAGCATTCGATCTTGCTCAGATCTTTCTTTTTCTTCTTGCCCTTTTGATTGGATTCGGCCTTGCCTTGGCTCTTCTTTCCCTTGGCCTTGCTTCCTTTGCCTGCCAAGGAAAAGTTCTCCTCATCCTTTGTCTTCACTGGAACTCCAGCTCTCGTCACCCTCCAGATTTCTTCTTGGACGCAGTCCCCCAAAACCTTTCCTAGTTGGAAAGATTCTCTCTACCACTAATTGCATCTTGGAAATTCTCCCAAGAATTATGAAGTTCTAGTTGTGAAAATTCCTTGAAATGCAACAACTAGAAATATTTATTCTAACTGATAAATTAACTATGCGATTTATTTTGTTAACGACAAAATAACGAAATATTCACACTGCATTTTCTTCACTAAATAAAATATTGTGGAAGCAAAAATAGGAATTGAGAAATTCTAGCACACACATAAAAATTGACACAATTATTTTTGGACAAATGTCCCCGCAAAAACCTAATGCGGGAAAACCCGTGAAACAGCTGAGGGTTTTATTATTACGCGACAGTGAATTTTGAGTACAATAAATTTGGATGCCCAAATGGCTATCCAATCAAAGAGAAATACTGTTAAAATTAGTTGAGGGAATTTACCCTCGTCTCCAAGTAATCTCGGCTCAAACTGACAACTGAAAAGCAAGTCATCCAAACCTCTGCGCAGGCCCTGCGTCACCTCTGCACAACCTGCCACACGCTTGGCCTAGTACTGATGCTAATCATGGTGTCCTACTTGCTGCTCACTAGGGAAGTGTCTCTCCTGCCTAATGGAAAATCCTCCTAGCCTATGGAAACTGAAATGTCCTCCTCTCCAGCTAAATCGAACTACCTCTTTGAGGCTCTGTACAGGCCCTGTGCTGCCTCCTAGAGAAAATAATTCGGCCTCCTCTCATTCCTCTCTGGAACTGGAAAATTTTCCTCTGGATCGCTATCCCTGCCCCTCTCTAGCCCTGCATTCCCTTACTAGCTCAAACTCGCTCGAACTACCCAAAAAAACTCGCACTGTTGTCTCTCACTCATTGTGATGTGTGTTTCTCCATCTACCCATCTACCTCTTCTTTTAATTTCCAGTTGGGAACCCAACGGTCAAGATTAAAACGTAGTCGATGGCTGAGATCATCTCCAAGTCGATCCGTGTGAGTTTCTAGAGAATTCTGACCTTTTTCTATTAATTACTATTAATTAACCAATTTTCATAAGTTAGACTTAGGAAAAATTTAAATGATGGTCAGTTAATTTAATTGAGCTATCTCTAGGTGGAATTTCCACAAATGATTTATGGGTTTTGGAGAAGTCATGTGTTTTAGCCTCTCCACAAAGTTTCGAGACTAGAACACCATCCAATGTTACAAAAACTAACAATCCCTCTTAACGAGGATGGTGTTCTCCAACTCTGTCTCCATAACATCTTCCCACGCTGTTGATGTTTGACCACTGTAGTTGCTTGTCACTATCCACCAACCACTGCATTAACTCTGATTCATTTGCTATCATCTATAGCTAAACTGTGAAAATTCATGAATGTAACACATCAGAAACCCTTACTGCATTTTTTGGTTTACTATTGCCTAATTGTTCTTTGCATTAACAAGTTATTTAAATGCATAAATATCGAATTGAACATAAATGCAACCTTCACAAATATACAGATCAACAATTGAAATAAACTGAGACAACACAAGGGACACTGTTAATTTGGACAATCGTCCCCGGAAAAACCTAATGCAGGAAAAATGGTGCAGCATATGGAGGGTTTTATTATTAAGCAGATTTTGAATACAACTAGGGTGCTAGAAATGGCTCACCCTTCAGAGAATATCCTTGGCAGCATATCTCTATCTGGAGACAGATATTCTGGCTGATCAGCGACTTAATGAACAATCCTACAGTGGCTCTGGTTGTTCCCTATGTTGGACAGCGAAAGCTGCTCCACGCACTCCTCTAGAATTGCGTCACCCTCTCTGGCTCTGCGTTAGCTAATCATCTCTCACTCTGTCCCACTGAATCACCTCAGCGCAGCTTTTGAAGCCCTATGCGTCTTCTGTGTCATCCTCTAAGGCCTCTCCATCAGCTCCTTTGACCCTCTACGTCCTCTGCACTGGCCTCCTTAGCCTCTGCATCAGTCCTTGCTACCTGTTGTCGCGCAAAGTGTCTAGGCACCGTGACAATGCTCAGAGTATGGGCTGTCACTCTCGATCCTTACTCACTCCGTTTAGACTCTCTCCTAGGCAAGTCAAGGGGGGTAGTCCCTCAGGTAAATGGACGAGAAAGCTTGTGGAACACGGGCTCTAGGAGATTTTAATGATGCACAACTTGATGAATGATTCTTGATTAACTCAGGTGAATAGATTAAACGCCACGTAAACAAGACACGACCACAAGATATAAACAATTACAGACCAGTGCCTTTAATTTGAATTAACCATAGATTAAGTAAGAAAACAAGTCGTCCAGAATAACCTTTCAATATGTGACGCATAGTGACAGTTATGAATAATTAAATATAAGATGCCCAAAACTTTATCACGCAAGATATTCTAGATTTTAAATGATTTTCATTAACTGCCCAAGATCTAGAATTAATTAATTTTCTCTTATCGCCAATATAACTTACAACATTTATCACACTAGACTATAGAAGAATCATGAAAATTTAAGATTTAACGTTTAACATCAGAAACACCAAGGAATTTAAAATTAGCATTTCAATTATTCTTTGAAGAACACTTTAATGTGAAAGATGAAAAATAAATCAAAGGGTTAATGAATCAAATTTTTAATGGGCCCACATTAAAAATTTTAGCGTTTAAGCACAAATCCCTTTATTTATTTCATTTTATTTCCTTTTTTTCTTTTCTTTTTTAAATTATGTTTTAAAGATTTTTTAATGTTTTGGATTTTTAATATTTTTTAAATTTTTAATGAATTTTTTAAATTAGAAATAGAAGAAAAAGAAAAAATAAAATAAAATCTTAGAAGGTTAGTTATTTTTTTAAGTTTTTTATATTTATTTTAGATTTTTAAATGTTTTAAATTTTTAGGATTTTTAAAAGTCTTTAGATTTTCATATATATATATATATATATATATATATATATATTTAAGTTTAGAATTTTAAATCAAAAAAAGATAAAAATCATAAATTATAAAATAAAAACGAAAACAAATCAAAAAGAAAATGGAAATCGAAAATCTAAACTAAACCAAAACTAAACGAAGCTTAAATGAAATTTGATTATTCTAAATTAAGCTAAGTCAAAGATTAATGAAACTAAAAAATATGTACATATGCTAACCTAAGTTAAAGTTTAATGAAACTAAAATTAACCAATGAATATAAACAAAATGAAATCGAATGAACTAACCCTAACACTAAAAAGGACATATAAACAAAAATAAAATATCAAAAACGTATTGTTTTTTTTGGTGTTGTATTATGCAGGTCCGGCGTCGAGATTTTGGAGATCAATTTGGAAAGGGGCTGCGAGGGGAGACCAAGGGCTCGATTATGCAGGTTAGCGAAGGCAGCACAACTCAAGTGGAGAGGCCTAAGTTGAGGGATAGACGCGGGGATAGCAGAGAAAGAGGACTGTAGCAGCGGATAAGTGAAGCGATGGCAGGGGTTAGGAACAACGGAATGGAGGAGGGAGCTATGAGGGTTTGAAGGGATCCGCGGGTGGAGCAAGACTACAGCTAGGTGAGGGAAGCTCACGCGTTGAAGGAGTTGGGAGGAGTATGAACGATGGACAACGCGATTAGACTGCGGGCCTCTCCCTTTTTTTTAATTTTTTTTATTTTCAGGGCTTGAGAGTAGCGTGAGGATTTCGGGCAGCAGAAAAGAGCAGAGATGTTTGCTGTTTGCAGTTGAAGCGTGGCTGCGAGCGAGGGTTGATGAGTGTAAGGAGAACAATGTATAGGGATGAGCAAGATAGGGATGAGAAAGTGAGGGAATGAAGAGAAGAGTCGCGGATAGAGAAGGGAAAACGCAGGGATATGGGGGTATAGCTGCCAACGAGGGTTTGAGATTTGTTTTGCAGGTAGAGCAGAGGAGAAATGGAGGGAATAGCTAAGAATTTTATTTTCTTTTGCAGGTTTAGCAGCTACGAAAACAGTGGGCAGCTGAATGAGGGTTTGGAAAGGTCACCGCTACAACAGAAAAACACAGGAAGAAACCCAAGATTTTCCAGATCTCATAAAAAATTTCAGATTTAAAACTCTTAAAATAAAAATAATTTCGAAATTCTCCAGAAAACAACAGTAAAAACAAATTCGAAATTTTTCTGCTCAGGAAAAACCAGGCAACCAATCAACCTGCAAAATGGTGGCCCAAAACTTCCACCAGAACCTCTAAATTTTTTCTAGAAATCTTAATTAAATTTTTAAATCACTCTGCTTCAGATTTCTTTGAAACCCTTATAAAATTTCCAGATTTAAAAAAAAATTAAAACTCTTGGATTGCAAAATCTCTGGACAGAAACCCTGCCAAAAATGACGCTGATGGACCTCCAGAGATCTAGATCTTACCCTCTAAGACCTATATCTGGACTCTGCCTAGCATTCAGCTTCAAATCTGCAGCTACAGGACAACAAGAAACACCCAAACGATATATACAATGACCCAAAAAACTAAAACCCAGAAAAACCCAAGTTAGAAAACTGGAGAAAATTATAGATCTATGTACATAAATAACAAATTTATCAGATCTAGGAAGTGTGAGTCTGATTCCGCTCCCAGATCTAATGATCTGAGGCTCTCAATAGCCAGATCTAATGATTTAGCACAAAAAAATTAAATTTTTTGAATTTTTAAAGGAGGTACCGAGCTCGAAACCCTTCATGCATCACCCATAAAAAATATCTTATGATAAGCCCGGGATCAAATTTAAGCTGGGCTCTTCAGAAAACACAGATCGGGAGTTGGTTGGTTCAGCCGAGAACTTCCCCGAACACCCGATGATCTAAAAAATCAAGACTTTCCTGCAAAACTCAATTTAACCATCAACATAGAGCGAGAAAACGATAATAAAATTCAAATTCAATAGAGATACCTGCTATTATATTCAAAACTTAAATTATCATTCAAACCCCAGCGACTGAGCAAGATACCTGTACTCAAATCACTCTTCAGAAAGCTACATCAATGGCTAAAAAGGAATCCGTACATGAAAATGACACATCTTACAGTATTTCCACGAAGAGTAACACCAGCAGAAATTAACCCCAAAGTCTTTCTTTATTGCTCAGAAAAAGATTACAAGAGAGCTTTTCGCTTAGTACAAGATCCAGAGATCGGATACACTGGCCGACAAATGACCTCTTATTTAAAGATAAATCCTCCAACGGCTAGTTTGAGTGATCCTTGTCAAAGCAATCTCGACCGTTGATGAGGATCAAAATTTCTTTTAATCTCATCTGTCGAAATTTTAAATATTGAGGAAATTTCGAATTTTTCAGTTAAATGTATTTTAATTAATTCAAAAATTAGATTTTTGAATTAATTTCCTTAAAATTTTGATTTTGACTTAACCCCAGGGACCAAAGGCATAAAACTTAGCAAAATAATCAATTAACCTTAGCCCTTGGACCTCTTAATATTTAATTTTTTAAAGGACCCACGAATTTTGCCTTTGGAAAATTTAAATTCACTTAGGACCTAGAATTAATCAAATTTCTGGCTTAGGATTTTAATTAATTTTGGCCAGAAAATTTAATTAATTAACCTATGAGGGGATAAATTATTTTTTTGACCCTCAAGACACTTTACATCATGATTTTTACATTTCAAGGGGAAAAACCCATTTACAAAAGACCCTCACACACTACCCAGTCCCACAACACAAATATAATCTAGCAGGTCAAGCAATTTGTAATAAAATAACTTAACCAAATAGTTAGGATTATTCCCAAATCACTTTTACATAGACTTGATCTAGAACACTAGGACTCCCCTAAGATCCCAGTGACAAAATCCATTCCGGCTTTGGGGTAAGGCTAAAGGAAAACTCTGCCGACCATCTGAGAATGGATCGGTGAGACAAAAAACCTCCCGAAATGTAGATCGTCACCAGAAAAGTAGGTTTACCTAAGTGATTACATACATGACACGGATCTGCTGAGATTATTTACATTATACACATGCAGACTGGGTTTACATTATAAGATGATCCTCAGGCTGATGATGATAACTGGATGGCGGGAACACATTGATCAGGCGCTATCGTTTTTGCAAAAAAGGGGGTGTACTACTATGGGTCATTGACACGTAGTGGTCAACATCTGGCTCTACTTGGGGACACGTTGCTGCACTGGAGGAATGTGAGAATCCAGAATCTGCATCCATGCAACACACAACAAAACATAAGTAGCGTCCATCCAAAAATCATCATATAACGTTAAGAATAGAAAAGATATAAGCTCTTCATTTATTAACTATTCTAACAACTTGAAAAACTAAATCTAACTACAAAATGAAATATTGAAATAACAGGGCATAAGGTTAGAAATACAATACAAAGATGCCCCATGGCATTAGATGCGTTCAGTATAGTGCATACTAATTTAAAACTAAATCAATGGCTGATATTATTTCCTAGTCGATCTATGTGAGTTTTCTAGAGAAATCCCACCTTCCTCGATTATGTTAATTAATTGTTTTCCCTAAGTTAGACTTCGAAAAAATAGAATTACTACTTAATTAAGGCATTTCTAGTTGATTTTTCCTAAAACCTTTTCTGGGTTTTGGAGTCCTAGTGTTTCTTAGCCTCTTTGACAATTGTGGAGACTAGAACACCAATTGATGCTACAAAAACTAACACTCTAGCCCTAGTCCCCTTTCTAGCTCGAACTCTACTACTGGTTAGTTCGCACTGCCCAAGGAACTCACACTGCTGGTTCTCACTCACTGTAATGTGTGTTTCTCCATCTTCCTATTGACCTCTGTTGAGTTTTCTAATTCTACCAGTTAGAAAATTAATTTGTATTATGCTAGTTTATTTCTTCTACTAGTAAATTTTGAACAAGTTATTTAAAACATTTAAATACTGAAATAAACACAATACAGTCACAACATCTACAGATCATCAGCTGAAAGAAACAAACACACAAGTGACACTGTTATTTTTTGACAAATGTCCCCAGAAAAACCCAATGCGGGAAAACCGTTGCAGCTATTCTGAGGGTTTATCATTATGCAGTATTTCCTTGAGTACAACTGGAAGCCTAACCAGCTCACCCGACAGAGAAAAATACACGGCAGCAATACCTCTATATTCAGAAACAGGTATTCAAAAAACCTGTCCCATGAAATCCTCTCCAGCACAACTGAAGCTCAGTGTTGGCCCTTCTGGCCTCTGCGTTAGCCTCCTGTTGACTTGCGTCAGCCCCAGGATCCTCTGCATCAGCCCTCTGAGGCACTGCACAGCCTCTGGGACCCTCTGCATCACTCTGGCAGCCTCTGCATGGATGACGCAGTCCCTCTAGCCTCTGCGTTGTCTCTATTGGGCTCTCCATGGCATGAACTGGTTGTGCTCTCGCTCTCCCTGCTTTTGCGCTGGTCTCTCAGTACTGTCTTTTCCTCTTTGTCCAGTACTCACTACCCCTCACTACTGATCACTGATTCACTTTTGCTTAGCAACCCCGCTCTAGCAAAATGAATGACTGATCACTCTGGTGTGTTCTCCAACTGACCCTCAAGCCTCTTCTTCTACTTTTCTCGTTGGTCCTTCAACAACTGAGATTAAATCTCTAATCAATAGCTAAGATTCAATTTGGCTTGATCCATGAATTTTGGAACCTTCTAACCCAGTTTTATATTTAATACCCATTAATATTTTATTTTTCCTAAGTTTAGACTTAGGAATTCCATTAAAAATATTAATTATTCTAATATCTCCCAAACCAGGTACAATCTGTCCAAACCATTTCCGGGTCTTGGAGATCTCGTGTGCTTTAGCCTCTCCACCAATTTTCATGGCTAGAATACATCTGATGCTACCCCAAATCAACAACCTATTCTTATAATCTCTAGTTGGGACTCCAACAACCAAGACTAAAACTTAATCGATGGCTGAGATCATCTCCAAGTCGATCCGTGTGAGTTTCTAGCGAATTTTCAACTTTCTCAATTAATTATTATTAATTAACTAGTTTTCTTAAGTTAGACTTTGGAAAATTTTAAATGATGATCAATTAATTTAGTTGAGCTATCTCTAGGTGGAATTTCTAGAAACAGTTTCTGGGTTTTGGATAACTAAATGTGTCTTAACCTCTCCACAAAGTTTAAAGACTAGAACACCATCTGATGCTACAAAAACTAACACTAGTAGCACAAGAATCACAAGGCCTTTGTCTGCTATAGTCTCGCCCACTCCAGCTAGCTCATCTTGAACTTGGAAAGGTATGTAATGATGGGCTCTCTTTTACTCACCCAGATATTTCTTAGGTTTTCCTTCAAGTGAAGTTTCCTAGCATCACTGGATCCCTCATACAAAGCTAAGATGTCTTTCCACATATTGTCCGTTGTCGTCTTCCCATGGAGATGAGGGATAATGTGGTCTTTGACCCCCTCAAGAATGATCCTCCTGGCCTTGGTGTCATTCTTGTTATGCTGGATCAACTATTGGGCATTTGTAGGTGCAATTTGTGGGTTCTTTGGAAATTCTGGCACCCCATTATCTTCCAACACCACTGAAATATGCTCCTTCAATGAGCAGAAATTAGAGGCTCCCTATAATAGTGATATGCCCTTTGTCCTTGAAATGACATGTTGCTATCCAAATACTGCTATTCAAACCCTAACGCAAGCCTACTGACTAAACTGTGCTCTTCGCTGATTGAACAATTATGGTGTCGGATTTTATAGAAAGTGTGGCTCTAATACCATGTAAATTTTCTTGAAACTTTGCAACTACTTAGATGAATTTATTGGAAAATCAAGGCAACTAAAAACTGAAACCAAGTTTAAATTTCACCAAGATATAAAGTTTCTTAACATTCAGCATGCAATGGAAAACAGTTGAGATAAAAACACATGCACACACAAATTTGACACCAATGTTTTACCTAGGAGACCCAAATGGGAAAACTTGCTTTCTTTGTTGTGGTCTTTCTATTGATTGTTCTTTGAGCAAATAAATCTTTTACAATTGAAAAAATAACCTTTGTGAAAGCTCTTGGCTTTCTTCTCACTAATCTCAGCTCCACCAATTTTTCTCAACATGTCACTACTCTCAGCCCTACCTTTTGATCTTGGCCTCCTCACACAATTGTTTTTTGTTGAAACTAGGCTTGAATTCTTGATCTTTGCTCCTCAACTAATGCGCTATATCATCAACAAAGAATCATCAATCTTTGTGCCTTCGTCCTTCTCTTGCCTTAATAGACTTTTGATGCATGCAAGAGGCCAAGTTCGAATGGTTGTTCACACTAGTGCAATGAGTTCCTTTTGCTAGTTAACTGGAGCAAGTCTCAATTACACTTTAGCTCCTAGTGAACTAGCTTGAGTTGCTCCTTGATTTCCTCTAGTTGTGAGCTGAGTTAACCGAGGACTTAACTCGTCCTCCCTTCACTTCTCTCTGAAGTCTTAACTCGTCCTAACTGAACTTGTCTCTGCAATCTTAGTTCGTGCTAACTGGACTTGTCTCAGTCACCTCATCCTTTATTGTAACTGAAGAAGACTCCAACGACTTGAAGCTCCAACACTACGCATGCAATCTAATGATGACCATTCTAGTGAATTGGAAATCAACTCATCACAACTGAAGTTTAACTTGCGAATTCACATTCATGCTAGAGAAATACAATTTGATGTCTTGACTGGTTAAGGCACAAGCCAAAAAACCTTACTTCGCTACATTTTCAATAGTCCTTGTTATGTTACAACTCCCTTGCAAGAGCTAGGGTTTCATTCAGCGGAAATGTTAATCTAACTCTAGGATTTTAAACCCTATGATTTTTACATCCAAGAATTTTAGTCTTCTATGTTAAACACTAGTTCATTTGACACCTCTTGCAAGTCCAATAGACTTTGTAATGTGTCAATTCTCCTTTCCATATCTCAGCAATCAATCAAGGATATATCATATTTAGGAAGATATTAAGGATCTCTAATAAATGTGAGATACTTTTCTCAAGAGAGCATACTTGGTCACTACTTCAACATTACTTGCAATGATACTCTCGGAAATATGTATTCTTAGTTGAACAGTGATTTTGACTTTTTCAACCCAAGGGCTTATCCTTCATCATAGTAGTAGAAATAATAAGGGTACATTAAGTTCTACAAATTACTCATCTTATTTTTGGTCTTCAGACTTGAAAAGAGGATTCGACCTCTTTGTCATGACTCATATCCAACGAACTTGCTTCATCAAAGTGTGCTTTCTTCAAATGTATATTAGTGATAATGATCCTTTTCATTGCAAAGAATAGATTCTAGGGCTGAGCATCCATATTTCATATTTGCAAAATATGTCTCATCCATTAGTACCCAAACACCCTGGCATAATCAATATTAGTAGCAAATGCAATGCATCTTGCAAGGTTCAACAAATAGTATTGATACTTCAAGAGTTTTCAAAACATCTTGCTTTTGGACACATACAAAGCAATGCCTTCAAAGAAGGGCACAAGTTCATTATATTACGCTTCAAATGTTTAGCACTTGTATATATTTCCTTAATTGGCCTTGTCTTGCTTTGAGCCACAATCCAAATTGTGAAATATTAAGATAATTTTCATGCTACAGATTAAGGGTGAATCTAACAATATAAGCATGATTGAAGGTCATTGTGAATCACATCACTCAACTTGTAGGTAAAAGGACTCCTTTAATTGTCATCATAACTTCCCTTAATGATTTCTTCAAGGATCCTTTGATGTGAGGCAACAAATTAGACCTTTGACACAGTCCTATGATCTGACTAAGGGGAAAATCATAGTCCTATTTAATCTCTTGTGAAACAACTTTAATACAAGTCAATCATATTCATTGACAAGGCTATTTAGTGATCATTTCTTCTAGATGAAGTCTAAGAACCTTTGATCCCAAACGAAATCATTGTAAGCAAAGTGAGCGATGATACATACCTTATATTCCAAGCATCAAACTTCAGACTTTTGGCAGACTTATTTATAGCTTTGCTTGGCCTCTGTATTCCTAGGCCTCATACTTATCATTGAACATCACTGTAATGTGCTTATATGGAAACAATGTCTTTAAACAATATGAATTTTTATCTTATATGAAACTTGTCATTTATACTAAAACATCATTCCTTCATTTTAGACAATATGTATTGTATCTTGTAGTCATATCATATCTTCAAGGGGAATTGGGCATGAGGTTCATAAAATGCTTCAAACTAAGACATCAGTCCAATCAAGGATTGAAAGTAGACCTTGTTTCCACTTGGGTCGGGGGCTATCACTTTGATCCCTAACCTCTCTGTTCTAGTTGTCTTCCAACAACAGGTTATAGGGGGGAGTCCCTATAGAAGAAGGAAATGAGAGACAAGTTGACAACCAACTAGTCCTAGAGACACGATTGAATAGCCTAGCTACTTGATTAATTTTAGCAAGACTTAAAGATTAAATTAGATTTGAATGTGAGACCAGTGCTTTATGGAGTCAACTTCTTGTTTATTACCAATTAGATGCCAAATAATTGGATAAACAATCGTTGCTTAGATGCTTAATTATTCTATATGAAGTGCATATCCTACAAGCTAGGTGAAATGCATAATCTTGGTTGATTTTAAGTCAGATGCTTATTCTAAATGTGTGACATTCCTCTAACTGTTTTGGAACTAGTCTCTAGAGTAGGTTGTGGGATGGAAGCCAACGGGAAGCAAACAAAGGTTTGATTAATGATACCTCCCTATTCGGTTATGATATCTTCTATGCTTATAACAATTTACTTCTTTTCTTGTTATTTCAGATTAGCAATCACATCTACATTAAGTGCAGATAGACATTAAATGATCAACAAAAAACAAGCCAAGACAAGAGACACAAGATGTGGCAGCTAGCCAAGGACAAACCCCACAATGTGTGCGGAAACCCTTTGATCAAATATTCTTTTATCTTAATAATTCAGCAGAGAGAAATAGTACAATAAATCTGATTTATATTAGTAGTAGCAAACCATAGATCAGCAGCATCAGTGTTAGCGGCTTCATCATCAAACTAGGGCAGACGATATCTCACAAACCGACCGTCGGATCGGCATGATTCCACCACCAAAAGTTGCAGCTTCCAGAGGAGGTTCAGATGAACCTACAACGCAGTTCAGATGAGGAGATCTTCTAGTCCACGCAGGTCAAACTTTACTTCTGCAGTTGCAGCTTCAGTTTCAGTAGCTTCCTTCAAACTAGGGTAGTCAATATCTTGCAAACCGTCTGTCGGATTGACTTGATTCCACCACCAAAAGTTGTGGCTTTCAGAGGAGGTTCAGATGAACCTACAACGCAGTTCATATGAGGAGATCTTCTAGTCCACGCAGGTCAAACTTTACTTCTACAGTTGCAGCTTCAGTTTCAACAGCTTCCTTCAAACTAGGGCAGTCGATATCTTGCAAACCGTCCGTCGAATTGACTTGATTCCACCACCAAAAGTTGTGGCTTTCAGAGGAGGTTCAGATGAACCTACAATGCAGTTCATATGAGGAGATCTTCTAGTCCATGCAGGTCAAACTTTGGATCTGCAGTTGCAGCTCCAGGTTCAACAGCTTCCGGCTTCACATGTGTGAGAGAGAGACCCTTTTCTGCGTAGTAGAGAAGAGACTCTTTTATATGCAGTAGATGAGTGAGAGATGTGATGAGATGAGTGAGTCCAAATGAGGAAAAGTTCTCCTATATTTATACACAATGTTGGTGATTGAATAGATGCGACTTTTGGGCTTCTGAGCCTACATGAGTTGTAGGTCGGCTTGATAATAATTCCATAATCAAAATAAATTCATATCTCCATGAATACTTATTGGAATTGGATGATCTTTATATCAATCCTACACCTCTCGACGAGAGGAATCTAATAAAAGTATTATCAGCCATGAATAAGATGACCCACATGAAGTTTGGCCCTAGTTGCCAATTTTAACACTCCCGCTGTGTTCCAACCACCCGATGCCTTCGGCATTGTAGAGACTGTGGCTCTGACGATTGCAAGGTCACCGTATTAACCACTAAAGAGGTGTTAAGTCCCTCAAGCTAAATGGAGGAAGGGTGGCCCTAAAAGTCTATCAACCAAGCTTATCCTTGGAGGTAAAGTATTATGTGCAAGACTAAATTGGAATTAGATGCAATGATTATGAGTGAGTCTTGAGTTAAGATTGCTTATGTGATTCAAGTACTTGATGTTGATTATCTTATAACAATATTAAAAAAAACCTTAAACAAGACCAAGTGCTCAATGATACAAGTGCCAACAATAAACAAGAAATCTTCACACAAATATATTGACCAACAAGTGATAATAATGATGGAAATTTAGGAAACTTAGAGCACTTATCCACTTAACAATTAGCCAATGATTTCCAATACAAGATGCCAATAACAATTACTTGAGACAATTAGAAATTTTCCAAGATATGCCAATGATGATTCCACAACAAGAATATCAATGATCTTATGCCAATATTACTTAATGCCAACAATCAAGAGATGTCCGATTAGATTAGAAGCAAGAGTACTTAGGATTTTAATACCAACAAGAAAGATAATATCATAGCACTATTCACCAAGGTTCCTATGTCAATTTGAATGATGGAAACAATTATACTTCAAAGATGAGATGTAACTTAGATCTTTCAACATCCAATGAATTCTTAAATTATTTTACGTAGGCAAACAAGATCATTAGATTATGTGCTTTGGGAGTGAACTTAGTGCAAACTTAATGACTCTTAGAGATTATGATCAAGCTTACAAGAGACAAGCAAATTTTAGATTCCAATGTTTAGCAACCTTCTTCACAATAGCACTTAGAACCATGAAAGCAAGTAGAATGTAATGCAATGAGACCACTTATGTAACTTGTATTCCAATGTCAAGTTAGATTTATGACAACAGTAAGTAAAACCACTGTAGACCCTCTTTTAGGTGCACAATGATGAGCATATTGTTGAAATTTCTAAGTCTAACACGTTAGAAATCCCTACTGCATTATCTTGTTTTTTTCACCTACTTGTTTATTCCATTGACAAGTTATTTATACATATATATACTGAAAATAAACACAAATGCAGTCTTAACTCATATACAGATCAGCGACTGAAATACTAGACAAACACACAAGGGATACCATTATTTTTGGACAATCATCCCCGGAAAAACCCAATGCGCGAAAACTAGTGCAGAAGTTGTAATATCCCTTTTCAGGGATATCCCTCAAACACAAGTAAACTCCAACCAGAGATGGATTGGGAGGGCGTTTACCAGATATGTCGCCTCTGAAAAGAGGACGAGATCTGGAGGCTACCTGGCCCTTTCCAGACTCTGTCTAAGAGTATAGGAGAAAAACACACAAGTGGTATAGTAGCCGGGAAGCTCAAAGAGATAAAAATAACAGTAGTGCAACATACAATAATGTATACATGGAATATAAGCAGATACTCAAGAAATGCAGAGAGAAATGCTAAGCCATTTTATTATACTGAGTAATGGAAAGAGTACAAGAGGTGATCAGAAAGATAGCACCTCGACTTGCACAAGGCAAGTGAAGAAATACACTCAAAATGGTAAGGAAATGGCCTCTCTCTGAACTGCGTCCAAGCTGCCGGAGAACTATTGTGCTGCTGCTACTGCTGGAATCAAGTGAGGATTTGGGGTTGTTCCCCTCCTCAGAAAATGCTGAAACTCTGGAATCAACTTCTGCTCAATAGACCTAGAAAAGCCCAGAAAGCTTTTCTAAAATAGCCGACCCCCGAAAATCACCCCCTTGAGGATCTACACTATCCCTCAAGGCTCTACGCTGCCACTAAAGATAATCCTCCAAAACTTTGCCCGAGACTCTGCCAAAATCCTCCAATATGCAAGGGCTGATCCCTTGCTTAATCTCCAAGCTCAAATCCTCCACATAAACCCAATCCGGAGCTCCTACCAAAAGAGATGGCGTCCTCCTCTCTCGAGACTGTGCAGTCATCAAAATGCTCAGTTCTTCCTCAACTCCAAGGATCGATCCTCCTGCAAATACTGATGAAACTACCTTGCTCGAGCAGGCACTTGAAGTCCCCCAGGGCTAAGGGTGAGATCTTCGAACGGAGACACTCAATGCACTAAACAGTGCTGCAGACAGGCTAAACAGCTAGCATGCTCTAAGTCAAAGTGACTAGCTCAAATGCAACATAATCGAATGCCCAAAATGAGGAGGCTCCTCTCTCCTTTATAGTGTTGGTCTCTCTCAAAACTCTAAGGCCCACCTCCTCCAACGTAGCCTCTCTCTTGCCACGTGCTTCTCTCCATCTGCGCAGTCCCTCCAAGTGTCTACGTGGGCCCCCTTCTCTACGTGGTCCTTTGGCCCCCTTGGCTCCCCTTTTAAGTTACAACGTTGTGCTACTAGGGAGTGACTTTATTCAACAAGTGAGTTATGTCCCCCTTTCCTCACCTTTTTATTTATACATAACTATAGAAGGCAAAATTGAGCAAAATCGAATATTCCAATTAACCATGGCTAATTAGGAATATTACAGTCTCCCCCGGCAAAATGTTGCTTGTCCTCAACCAACTGAAGTGATGGATGCTGCAAAATTTTGTCACTCTCCCAAGTGGCATCCTCATCCGGTAAATTCTTCCACCTCACCAAGAATTCCCGGACCGTCCTGCTCCACAACTGCCTCTCCCTGGTACCAATAATAGCCTCTGGCTGCAACACCAAATGCCCCTCATCATCCATGGGTGGTAGCTCATTTTTCACTGTCCCCTGCTGTCCCAATGCCTTCTTCAGGCATGATACATGAAAAACGTTATGAATCTTGTTGCCTTGGGGCAGCTCCAACTCATACGCAACCTGTCCAATCCTGTGTATCACCCTGTATGGCCCATAAAAGCGAGGCTTGAGCTTCTCAGCCCCCTTCTACTTCAGTGACGACTGTCGGTATGCCTGTAATCATAGGTAGACCAAGTCCCCTACGTCAAACTGTCTCTCCACCTGACCCCTGTCAACATATAGCTTCTGCTGGTTCTGCGCTGTAGCCATATTATCCTCGAGAGCTCGGAGAATATCCTGACTCTCTTGGATCCAAATCTTGGCTCTCGAAGCCTTGCTAGCACCAAACATCACGTTAGCAAAAGATAAAGGATGATATCCATACAAAGCATAGAATGGTGACATACCAATGGACATGTGATGTGTAGTGTTGTAGCAGTACTCCCCTAGATGCAACCACTGCTCGTTGCTGCCCAGTGACATAGTTACGCAAGTAGCCCTCCAACCACTTGTTAACTATCTCTATCTGCCCGTCCGTCTGTGGGTGATAACTGGTACTTGGTGTCAACTCCGTCCCCACCAACCAGAAAAGCTCCTGCCAAAACCTGCCCATGAAACGGGTGTCCCTGTCACTGGTGATGGTCTTAAGAAGATCATGTAGCCTGAAGACCTCTCTGAATAACAGCTCGTCCACCTGCGCTACTGTGTAGTGTGCGGATATGGCGAAAAAATGTGCGTACTTTGTCAGTTGATCAACAACGACAAAGATACAATCCTTGCCCTGTACCATGGGCAACCCTGTGATGAAGTCCATCGAAATACACTCCCATTTCCCCTCCGGAATGGGAAGAGGCTGCAATAATCCTGCGGGATGGCTCATCTCCCCCTTGTTCCTCTGGCAAATATCGCACTCTCGGATATGCTGGAGTACGTCCTCCTTGAGGCCCTTCCATGAGAACCTCTCTCTAATGGCCCTGTAGGTTTTGGTAAACCCCTGATGGCCGGCCAATGGTGAATCATGTGATGCCTGAAGTATCTTCTTCTTGAGCTAAGATCCCTCAGTCAAGAAGATTCGGTCCCTGTAGTAGATGATTTCATCGACCACCCTATACTTGTCATCCGCCACCTGCCCATCCAGAACCTCACATGCCAATTTGTCCTTGGAGTACTCTGCTAAGAGTCGAGCCCTCTAGTCTGTGTCCAAGCTTATAAGAGACAACGTGGCTGGTCTACGTAAAAGGGCATCTGCTACCACGTTGTTCTTACCCTTGACATACTCAATGTCAAAGTCATATGCTTGGATCTTACTAATCCACTTCTGCTGCCTCTCCTGTAACTATTTCTACGCCAAAAAGAACCTGAGGCTGTTGTGATCAGTCCTCACCTTGAACCTATTACCCACTAAATATTGTTGGAACTTGGCCAATGCATGCATAATGGCCAGCAATTCCTTGTCGTATATAGAATACAACCTCTCGTGTGGAAGGAGCTTCCGGCTCTCAAAGGCTATAGGGTGACCTCCCTGCATCAACACTGCATCGATCCCCTCTCCCGACGCATCACACTCCAAAACAAATGGCTACGAAAAATCCGGCAATGCAAGCACTGGGCAGCTGCTCATAACCTCCTTGAGCCTGTCAAAGGCTCACTGCGTTGTATCCGACCAACTGAATGCCCCCTTCCTCGTCAGATCTGTCAGGGGTGCAGCAAGTTGTGAGAAACTCTTGACGAACTTCCGGTAGTAAGTACAAATGCCAATGAATCCCCGAAGTTCTGTCACATTCCTCGGCTCCGGCCAATCTCTGATGGCCCTAATCTTCTCCTCGTGGACTCTCACTCCGTCCACCCCTATGATGTGTCCCAAGTACAACATCTCCGTCAACCCAAACTCGCACTTGGAGAGCTTGGCATAGAACTGTTGCTCCTTCAAGATGCGCAACACTGTCTCAATGTGCTAGAGATGCTCCCCCCAAGTCCTGCTGTAAATGAGGATATCATCAAAGAACACCAACACAAACTTCCTTGAGTGACTACGGAAGGTGTGATTCATGCAAGACTAGAATGTAGTTGGGGCGTTGGTTAGCGTGAAGGGCATCACCAAAAACTCAAAGTGCCCATAGTGACACCTGAAGGCAGTCTTGGGAATGTCCTGCTCCCTCACGCGAATCTGATGGTACCCAGATCTCAAATCAATCTTTGAGAAGAACTATGCTCCTCTCAACTCATCCATCAACTCATCGATCCTGGGTATGGGGTACCTGTTCTTCAGGTTCTTGTTCAGGGCCCTGTAGTTAATGCACATCCTCAATGTGTCGTCCTTCTTCTTCACCAACACCACGAAAGAAGCAAAAGGACTCGTGCTTGGCCGAATGTGCCCAAGAGCCAGCAACTCTTGAATGGCCCGCTCAATCTCATCCCGATAGGCCTTGGGATGCCTATAGGGGGTAGTAATCACTGCCTGTATTCCCTGCTCAAGCTCAATGGTGTGCTCAAACCCCTGGTTTGGTGGCTGTCCCGGCGGAATCTCCTCAAACACTGTGGCATACTGGTCAAGGATGGACTGTATCTCTGGGTGCACCGTGTGTCCTGTAGTCCCTGCCGCTGATGCACGCAGCTCCACTGCCCACTCTATGTCTCCCTTTCGGAAGACTACCTCCATCCGATGAGTCGAAACAGTCTGAGGCGGATATGTGTGTTGTCCCCAAATCTTTTCATGCCTCCCTATCTTCTCATCATCTCACTCCATCTCTAGGGCCTTCCAATCTGTCGTGACCTTCCCTAGAGTGATAAGCCATTGAACACCCAGTATCATGTTGGTGTCCGGAATATTGACCACGAAAAAGTGGTCAGTCAGTTTGTAGGTGCCCATCATCACTAATAACTCTGGGACATAACGAGCACACACCATGGTCTGATCTCCTGGGACCAAAACTGAAAATCCATCAAAGCTCTCTGTCTGTATACCTCTCCGCTCAACCATCTATGCATCAATGAAGTTGTGGGTTGCCCCACTATCAACTAAAACTGATACTTGTTGGCCGCGTACTGTCCCCCGTACGCGCAGCGTCAAATACTTGGGAACTCCTCGCAATACTGCAAGGGCCCCTCCGGTAGGTGCAAAAACTGCACCACCTGCTGCTGGTGGTGGAGGTGGCAAAGGATCCTGCGTGGCATGACTATCTTCGGCCTCCACATCATCCTCCTCATCCTCTTCCTCGCAGCTCTTGGAGAAGATCTCAATAAAATGTGCTTTGCCAGCAGCACATCTATGTCTCGGTGCCCACGGCTCCTCTGACAGGTAAAGCACAACCGCTTCTTCTTCAGCTCCCTCCTGGCATCATCATCAATTTGTGCTCGTCTTGGATTCCCTTTGGAGGCGGAATCCTCACATCCTTCCCCTTAGGTTGGAAAGCCTGCCTCTGGGGGTAAGGTGTTCGGGTCCTGGGTAAGGCATCTTGTAAGTCCCAGGTCCTGCTAATAGCATCCTGGAGTGTGGCTGGTCTAGTGGATCTGACTAGACCCCGAAGTGGCTCTGCTAACCCCTCAACAAACATGTAGATCATCCGTGTCGCAGATAGATCTGGCACCATCACTGAAACCCTCAAGAAGTTTGCAATGTAGGTCTTTGGGCTCCCGGTCTGTTTGAGCCTCGTCAGCTCAACAAAGTACTGTTCCGGATCCCTCCGGTCAAACCTCTCTATCAATCTCCTGGTGAACTCGGCATATGTCGTCACTGTGGAGTGTCCGAGTGTAACCATCCCATGGAACCACCAGTCCTAGGCCTCACCATCCAAATGTAATTTCGCCACCTTGATGGCCTCTGTCTCCGACATCTGGTTAAGCTAGAAATAGATGTCCAGCTTCTCCACCCAAGACTTTGCCGAACTGTTTGATGAACCATCAAACGTAGGCAAGTGGAATCTACTAGCTGTGCGGTGGGTGTCTCCATCATGATAATGCCGGTATCCCCTGTGATGGTTGCGGGGTCTACTATCCCGCTGGAGCTGAACAAAGTCTCTGAATGAGAGAGCATCCCTGAACTCCTGCCCATAGGCCTGGTACTCTGCAAAATAATTGCCCATATGACTGGGCTCTGCCTCTTGCTGGGCTCCGGCTCCCATGTCTGCTCCTAGAAAAGTGGGCATAGTAGAGCGGTAGGGGCATGTGAGGCCATCTGCTGAGTAGTATCACGCTGAGTGGCACCCTGATCTGGCAAATGGTGGGATGTACCTGATCCCTCACCAACCTGGAAAACCCATGGGTTCTCACGCTGTCTAGCCTCCACTGCCGTGAATCTCTGCTCCATCACCTCGATCTGCCTTGACAGATACTACACTGATTTGAGGAGCATGTCCGCAAATCTCTTCCTGTCCTCATCTGCCATCGGATCCTCTTGCTCTGTGTCCACCACAGGCTCCTCCTATTCCGTGTTCACCACAGGCTCCTCCTATTCTCTAGCTCGAAATGATAACGCAGGCCCTCTGCGTCACTCCTCTGTTGCCTTCTGCTTAGGAGCAGATCTGTCTCTCGGGACAGCTACTACTGCTGCAAATTTCCGATATCTGTTGGTTCCTTCAATCATCCTGTGATTTGCAACGCTCTGATACCATGTTGAAATTTTTAAGTCTGTCACGTTAAAAATCCCTACTGCATTATCTGGTTTATTTCACCTACTTGTTTATTCCATTAAAAAGTTATTTATACATATAAATACTAAAAATAAACACAAATGCATCTTTAACTCGTATACAGATCAGAAACTGAAATATTAGACAAACACACAAGGGTTACCGTTATTTTTGGACAATTGTCCCCAGAAAAACCGGTGCAGCAGTTCTGAGGGTTTTATTATTATGCAAATTTCTTAAGTACAACTAGGGTGCCGAACTGGCTCACCCAACAGAGATTGTTACATGACAGTAATACTTTTTCTTGAAGACAGATATTCAGCCTCTCAGCTCTAGTTTTCCCCACGAAAATCCTTCTGGCGCTTCTCCTACGCTGTGCATCAGCGCTTCTAGCCTCAGCGTATCTCTTGAACCCTATGCGTCAGCCTTCTCCCTCTCTGCGCCAATTCTCTGGCCTTCTGCATCACCCACGCAGGGCCCTCGACGTCTGCGCAGTCTCTAGTTGCCTTTACGTGGCTCCTGCTGCCTTTGCGTCAGCCTCTTCAGTCACTGAGCTGACCCTTAGGCACTATCTCTACCTCTCTACTATGTACTCACTGCCCCTCACTGCAACAAATCACTTGTTCGAATTTTCTCAGCAAGCCCTGCTCTAAAAAATCGAACTAATTGATCAATCTTTGGTGTATCTCCAACTGACCTTCAAGCCTCCTAGTATACTTTTCATGTTGAGTCTTCAACGGCCTAGATGAAGTCTCTAATCAACGGTTAAGATTAAATTTGGCTTGATCCATGTCATTTAGAATATCCTCACCCAGTTTTATATTAATACCCATTAATATTTTAATTTTCATAGGTTTAGACTTAGGAACCCCATTAAAATTATTAATTATTTTAATATCTCTCTAAACGGTTGGAATTTCCCCAAACCATTTCTGAGTCTTGGAGATCTCATGTGCTATAGCCTCTCCACCAAGTTTCATGGCTAGAACACATCCGATGCTACCCCAAATCAACACATATACTAGCCAAATATGAGCAATGAGAACCCAAAAGTCACACTAAACTTGACAATATGAAATCTTAAATATTTTAGGCCTCTTATGATGCAATTTTCAGTGTTATATCTGATCTGATTAGACCTATTATGCAGAGATATCAGTCAATGAAATATGTGAAGTTCACTTAAACAAGATTAGCCCAAGTCATGCCGTGGATTACTTAATATGTTAGACAATTTATGAATTGATTTTAGGCTAGTTTAGATTGTTCTTTATCACTGTTATGAATTATTTAACTTGCTGAAGTAAAACAGTAAAATGAGCAAGGGTTTAGAGGTCAAACCAAAAGCCTTAGGCCTTGAAGATCACTTGCCCAACTTGTCCAAATTTTCTTCAATGGCTGGAACACCTTCAAACACCAATTCTTGTGCCAAATACCTCTGTAAAACACACCAAAATTCAGTCCAGAAATCAAATGACCAATCAGAGATGGGGAGAGGGAAACTGGGGCAAGGAAGAGGATGGATGAGGGGGCAGCAAGCCTCCTAGAGGCTGCAGCTAAGGCTAAAGGCCTAGACAGGCCTGCGACACAAGGGAATGAGCCATAAGGGGATCACAACAGGCCCAAGAGGGCTGCCACTATTTAATGGCCAAACCGAAATTTTATTTCTAAATTCCAATACAATTTAATGAGGAAACCCAAATTAAATTTCAAAATTCTACTAGAATATACCAGCTGTAATTTATCAATTAAATTCATAGATACATACTTGACTTTCGTGTTTGACGTCGATTCCAAGCTATTGTAGCACCAAATTTGTTCCCATTACAAAATGACCAAAACTCCTTGCCAAACTGAGTACAATCTCGGTACCCAGCTCCAAAGTATCTCAAATTTGAAGTACTTTGGCCCCCGTGCACAAAATTTCAAGAACAATTAAGCTCAATTTCCCTTTGTCAGTGACTCTGTTAGAAATTCCTACTGTCTCTGTAAAACTCCATAAATAATTCCCCCTATTGCGGCCTCCTCGACTTCCTTATATGCTCAATCCCACTGTCTCAATCTCTCCACCGCCCATGCATACAATCTTTTCGACTCCTCTCCATTACTTGCCACCTACAATATCTTTTACGACTTTTAGTCTCACTGTCTTCCTTGTGTTAATATACATATTATGTGACTCATGGATTTGGGTTGCTGCCTTTTGTTGACATTTTTTGTATTACTTTTCTTTTGATTGTATAAGTTCTATATTATAGTTTCCGTTTAGTTAATATAATATTTTTGTGAATATGTTAATTAATTTGTCTTTTTTAATTTAATTAAATTGTTTTATCTATAGATTTTAATAATTCACTTTTTTTAACATCTAAATAAATTATTTTATTTACTTTAATTAAATTATAAATCAAATAAATTTAATTTATATTTTATTATTTTTGTTTTCTATATATATATATATGGGTGGTATATATCAAAGTCTTCACTCGATATATTTATTATATTATGGTGAGTTAAGAATTTACTTTGATAATTGATTTATTAACCTAAGCATAGATATTTTCCAAATTTTAGCCAATATGTATACTAGTGCAATACATGTGGTTCATGCATATGTAACTATCATATGGATGCCACACATGTATGCCAATATTCACATTTTGTTGTAATTGTAGTTGGGTCATTACACGTTAGGCTTGAGGAAGGGAGGCTGAGAGGGCTAGGCCTTACAGCCAAGCCTAAAAAGACCTCAAATGACCATGGCAAGGGAGATAAGGGCAGGGTGAGGCCTAATTAGGCCTGCAAGTAGCCTTGGAGGCTAGAGAAAGGGTGATGCAGGGGGCTCTAGGGCCATGACCAAGGCTAAGGAGGGTAGATGACTAGGTTGGAGGATGACGCTGGGCCTAGGAGGCCTGAAAATTTTGAAACCCTCACCCAAAAAATTGTTTTACTTCAGATCTTCAATTTTACAACAAAATTCCTCAACAGTGGCCTTGCAAAAATTCTAGAGACTAGATCTTACTCTCAAATGTCTAGATCTAGCTCTAATCCAACAAATTTTCTTTGATCTCACTTGCATAAATAAAATTACAAGTGCCCAAAATCCCAATATATACAAAAAATTTCAAAACCCCAACTGCAAACAAGGGTTAGAAAATAAAATTTATTTACAAAAAATTATTATACAAAATCTATTTATAAATATACAAGTATACAATGCTTGAAAGATTTTTAAGGAATATTTTTTTTTATGATAATTTGACAATGGCTTGATGGGGTTCGAAAATAAATGGTAACCATAGCCTTAGCAAAGTAAGAAAATTACATAAAATATTCAAAGTCAAAACAAGGTTGGCCTATGCCCACTGTTTGTGAACTTGGAGCCCAAGTGTCACACCCCTACACCTGCGGTGATCTTCCAACCGCTTGTAGCGAGGTGCGGCACCACCGAACGCTTTCTTTTTAACAATACTAATGTTTATGGGCTACGCCTATTCCAACATAGACTTACTTAACTTGTGTTCTTACAACCGAATAAAATGTTATCCTTTATACTTCAACAAGGAACATTCTCATTCATTAACCATCAACAATAAACCGAGAACAATACAAGTAGAAAGGGAGGGGCAACTCCCCGAACAGTCTTCCCAACAATAATATTATGTCAAGAATATCCGATTTTACAACAAGTGTGTCAAGCCTCACACTTAACCAGATTTTACAAAAGACAGGCCACCTGCCTTTTACAACATTTCATGCACCCTTGTACAAGAGAGAGTGCTCACCCGAGCCACTCAACCTCCTTACAAAAACCTGCATAAAACCGTGTACAAGAATCCACTCGCAATGGCACTCTTTGCCAACCTTCACCCAAGATAAACTGCGCACTTCCTTCAAGCCTAATGCGCATGAGATATGCGCATTTACCTACCTAAGACTGCGCACTCCTTTACCCCTTTATGCGAAGGCTTGAGCAAATGTTTCTTGTCTTAATGGGCTCTCATGCTCATGTATATATACGTTCCATACTTTGGATATAATCTTGGGCCGACATGTATAATAACATGAAGCCCCCACGTTATATCTTTATGGTATTTGACTTTATTATATTTTATTCTCCACGTTCACCATGTATAAACCTTCTTATACTTCTTTCACATGGCTTGATTATATTATATTTTATTTCCACATATATATAAACTCCATATTACATAGTTTTAACTTGTCGCATATGTGCTCCACACTTAGTCGTATTATGTGTTCACATTATCGTCACATTTTATGTCACATGTGTCGTCGCAAACTGTCGTTCAGCGCGCCCGTGCATCCGCCCGCGCGCCCGCCCGTGCCCGTGCACGATCGCCCGCCCGGCGCCCGTCGCACCCGCAACCGGAGGTCCTTACATTCTCCTCCACCTGAAATCGTTGTCGTCCTCGACAACATACCATCTCGGTAGCTCTCCACCAAGATCATCATCATTCAGGATGTCGACCTTTCTACACAAGGCAAACATCCTTGCAACATATGTAGAGACTCTTTCTCCACTATGTCTCGGCCTAGTGACCACTGCCACCAAGCTCACCATCCATAATCCATGCTCAGGTCCATGGAAACTCCATCCATCTCATCTGCAACATGTTGTCCATATCAAACCGACTCTTGATGTGCCCCATTCAGGTCCATGAAGCTCTCTCCATCATCTGCAATGTGCCACCCTCAAGTCTGCCATCGAAACAAGTATGCACTTGTCTCACCTATCCATGTGCTACCCATGATCCTTGATCAAATCAGCTCCCATGTATAGAAAGTCGTTGAGTCTCGGCTCAACCCATGCTCAAGTGTATCACCAAAGCATCATCATCATCATTGTAACTCCATCACTCCAAAGTGTCTCATCGATCCTCCACATCAAGTCACTCTTCCAAGCCATGCCCATACATGTACTTTGAAAGTATGCATCCCATACTGCATCAAAGTCATCTGACCTCAGCTCCTCAATGCATCAGATCTTCTAAGTCCACCGTACATGAAGTCCCTAAAAGTCACAACAATCTCATGTCATCATGAGCTCCATAAGCCATCCCTCAACCAACACCTCAGCAAGCATACAATATGCCTCAGCTCCCCATGTAGTAGGAATGCTCCATAGTTGCTCACAACTCCATCCGAGTAATCAACTCTCGATGTGCCCCATTCAGGTCCATGAAGTCCTCTTCATCATCTGCAATGTGCCATCCTCGAGTCTCCACTCTTATCAACTCTTGATGTGCCCCATTCAGGTCCATGAAGCCCTCTTCATCATCTGCAATGTGCCATCCTCAAGTCTCCAACCTGATGTCCATGACTATGTTGTCCAGGTAGTCCAACCAAGTAGACCTACCACAACAATCGGTCATCCTCATCTAAGCTGCTATCTTCGGTTTAGTGAACTCGGTCACCCAACCATCCCATCATTGCATCATCATGTCATGAGTCCCTCCACCATAGCTCCTCCACCAAAGTGTCCATCAAGACTATCTCTTGGTCTCGGCCATGAGAAGTCCACCCAAAACATCACAAGTGTGTGCCCTCCTCAATCTGTCCATGAGTCATGCCGGGCACTTAGCCAATTCTTCATGTGGCTAAAGCATGACTCATCCTTCCACAACGATCATCAAGTTCCACCCTTGTCCCGGGTCCTTACACCTTCCATCACAAGGTCACAAGTAACCTCAACAAGCTTTTCAACAACTGACAATCCTTGTTCATCATCATGAGGCTCCTCCTCATTCAACCATGTTGGAAAACTGCACGATCCTGGCTTAACTTGATCATCCTCAAGTTCATCCTCCATCGTAGTCATGTCTGCAACATCTTCAATCATCACGGCTTCCTCTTCCTTGTTGTCACAACTTGCAACTTCATCTTGCTCCATTGTCCAACCGAGTTGAAGAAGCTCTTTCTCAACATCCTTCTCCAAGGCTTCAAGTTCTTCACGGATTCGGGGCCTCTCTTGCTTCAACCTCTTCAACCTGTCCAAGGTAACCAAGAGCTTCCTTCTTCCTACTTCCAAGCTTGCCATACCTTATTGTCAATCTTCCAAGTGTTCTCACACTTGCTTCACCAGCTCTGACCGAGCTCCGATACCAACTGTCATGCCCCTACACCTGCGGTGATCTTCCAACCGCTTGTAGCGAGGTGCGGCACCACCGAACGCTTTCTTTTTAACAATACTAACGTTTATGGGCTACGCCTATTCCAACATAGACTTACTTAACTTGTGTTCTTATAACCGAATAAAATGTTATCCTTTATACTTCAACAAGGAACATTCTCATTCATTAACCATCAACAATAAACCGAGAACAATACAAGTAGAAAGGGAGGGGCAACTCCCTGAACAGTCTTCCCAACAATAATATTATGTCAAGAATATCCGATTTTACAACAAGTGTGTCAAGCCTCACACTTAACCAGATTTTACAAAAGACAGGCCACCTGCCTTTTACAACATTTCATGCACCCTTGTACAAGAGAGAGTGCTCACCCGAGCCACTCAACCTCCTTACAAAAACCTGCATAAAACCGTGTACAAGAATCCACTCGCAATGGCACTCTTTGCCAACCTTCACCCAAGATAAATTGCGCACTCCTTCAAGCCTAATGCGCATGAGATATGCGCATTTACCTACCTAAGACTGCGCACTCCTTTACCCCTTTATGCGAAGGCTTGAGCGAATGTTTCTTGTCTTAATGAGCTCTCATGCTCATGTATATATACGCTCCATACTTTGGATATAATCTTGGGCCGACATGTATAATAACATGAAGCCCCCCACGTTATATCTTTATGGTATTTGACTTTAAGTTTATTATATTTTATTCTCCACGTTCACCATGTATAAACCTTCGTATACTTCTTTCACATGGCTTGATTATATTATATTTTATTTCCACATATATATAAACTCCATATTACATAGTTTTAACTTGTCGCATATGTGCTCCACATTTAGTCGTATTATGTGTTCACATTATCGTCACATTTTATGTCACATGTGTCGTCGCAAACTGTTGTTCGGCGCGCCCGTGCATCCGCCTGCGCGCCCGCCCGTGCCCGTGCACGATCGCCCGCCCGACGCCTGTCGCACCCGCAACCGAAGGTCCTTACACCAAGGGTCGGGGAACCTGCAAACTCTATATATTTTCTTAAGAAATCGTTAGAACATACAATGAATCAAATCACCTAAGATAAGCTCAAAAATTACCAATAGAATGTTCTTATCATCTACAAATGAAATAACGATTCAAATAATATTGAAGAACAATATAGGAAAGCGCATACCACAGATCAATGAGACAAAGACACCATGAACTCTACCCCAAAGTCTTTTATTATGAGATTCAAATGTTCCCAACAGAACAATGGATTCACACTAACATTTACAAAATTACATCTGACCAAAGAACAAGATCATCATAAGATGTCTAATAGAAGCAAAATGCCTTCTATTTATAGAGAAATTCCTTCAAGTGGAAAATAACGACTAGTTGGCTTGATTCTCGTCAAAATAATCTCAACCGTTGATAATCCTTGATCAAATTTTAATTTTTTCTATCGAAAATAATTATTTTTGAGGAATTTTTGAATTTCTCATTAAAACCTTTTTTTATTAGCTCAAAAATAATTATTTTGAGCTAATTTCCTTAAAAAAATTGATTTTGACTTAACCACCAAGGTCCAAGGGTCCAATTTTTCTTGAAATTTCCGATATTCTATTGGTGAGGGCTTCCAAAAGTTCATTTCTTTTAGACCTATGAATTTTTCCATTTGGAGAAATTAATTTCTCTAACATTTTAATTTTGACTCTAAATTAATTAATTTTTTAGCTTAGGATTAATTTTATTTTTGTCAGAAAAATTAATTAATTGCCTCATGAGGGGATTAATTAGTTTTTCACCCTAAAATATTTTAGCAATGGTGTCTAAGTTTGAGGGACCACGCACTAGAATATTTTTTACATAAGATTTTACGAATTCAACCCTCAAAGGGGGAATACCCATTCATTAGAGACCCTCAAAAAACATACCCAATTTTGCGACACAATATGATCTAGTAGACCAAGTGATTTGTAATAAAATAATTTAGCCAATCAGATTAAATTATTCCCGAATCACTTTTACAATATACTCTACTAAAACACTAGGACTCACCTATGACTTGGACGATAAATTCCGCCCTAGCTTTGGGGTGAGGCTACAGGGAAAAACTCTATTGATCATCCATGTTTAGAAACACAGATAATTAGTGAAACGAAAAACCTCCTAGGATGAATTTGTCGCCAAAATCACAATCTTACCTAGGTTGTTACATAATTAAACAGTCATACTAGCATCATTTACATTAAAAACTTGCAGAATGGGTTTACAATGACATGGCAGACTGTTGGCTGATGATTCTGACTTTGAAAAAATTGCTTGAAGTCTTTGGATCATGCTTCCTTGGAATGTTGAAAAAATGGGTGCAACAAACCTCATGCACTAAGTGTTAGTTTGTGTAGCTCGGACAAGTGTTCTAGTCTCAAATTATGTCCATGAGGCTAGGGAACACATTTTCTTCAATACCCAGAAAAGGTTTCGCAAGAAAAGGCCTTGATTACAATTAATTAGCTAGTTAATTAATTTTCCTAACTTAGGGAAAGAGCTTAATTAATCAGTGTTAATTGGGGTAAATCAATTTTCCTTGATGGGGTCAAGATGGGGTCAAGATGATCTTAGCCATCGATTGAGATTAGATCATGGTCGTTGATTCATCAATGAGAGATTATAAGAGGAAATCGATGGGCATTTGGAGAACACATTGAGACACAAATTTGCAGTGAGGTCAAAGGTGCAAAGGCAGCACAAGGACATCAGTAGCAGGGGTTTCAGCAAAGATCAAAGATCAAAGTTCCAGAGAAAAAATATTCACAGTGATTTCCAGTTTCTTTATGACAGAGGGAGATCGATTTTCTACAGAGAGGTTGAATTTCCCAACTAGTGCGAATTGATCAGAGAGGCCGAGCTGTCAGAGGAAGGACGAGATTTCCCAGAGGAGGTCAATTTGACTAAGGGAATTCTATTTTGCTAGTAGAATTTGATTTTCCAGTGGAGGACGTGATATTTAGCCAGGAGGTGTGAATTGCCAGAGAGGCTGAATTATTCTACCAGGGCCGCACATGTGGATCAAATCAGGGTTCCGAAGGAGGGCCGAATTTGTTTTGAGAGGCCGAATTGCTTCCAGGAGGTCAGATAGACTTGCAGAAGTGAAGAAATTAATTTTCCGAAGGTTTTCCATTTTACGACAACCAATTGTAATATTTTTGGTGAAGAATTAATAATTAAAACTGTCATTTGTTGAACTGGTTTTCCTTTCGAGATTTCTCCAGGGACATTTGTCCAAAAATATTGGTGTCCATTACTTCTGTGTGTGTGCATAATTTTCTCAATTCCTGTGGTTATTTATTTTTCAGTGAATTTGCAGTTGTGTTTTATTCAATATTTGTTGTAAGTATTTTGTAGTTGAAAAATTAAGCAGGTAGGAGAATAATAACCAGTAATTTCAACAGTACTTAAAATTTCACACAAAGGATGACTTTGTTAGCTTATCTTTAGACAGATATTTTCAAACTCCTTTGAGCTGCTTCCTCCAAAGTGACACCAGTTCGGATTCTCAAGATAACAAGGGACTCGGCCTCTTCAATTCTTACTAGCCTTCGTATTTGATACTTCTCAGTCATTGTGGATGTTCCTTAGCTACCTGTTGCTATATTCAAACTCCTGCAACCTTATTTTGTCTCTGAGGTATTTCAAATTTCCAAGGCTTCTCGGCCTAATGTGACAAACTATGAGGCCTTCTTGACCTATTGAAATAGAATGAGGTCTATTTCAACCTAAATTCACTAAGACATCGATCTTCTTCCAAGTATGCTTCAACCTTCTCACAAGCTTAAGAATGGATCACAATCCTTTCTTCTAGCCATATGAATCTCGGTACAAGATGAGACTTCAACCTACCTGAGGGTACTTCGTCCTTCTGAAATTTAACTAGGGCTTTGACCATTTAGCTCAGAGACAAAACAAGCTTTTCTTTTAGGAACATGAGCAACAAGGCAGATCTATGATTTTTCGTCCTTTTTGTAATCAGGATAGAACTAGGGTTTCTAGGGTTGATGACAGAATAAGCCCTAGAGTATAACTTGAAGTAGATTGTTTTCTTTAAGGTTGCTCTTTCACCCATGCTCTAATACCATGTTGATTTTTCATAGGATCTTCTAAACTGATAATTACTTCTTATGATTTCTTTAGTTACTCTTTTCTTGTATTCATATTCATCATAAAGCAATTACACAGAAGATCTCAATAGTAGAAAATAAATGCCAATAGGATCATAAAGAGAGCCAAAAAAGAACACAAACATTTACCCTCAGAAAACCCACATGGGGGAATGCCCAACAACCTTTTCCTTTGAGAAATTGTTTAGTTCAACAAGAGACACACCTAGAATATTCTAGTCAATCGCAAGGTCAAACTGGCCAACAAAGTAGACTTGGTCAAACCTGGTCTAACTCCCTCCTAGTCAAGTCAAACATCTTCCCAAGAGACTCCATCCAGTCTGCTCTGTTAGGGTCGAAGTTTGGCCTTCTCCTACACCCAAACATCTCAGTCCTGCTACCACACAATCTAGCAGGCCCTAAGGAAGGGAAACCTATAGGAGAAAGAGCTAGACTAGGTGATAACAATGGGACAATGGCCCACTATCACCACAACGATGTCTGTTTCTCTTTACAGACTTTCACCGATTGGAGGAGTCCTGGTAAGATAAGTGATCACCTTTAATAGATGTTCTAGGGTTAATGGTACTAGGTGATGATATACGACCTCTCAAGGTAAGCTTTGTGTGATGATATGGCAGCTTAAAAAGGCTTTCGCTTTCTCTAAGAGACCTAGAAGGAATTCACACAAGACCTAGGGTTTTGTGAATTAGCATGGCTAAAATTACTCCCAAACAATGTTGCACGAAGTGGGGACGTTTTTGGAATCGGATACATGGAAGCGTCTGTTGACCACTGCGTGTCAACTACCCATAGCAGTACACCCCCTTTTTTTTCGCAAAAGGGATAGCGCTTGATCAATGTGTTTATGCCATTCGACTTCCATCATCAGCCTGATCGTGTTATGTTGTAAACCCAGTCTGCATGGGTATATTGTAAATAATCTTAAATATGAGTCATGTATGTTACCTAGGTGGACCTAATTTTCTAGTGATAATTTACGTTCCAGAAGGTTTTTTGTCTCACCGATCCATGATCGGCAGAGTTTTCCTTCAACCTAACCCCAAAGCCGGAACGAATTTTGTCATTAGAATCTTAAGGCAATCCCAGTGTGTTGGTCTGCTAGATTATGTTTGGTCACAGAACTGGGTTGTCTATGAGAGTCTATGTCAAATGGGTTTTCCCCCTTGAGATGTAAAATTGTAAAAGTCATGATGTAAAGTGTCTTGAGGGTTAGAAAATGTTTTAATCCCCTCATAAGTCTTAAGTTCTAGGTCCTAGGTAATTTTTCCAAAGGCAAAGTTAGAGGATCCAAAAAATAAAAATTTAAGAAATTAAATAAATAAATTTAAAAAATAGATAAAATAATAATAAAAATTAAAAATTAAAATAAAATAAAAATAAAATATAAAAAATATAAAAAAAATAATAAAATAATAATAAGTCAAATTTTTGAGTAAATAAATGCAGAATTTTAATTTTTAAATATATTTGACGAATGAGATTAAAAGAAATCTTGATCCTCATCGATGGTCGAGATTCGTTTGACATGGATCACTCGAACTAGCCGTTAGGATTTTTTCCTTTAAATAAGGTGCTAGGAGTCATTTGAGATCATTCGATCTGTGAGTTTTGTGCTGAAGAAAGCTCTCTTGTAAACTTTTTCTTGTGCAATAAAGAAAGACTTTGGGGTTGAAATCTTGCTGGTGTTACTCTCTTGAAGTGCTGTAAGCTGCTTTATTTTCTGCATAATTTTATTTTCAGCCATTAGTAATAGCTTGGTGAAGAGTGATGTTAAACACAGATATCTTGTTTACTCACTAGGGTTTTAATGGTAATAGAATTTCTGAAAGTAATGGGCTGTTCTCTCTTCATCATCGTTCCCCTGACATCAATCTTTCTTCAAAACCAATGTGGAAACTATCCTACTACCAGCATATCTGTCAACCTGAAAAGGCATTTTGTTATCACACTGCCCAGCTTCATTGCAAGTCTGATCTACACAGCCTTCTATCACTACATAACTGTTTCCTCTCCTTGTTGCGTCCATTTCCAGCCGTCTGCAGCCATTCCCTTCATCTCCACGCTCGTCCAAACTTGCAATTGCAAACAATATATATATATATATAAGACCCGCAATCAAAATGCGCCCATTGCATTCAACATACATCTGCCTATCCTCTCTGCCTGCGTTTTTTAAATCTTTCTGCTGCCATACAAGCCCCTTCCCACGTGGTCTGTTAGCTCCTAAATCTGCAGAAAAAAAAAAAAAAAAAAAAAAAAAAAAAAGAGATATATATATATATATATATATATATATATTGCTACTGCCATCGACCCACTCCGTCGCTGCTACGTATCCACTGCACCTTCTATACGTTGTTGCCTCAAACTCCATACTCCTCCACCCACGCTGCTAATCCGTTGCCCATCTACGTGCCGCATACTGCCTCCCCGCCGCAAACCCTCTCTGCGTGCTAGCCCTAATCGTTGCCATTACCTCAGTCTCTTTATGCTACCTTTCATGCAACCCGTCCAGCTCCATCATGCAACTCTTTTCCACATATCCAACCTGCAAAACAAACATAATAAAAACTCATTACAATTTGGGTTAAATGTTTCAATTTTAGGTTTACATATAGCTTAGATTTATGTTGGTTCTATTGTTTAGATTAGATATATAAGTTTAGCTTTCATTTTATTTTTTATGTAGTTTAGATTCTAAAATTTTATTAGTTTTGTTTATTTCAAGTTTCATTTTCATTATATTTAGATTTAAAACTTTTGTTTATTTTAGTTTTGACTTTTGTGATTTAGAGTTAGATTTTGATTTCATTTAATCAAGATTGTAACTTTATATTTTTGTTATATATATAGAGATTAGGTATTAGTCTTTTTTTTTTTTAATTTCCTTTTAGCCTTTAGTTTAGTTTAGTTTTATTTTTGGTCTTAAAATAAATCAAAAATCATAAAAAAATAAAAAATAAAAAAGGTTTCTTTTAATTTAGTTTAGATTTTAGTGTTATTTAGATTTTAGATTTAAAGTTTCATTTATTTAGACTTTAGTTAGCTTAGTCTTGTTTTATTTGAAAATATAAAAATATTTTGGAATTTTTTTGCCAGTTTCAGTCTTGGCTCAAGGATTTGTCATGTTTGCGATATATCTTTTTTGCTGAGGCTAAAATTTTGATGTGGGAATAATATTTATCATTTCTTTATATGGTTAAACATGCTTAAATGTTCATTTGAAGATTAACTATATGAAAGTGATAACTGGTTAGCATTTAAAATTATGTGGTTAATTAAAGCATTCAATCTTTCGAATTTTAATTGCTGGAATATTGTTAAGCCATTGAGCATTCATCAATTATCTTGCATTTGGTAAAATTAATCTTTGTTTGGGTTATTTGATGGTAAATGATTGTTAATGAGTTCATATTTCTACAGTATTTGATAAACAATTGTTCTGTCATTAACTCCATAAGGCACTGGTCTATTAACTTAATAAAATCAAATAAGTGCTTGTTTTCCCTCGTGTCTCCCAACCCAACTGGTCCACAGTTGGTCATCCATTGTCCCATAGGGTCTACCCCCTTAGCCGTGGGAGACAGGCTGAAACGGAGAGATCAGGGATCAGGGTGACAGCCCCCGGTCTGAGCGTTGTCGTGACAATCTGTGCGACAACATTTTCTGGCACCGTTGCCAGGGATAGAGTTTTTCTGTCCTTGGTCCTTTCCTTTTGAGCTTTTCCGTGTTTCACTTCCTGTCTGGGTGGCGACTCCACGTCATATATTATCTACAAGAGTGTATACTAGAAGACATCCAAGTAGTCTGTGCAATCCTGCTCCTGATCCTGAAAGGGCCCTCAGGGTACAATTACACAAACTCTCTTCTCGTACACTTCTTGTTAACCTCGGACAAGAAGCCCTCTCTGATATCCATTTACTTTTTACTAGTCTAGTTGGGCACAACATTATGGATATGTATGCCCCTTGTGATTTTTCTAACGTTCCAGCGTATCCCAATGATCTTCCATCACTTGGGATAGATAAATTGCCTAGCTTTCAGGGAGATAATGCGATTAGTGCTAATTCGTATCTGAGAGATTTTAGTATGTGGATGGCTAAGTACGCAAGGTCTGCTGATTTCGATCATGAGGATGTTAGAATGACTCTTTTTATTTTAACCTTCGGGGGCGATGCTCATGAGTGGTTTATTGAAAAGCCTCAGAATTCATTTGATTCCTTAAAATCGATCATTGATGCCTTTAAGGAAAAGTATGGAGATAAGAGAGAAGGAAGACACCTCGTAAAAGCCATTAGCATAATAAAAAAGAGAGAGAATGAAACTATTGAAGAATTTAACAAAAGGTTTAACGGTATTGTTAGAGAATTACCTCAAGACTATAAACCTACTGACAAATCTCTTCGAGATTTTTACATTGATGCCTTTAGTCTTGAGCCATCTTATGAATTGAGGCGTGCTAGACTTAATGATTATGGGGATTGCCAAGCCTTAGCTATAGAGCTTGAAAAGGACAAGGCAACATCTGGGAAGTCTAAGATCCTAGGTTTCGATAGAGCTGCTATGAAACTAAAATAACCTAAAGGAAAAGTAGTTCAAGAGCCTGAAAGCGAACTGGTTCTCAAATTGCTCCAAAAGATTGAAACCATGGAAATTAATCATAATAAGGAGATAGCTACTTTGCAGAATAGGTTGATCCAAATGGAAAGAGCGCAAATGCAAAATTTCCAACCTCGAAATAATAACAATAGGAATAACAATTGGCAAAAGAAGGGTCAATCTAGTGAGCAGAGAACTCCTAATCCGTTAACTACTTCGGTCGATAATGCTCCTCCTTACTGTCGGGTTTGTGATGCTCTTCATGAAGAGGCCACTTGTCCCATCGTTAGAACAATTTTAGATAATGGAATGTTTGGGGCAGGTGATTAAATAAATGTAGTAGGTAACAAGTTTCCTTTGTCTATGGATGATTGGATAGAGGTCAAGCAAAATAGTCATGAAGTTATGAATCCTTCATCGGCTTTTAGTATAAATAACCTTGAAAATGAAGATGACATTTTGGCTAGGTTATATGGTGAAAAACCCTCTCCAGAGCGAATCATGGAAATTGCTAAAGATAAAGGTTTAACCTATCAGAGAAGGAATAAAGATCAGAGCAGGAATCAAATTCCCCCTCGAACTTTTAACCCTGGTTTAAACTCTAGATTAGATGTCGATTTGGGAAGTTGGTTTAACAATGCAAAAATCTGGGTTCCTGTCTCCGAGATTGCTAAAATCCCTTCCCAAAGAGATAAGTTACTAAAAGTTATTCAAGGTCCTCAAGTAAATATTTCTCAACAGAAGACCCAGGAAGTTGACTATCACGATGATCCCATATATTTGCAAAGCTTAGATGCAGATAACAAATATCACCAACCTTTCTTTATCACCTTGTTGGTTAATGGATATAAATTGAATAATTGCATGTTGGATTCTAGTGCATCAGCTTGTGTAATCACTAAAAGGGTCATGGAACAGCTTAACTTAAGAGTTTCTAGACCCTACTATAACATATGTGCCATGGATTCTAAGAAAATTGAAGTGCATGGTTTGATCAAAGATTTGCAAGTTCATCTATCAGTTTACCTAAACATCATGATTGTTATGGATATAGTTGTTGTTGATGTGCCTGATGCCTGGGGTATGCTTTTATCTAGAAAGTGGGCCTCTGATCTAGGAGGAAGTATTCAAATGAATTGGTCATATGCTATGATTCCTTCTCCTAGAGGTGCTGGTTTTGTAAGACTTAATAGAGAGCCCAAAATAAAATTCCATGTTGAAGATCCTAAGAGACCTCACAACGAGATAATTAAAGAGCAATCTGACATTGGGAATTACACTATCATGTCTAATTTCATAATTCCTCTTGATGATAAGATTAAGGATCGCAATGATAGAGTTTGGTACATGTACTTTGATGGTGCATCATCTAGACATGGTAAAGGTGTTGGAATAGTGCTTAAATCTCCTCTTGATCACATTTTCAAGTTTGCCTATCGATTAGAATTTGAAGCAACCAACAATGTCGCTGAATATGAGGCTTTATTGTTGGGTCTTGAATTGGCAAAGTCTTTGAAAATTAAGTTGCTTAGCATTAAGGGGGATTCTGATTTAATTATCATGCAGCTTAAAAATAAATTCACATGTAAAAATCAAAGATTAAGGAATTATCGAAATGTTGTGTGGGATACTATGGAACACTTTGATGCCCTTGACCTCGAAGCTATCCCAAGAGAGCAAAATAGTTTGGCAGATGAACTTGTCGTAGCGACTACTACTTTCCAGTTATCCAATGAGCTAATTAAGGATAAGATCAAAATGGAAGTAATATTTAGACCATCTATTCCAGATAACTCAGAGCATTGGCAAGTCTTTAATGATGAAAAACAAGTCATTCGTTTTCTTAATAGTCTAGATGAGTTTGAAGATTTACGGATAGGTTCTGAGGAGGATGGATCTTTAAATCATGAGCATATCATAAATCCTACTCCTAGGAATGTGGTTGACTTAGAGCAACATTTTGATCGTCATGATGCCAGGAAGTTGAGAGAGGAAAATAAAATGGACCTAGGCGAATATCTTGAGATAAACATTGGTACTCCTGAGAACCCAAAGGTTGTTAAAATTGGTAAAGGTACTAGTGTGGAGGGAAGAAAAAAGTTAACTGATTTACTTCGCGAATATCAAGATGTTTTAGCTTTTCCTTATGATGAATTAAAAGGCTATAGGAAAGATGTCATGGAACATACTATCCCCTTAAAAGATGAAAATGCTAAACCCTTTCGCTAGAAGCTTAGGCAGATTAATCCTAAGTTAGCTCCTTTGGTTTAGAAAGAGCTTACGAAAATGCTTGCTGGTGGAATTATCGCTCAAACAAGGCATTCGACATGGTGTTCAAATCTGGTGATTGTTAGGAAAAAGAACAGTACGATAAGGCTTTGTATCGTTTTTCGAAATCTTAATCTAGCATGCAAGAAAGATAATTACCCTTTGCCAAACATGGAGACTTTATTGCAAAGAGTAACTGGTTCTGGAATGATGTCGTTGCTAGATGGTTTTGTTGGGTACAATTAGGTATGGGTTAAAAAGGAAGATCATCATAAAACCACATTCACCACACCATGGGGTACTTTTGAATACATTAGAATGCCGTTTGGATTAACCAACGCTGGGACTACATTTCAAAGGGCTATGGATTATGCCTTCAAGGGGTTAATCGCGAAATTTATTGAGATTTACCAAGATGATCTTACTGTATTTTCTAAAGATGGTATCAGTCGTATAAATCATCTTTGGCAGGTTTTCGATAGATGTAAAGAATACGGGATTTCTTTGAATCTAGCTAAGTCTGTTTTTGGAGTAACCGAAGGGAAATTACTTGGCCATATCATTTCTAAGGATGGAATCAAGATTGATCCTGAAAGAATTGAAGCAATCCAAAAGATTCCTCTTCCTCATAATCTTAAATCCCTTCAATCCTTCCTTGGAAAGACAAATTTTCTTAGAAGTTTTATTCCAAATTACGCAGAAATAGCTAAGCTTGTTCAAAGTCTTCTGAAGAAAGATGCAAAATTTGTTTGGCAAGAAGATGGCAAAAAGGATTTTCAAGAAATCAAATGTGCTATTGCAAGAGCTCCTGTCTTAGTTAGTCCCGATTATTACAAGGATTTCATGATGTTTTTCTTTCACTTCCGAAGATACCATTGCTAGTGTCCTGTTACAAAAGAATAAAGATGGTTACGAGTAGCCTATTGCTTTCATGAGTAGAGTACTTCAAAATTCCAAATTAAAGTACAATACCATGGAAAAGCAAGCTTATGCCCTGGTCAAGTCTCTTAAGCACTTCAAAACTTATGTGGGTTATTCTAAAATCATTGCTTTCGTCCCGCATTTTGTTGTTAAAGATATATTGACTCAAACCGATTGCTTAGGGACTCGTGCTAGGTGGGTTACTAAAATACAAGAATATGATTTAGAGATCAGACCCACCAAGCTAGTCAAAGGCCAAGGTTTGGCTCAAATGTTGACTGAAAGTAACGAAAAGACTCTTGGTTTGTTTTGTCTTAGCGATCTATCTTCGCTGGAGTTGCAAAGATTAGGAGAGCATGAGTGGTACAAGGATATTTTTTATTACTTGATGAATCTTACATGTCCTAACCATTTAGCTGCTCATAAGAGAAGGGCTCTTAGACTAAAAGCCACTAAGTATTGCCTTATGAAGGATGGCCTTGGGTGGAGAAATCCTGAGGGCATAGTACTTAGGTGTGTTGATGAAATTGAGTCCAAGAAATTAATCGCTGAGTTTCATTCAGGATTTTGTGGTGGGCACTATGCTGCTAGAACTACCGCCAACAAAATTCTAAGAGTTGGTTATTACTGGCCTTCAATTTTTTCTGATGTGCATAAGTTTGTTAGTACTTGTCAAGCCTGTCAACTATTCACTGGAAAGCAGAAGCTTGCTGCCCTGCCCCTACAACCTGTCATTGTAGAGGCACCTTTTCAGCATTGGGGTTTGGACTTAATCGGGAAGTTCCATGAAAATTATAGCAATGGCTACTTATGGATTTTGACTGCTACTGATTATTTCACTAAATGGGTTGAAGCCATTCTTGCTATATATGCCACTAAAAAATTTATTATGGATTTCATTGAAAATAATATCATTACTAGATTTGTTGTCCCTGCTAAGATCACTTCTAATAATGCCAAGGCTTTTAGTTCTTCGGAGTTTTCATCTTTCTGTTTCAAATATGGCATTATCTTATCTCATTTATCAAATTATTATCCTCAGGGTAATGGTCTGGCTAAATCAAGTAACAAGAATCTCATAACCATTATCAAGAAGATAGTAGGAGACAATAAGAGATCATGGAATAGCAAAATCGAGTATGCTTTATGGGCAGATAGGATCACTAAGAAGAAAGCTACTGGTAAATCTCCCTTTGAATTAGTTTATGGCTTGGATGTAACCTTACCCGTGAACCTGAAATTGCCAGCTTATCAGCTCCTTCAACATTTTTCTACTAATAAAGATGTTGTTCAGAATAGAATAGATCAGATTTTGGAGTTAGATGAAGCTCGTAGGACAGCTTTTGATGCTATATGTAAAAATCAATCTAACATTAAGAAAAGCTTTGATAAATTCTCCCGATCTAGGTCTTTGCAAGTGGGAGATATGGTACTTCTTTGGGATTGCAAGAATGAAAAACCAGGAAAACATAAGAAGTTTGAGAGTTTATGGTTGGGACCAATGTTCCACCAAGGTTCCGGGACGAGGGGGCGAGGGAGCGAGGGGGCGCGGGAGCGGCCTATGCAAAAGCTCCCTACCATTTTTTAGGAAACGTGGGGGAGTGTCAGGGTCTTAAAAATTTATAAATATAAAATATAATTTATTAATTGAGTCCACTATGACAATTTGGTTTGAATTGAAAAGCTGCAAAGCATGATCATTGATATGAATATCATTTGACATTATCCAAATTTATAATATCATATAAAATAATAAATTTAAAATTCTAATTCAGCTTGGTCAAATACTAATTTAAATTTTGGTCAGACAGAGGGAGAGCTTCAGCTTGATAAGGTAGCCACTGAATTCTGTGAAAAGGTAAATGAACAGATCAGGAACACTGCATTGGCAGTAGAAGGGGCAACTACAATGGGTTGTCCAGCTGTATTGGATACAACAGCTAGAAAGTTTGTTATATTATATATAATATAGACAGTACACCATATGCTGAAAGAATAGTTTTAGTTCCAGGAGAGATGAGAAGGTCACATGAAAGAGTTTCTGGCAGTTTACTATCAAATGACATTGACTGCAGGATGACCATCTGCGAACCAACTTGGGTGACCAACGATGGCATGGATAATTTGTCTACCTTATTAGAGCAATGCCATGCAGTTCAAACTTCAAACTAGCAGTGTATTTCGGGGGTGAAAATAATTTTCAGACTTGAGAATTCAAGCTGAGCCACTGTGCTCTGTGTAAATTTTGTAACTGTATAAATTCATATATAACGACAGTTCCTGAGATTTCTTGCTGCCCATAGTATTTTGTCATGCTTGCAGTAAACGCATGTTAGTCTATAGTCCACCCAATTATTTCCCACATGGCATAGGTGCTGCTTCCATAGTTTGTATGTCAAATGTCATGCAAATTAAAAACACAAACTGAATGTCTCATATTCTTTGCTTGTCACTCCAGTTATCTCCCCACTGTAATCCAACCATCACTTGAGAAAAAAAGGAGAAGTTTTAAAAGGGAAAATTCATGTACGTGCTATATGGTCCAGCGAATTTCCATGATACTGACCCTATAAAATAACGCTTGTTGAAACCAAAAGACAGCACAAGACGTTATCCCCATACTGAACATGAGTAGCTTTGTACCACTTTAGGTCTATTAAATCATAAACTATAAGGAAAGCCATTTTTTTGGGAGCGTGGGGAAACGTCCCCTCAGGGAAGGGAAACGTTTCCCTAGCACGTCCCCCTGAGTTTCCTCCATTTTGGGAGCGTGGGGAAACGTCCCCTGCTTGTCCCCAAGTCCCCGGAGCGCGAGGGAGCGAGGAAACTAGACCCCTAGGGGGGGAGCGAGTCCCCGTGGAACACTGGTTGGGACTGTACATCATTCGAGATATAGCTGGACCAAACTCATTCCACTTGAGCAGATTGGATGGCGAACCACTTGATCTACCTGCAAATGGCCAAATGATCAAGTTGTTCTTCAAAGATGATATCTAATGCCATGGGGCATCCTTTGTATTGTATTACTAACCCTACTCCTTGTCATTTCAGCATTTTATTTTTGTTTTAGGATTAGATTTACTTTCCTTGTTATTAGATAGTTAATAAATGAAGAACTTATATCTTTCATGTGCTTAATGTTATATGATGATTTTTGTATGGACGCTACTTATGTTTTGTTGTGTGTTGCGTGGGTGCAGATTCTGGATTCTCACATTCCCACAGTGCAGCAATGTGTCCCAAAGTAGAGCCAGATGTTGACCACTACGTGTCAACTACCCATAGCAGTACACCCCTTTTTTTTCGCAGAAGGGATAGCGCTTGATCGATGTGTCCATGCCATTCGAATTCCATCATCAGCCTGATCGTGTTATGTTGTAAACCCAGTTTGCATGGGTAAATTGTAAATAATCTTAGCAGATATGAGTCATGTATGTTCCCTAGGTGGACCTAATTTTCTAGTGATAATCTACATTCCGGAAGGTTTTTTGTCTCACCGATCCATGATCGGTAGAGTTTTCCTTCAGCCTAACCCCAAAGCCAGAACGAATTTTGTCATTAGAATCTTAGGGGAATCCTAGTGTGTTGGTCTGCTAGATTATGTTTGGTCGCAGAACTGGGTGGTCTATGTCAAATGGGTTTTCCCCCTTGAGATGTAAAATTGTAAAAGTCATGATTTAAAGTGTCTTGAGGGTTAGAAAATGTTTTAATCCCCTCATAAGTCTTAAGTTCTAGGTCCTAGGTAATTTTTCCAAAGGCTAAGTTCGAGGATCCAAAAAATAAAAATTAAAGAAATAAATTAAAAAATAGATAAAATAATAATAAAATTAAAATAATTAAAAAATTAAAAGAATATATATATATATATATATAAAATAATAAAATAATAATAAGTCAAATTTTTGAGTAAATAAATGTAGAATTTTAATTTTTTAATATATTCGACGGATGAGATTAAAAGAAATCTTGATTCTCATCGACAGTCGAGATTAGTTTGACATGGATCACTCGAACTAGCCGTTGGGATTTTTTCCTTTAAATAAGGTGCTAGGAGTCATTTGAGATCATTCGATTTGTGAGTCTTGCGCTAAAGAAAGCTCTCTTGTAAACTTTTTCTTGTGCAATAAAGAAAGACTTTGGGGTTGAAATCTTGCTGGTGTTACTCTCTTGAAGTGTTGTAAGCTGCTTTATTTTCTGCATAATTTTATTTTCAGCCATTAGTAATAGCTTGGTGAAGAGTGATGTTGAACACAGGTATCTTGTTTACTCACTAGCGTTTTAATGGTAATATAATTTCTGAAAGTAATGGCAGGTATCTCCATTAGATTTGGATTTCACTACTATTTTTTCCCTCTTTATTGATAGTTGAAGTGAGTTGTGCAGGAAAATCTAGATTGTAAGGATCAACGTGCGTTTGGGGAAGTTCTTGGCTGAACCAGCCAACTCCTGAAAAGCATTCTCTTGCAGAGCCCAGCCAGTTTCGATCCTTGGTTTATCATTTAAATTTATTTTTGAATGCATGAGAGATTTCTTAAGTATCTCATAGTAAAATCTGAAATTTCTGAAAATATTATTGAGGATTACTGACAAATCTGGTTGTTGTAGAGTCATAAAAGTAGGGTTTTAGTTTTAATCCTTGCATATATATTCTCTGGGTGTTTTTTTTTTCCGTTGCAGGTTGCAGGTCTGAAAAGAAACTTTTTCTTTTGTGGGAAGCCCGAGCTTTTGTAGGTGCATTGTTTTGCAATCCAAGGTTTTAAATTTTGTTCATCTGGAGGTGATCTCACAAGGGTTTCTAAAGCAGAACATATAAATTTCATTGAGAAGTTTTTTTGAGGGTTCTATTTCCAAATTTCAAATATAGCTATAATCTAGAAATTTATTTCATAGTGTTCATCAGAAGCAAAGGAAGGAATTTTTCTTAGATTTCTGAAGAGGTTCAGGGATGTTCTTTCTTCATCATCGTTCCCCTGCAATCAATCTTCTTCAAAACCAGTGTGGAAACTATCCTGCTGCCAGCATATCTGTCAACCTGGAAAAGGCATTTTGCTATCATGCTGCCCAGCTTCATTACAAGTCTGATCTACGCAACCTTCTATCACTGCATAACTGTTTCCTCTCCTCGTTGCGTCCATTTCCAGCCATCTGCAGCCATTCCCTTCATCTCCACGCTCATCCAAACCTGCAATTGCAAACAATATATATATATATATATATATATAGACCCGCAATCAAAACGCGCCCACTGCATTCAACATACATCTGCCTATCCTCTCTGCCTGCGTTTTTTTATCTTTCTGTTGCCATAAGAGCCCCTTCCCACGTGGTCCGTTAGCTCCTAAATCTGCAAAAAAAAAAAAAAAAGTCTACTGCTGCCATCAACCTACTCCATCGCTGCTACGTATCCATTGCACCTTCTATACGCTGTTGCCTCAAACTCCATACTCCTCCACCCACGCTGCTAATCCATTGCCCATCTGCATGTTGCGTACTGCCTCCCCGCCGCAAACCCTCTCTGCGTGCTAGCCCTAATCGTTGCCATTACCTCAGTCTCTTTACGCTGCCTTTCACACAACCCGTCCAACTCCATCGTGCAGCTCTGTTCCGCATATCCAACTTGCAAAACAAACATAATAAAAACTCATTACGATTTGGGTTAGAAGTTTCAATTTTAGGTTTATGTATAGTTTAGATTTATGTTGGTTCTATTGTTTAGATTAGATATATAAGTTTAGTTTTAATTTTATTTTTTATGTAGTTTACATTCTAAAATTTTATTAGCTTTGTTTATTTCAAGTTTCATTTTCATTATATTTAGATTTAAAACTTTTGTTTATTTTAGTTTTGATTTTTGTGATTTAGAGTTAGATTTTGATTTCATTTAATTAGGATTGAAACTTTATATTTTTGTTATATATATAGAGATTAGGTATTAGTCTTCTTTCTTTTATTTCCTTTTAGCCTTTAGTTTAGTTTTGTTTTATTTTTGGTCTTAAAATAAATCATAAATCATAAAAAATAAATAAAATAAAATAAAATAAAAAAAGGTTTCTTTTAATTTAGTTTAGATTTTAGTGTTATTTAGATTTTAGATTTAAAGTTTCATTTATTTAGACTTTAGTTAGCTTAGTCTTGTTTTATTTGAAAATATAAAAACATTTTGAAATTTTTTTCCCAGTTTCAATCTTGGCTCAAGGATTTGTCATGTTTGCGATATATCTTTTTGCTGAGGCTAAAATTTTGATGTGGAAATAATATTTATCATTTCTTTATATGGTTAAACATGCTTAAATGTTCATTTGAAGATTAACTATATGAAAGTGATAACTAGTTAGCATTTAAAATTACGTGGTTAATTAAAGCGTTCAATCTTTCGAATTTTAATTGCTGGAATATTGTTAAGCCATTGAGCATTCATCGATTATCTTGCATTTGGTAAAATTAATCTTTGTTTGGGTTATTTGATGGTAAATGATTGTTAATGAGTTCGTATTTCTGCAGTATTTGATAAACAATTGTTTTGTCATTAACTCCATAAGGCACTGGTCTATTAACTTAATAAAATCAAATAAGTGCTTGTTTTCCTTCGTGTCTCGCAACCCAACTGGTCCACATTTGGTCATCCATTGTCCCATAAGGTCTACCCCCCTTAGCCGCGGGAGACAGGCTTAAACAAAGAGATCGGGGATCAGGGTGACAGCACCAGTCTGATCGTTGTCGTGACAATCTGTGCGACAACAACGTTATTTCCCAAAAATATACGAAGCGAAGCGTCTTGGAAGTGTACTATATATATAGATTATATTTTTTTCATTTATATTAAAGAAACAAATCCAAAATACCAAATTAGTTGCAAAAGATATGAAAACATGCATATTTGTACATAAATCAAGATAGATATCACATCCATTGTACATCAATGATTAATTATTCGAGCATTAACCATCTAGAATCTAGATTCTTCTCCTCTTGTTTCGCCTTTGCTTCTACCTCGATTGTCTAGGGATATTAGTCAACATTGCCCATTTTTTATCAAACTAGCTAATCCAAGCCTTAAAATATGGTGGAAAAAACTTAACATGCTTGATCAATGATTTTGACTTGATTGAATGGTAATTTTTTTGCTAAGGCCATGACAAAAGAGTTCAACAATTAACACCACCAACACTAGGGTACATGAGCACATATAGGGCTTGGTGCTCTTCATTAAATGCCAGTCACATACCCTCATACATGATATAATCTAATGAAATTCCACAATCTCATTGATCCGAAATTCTTGAAAACTGTTAAGTCTATTGAATTTTGAATAGGATATGAAATTCTATTTTCTCCATATGAAGTTTGATGAGGCTAGAACCACTCTCAAACATCCTGATTCATTTCATGGTAATGTCAAAAATTTAAGTAAAAGGATGAAAATGAAAGATAATGGAGAATATCACTTTTACTTTAAGAATCTAACATTACCATGAGGGAGCATCTAGGAAGCATCTAAGGAGCATCAAGGGAGCACATTGGGAGTGTCCAAGAAGCCCCAACCCAACTCAAGTCATAGATTTTTTTTTTTTTTAATTAGAACCTTATGGACCGCCCATCTCTAAATTAGAACCCTATGGAACCGCCCATCTCCCTCTAGATGAGCTGGCGTTCCACACGGATCCGTGCCCGAACCTCCACAAATCAACGACGAATCCTTTTCCAGATCCACAGATCGGGAATTTAGAACTGCGGATCGGGCTCGCGCGGTTTTAGATTTCTAAGAATCGCCTCAAAAGAGCGGAACCACAGATCCAATTTTTGGATCCGCGGTTCTACTTGAGGATAACTCAAGGATCTGTACAAGACACGGTTCCGACTTTGGATCCTTGGGGGGGGGAGATCGTGCAACATTGCTCCGAAGGTCAAGGTGAGGAGAATAAAGGGCTTTTTGTGATTTATTCCAGCAAATACTAAGCTCATACAACCCTCAAAGAAGTCCCCAAGTCAGAGGAATATAAACTAGGGTTTCCCTTCTAGGGCACGAGCTTTTATGGATGAAAATGCGAGAGATGATTTCCAAACTTTGAGGTCTTGTAGACATCACTCTAATCTTGTGGACTATAACCTTAGAATCCACCAACTCCCTCTCTAATGAATTTCACTCTATGCCCTATCCTAGCCATCCAAGAGGAGGGTACTAAAATTTTAGAAGGAGAAATTCTTGAGAAAAGAGTGTGATCACCAAATGGCTTTGGCCAGTGTCAAAATTTCAAGTCTGAAATCCTATTGTAGCAACTATAATTAATTCCTCTAATTGTTAATTATTTAATAATTTATTTGATATGACAAATATCGAATACATCACACGGCAACCTTTACAAATAAAATTGTGGAAAACAGTAGCCCTGGAAATTGATAAATATGCTAGCACACACGCATGAAAATTGACACAATTATTTTTGGACAAATGTCCCAAGAAAAAACCAACTTGGGAAAACCAGTGCAATAGCTAAGGGTTTTAATTATTAAGAAGAATTGAAATAATCTGAGTACAATCTGGATGTTGAAAATTGACAATCCTGCAAAGAAAATACTAGCAAAATATATTTGATGGAAATTATCTTCTCTCCGAGCAATCCTGGCACTCCACTGCCACTGAAAAGCAAGTCATCCACCTAGCCTGCACAGGTCCTGCGTCACCTCCGTGCAGTCCTTCAAACGCTACAACCTAGAACTTCTGCAAATCAACCCGTCCTGCCTGCTGCTGATTGGGAAACTATCTCTTCGACACTCTGGAGATATCTTCCGGCCTCTGGAACTGATAACTAGTTTCACCCCAGCAAAATCGAATTGCCCCCTGAAGCTTTTGCACTGCCTTTGCGCAACCTTCTAGAGAAATTTCGGCCTCTCTGCAATGTACTCACTGGATCTGGAAAAACCTTCCTCTAGCTTCATTGTCCTTGCCCGTCTCTGTCTTTGCTTCCTTCTTAAGCTCAAACTCTTTGGGCAACTGTCGCTACTCTCTAGAAAATTGAACTCTCCAAGGAAATCGATCTCAAGTGTGTGTCCTCCATCTAACCACCGACTTCTTCTTATAATCTTCTGTTGGACCTCCAACGACCATGATTTAAGCTTAATCAAGGGCCAAGATCATATCAGAGTTGATCTGTGTGAGTCTCTAGAAGATTCACACCTTATCTCAATTAATATTGATTAATTAGCCACATTCCCTAAGTTTAGACTTAGGAATTATTTAAAAATAGGCTAATAATCTAATTGAGACACTTCTAGGTGGAATTTCCATAAACGATTTCTGGGTTATGGAGAACTCTTGTGTTTTAACCTCTCCACAAAGTTTCGAGACTAGAACACCTCTAATGCTACAAAAACGAATAGTGAGTTCCTTCTCCTTGGCCTAATGGAGTCCTAGATGCTTTAGACTGGCCAAATTTGTCTTCAAGGAGGTTAAAAGTTGATGTCCTAGCTACCAACCTTCTACAATTGCCGACTATTAGAATATGGAGTTTCCTGAAGAAAAATAAAATTTCATCACTAGGAATAGTCATTGCATGTTATACTATGAATAATATGTGCAAGAACCAACCAAATAGCTGCCAAAAATTTATTCAACAAAATTAGGGCACAATAACGTTTACCTTAGTTGCAGCAATTACATATATTAGACATTTTCAAAGAAAGTTTCCATCAACAAGAGAACTTGCAAGATAATCATGCAATATATCCATCCATATTCAAGAAGTAGCTCCAAGACCAGATCAAAAATCATCCCCAAACATCAAAGTGCATCCAAGATACTCTAAAAGCTCTCCAAAGGAAAAGTGTGAATTAGCCAAGAAGGCCAAAATCCCAAGTGCAATCATGATCCAATACAAATGAGACTTAGTTCTATTTATATGTGTCTCACTAAGGAAAATTATTAGACTAAGGGCCCCTAACATTATAAAAATGTGCAAAATACAAGCCTTGGTCACAAGCCAACCAAGGAGCTTTCACAAATTATGAATAGCCATCCAAATGCTCGTTGAATTGATGATGTCATGTTGAACTAGGGTTGTTGGAGGGCCGCGTTGAGTCCTCTTTGTGTCAAAATGTGAGAGACAACTCTATAAATCTCAAATAAGGGGATGACCCCTTAATCTCTATGTAAGCCATCGTGTGGGGCCCCAAATTGGGTTTGGGACACAAGAAGTAGTCTCATGGGTCCCCTAATGATAGAAAATCTTGTAATGCTCCAATATTGAGGGCTCTAACGATGGTGCTTACCCTTCCATATCTCAAGGGGTGAGACAAACCTCTTCCAAGCCTTAGATCACCTGCCATAGTATGCTAAGCTGACAAGGGCACACTGGTCTAAGTGCATCATCTCACGAACAATGTGGGGCAAGGAGAATACTGCTGAGGGCGCTGAAGGTGCCCATGGCATGAAACGATGCTCTGACACATAATGGAGTCCCATGGCTCTCAATGCTTCCACTGGGAGTGTTGATATGATCCTTTGGTGGGCTTGGGCCCCAATCAAGTTTCCTAGTCCATGATTGAACCACCTACCAAATACATATAAGATCCAATGCACTTCCTCACCATCAGGAACAATAATTCATTAGTGCATCTAAGTGAACCAAGCTTGTTAATCAAGGGCACATTGAGACTTCAAAGTTCATAGTGTGCCTCCCTTCCAAATTTGGGGCTTTAAGGTTGTAATAGTGTTACCTCCCTAGGTAAGAGTGGCTAATAAACAACCCTCTTAGGTGTTCACATCCCCTAAGGGGAAAGACATGTCCCTAGTGCATCCTTCAATTGATAGGTGTCATGTAAATGATGATGAATGGATGGGGACACGAGGGTCTCAAAGCCAAATGGCATGGGTTCAAGGATAGTAATGGTGACAGATGTCCACATATTTGGATGTGTACATGTAGGAGGGATCATCCATGACCTATCACTTGCCCAATTCAGTCCTAGGATGTCACCTCTAGCCCCACTTGAATCTTGCCACGTGAGAGCAAGAAATGTGGTTGATTTTTGCTTACATGGGTAATGCCTTGCTTGATTGATGGATTATAGCCTCTTGGTTTTTTCTGGAGTGTGATTTACTTCAACTTTGGTGTAAAGTTTGTTCATGCATGTCAAGTAGTGACCTACTTTTGGTCATTTCTACCCCCCACATGGCTATGAGAGAGTGTACAACCAGCTTAGAGGAGTGATTTTTTGCATGATGCCTTCTTCATTTGCCAAGATTTGTATGTGGCATTTCAAGTACACATTATTTTGAACACTTTTATCCCTTGTTGATTTTTTGGACCCAAGACCTTGTGCATTGGGATCAGTGAATTGTGAATTGCCTCGAGAAACATGAAACATTGTGAATTGTGAGATTACCATGTTGAGAACTATATAATGGATACTAGAGCAAGGCCAAAGAAATGCATATAGAAAAGACATAGGTGCACTCAAGACATGGGTTGGACTGACTCTACATAGTGTGATCACCCCTACAAAACCAATAGCCCCCCTAAACCATGTGTCCAAGTAGGTCCATCCTAAGACCTCCAATTCTATCCAAGACGAAAGGACTTGAGAGTGGACTCAGGAGACTAAAAGGAGCAGGCATGGCTGACCATGATAACCCTAGTATACCATATACATAATCATTGCATGGTCTAGAAGGCTTTGACTCACATCTCTTTGGACATACAATGGTGTTGTCAAAAGAAAAAATGGCAATTGATAGCCCTGCTGAAATGAGAGGTAACAATAAGCTAGACATCAATTTGAAATGTACACAAAATTATCTTTTAATGCTTCAAGGAAAATCATTTATGTAAGTGATATGTGACTGAAGTTAAAGGATCATAGATAAGATAACCATAACCTTCATGAAAACTATAATTGCACAATTGGATCTTTATGGTTTGTCTCTGTGTTGTATTTATGAATGCAAGTGACCAAACACTAAGAATCTAAAATTCTATGGCACATTATAAGTTGATTGGAAAAAGACGATAACAGGAATATTCAATATTTAAATTTAAATACCTCGTCTTTCTGAACAAGAATTTAAACAATGTATAGGACAATTTAATTGTAAAAGATACCTGCTTATTAATGAATGGGCATGAGTGTATGTATGAATGACCTTTCTGCCATTTTCTATGTTGTATAGCTCCTATTACGAGAATGGCCTAATGTTCTAACGCTATTGGGAGGGTTAATAGTTATCAAGACGTCGATCATAACTGCCATTGGCCCTCGTGTTGGACTTTCTTTACAAGAAAGTGTACGGATTGGGTTCCTTCTTTCACAAGGTGGAGAATTTGCTTTTGTCGTCTTTTCCCTGGCAAATAGGTGAGTAATTTAATCTATATTTTAGTCAACAATCTCTTACCCCCAGCAGCCATAATTTGCAACTTTTTGCTGTTGTATTTAATGTAATAATGTTTGGAGCCATGACAATATTTTTCTGCACAGGCTTGGAGTCCTGCCACTTGAGTTGAACAGGCTACTCATTATAGTTGTTGTTTTGTCTATGGCCTTGACCCCCTTTCTCAATGACGTTGGGCGCAAAGCTGCTGAGGCAATTGATTCAAGGTTTGAGACAAATGAAGTATGTGCCGGTCTTCATGATAATGTTTTGTTAATTCTCTAGTTTGAGCATTTTATTATACTGAATGTGGAGGTGCATTCAAGAGATATATGCAAGTGAAATAACATTTCCGATACTGCAGAAAAGCACAGAAGTAAGGAATTTCAATGTCAGTGAACCAGTTGTCATTCTTGGATTTGGCCAAATGGGTCAGGTATTAGTTTTGTTACCATCTTTGAAATTTCTTTAGAGTAGACATCGAGAATCGAGATCTCCATAATCTCCGTTTATGCTTTTTCCAATTAAATAGTTTTGTGCCAGGTTCTTGCCAACTTTTTGTCTACTCCTTTAGTTGCTGCTTTAGATGGAGATCTGTCTGGCATGCCCTATGTGGCATTTGACTTGGATCCTACAGTTATAAAGGTTTGCAGAATGCTTCAAAATTATTCTCTGATTTGTTCATGCACATGTCTATTTCTGTTTTTCTTATATAAATTCTGCAAAGTACAGACAATAAGAAACCAACAAATTACACAGCCTTTATGAATATCAATAATATTTTCTCTTAACTGAGCCACTCAACAGGAGTTTCCTTTTTGTTTCTGTCAGACTGCTCGAAATCTTGGCTTTCCAGTTCTTTATGGGGATGGATCACGACCAATTGTGTTGCAGACAGCTGGTATTACTCTACCAAAAGCTGTAATGGTCATGTATACTGGAAAGAAAATTACTGTGCAGTCCGTTGAAAGGCTCCGACTTGCTTTCCCCTCGGTAATTTTCTACAACACAAGCAATAACATGGTTTTATTTATTCAATTTTTCTCCTCTTCCTGTAAGATCTCTTTATGCCAATTGAAAAGGCTTTTTTTAAGGAAATTTTTGTGGTATTCCCTCTTCCCTGGATTATGAGATGCAGAATGGTGTCATTCACCAGCCCCCGAGGGTCTCAACTGGATCAGAGCTTGTGACCCACCCATTAGAAACATTCCTTTGGCAGATAGTCCAACTAATTGAGCTACTCTGGGAGCTAGTCATATATACCTGTGAAAATGCATATTTACAATCAAGTTACCCAGTCCATGTTTGTGTTTGAATTTATGGATTAAGGAATTAAAAAAAGTTCACCAATGCAAAAAGAAAATTGATAAACTTCACAATTAAGATTGATAAAAACATTTAAGCAAATTTCCATTGTTAACATATATTCAAAAATAATAAACAGAAATACTTTAGGCTTCAAATAGGATCCACAAATAATAAAAATGTCAATACTTAATATGTTATATCGCTCTGTGGGTTAGCTCAATTAGTCTGGACTCTGAAGTGCCTAATTTCAAAGTGGAGAATGCTAAGAGGTCATGGGTTCAATTCTAGTAGAATCCCTTTGGGTTAGGATTACATGTACTCAGGCGGCATTTACCTCGAGTGCCATTTAGGAAACATGAATCACTTGGAGGTTTCCTTGAAGACATTTTCCATGGAATACTCACACACACCCCTTAATCTCACGTAAATGGATCGAAGCCTACCCCCATGTCTTTCAAATTGTCATAGCTCAAGGGATTAGCTCAACTAGTTTTTGCCAATGTTGTTAGGCATTTGGCTAGTTCTATGTTGGCAAGTTCTTTGAATCCTATTGGGTAGGGCCCACTAGTCTATGCCAATGGATTTATTAAAAATGCCATCCACAGTTGTGGAAAGCATCCCTTGGTTTTACCCTCAAGGTTTTCCTTCTAAGTGTTTGTGTGTGTATGTATTAACATTACTTATGAAATTAACAAAAAAATCGACATGGTTCATCAAATATGTCATTCAATTCGCCATTGCTTATAATTTAACATTTTTTTTTATCTTTAATTTTTTTTCCCTGCATGGTGACTAAATTTATAATAGCATAAGTTGGGGATTATGAAGAATGAACAAAATGTTAAAACGATTTTAATTAAGTATGATTTTGTTGCAAAGTTGTCAAGTGTTAAGTGAATGAGGCGGAATTGACGAAAAGGCTATCACATCTATTGGATTGCCTACAGGATCACAGATCAACTTTTCTTGAGATTGATATTGTTGAATTAATTTGCATAGGGACTTGGCTTTTATGATTTTATCCCCTTGATGGGATGGTGTTGCACAAACATCTCTATTGCCCCTACCTTTATAGCTAGGAATTTTTCATTACAACAATTTAAGCTTTCCTATTATTTGTGGGAAAACAGGATGCACCCATACTTACAAGTGAAGCATGTTACCTTTTGAATTTGCACTTCAAGTGGTAAAGCCATGAAACACAAGTACAACCCCAAGGGAACTTAGAGGGTCTGTGCATTGTCACCACTGTAACTCCCTCTCTCAGTTTACGTCAGCTCTCCTACAGTACAAGTAAGGCTTCCCTAAGATAGGATTACCAAGTCTATGTGTTGAAAGCTCAACTGCAAATGGAGAATTAGACTTAGCAAACTGAAGATGTAAGATATACTTTAGATATAAGTGCCAACCCAAGGGTTATGGAATCAAGGAATACAGCAAAGATGCCTTGAAGTGATATGGAGAACACATAGCCAAGCTATACATTGATGCACTATGACTAGTCCAAGTTGATTATAGGTTTATATTAGAGTGAGTGAGAGCCCTAATATTAAATGCACTATCACAACTAATGTGTTAAAGCCAAGATAGTGTGTGACTCAAATAGTGAAAGAAGAACCATATCATAAGATGATAAGGAAAAAGAACCAATAAAGGCTACCTTCAAATGAATGGACAGCCCAAGCAACAAGTCACATCTTCAATACCAAACTCATGGGATCAAAAAAGCTATTAACATGCGCCACATCAAATATTTTATTACAGCAGAAATATTCCCCAATATCAACTTCACATCAAGGGCTAAGGAGGGATGAAGTCCTCACACTTAATCCCTTCTCATGTGCTAATATTTTCCTCTGGAGCTCATTTCCAGCAATAACCAGTTACCACACTAACCAACCAAACATAATACCATGATTACCCGAAAGAAAGGAGAGACATGAAAAGAGAGCCTTTCATATACTTGCTTGTAGCTGTGTTTCCTCCTCCTACATAATTTTCAACTAGGCTTAGAGGGGTTTGCCATATCAATACAACCATAAGCACAAATGAGGAAGGGCTACTCTTTATATAGAGTCTAACTCAACTTCGTTTGCAATAAAATAACAACAGTGGATTCTATGTCCACCTTTTTCTCCAAGAGAAACAATAAAATAACTTGGAGCCTTCTAGATCCATGCTTTCCTCCAAGGAAAACAATAAAATAACAATATCACAAAACCAACTCACATGAAAAGTCATCAATGCATAAAATAATAAGGTAGTTATGCCACATGTCTCTTGCTCAAGGTAGGTGTCTCCCTCGTCAAGGTATGGAATTGCAAAATATCCTCCAAGGGCTATGTGTGGCCTCTCCAAGTGAGATGTCTTATCAAGATGCATGAACATGTGTGCAATGTGGCCTCCATAAGTGGGACGTCTTCCTCCATCTAGAGTTTAAACCATCTAAAACCTCCTCCATATGTAATGTGGCATGTGTGGCTTCCTGATATGGAACATGCCAGTGAGGAGCAAGCAAATTTGTGCAAGGGAATCTCTATAAGTTGAGTACTTCACTTCATAATGGAGTCAATAGCCTTGGCATACTCCAAGCAAGCCCAAATTAGCGAACTCCATGGATTGTACTCAAATTTCAATGCTACATAATAATAAAAACCCTCAACTGCTACACTGATTTTCCCAAGTTGGGTTTTTCCAGAGACATTTGTCCAAAAATAATTGTGTTAATTATTGTGTGCGTGCTAGTATTTTCTCAGTTTCCAGCGCTATTTTCTTCCGCAGTTTTATTTCTGAAGGTTGCAATTTGATTTATTTGATATTTTCCATAATAGATGAATTGTTAAATTAATTATCAATTAGAAAAATAACTTCCATTTTCTGCAATAGGATTTTAGTGATGAATTTTTCACAGCGACCTCTATACCCGAGAGAAATCAAATACCTCTAATAAACCAAAAAATCACCACAAACAGATTAAAGGGAGATCAAACCACATGAACTCCTTATCGAGATCCGAATCATAAGAGCAGACAACTCAATCAATCCGCATATTTGTATCACTCAGAATAGAAACAACGAACTTATGTTCCAAAGACTACTAATGTCAATGCAATTCAATGTTGTGATAACAATTCACATGAAGTATCCAATAACCACAAGATTCCACAAAAGATTAATTTAGGATGCTCAAATTCCTTCTCAGTGCGACAATTTTAGTTATCACTCCAAGTATCCTATCATCTTGTATCATCGAAGATCACAACTCAAAAAACTTCGAAAGATGTGAAGAGACAAAGAATAGATAAAGCACCTTGTCAACAATATGCTTTGAGGACAAAGATTTTCTGAAGAGGAAGACAATGTTATGAATATAATATATATAAAAATAATATAAGTAATAATAATAATCATAATATTAATTAATTAAATAATACTTAATACTCAAGAGGCAAGTCTAAAAGACATGATTGTTCATGAAGGGGCACCTACCTAGGTATATAAGCAGGCCCTCAGTTGTAACCGAACCATCATATATTATTCTTATTCAATAGATTTTATATATTATTGTATCCTCAATGGATATCTTCATATTCCAAGTCTTCTGGAATGTTTAACCTGCTATTACAAACTTTGTTCGTAACAAAACATGACTACATGAGTCATGATATTGAATCCAAAAATTGAAAGAAATGAATATTCTGCATCCAAATCACCATATTCCAAACCAATACAACCGCATTAGTAAATGTGGTTGATATACACTGATCTGCGCCATTTTCCCCTTTTAAAGTGCCATTTTCCATCTGTTATTTGATGTCATTTGCCATTTGCTATTTGATAAATTGCATGGTAATTTTATATTTGTGTTAAGTACACGTTAAAAAGTAAACATGTATTTAGAGATGCAAGGTAGTTAATATTTGAAATTCCATCCGTTGATGTAATGGAGACGACAAGAATATACCAGCATCTTTCATTTATGACCATAAAATAAAGATTTCGATTAAAAGAAAGATTAATCTGCCAATGTTCAATAGGGGGATGCTTGTCGGTATAATAATGCACATGAGTGCAAGAAAAACTGTCATAGTGGAAACATTCTTCATGAAATTGTGCATTTTCTATGTACCGCCAGTCCATCAAATGCTCCATCAGCATTATTCCACAAACCTCAGACATTTGTGATGAAAATCACAAGTATATGACCCCATATAATATGAGGGGTAACAGAACCTACTTTGAGTGCAAATTTTTCATTTATATTTATAAATGGTATGATTTAACTGTCGTTACTGGTAGTGACTTATCTGGTGAAATGCTTTTTTCTCCCTTTTACCTTCTTAAGCGCCCTTTTCTTGTTTGACACTAATATATTGAAACCATAGAGCGTACCAACTGAGGTTGGCTCATTATTACTTATTTCTTCAAAGTATTGATTCTTGCATAATAAATATCACCTTATTTATTATGTTTCTGATATTGTAACAGCCCGTATTACATGCAAATATTCACTTTTGGAAAGATATTTATTGAATTGAATATATAAGTACAATGAATATGATAGACATAATATCTATACAAGTATACTGGAAAGGACATAAACCTTCAGGTAGATAGATACTGATGTACAATGTGCAATATGCCAATATCAATTATAAAATAAATATTATTAATGTAATAGATTATCTACGGATATATAACATTTTCTCCGTCCTTGACATGCATTTCTTTGAAGTGCCAATGCAGAAAATATGGCCCGCTAGTCAAATAGTGCTTGCCAGCCTTGCCCAAAAATAGGGCCAGAATAACTTAGTGATGCCTGATCCAGTTTCACCATCAATTCAATAAAGAATTCATTAGTACAAGCTGTAAATTCCAAGAATCACAATTTCTTCCTGAAGCTAGGGAAAAAATAGTCTTTCTGATAAGCATAGGTTTGAATGCCATTGAGGAACTAATGAAGCTCTTTTTCTCAGGTTCCAATCTATGCAAGAGCACAGGATCTTGGTCATCTTTTAGAACTAAAAAAGGCAGGTGCAACAGATGTCATTTTGGAGAACGCAGAGGTATCAACTTTCATGTACCAATATGCTCTCATTTATTATGTTCTGAAATTCATATGTTATATAGTTTGAGCTAAGTCAGCGACATACACAGTTGAGATTAAATAGCTACTTGTTTTTATTGCCTATGTGCATTGCTGGCAGACAAGTTTGCAGTTGGGTTCCAAGCTTTTAAGGGGACTTGGTGTCATGTCTGATGATGTGACCTTCCTAAGTCAACTGATGCGAGAATCTATGGAGCTTCAAGCACAAGAAGCACTTGAGCAAAAGGATGGAAAAGAGCCTGAAATTATGAAGCCATTGCAGGTCTGACACATCAGCATGAAGCTTTGGCTTACATTTTTTATCCCACATCTATCGGGAACATGCAGATTCTCTATTGCCCTTGGCATTTCCAAACTTTATTCTTATTGCATGCATATCCACACGTTAAACTTGTTTGACAACTTTTAAGATTTTAATGTTTCAAATTCAATGAGCAGAGAGCTATGGAACCTAACTGGATTGTGAACCGTTGGTTAATGGAAGCAGGTAAAGGTGACAGATTCATTCAATATGAAGACAGATAAAAATCAGGATATCATCCTTGGAAGGGAAGGCATTACACAGGAGAGGGCTACTCAGTTTACAGGTTCCAACGAGCCAGAGAGTGAACCAAGAAAAGATAAATTTGATCAGTCACATGAAAGCAGCATGACAATCTCTGTTCCATCTAACGTATTTGATACTTTGGTTAGCTCTTCCGAGATGGCATCTACGCTGTCAACTGCCTCAATTGAGTCTGAATTAAAAGGAAATGCAAATATTGAGTGGGAAGCAGGTAGTAAACTTTCTGAAAGGCTTTCAAATAGAGCTGAAAACATTTCTGCATCTGATAATGACTGCTTCACTGCAAGGGAAGATTAAGATTTTGAGATAATTCTTGACACTTCTGAGAACAACTGATAATGATATTGGAAAGGGTGTGACATGGCATGCACTGAACAAAGAAGACCTTGTTCCGAAGGAACTTGAAAAAGGTAAGAAAGAAGATTTGCTAGATCAGAGCATGAAGTGCGGAACCTCTGTTGAGGGATCATAAATTTTCTTTTGGACATCATATATTTTGAATGTAAGCATGGATTAATTTATTATATTGAAAGTTTACACTTCCCATAATCTGATTCAGGGAAGTTGAGATAGGCAGTATAGTTGTATGCTGAGAACAGTTTGCTCTGTATAACTGCAGTATTGTTCACAGTTTCCCGTGATCTTTTCCTCTACAGTATGTACAATAAAGAAATACTTGTGAAAATTTCGGCAGTAACTTCCAACCAACATACTTAAATGTGATCTCTTGGAACCAAAGAAAATTCATCTATTAGTTGAGGGTGCTTGCTTGACAAGATTTGCATTGTAACAATTGAAGTTATTAAAGTATTCAACAGTACTTACATCCTAGGTATTATCCAACATTCATATGCAGGAATTTGCTCATACATGTGAGATTAACTATGGTTTGTCTCTTAGGTGTGACTAATGAGGTTGAAGGAACGATAGTTAAATAGTGTGAAGGAAATTAAGACTGCAGGCACAATGTTATAGCCCTAGTTTGGTCAATGAGGGTTTGGATCCTAGCTAAAGAAACAAATAAATCTCAAAAGAACCCCCTCAAACACCGGATGTGGAAGAAACTACTTGGTTAGTATGTACAGGTCATTGTCAAAGAGATAGGCAGCATGCCAACAGTAAGAGATCCTCATGTCTGTAATGTCCCCAATCGGTTGAGCATGAAGATATCTTTCTACTAGCCTAACTCATCTCCTTTAGGCTAGAAAAAGGGGAAATTGTTAAGGGGACAAAGGAATTTTACCTAACTCTACTTTATTTAAATAAAAGCTGCAATAACTCACAGGGATAGCTCGATCAGCAATAACCTTGATAATGAGGAGTTATGTCCCATGAGATTCTGATTTCAAACCCCGTGGGTCAGCCAAAAAAATATATGAAAGGGGTAAAATATCAATAAATAAAAAGGGACAAAAGTCACTTGGAGAAATAAGAAAAATCCACTTAGTGAGCTTATCAATGAAAAACAATAATAAAGGTGTTTCCAAAAGATCGGTGAAAGTTCCATCAAATCTATAAAAGGAGAGAGGAGATCACTTCTCAAGCATTCGATTTTGGTTTAGCATTTCTAAAGAATTTATCTAGATCAAGTGAATCTAGTTTGAGGGTTTCAGGGAAAATCCTTTAGCTGATTTTGGTGGACTTAGAGCGCCACCCTAGTTGGCTCTTTAGTTGATTTCAGTGGACCTAGAGTGCCACCCTAGTTGGCTTTGAGGGGAGATCACATCAGGTCTTCCATTTGTATTTAGAGATTTGCAGGTTCGAGGTTTGTTGCCGAAGGTTGAGTTCATCATTTGGAGGACGTGTTTGTATTGCAAGAAGTCAAATTCATTATTGTAGGAAGGCCAAATTCCTAACGGGTTGGGTTGGTTGGGCCGCCGGGGTGGGGCCATAGCACCATTTTTAAAAATATTTAAAATATATATTTTTAATGTTTTTTGTTAAGTTTTTAGGATTTTTATTTTTTTGAATGATGTTTTATTTCGTTTTTTTTAATTATCTTGTATCATTTTTTTTGTTTTGTTTTTTTTTTTTTTTTTTGTTTATTTCAGTAATAATTTCTTATATATATATATATATATATATAATTTTTAAAAAAGTATCATTTTAAGCTAATTTTTTTTTTTTACATTTTTATGTTTGGTTTTTTTTGTTATTATATATATATATATATATATATATATATATATATATATTTTGCCATGTTTTTAATTTGATTATATTTTAATATATATTTTTCTTTGTTATTATTTAAAAAAGAATTGTTTGTTTTAGTTATATATATATATATATATATATATATATATCGTTATTTTTTTAAATGTTTTGATATATCTTTTTATTTACTTGTTATTATTTTTAAACTTGTTGTGTTTTTTTGTTTTGTTTTTCAAAGGGATCTCATTATTTGTCAGTTTGATAACTGATATTAAAGTGTCAAAAATATGCCTTAAAAAACAATGTTGATGCTTTTCAAAATCCAAATGAAAATTACCAAAAATTTTAAAAAATATTCATGCCTAATACATCAGAAAACTTGAAGTGTAAAAAATATGTGTTTTAAAAAACGAGTTGATGCCTCATCAACACTCTTCAAAACTAACATGAAAATCATTAACATTTAAAAAAAAATGTTCATAAGAAAATTTTAGGGGTTATCATCAACGCTTTTCAAAATCAGCATGAAAATCATAAACATTTTTTAAAAAGTGTTCATAAGAAAATTTAAAGTGTCTAAAATATGTTCCAAATAAAAAAAGATGTATTCTGAATCAACACTTTTCAAAATCGAATGATTTTCTTGCTACCTCAAAAAAACGGGTAATCGTATCAGTTCACTTTTCAAAGTAAAGTGTCTAAAATATGCTCCAAGTAGAAAAATGTGTATTCTAAATCAACACTTTTCAAAATCAAATGATTTTCTTGCTACCTCAAAAAAACAGGGAATTGTATCAGTTCTCATTTCAAAGTTTACGTTGTTTAAAACACTAATATACTCTAACAGCCAATTCTGATCATCACTTAAGACTTTTTTCACATATTCTGGCAAACTAATCATGACAGCAATACATGGTATAATTCAAATCAGTTTTCTGCCTGTACAATTAATCTAGAGATACATCCCCTGGACCATTGAATAATACCCAGTATAAACTTGACAACAAACAAAATATATTTTCAAGCATACAACCAACAATAGTTATGCAATAGAGGAACCTGAGTTACAATTTGGAGATACATCCCCTGGACCATTGAATAATACCTAGTATAAACTTGACAACAAACAAAATATATTTTCAAGCATACAACCAACAATAGTTATGCAATAGAGGAACCTAAGTTACAATTTGGCACTTGGTTCTGAGGATATAATTTCCTCCTTTGGTCCAAGTCCTAAGAAATTTTGTCCTTTGATAATGATTACCTCAGTTAGGATGAGTCTCACTCTACAAGATATGTCAAGGTCTGAAGCAATCCTCAAGAGAGATGAAATTTTTCCCTTGCTGAAGAGAAAAATATGACCCATGTATTCTACACACCATTTCTGGAAAATGCACTTCACAATTCTGGTATTTAAATCAAGCATCGATTGGCGTAGATAGAATTCGGTCCTCTAACCTTGGTCACTGCTGATTGGGAATTACGCAGAGGTTCAACCTCCAATAATTTGATGAATTGAACCCTCTTGCCAGTGGGGAAATACACATTGTGCATCAACTAGATTTGTTGAAGAATAAGAAGGGATGCGACCTTCACTTGAGAGACAAATTTGATCTACCTCCACTAAAGGTCTAAGCCACTCGTTCCAGTGAAATTCTGAAGAAATCGACTACCCCTCTTAGTGTACAAATTTCTAAGGAAGCACATGATCATCTGATCATTCCACAAGAATCTTCAACTCAGCTCCTTAAGAAATTATGGCATTCACTTTGTACAAAAATTGTCCCTGAAGCGCTGATGAAATGACAGCTCAAAAATTCGGTCCTCTCTTCATAAACAGAAGTAGATGATCTAGGTGGCTCATCGAACACCAGTGACTAGGAAAAGGCTCAAAAATGAAAGTGCTCGGATCATGCTCGAACTAGGTTCATGTTGAATATATCATCATCGTGATCATGGTGGTGCGAACGGTTCGTCAAACCAAGTTTGTATGCGAAAGTTAGGAGAAGTCAAAGTTCAGGGTTGACTTGGGTCACTGGGCAGGCTTAAGGAGGCAGCAATTTGGACAAAACCTGGCCGCCAGATTCCGGCCAACTTGGGCCAGATTCCAGACGAATTTGTGGCCTGTTTAATTTGTCTCCTTTGGAATGATTAATTGTTTTATAAAAACAAAAAAATATATAATTTTGGGGTGGTGGGCCACCAACGCCGCCACCCCCCCATACCCAATGTACAAAAATAAAAAATAAAAATTAATTATGGGTCGATGGGCCATGACCCCCATCGGCCCTCCCTCAACAACCGTAACCAAAGTGTTTAATTAGGGGTGGGCGGCCATGACCCCGCCACCCTTGGAGCCCTCACACTCAAAAACATTCCAAAATAGTGGGGGGTGCAGGCTGTCAACCCCACTGCCCCTTCACCTCATTATATGAAACAATACAGCGGAAATGGGGGGAAGCAGGCCACTAATTCCGGTGGACCCACCCCACAAAACAAACTTTGTAACATGTTATGGTTAAAAGAGGAGGGGTGGGATTTGATCCCCCGACCCCTCCTCAACAACTTTATTACTATTACCATTACACCAAACCGCTCCTTGTTAAGTCCGCCCATCGAAATATTTGATTACCAATTTTGCTCAGTGCACCCAGGAGGAGGAGCGCACCCGTAGTTCGAGGCAGATTAATTTTGCAGGTGGTGGAACCATGAGCGGAAATAGAAGCAAGTGGAAACATGCTTGAGTCCAACTTTGAGAGGGGCCAAATTTCTCGGTGTCCAAATTGGACAAACTTTATGTCGACTTTATACCTCTTAGCGATGTAAATATGATGGCGGTGTCAGATTTTTCAACAGAGGCCTTGATTTTTCGTCCACTTCTTATATTCTGTTCCAAGTGTCAATACTCAATGTGCGAGCAGATGTTTTGATGGTGATCAATGCTACAAGATTTGATGGTACAGTAGGCCAGCAACAGAGCAGCCCATTATTCACGCATCCATGGTGCTGAGGTATATACAGTGTTGTTGCATTATACTTCTTTTTATGGCTTATGAGATGTGTTACGATTCTCGCTCAATGTGATGCGAAATCATCATTATGAGTTTGCATTGTGTTGATTTGATCCTTGCACTTTATGTTTTGATGCGGGATCTTGTTTGTTGATGTTGACGAGAGATGTACATTTATGGTTTTGTTATGTTATTACGAGATCTCTATGTAGCTTGTACAAGAGATTCTCTGAGTCATTAGATAGGAACATGTATTGGTTTCCAGCCACTCCTGCATGAGGGCAATTCCTGTTATGGAACATGTATTAGGGGTTACCAGCCACTCCTGCGTGAGGGCATTTCCTTTATGACCATGATAACATACATGTACATCTTCATCCTCTTTACCAACACTTAATGCAGCGGCCTAAACCATCTTGACACCAAGGCCCAGAGACGTAGTCCCTCCTGGACGAACTCCGTTATCAATGGCTTATGTCTTTTATGTTGTTGATACTTGTCATGTTCTTATTCTCTACAACATGTAGATGTATTCATTTATGTTCTTTTAAAAATGCAATTTAACACATCACAAAAGTAAAAGGTCTTGGAAGGGTCCTTGTCACACCCGGACCCGGATCAAGTGGTATCAGAGAGTTCTTCTTGTTGATGTGAACTGCTCTTGAACGTGCAACCATGATGGACAAAGACATGTACGAGGTCATGATCAGCTTGTCCGAGAAGGTGGACATGTTGGATAAAGATTATGAGAAACAAAAAGCAGACAATGCAACGTTGAAGGTGCTTTTACAAGAGGAGAAAGAGGAGAAGCATCAGTTGCAGCTTCAATTGCAAGCCACGACAGAGGCCCTGGAAGAATTGAAGCACGATGATCAGAGTCTTCAAGCAGAGCATGATGCATTAAAGACCCTTCTATAGGAAGAGAAGGAGGAGAAGCAGAGGTTGCAAATTCAGCTACAAGCCGTGAAAGAGGCTTTGGAGGAACTGAAACGCAACAAAGGCTTAGAGAAGCCCTCTTCACCTGTGTCGACATTGACATTTGAGGTAAACGACCATAATCATTCTTCAATTTCATCTTCACATGCTTTCATTTCTGTTGGAGATGTGGAGATACCCATTGTAGATACAGGCATGAGACTCCTTACCAGGATGGGTTATAAAGGAGGAGGTCTTGGTGCTAAAGGCCAAGGCATGATTACGCCATTGGAGGTTGTGCAGAGACCTCATTATGCAGGCTTGGGATACAACGAAGGAGAGTGCTCAACGAAGACATAATCTTCCATGATATTGTTGAGACCGTTGAAGAAAGAGGAGGATGGGAACACTTCACCATCATCCCTTGACAGTGCACATTGCAAGGAGAGAGCTGAGGCAAGCTCTCATCACCATGATCATGACCGAGACCACCAGGGAAGGTATAACAAGTCTCGATATTATAATCATGTTCATTTTGATTATCACCATGTTGTTAAGGATAAACATGAGTCATGGCATAGACATACATGTTATTTTTGTGGGTTGCATAACCATGTGCTTGCAAGGTGTTAGAAACGAATGGCAGCAAAAAGGAAGATGAGGTGCGAAAGGCCTTTTCCACAGCAGGGGAAGAGGCATGTTAAGTAGATCTGGAGGAAGAAGACACATTGTAGTCATTGCGACGGAAGTGGCCATCAAAGAGCCACGTGTTGGAGGCTCCATCCAGAGCAACGCCCTACAAACAAAACACATGTACACGATGCAGCTGAAAGAGTCGATCGGCAAGCAGATCTCCCACAAGGAAATGGTCTATTCACTATGATAAAGAGATGGTTCTGTAAATAGATTCTAGATTTCTTTGCTTGTCGTGGCTATGTTATTGTAAATCATTTGTCGCATTTTCATTGTAAAAGTGATGATGTGTTTCCATCACTTGTTTGAGCGACAATGATGTGTGGCTTTATTGTGATAGTTGGGTTATTTTCATTCTCCATTTGATGTAAACTTGACCACTGAGTATGTGTTATAAACTCGTGGCAAGTATGGGGATGCTTGGATCATTAGTTGGTCATATGCATGTAACTTGCAAAAATGTACTACAGGTTTGCAGAGAACACTGGTGTTGGCTCATTGCTTATGGCTCCGAAGGATAAAGGAGAAGGAGAATGAAGGGTGACATTTCAGGACACTTGCGGGGTAGACATTGTACACAGTTACAGATTACTTTGATGTTTTTGGAGGACCAAAAGCTCCTCAGTGGGGAAGAAAGATCTAGGTGGCTCATCGAACACCGGTGACTAGGAAAAGGCTCAAAAATGAAAGTGCTCTGATCATGCTCGAACCAGGTTCATGTTGAGGATCTCGTCGTCGTGATTGAAGTGGTGTGAACGGTTCATCAAACTAAGTCCATATGTGAAAGTTAGGAGAAGTCAAAGTTCAAGGTTGACTTGGGTCATTGGGCAAGTTTAAGGAGGCAGCAATTTGGACAAAACCCGGCCACCAAATTCCGACCAACCTGGGCCAGATTCCGGGCGAATTTGTGGTCTGTTTAATTTGTCTCCTTTGGTCATTTTTCGAATTTTCAAAAATGGCTAATTGTTTATATATATATATATATATATATATATATATATATATATATATATAATTTTGGGGTGGCGGGCCACCAACCCTGCCACCCCCCATACCCAATGTACAAAAATAAAAATACAAATTAATTATGGGCCGACAGGCCATGACCCCCGTCAACCCTCCCTCAACAACCATAACCAAAGTGTTTAATTAGGGGTGGGCGGCCATGACCTCGCCACCCTCGGAGCCCTCACACTCAACAACATTCCAAAATAGTGGGGGGCGCGAGTTGTCAACCTTGCCGCCCCTCCACCTCATTATATGAAACAGCACAGCGGAAATGGGGGGGAGCAGGCCACCAATTCCAGCGGACCCGCCCCCCAAAACAAACTTTGTAACATGTTATGGTTAAAAGGGGACGGGTGGGATTTGATCCCCCGACCCCTCCTCAACAACTTTATTACTATTACCATTACACCAAACCGCCTCCTTGTTAAGTCCGCCAACTATTTTTGCTCAATGCGCCCAGGAGGAGGAGCGCACACGCAGTTCGAGGCAGATTAATTTTGCAAGTGGTGGAACCATGAGCGGCAACAGAGGCAGGTGGAACCATGCTTGAGTCCAACTTTGAGAGGGGCCAAATTTTCCCGGTGTCCAAATTGGACAAACTTTATGTCGATTTTATATCTCTCAGTGACACAAACCTAATGATGATGTCAAATTCGGTGACAAAGGCCTTGATTTTTTGTTCACTTCCTATATTCTATTGTAGGTGTCAATACTCAATGTGCAAGCAGATGTTTTGATGGTGATCAATGCTACAAGATTTGATGGTACAGTAGGCCAGCAGTAGAGCAGCCCATTATTCACACATCCATGGTGCTGAGGTATATACAATGTTGTTGCATTATACTTATTTTTATGGCTTATGAGATGTGTTACAATTCTCGCTTGATGTGATGTGGAATCATCATTATGAGTTTGCATTGTGTTGATTTGATCCCTGCGCTTTATGTTTTGATGCAGGATCTTGTTTGTTGATGTTGATAAGAGATGTACATTTATGGTTTAGTTATGTTATTACGAGATCTCTATGTAGCTTGTACAAGAGATTCTCTGAGTCATTAGATAGGAACATGTATTGGTTTCCAACCACTCTTGCGTGAGGGAAGTTCCTGTTATGGAACATGTATTAGGTGTTACCAGCCACTCTTGCGTGAGGGAATTTCCTTTATGACCGTGATAACATACATGTACATATTCATCCTCTTTACCAACACTTAATGCAGTGGCCTAAACCATCTTGACACCAAGGCCCGAAGACGTAATCGCTCCTGGATGAACTTCATTACCAACGGCTTATGTCTTTTATGTTGTTGATACTTGTCATGTTCTTATTCTCTACAACATGCAGATGTATTCATTTTTGTTCTTTTAAAAATGCAATTTAAGACATCACAAAAGTAAAAGGTTGTGGAAGGGTCCTTGTCACACCCCAGACCCGAATCAGTGACCTGCAAGAATTCTCATGTAGTGAACTGATATTTCAATGAAAAATCAGTTTTGGTTGCTCGGTTTTTGGCACTGGATGCCCACAACCAGCCCTCCACAATGAGAAAATTCGGCCCCTAACTTGACTGTGAGAGTCAGTTTCCAAGCTCAGATTGGGACTTCTTTTATACTGATCTTCTGTGATTCAAATAGCAGACTCGGCCCCTCCTAGGAAACGATTGGTTACTTCAAAAGAGGGCATTGAAGGAACACTCTATTTATCAATAAAATTTCCATGAATTTCTGAACTAGACTTATCAGCCATACATAGGGTTTCTAAGACTAATTTTCTGACCATACACAGGATTTCTAAGACTAATTTTCCAACCATACAGAGGATTTCTAAGACTAATTTTCCGACCATACACAGGTACTCAACCTTCCGATAATGTGGAATAATTTGTTCACTTGGCAGATCGATCTCAGGCTCACCACTCGAACCTCGTCCAACAATTTTGATGCTGCTCTATGCCTTTATGAAAGAATGCCCTCAATCCCGCATTCGATCTGTGTGAGTTTCTAGATGATTCCTCTTATAATTCGATGGGAACTTGGAAAAGATACACCAGAGCAGATACTCAGTTGCCTAAGCAGTTTGATGTTTTCAGTGGCAGAGACTCTACACTGAAGACAGAGTCAGAGGGTGGGTAGCAGGTGGTAGAGGAGGTCAACAACGTTTTAGGAGGAAGTGTTCTAGTTCCTGAAGAAGTAGTAAGAGGAAGGTCGAAATTCCCAGAGGAACTGTGAAGGGGTTGATGTAGAAGGATCTGCGTGAGGCTACGGAGGCAATTTCAGGGGCAGAAGATAGTTGTGGGGTTAGAGAAAATTTTCACAATAATTTTTCTAGTATTTTTCCTCATATTAGATTGTTAGCAAAGCATCTAAAATATTGTACTCAGAATTGCTGGTGAAGAATAATAATAAAACCCTCATGGTTGCTCTGGTTTTCTCGCATTGGGTGTTTCTGGGGACAATTGTCCAAAAATAACTGTGTCAAATTTTTTGTGTGCGCTAGAATTTCTCTGTTTTTTAGTATTTTATTTTTTGCATTATTTTTATGGTGAAAATTGCAGTTGTGATTTTATTCATTATTTATCATAGCAATTAAACTACATAATTAAATTTACAGTTAGAAGAATAATTTGCAATTGCTGCAATAGATAAAATTTTCACATTATTCATCATTCATGGAGTCCTCACCCTCATTATGGCAGCTTGAGGACTCATTTCGGCCTTCCAACAACCCTTCACCATGATTTCATCATTTTGGCTCACTTTGTATGGTGGGCTTGTCACCAAGGACGTGTTATTTGCACATTTTTATGATTGTAGGGGCTATTAGGTTAATTAAAATTAGATAGAGGATCATGGAAATTTAGATCTCTCCCATTGTGAGAGATCATCATCATCACACGTGGATCTATTCTCTTGAAGAATTTCGCACTTTATCTTGGGTGACTATTGGAGACTTCTATTGATGCATTTCGATATCTTTGGAGGCTGAATTTTTTGTTTTTTCTTGGAGCCACCACTTGTTATATGGATGGATATATCTCTTGTCATCTTTAAAGTGTTATTTTGTTGAAGATATCTCTTGAATAATGTCTACTGTGTGGAATTGTTAAAATTAATGAATGCTTTTGTGGCCTAGTTGTGTTGAATATTATTGTAAAAGGTTATTTGATTGCAAATTGCACATGTTATTTATTGTATTGGAATAGATGAATGTTCCTAGTGGATGGGATTCGTCTTTCTTCTTTGAAATCCATAAAAACTTGGGTGGGTAATTGTTGAAGAGTGATTGCTTGGCCTTCTTGAAGACGATTTTGGAAAACTTTTAAATCATCATAGACTCCATAGCCCAAGTATTATGCACTGGTCCAAGCAAAATGGTGGTCACCTTTCCTTTCCTTCCCTTTTCTCTCCTCCAAACCTTTTGGCCCCTTTTCTTAGGCAACCAACGATGGCTTCCTACAAAATCTTATAGAGGGGCGATCTTTCAAAATTGCTTGGACAGGGATTTGAACAAGTATCTCCTCTACAATATCTCCATGTTTGGTTGAATTCCCACAATTCAATATCTGGAATTTGATGCCCTAGTTGTGTCTTTGGATTGAAACCTAGTTGTTTCTTCCCTTAGATAAGGTGGTCTTCTTAGGATTTCCAAAACTTGGTAATCATTGGAATAAATAATTCAAGGCCCCATTCCTTCTCTCAGCTTGACCTACTAAGTACATTGGAGGGGCTCCTCCCACGATAATTCATAAACTCTAGGTCTTGTGTGGGATTCTTTCCAAGTCTCTCTCAAGTATATCAAGAGCATATTTCAAAAAGTCAATTGTCTTAATTAGCTTCTTGAGAGGTCTTATATCATCTTGGAATCTTAACTCTAGGCATGCTTAGCCTCAGTGTGTTATCTCAAGCCCTAGATCTCGATGTCAATACTATATCTTTCTTAGAGAGTTTTCCTTCTATCAAGCCTTTAATTGAGCCTCTCCTTGAATGGGCCTTGGGAATGACTTCATGCATTATCATTGATCCCATCATTATTAGTGATTTCCTTCATACTGGGACTCTTCCCATGGGTGAAAGTCTATAAAGAGCATAGGACACTAACTTAGGTGACAATGGGCCTTTGTCCCATTGTTGTCATTTGGTCTAGTAGATGTCCCGTATGTACCCTTCCTAGGACCCCTGCTAGATTGTGTGGAAACAATTCTTGTCATCGTTGTCGAGGAAGACGCAAGTCTACCTCCTTGGTCTAATATTTGAAGAGTTGACTCCTTTGATGACAATATAGACCCTCTTCTAGCAACTCTATTGGAAGAAAGAAGACCTTGTTCTTCATTGAGCCTCAATGCTTAATGCTTTGAGGGTGAAGCAAGCATTTTTCAAGGTAATTTTCATTCACCCTGGCGACTCCCATGTCATTAATATATAGGAAACAAAAACATGTTGATCCATATTTTTTACGCCTTAGATATACCATGTATCCCGCAATGATCGTGTTTTAAAGGCACAATGGATATGCTAACATTCGATGGGGACCCGATTTCCGCAGCCAATCATGTAATAAATTTCATAAGATATATTTCAAGACGCAATATAACTCAACTTCATGACATAATGGAATTGTTTGTCTTGTCTATTGCTCTGGATATTGGCTGGCTTAAATCATGTGAACCCAAAATCATCTCCTCTTTCTTTATGTTACTTTTATGTTTCTTATTGCATAAAGGACCAAGTTTCAAACCATTGAAGAACCATGTCAAACCTTGGACTAGCATTTGAGATAGGCTTCAGTGAACTTTATAAGGGCAAAGAGGAAGAGTGGTGTCCCCTTTTCGAGGTCATTGATGGAGACCTCAATGAAGAAGAGGACTATGAGCTAGAAAGTGTCTCTTCCTAGGATGATGACAAGATTCAGGAACTTGAAAGCCTCTGAATGTTGCAAGAGAGGATGGATGAATATAAGAAATCTTGTTGGAAGCTAATAAAATAATGTGAAGCCAAGGATCTTCTATTTCATTTTTATGAGCAAGGAGGAAAGCTCTACGAGATGAAACGTGAATATAAATAAAATCCTACAAACAACCTTCTCCTAGAACTTTATTACCAAAGCTATGTAGTAAACACTTTGTGTGATATTGTCCAAGAAAGCGAGGAGGAAGAGAAGCCCTTTTTGCCTATCCATCATGAAATAAATAACAAAGAATGGGATGATCCCGAGGATACAAATGTCAAAGAGCATGATGTTAAAGTCGATGAGGATTGTATGGATGAATTTTGGTTTGTAGGTTTGGGAACAGGATATGATGACCAACAAAAAGAGAATTTTATGTCCCTTTTGGAAGGTAGTGTTGACCAATGTGAGGCACCCTTGGAGACTCACGAATCCTATCTTGATGAATGGAAGGGTTTCTTCTTTATGTTTCAAAACGATGCCAATCTTACCAAAAAGGATGATGTCATTGTTAAGGAAGAATTTAATAGCCTTAGTAGGATTGAGGAGGAGGATCCTTCTCCCTACGATGTTGTTGAAAAGGGGTGCTTCTTCGTGTTCGAGCAACATAGCCCTCAACATCTCATTGATGATGATAACCGAGAAGTGGATGCACATTGATGGTGTCTGTAAAGAACAAAGTTCCTTCTACAGATTAGTTATTCCAGAAGACTTGGAATATAAGATATCCATGAGGATACAAACATTATATATTAAATGTGTGAATAAGAATAATTACAATTGAGAATGAGGGTCCTGTATATATAGCCAGGTAAGTACCCTTTCATGAAAAGGCATGTCTCTAAGACATGCCTTTTCATTGTTAACTAACTAATCATTAGTTAATTATTTATCATTTATTATATTTATATTTATATTTACATTTATTATTTTATTATGAATTATATTCATAACATAGTCTTCCCCTTCAAAAAGCTTTGTCCTCAAAGCTTACTGATGAAAGACTTGATCTCTTTTCCTTCTTCGAATGTCTTCTCGTCTCGCATTGTCATATTCGTTGATACTAGTTGATATGATCCTCTAAGTGAAAAACAAAATTGTTGCATGGAGAAAGGATCAGACCATCCTAGATTGATCTTCTGTGGAATCAAATTGTCTGATGAATAGTTATCATAAGACTGTATTCTGCAAACTTCAGTATCCTTGGGAACATAATTTTGTTGTTTATTTTCTGAGCGATACTGGTACGTAGCTTGATTGGAAGGTCTACTCTTGTGATTTGGATGTCGATACATATCTCCTTTGGTTTGGCTTTCCTCTATCATATTAGTGGTTGATCCCTGATTTTCTTCAGGCACTGTTGTTGTTAAGTTGGCGACTGAATCATCATTTGGAATGTCCATTGTTTGGATTGCATCTTCTGCATATGTTTTAACTTCTCTAGATTCATCTTCTTCCTTGCTTGTGATATTGACTGGATCAATATTTATTCCCTTATCTTCAACTTGGACTGAAACGATTGACGACTTCAGTACTTCACCTTGAAGTTGTTCTAGCTTGTCATTCAACGATATTTTGTCATTTTTAAGTTTTTTTATTTGCGTAAGTAGGGTTTGGTTATGATTCCTTAAACGTACAAGCTCATCCTTTTCTGAATTGCCGACTTTATTCTTAGTAGCTTCATCATCTTTTAAACTTTTGATTTGTTCTAATAATCTCTGATTAAGGCTTTTAAAATGTAAATTTTCCTCTTCTTTCTTTGATAGACTTTCGTTGAATTTTTTGTCAAAACCCTCTTTTTCTTGTTCTAACTTGTGCTTCTTAGTTTTACACTTTTTGACTTGTGCAAGAAGTTTCTCATTGTGGTTTCTTAGATGCAAAATTTCTTCGTTGCATTCTGTTGATTTTGCATGAAACCGCTCTGTGAGATCTTTACATCTCTTCTCTGAGGCTTCACTCTTTTGTTGAAGTTTCGTGACCTCTTCCTTTAATAGTTTTATTTGCATTTGCTCATTTTCTTGATGTTCTTCTGTATTAAATAGTCTTCCACACCTTGGACAATTTAAATCGCAATTTTTTTGAATATATGTATATCCAATTACGTTTAGACAAGATGGACATTTAGTCCAAAATAGTGATTCTTGTGTGGAACTCATTTTGACTTCTTTCTTTGCTTTGTCGAGATGAACTTAGGGGTTATGTAATCGCCTTATTTTTTTCTTTTCCTAATATAGTATTTTTTATTTTATTTTTTCAAATATATAACTATGTTGATATTATATAATATAATTTATATTAATATTATTTAAAATATATTAATATGTAACTACCTATTAATATCGAATAGAATTTTATTAATATATTGATATCTAATTGAATCAATCAATCGATTTTTATTTTATTCTTGATTTTTTATTTTATTCTTTTAGTTTCAAGTATACTTATACTTTTTTTTAAGTAATCTCTTTTACTTTTCATTAATCATTCGATCCCCTTTTAAAAGTAATTCCTTTTATATATTTCAATCTATTTTTTTTTTTACCTTTTCCTTTTTAAGTAATCTCTTTTACTTTTCATTAATCATTCGATCCCCTTTTAAAAGTAATCCCTTTTATATATTTCAATCTAATTTTTTTTTTTACCTTTTCCTCCTTTTTATTTTGTTGTCTTAAATTGATATGGAACAATTATTTAATTTTATGAACCCTTTATATAATTATTTTAATACAGTGCTTTCGTTAATTTGTGTTCTTCTGACTCAACGAGGGAAATCAACGGTTAAGAGTAAAGTTGGAATTTAATTTACAGATTGGTAAATTAAAAAATATGATTGCACATAATTTAATTTATAGATTGGAAAATTAAAAAATATTATTGTACGGATGGGTGGCAACGTAGATCTGAGAAGATGCGAATGTATTATGAAAATATGTGATTGTAGGATCAAGGGGAAGAATTGATACGCGGGAATGGAGGATGGAGCATCCAATCGCAGTTGAGCATCCAATGGTGACGACTGTGAGGAAGGGCAGAGATGAATGTAGTGACTCCAGACAGTCGTTCAAGCGAATGGTAGCTTTGGTTGCCACTGTGACAATGGTGGCATTCACGCGGATGGAAAACAATGGTGGTGTAGACAAACGACAGTTGTGGTATTGCAATAGTGGCAGAGAAAATAAATCGTTGCAGTGATGAGAGGCGGCTAGCCGCGGAAACCTGCAAGCAGGGACGACTGGCAGTAGTTTGTCGACTATGCAGTCTTGCAGCCAGCAGGGTACTGCGATAGGTGGAGCAGAGGAGTTAGTGGAAAAATGTTGGTCATACAATGGTGTTAGGCGATCGATGGTCGGGCTACGCATTGCGGCGACACCAATGATGTGTATAACAGTTGGTTCGTTGGATTTCGACGGGTGTGCAGAGTTGTGGGGCTATCAACAGTCGTCTCGGTTGGTAGCATTGTAGTCGTAGGGGAGCAACCGTAGGTATCACTGTGTTTTGTTTTGTTTTTTTGTTTGTTTGTTTTTTTTTTTCTTAATAATGGCCGAAGGCCTGGTTGGAAATATGGAGAAACTCCAACTTTTTGTAGCAAAACCCTTCAAACTTCACGATGACAACACAATTAACAATAAGTTGATGCCCAAAGGCCGGATCAGACAAAGCTTTGATACCAATGTAAAGTACAAAGTTCATTCTATAGATTAATTACTCCAGAAGGCTTGGAATATAAAGATATCCATGAGGATACAAATAATATATATTAAATGTGTGGATAAGAATGATTACAATTGAGAATAAGGGTCCTATATATATAGCCAGGTAAGTACCCTTTCACGAATAGGCATGTCTCTAAGACATGCCTTTTCATTGTTAACTAACTAATCATTAGTTAATTATTTATTGTTTATTATATTTATATTTATTATTTTATTATGAATTATATTCATAATAGTGTCCAAGTATGAATCATGCAATTCACCCAATCCACATTTAATTGTCAACCCGGGATTCTACAAGTTTCAAGGCTATCGTGCACTGTATGTGAAGGCCATAGTTTCCCTACCCATCATTGAACATTAATTATAAATTCATCAATGTGTAACAAAAATAAGTATTGTAACAACAAATAAGAGTAACAAGAAGTAATCATTGTAACAGTAATAAGAGTAAGAACAAGTAATAACTATAACAGAAATAAGAGTAACAACGATTAGGACTCACAACAACACACTGATAAACATTCACAGCAATAATAAACTCACGAAAATAAACCTAACACACATCTAATCCACCAACACCTGGTCAGGAGAGTGGGACCAACTCCCTGATCAGGGTTGTGGTGAGACCAATGAATCACGATATGCTCAGAAGATCAAACTCTCATTAATTAAAGAAATATTACTAGTATGTTGTTATAGACTCAAAGTTAGAGTATTTCTCGTGTAACCTTAACTACTCTTAACAATCATAGCTTTCATAGCCTACAACTATACTTTATACAATTTGTCAATAATACATCTCCTAGAATTACAACATTTTCTTCCTTTAATTACATGGTGGTTTTCAAAATGAAACAGAATGTAAAAGATAACAGTGTGTCAATCAAAGGATTGATTCACCGTTACAGCCAATATCCAAGGATAATGCTTCCAACTTTGATGGTATCATCTAGTGAACCATGGTCTTGGTCATTCTCCCTTCGAATCTATAGAAATAACTGAATTAGCAAGTGACTTAGGTAATAATCCCCTACGACTATGCTTCATTGACCAATAATCCATAAAGACATGAAAAGAGGTATACTTGTGCATTTTAAGATATCGATTAACCATTATTGGCATGAAATGGATAAAAAGAACATGGTAAAAGGGTGAGTAAAAGTATGCAAATCTAGCCACCAACATCTCCCCCTAATTGGCCTTACTGCATGTCCTCATGCATTTCGTCGGCTGCGCAAGTCTGGGTTAGAGCTACGATGATCAGCGTGAAGTTGTGCTAGATCGTACTTTGCAGACATCTATGTTCTCAGAGGCTTATATCCATCTGTCTGGATGAATTCTTTCCACCAATCCTTGCCTACCTCATAAGTTGGAGTGTATTGATCGGCTGGCAGCCAGATGATGGGAAATCGAAACCTCAAACCCATCCATCAAACCCCATGAAGCCGCATGCATGCAATATACCGAGGTACCCTGTTTAGAGCCCGAGCAAAATTGGGGGCCCCAAAAGGCTCACATATCCTGACAACCATTGACGAGAGCATCCACCGTTTCTGGCAGTTGTCCCAGGCCTCCTCTTGACAAGTGAATATTTGTTTTGTGCATATATCAATGCACCATTGCTGAGTTTCCAACATCTATTCTTTCCGTCCCTCGATCCCCAAGAGGGTTTCGTGTCTGTTATAAACATTCACAGACTGACAATTCTCCATCTGAATGACAAGTGACCTATTTTCCTGATTTTCTTCGAAGGTGTCGAAGGCCTTCTTCCATTTAACTTGATTGAATATGTAGGAGGTAAAGGCTCTCAATTGAATGTCTCCTACATATGGCACTGGGTTAAATTATTTATCATTGCCCAGAAAGTAATCATGCATGTACAACTCGCACATCAAATGCTGATCCAAAATATTGTGGCATCTCATGATGCGCATAAACTACATTGAATCTTCCATCTCATGACTAAGCTCCTGATGAACACTTTCTATTGTTCATGGAGGAACGGGTGTAGCTATGAGCAACGGGACAGCAAGCCATTTCCTATTGTGCCAAAGTTAACATCTCTTCCTTATCGTCCTTTAATAGCTTCACTTGTTCTTCCAATCCCTCAATTCGCTTTTGCGGTTTCTCCTGCTTCTGATTTTCGTTCTCTATCTGTTCTTTGCAGCCGGAGACTATTTTTGCAGCTTGCTCGTGAGTTTTCCTTATTCCTTCCCAGTGTGCTTCTAAAGGAATTGTCCCTCGTTGAAAGAAAGTTGTTGTAGCTTGCCACTTCTGAATTTCTACAGACATGACAAACTCTCGTGCCTCGATCATATGCAAAAACAATTCTATCTATGTAGCCACTGAATTCGTTGGCCTATCTATGGTCTGTGTTGCCACTGAAATAGTTTCAAGGTGGGGCGTCGCATTGTTTTTTTAATGCTTTCTCACTCTTCTTCGTAAGTGCTGCATCTGTTTCCTCAATTTCATGATTTATATTTTCAACTGCATATTCTCTCTGAATTGTGCCTGATATCTTTCCTTAAGAGGGGGTCTCCTTTTCGCACATTGCTTGATAAACTCTTGTTTCACAATAACTCCTTCCACAAGTCTCACAATTGGTCTAGGGGCTAGCGGGTTGACGTTGACAAAATCGTCCACTGGTCCCTTTTTTACTATGATTTCTTCTATTTATTCCTCAACTCAAGGAACAACCTTGCCATTTCCTTCTTCAGGTCTCAGGACCTCTACGTCTTCCCTCTGCAACTTTGGATTCACTAAAGGGTCTTGTGGGGTAGTGTCTTTGACACCCTCTTCTTGTAGTTGCTTTGCTACCCAATTGTCCTCTTCCATCTGTAAAGGAATGGTTCCTAGCCCTTGCGGGTTAGTTTTGTCAGCAACATCCTCTTCCATTTGCTCGGGAATGGTTTCTAACCCTTGCAGGTTAGTCTGATCAATAATGTCCTCTTCCATGTACTTAGGAATCGTTTCTAACCCTTGTGGGTTAGTTTTACCATCAACATCCTCCTCCATTTTCTCAGGAATGGTCTCTAGCCCTTACGGGTTAGTCTAATCAGCAATGTCCTCTTCCATCTGCTCAGGAATGCTTTCTAACCCTTGCGGCTTAGTCTTACCAGTGACATCCTCCTCCATATGCTAAGGAATGGTCTCTGTACAAGTAGTACCAACCATAACTTCCTCATTTTGTCCTTTGGTCGACACTAGTTCTTGTGTGACAGTGTTGACTACCAACCCTTCAATTTGCTCAATTCTTTCACCAATCGACATTGGTTTTTGAGTAACTGTGTCGATAATGGTGACCTTATCTTTCCCAACAAATTTTAGGATCAGGGGAGAAGCTTCTTCTTTCTCCATGCGTCTAGAGGAACGATATTTCCTTGCACCTTTTGGAAAAGATGCAAGAAAAGGAGAGCGAGTAATAATTTCATCAATTTTTGTTCTCTCAATGTTTGTTGATGCAAGCCCTCCTTCCTCTTCTTCTATGTTCACCGGTTGTTCTATGCTCCCTTTTTCTATTCCTGTCTGTGCTTCTTCCAAGTTTTCCTTTTGCCCAGAAGCTGACACTGTATCTTATGGAGTGGTGTCGACTGCAATCCCTATTTCCTCCAAAGGTTCCACATTCATTTGAGCAGGTGGTGCTGGTTCTTTTTTTTTTTCCAAGGAAAAAATAGGTAACTTTTTATTTAAAAAATGAAAAGTTACACTAGCAGATGCATTGAAGCATTTCCATAAGATGCCCATTGGGCTCAAGTGCTTTCGCACCCCATGCAATGTTACAAAACTAACTTGCATTAGAAGAAGAAAAAGAGAAAGAGAGAAGAAGGGAGAAAGAGGCAGAAAAATTGGAATCCGGTAGTGGGTAAAAGACTCACCCTTCAAGTTTTTCTCCCCTTTTTCTTTTCGACCTTGTGCCACTCTCCTTGAGTGGGCTCAATCGAAGCTATGACTAACTGTGTTTCTGCTTTCTGTGAGGCTGTTTCCTTGTCTGAGTCTGAAGTGTCTGAGTGGTGATGTCTTTTGATCCCTTCGATACTCGGGTCCTCACTTGCCTTCTCTGCCTGATTTGAGTGAGACTTTGAAGCCTTGTTGTCTGATGTGGTTCCCTTCTGAGTCTCCATTTCTTGAGAAACCTCGGCATTCTCTGCGGGTCTCTTCCTCCTCTACTTCTGATTCTTCGTCCTCTGAGTCTGGGGGGGCAATTGCCATCCTTTCCTCTGCTTCCCTTTCTGCTTCTTTTTACTGTTTACTTTCTTGGCTTCTGGACATGTGCTTTGCAAGTGTCCTGTCTGCCTACAGAGCCTACATCTGAAAGCAGTGTTTTCATAGTCTAGTGCTTGCAGCCAATTTTGTTGTTTGTAGATCAGCCTTATGTTGTCCGGCAGCCCTTTACTTAGATCTACTTCCACACAAATGCGTGCGAAAGTGTAGACCCTTTCATCAATCCTTTCCAGATCTGTTTTGATATATTTCCCTATGTTGTTCCCAATGCCTTCAAATACTTGTTCACTCCAAAAGCGAAGGGGAAGGTTGTATAGGCGGACCTAGACCGAAACTTTGGATATAATCATTTTGTTTGGATCGAAATCTGGAAACCATGGGGTCATAAATAGCCCCAATGTTCCCCAAAACCAAGGCCCAATACTGATGATTGTATCTCTGACTTCCTTGGATGAAAATCTTACTATAAAAAACCCCTTGGAGCATAGATGTATATCACATTCCATGGTCCAACTGGTGAAGATCCAGTGGAATAGATCCATTGGTTTTGGCAAAAAACTATTAAAACGACAGATTAGGGCCTGCGTTTCATAGGACTTAACGAAATCATCAGGTGGTGTTGGTTCTTATGTGGTGGCACCACCTACATTTCTATCCAAAATTTCTTCAACTATTTGACAAGTGGTACCGGTTCTTGTGTGTTAGCACCACCTACATTTCCGACCAAAAAAATTTCAATTGCTTGGACAGGTATTGATGGTTCTTATGTAACAACACCACCTACATTCTCAACCAAAATTTTTTCAACTATTTGGACAGGTGATGCTAGTTCTTGTGTGTCAACACCACCTAAAACTGCATCCAAGGGTGGTGATTCTCCTCTTAAATTGGCAGTCAACACTGGTTCTTGTGGAGTAGCGTCGACTACACTCTCTTCTATCTCCATTGTGTCTATTTCTATTGGGCCAACAAGCGACGCTAGAACAACGTCATCTGTGGCCTCTTCTTCCGTTGCTACGTCTTCCTCCTCCTCCCTTGCAGGCAACATACCTGCAAGTTCTTCCTCTGCTAGCTTGATGAATTGTGGCCAAGCCATAGAGGTTCAAGATAGAACATGCACCACCAATATTCTAACCAACCCATGATTTGTGAGAACCGCTAATGGTTGTTGAGACCGTTGGGTAGATTGCGCCATTAAGTGAAGGTTGCTCCATCGAAAGTATGGCATGCCCAAAGCATGAACCTGCGCATGCCGAAACCGAAGGCATGCAAGGAGTTTGAAATCATACTTTAATAGTGTAAAGAAATGACATTCACAGGTAACATACGTCATAACAAAATATGCCACCTCACCCCATGGATATGGCAGAGATTTATGATCATACCCTCTTCCTTTCTGGACCGTTGTTTCCCCAGTGTATAAAAACAGTTCCATAAACTATGGGAGAGGAGACTTCCAAGAGAACCATTTCTGACCTCCTTGCTATAACCCACTAGCAATCGAAATAGCTTCCTCCGTGACAGAAATATCCAGCCCATAGACTCTAAAATGATTTCCTTCCAATTTTAACGCATACTCAATTGTGATGGCTTCGTCAAATCCTTGTAACCTCTCAAAAATACACATGCCACCCTGCATCCAAGAAGACTTGTTAGGATATTCCGACACATAGGAAATAGTTAAGTATAACTTGGTCTAGTGTAGAGTTAGGTAAAGTGTGTTTCTTTACTATGTACTTTTGTAATTTACAATCCGACGGCCATTATATGTTCTAGACATGAAGTGATTTGACTCTTCATTCTCTCCTTGGTATTACCGACACTTGATCCATGGCTTAACACTCGATTGGTCCATGATCTCTATTTAAAAAGCATAGAGGTTCATCTATAGGGTGACCGTTCATGAGAGAAGCTTATGTAAATTTTATTTCTTTTATTAATAAATTGCCTGAACTAGTCGCGTTGGCTCAGGTCGTGGACTATTTCCCTCTTTGAGGGTTTTAACCACGTCAATCATACTGGTGTATTGATCTGTGACCTGTCTTTGAGTGATGTCCTTTGGTGTTCTATCTGAGGAACTTACCCTATAAATTCCTAGATGGTATCAGAGCTATTTGAGGGCTGCATCCGTTGCTGATCCAAATCTGAAACCAGTACAAGTGCATGCGACTGTCGTTTCCTAGATCTACTACTTCGGACTACCTTTGATCTGAGAGGACTGCTCTATTGTGTTAGGAGTATCTGTTCTAGTGAGAGACCCCTTTTGTTTCACGCGAAAAGGTTTCCGGTAACCCTAGCTACGTCATTTTTAAGATCTGGAGGTATACAAACTTTATTTGCAGTTTTAGTTATTCATCTCTCTGTTTATTTTGATTTATTTACCTCTCCCTTTTTTTATTATCAGATCTATACCTTTCATTTATTCGTATGCTCTTTTCCCTGCAACTCTGTGTGATCTAGGAAAATTAGAAACAGAAAGGAAGGATTTTTCTCATGAGTATGCTCTTTTTTGTCGTGCCTTAGTGTGATCTCGGAAAATATTTAGTTTCTGGCGAAAGCTAACTTAAGGCCATAAGGTTTGGTTTTTTTTGTATGTCCGTGTTGGGTTGTGTGGTTTTATGTTTTGTAGGGAAAAATAAAATTTTCAAGTAAGAACACACCCCAAAGCTTCAATGACTGAAAAAAAAAACCTTCATCTTTCCAAAAATTACTAACCTTTTAAACTAGCTCACTTGGTCCAAAGTTACTTTATGAGAATAGAGGTCTTGAGTTCAAGTCTTTCTTTTTGTTAAGTTACTTTTTCAAAAAGCACATGTAACTTATGTTTTAAAGTTACTTTATGTAAAAGTGTTCTTACCCATTATAAAAAGTGAGTCACTTATAATTCTAAAGTCTCTTTATCTTTTATTTAAGTTACAATTTAGTGGGTAGCTCATAAAGTACCATTGTAAAAGTGACTTTCACTTATTTATAAAAGTGGGTCACACATTTTTTTTTTAAGTGAGCTAATTAGATTAAGTTTGGAAATGGAGGGGATTTTTTTAAAAACATAACACTATCATTCACTTCTACACATTCACGCACTTCGTCAGCATCTTCAACAACTTTTCTTCAAAAAGCCATAACTTATTCATCCGGAAGTCGTTTTCAGAGCCGTTTTTTTTAATCAGCCTAATTTTTCGAGATCTTTCCATTGGAGAACTTATTTTCAACATCTACAACTTAATTTTCTGTTAAAATGGAAATCCCATGCCAAGTTATTCTTGACAACACCAACTACTTCTAATGGTAGTCCTACATTGTGGATTTACTTAGAAGTAAAGGTCTTTACAAAATAGCCTTAGGACAAGAAACTAAACCTAAAGATGAAGATAAGATAGCCAAATGGGAAAATAGGCAAGATCAAGCACGTGGGTTAATAGGGATGTCTATTTCTCTAGACCTTAGATTCCATATCACATAACTTGATACCCCTAATGAAGCAATGAAACAACTCACTAAAGTTTTTGGAATTAAAAATGAAATTAGAGCCCATCAACTCGAAAATGAGTTGCTTACGTTGGACTCCAATAATTTTTCATCCATTGAAGATTTTTTGTCCAGGTTCAAGACCCTTAGACTTTTCTTGGAAGGTGTTAAGGTTAAGAATAAAGATGGTAGCCTTATCTATTCCATTCTTACTAAGTTGGGGCCAACCTACTCTGTGTTTGTTTCCACCTTCCATTCTATTAGATAAGCCTTTATTTCTCAAGGACACGACTACAAGCCCCCCTCTTTTGATGCATTCTGTGATTTTTTAATAAGAGAACAAGAAAAACTCTTACATCTCAGTGTTCTTAATCTTGGAAACTCTTCTAAGAAAACCTTAGCCACCCAACAACAACCAAATTCAAAGAATCCTAAGAAGTAGTATCCTAAAAAGAATGGTCCTAAACCAAACAAGGGTCCTAAGCAATTTCAGTGTCAACATGAAAAATCAATTCAACAAAATGATAAGGAAAATAAGAAAAAGGGAAGAAGACTTATAGACATTGCAACTTTTGTAATCGAGATGGCCACTTAGAATCCAAATGCTTTAAGAATATAGAAGCCTTGGAAGCAGTAATGAAGAAGCATAACGTCCATTTGGAGCACTCTTCAATTTCAACTTCATCTTCAGGAATAACACTTTTTGCATGTGGTTGTCAAGCATCTCAGTCTGGTTGTGCACTAAATGTATCTTCTTCTTCTCATTCCCATGAGTGGGGCATTGATTATGGAGCTTCTTATCACATGGAAAAATATAAAGACATGTTTTCTTCTTTAAATTATTGTAACACAAAAAATATATATGTTGGTGATGATATATCTCTTAGTGTTGTAGGGACTGGAACTGTTCATCTAAACAATGGTTAATTTAATGATGTATTATGTGTTCCAACCTTATCCTGCAACCTTCTATATGTATATCAGATAACTCATTTAGGTGAAGGTAAAACCATTGAATTTTCACCTCACAATGTTGTAATTAAGGACCTAATAGATCCTAAACAGATTTTAGCTACTGACATTGATGATGATTCTACAAGGTTGTATAATTTTAAAAACTTTGGGTCATCAACTATTCCCTTGGTATTTGTTGCTCAAAATGATGAAGTGAGAAAACTTTTGCATGAGCGATTTGGTCACTTAAACTATTGCTCCCTTCAAAATATATGTAAAGAAAATATGGTGACAGGTCTTCCTATGGTATCTTGCAAAGATGGTGTTTGTTCCAGATCTGTACTCGGAAAATATCATCAATATAGTTTTGAAAAGCGTGCCTCTTGGCATGCCTCTGCCCCTTTACAAGTTTTGGATAGTGATTTATGTGGTCCACTTCTAGTTGTCTCTAGCTACAAGTATTTCTTAACTTTCATTAAGGATTTCTCCAGACGCACTTGGGTATACTTCTTAAAACTCAAGAGTGAAGTATTTAACATGTTCTTGGCCTTTAAGGCCTTTGTTGAAAAACAATCTGGACATCAAATTTTTAAGCTAAAATCTAATAATGGCGGAGAATATGTTAACAACAAATTCATCAATTTTTGCATTGAGCATGGAATTCAAATGCAACATATTGTTCCATATACTCCACAACAAAATGGTGTAGCTGAAAGGATGAATCGCACCTTAAAGGAAATGGCTAGTTGTATGCTTCAATCTAAAGGACTTAGTCTTAATTTTTGGGCAAAAGCAATTAATTGTGCAAATTACATAGAAAATCACACTCCTACTAAGGTTTTAGTGAATATCACTCCAGAAGAAGCATGGAGCTCAATTAAACTGGATGTCAATCACTTTCGTGTTTTTGGAAGTGAAGCATGGGCCATTCTAGATGAGAAACATAAAGCCTTAGAACCTAAGAGTGAAAAATGTATTTTTGTTGGATATTCTGAAGATGTCAAAGGATATAGACTTATTCCACTTAAGTCAAAAAATGTTATCATTAGAAGAGATGTAATGTTTGCTGAAAATATATCAGCCTACGAGCCTAGTTCGGTGGATGTGCCACCTCTCTCTATCCCTTCTACTTCTGAAAATATTTCTTCTTCAAATGATGAAAGCGAGGATGACAATCCTCCCCCACCTTCTTAGGATCCTCCTTTAGCTCCTCAGCTTCCAAAATGGGTTTGTGCTACTCGGGATGTAGCAGGTGCTCTTGCAGGTGATCCTATAGATCAGCGATGTACATGTTCTCAATTTGATATAGCCTCTTCTTTACTGGTTCAAGCTTCAACGAATTATGATCCTGACACCTTTGCAAAAGCTTTAGGCCATCCAGATTGGGACGCAGCTATGAATGAAGAATATCATTCATTATTGGAAAATGATACATGGGATCTTGTTCCTCTTCCAAAGGGACTAAAACTTGTTAGATGCAAATGGGTTTACAAAACCAAGTATGGACTAGAAAGGAAAGGTTGATAAACATAAAGCTCGTCTTGTTGCTAAGGGTTTTCACAAGTTGAAGTCATTGACTATACTAAAACCTTCTCCCATGTTGCCAAAATGAACTCTATCCGCCTTGTTCTTTCTCTTACTGCCTCTTTCAAATGGGAAGTCCATCAAATGGATGTTAAATCTACCTTTTTGCATGGGGACTTGCATGAAGGAATCTATATGGAACAACTTCATGGCTTTATACAAACCGACTCCAACCTTGTATGCGGGCTTAAGAAATCCCTTAATGGTCTCAAGCAAGCCCCCCGGGCTTGGTATGCCAAAATGGATAGCTTTCTTTTAGATACTGGATTTTATAGGTGTCATTCTAACAATACTGTCTACACCAAGAAAGTGGGTAAGTCTCTTATCATTCTTGTTCTTTATGTTGATGATCTTATCCTTACTCGTATTGATCCCAACCTTATAAACCATGTGAAGTCTAGTCTTAAAAAGAAGTCTGAAATGAAAGACTTAGGACACTTGCATTATTTCCTTGGTCTTCAAGTCTTGCAATCCAAGGAAGGTATTTCCCTTTCCTAGTCCAAGTATGTCTATAATCTTCTACGCCACTTTCACGTGGAAGACTATAAGCCATCCCCTTCTCCCTTTCAATTTGGAGTCAAACTTTCCGTCACTTGTACTTCTCGTGAAGTTGATGCTACCTTATACGGTCAGCTTGTAGGAAAACTTTTGTATCTGACCCATACACGTCCTGACCTTTCCTTTGATGTTGGAATTATTGCTCGATTTATGAAATACCCACATGAAAGTCATTGGAAATCAGCTAAAAGAATACTTCGTTATGTTCTAGGTACAATTCAGTTTGGGCTTCATTACAGTGCAAAAGCATCTCCTTTATTGGTTAGTTTCACTGATTCCGATTGGGCTAGTGACCCTTATGATGGGAAATCTATTGTTGGTTATGTCTTCATTCTTGGTTCTGGACCTATTACATGGGCTTGCAAGAAACAAATTGCCATTTATCTTTCTTTAGCAGAATCAGAGTATCGTGGCACCATAGAATCTAGTAAGGAAGCCCTGTGGCTTCGTCAAATCCTGTCAGAGTTTGGCTTTGAACAACAAAATCCGACTACACTTTAATGTGACAATCAAAGTTCCATTCAACTATGCAAAGATCCAGTCCAACATCAGTGTAGCAAACACATTGAACTATGCATGCACTTCATCAAAAAGCTCATTCATGACCATGTTCTTGAAGTGCAATATTGTTCAACAAATGATCAAGTTGCAGACATCTTTACAAATTCTCTCACAGAGGCGAAGTTTACTAAACTGCAATTTATGGTTGGAGTTCAAGAAGTTGTCACTAAGGGGGGATAGGCTCTAATGCCTCCTTCCTTCTCCTACCATGTCATATTTGTACATCCTTCAATCCTATCCCAAATTGTTCTTAAGGGGGGATGTTAGGATATTCCGACACATATGAAATAGTTAAGTATAACTTGGTCTAGTGTAGAGTTAGGTAAAGTGTGTTTCTTTACTATGTACTTTTGTAACTGACAATCTGACGGTCACAATATGTTCTAGACATGAAGTGATCCGACGATTCATTCTCTCCTTGGTATTACCGACACTTGATCCGTGGCTTAACACCTGATTGGTACATGATCTCTATTTAAAGAGCATGGAGGGTCATTTGTATGGTGACCATTCATGAGAGAAGATTATGTAAATTTTCTTTCTTTTATTAATCAATTTCCTGAAGTGGCCATATTGGCTCAGGCCATGGACTGTTTCCCTCTTTGAGGGTTTTAACCATGTCAAGAATATTGGTGTATTGATCTGTGATCTGTTTGTGAGCAGTGTCCTTTGGTGTTCTATTTAACATTCCTACAAGACTTGCCAAACATCTGCATTGCGTCGAACCTACTTTGTGCTCTTTGGTTCATGTCTCACAGCCTGCCCACCCATTCTTGAATGGCTCTGTAATAGCACTTTGGAGTAACTACAGAACATTGAGGAGGAGTGTCGGCAGGTAGATTTGCAGTGAGAGATGTGATAGCGATGGGGTGTAGTGAGAGTGAAAATCAGGAGGATAATGATGAAATATGGAAAAACATGATGGATAATAATTACTTCGCAGCTTTGGAAAGGACTTCTCATTAGTAAAATAGTACTAACTTTAAGTCCCGATGCATATGGGTATCGTTCGAAGTATGGTGGAAAATTGTGGAGTGTATGCGCTTAGCACAAGGTTTAATAATAATAATTACAAGACATTATGCCATATTTTTCATTTATTATAGTAGCTATGGGGTAAAATGCACGGGATGAAAACTACCCTCGAAAGTTTTCCCAAGACTTCCGACAGACCGTAAGGTTATCTGCAAAAGGTACCTGTTACACGCATGTTCATCTATCTAACATATATTGACAGGATATGGAGAAAGGATCACCTTTGATTTTTTCTAGATTCGCTTGGGGATCTCTGTGCAGTAAGAAGAACTCCTGACCGGCTCCAAGACGATTCCTGCACAAAAGAACGAAGCAAACCAATCACAACATATACTTCTGACAATTAATGTAAGAACCCATAACAAACATGTATAAATGTGTAACTTATCTACTCAACATAACAAGCATCAGAATGAACAAATAAATGCACAATATCACCGACACTTCGAGTAGGGAACACAATCTCAATCCTATATTCAGAATAGAAGAGTGATTACAACAACCCTGTTGTATCAGCCTTCCTTATCCCTTCTTCCTCTCTCTCTCTCTCCTTCTTTTAGCTAGCACCTTCAAGAATATGACAATATCACAACAGCACCATGTACTATCCTTCTAAATTCTCTGATCCTTGTGTAATGGCCCTCTCGTTGCTTATATAGAAATCAATTTAGGGCTGCCCAACTCCACCTGTAGTTCATTTGGGTAAAAACCATGAACCTACCTTGTTTACCAACTTTTTCCCATTTGCCTCTGTTTCTGGAATAGAATTTCTCCAAATATTTTGATTTTTGGAGTTTCCCTACTTTTCTTGCACAAATTTAGGGAAATAATATCTAGATATTTAGTGGAATATTCGTTGGCATAACCACTTGAGCATCACTAAAGTTCACTAACGCTCCCCCTTGTCTAACAACAAGAGTTAGCAGGTTGACTAGCACTCCTTTATGCTTGTAAATAAGCTTTATAAAGTAGGTTATCAGTGAACAGAGAGCGTTAGTGTGGATTCTGGGCCTACAATTGTGGTCATTCTTTCAGTCATCTTGTATTTCTCCTTTGAGTTGATTAGGAGGTCAATTTGTCCTATAACAGATGCCCCCTAAAGTATGAGATTAGAGGCAGAGACGATGGCCGAAATACTTTATGAAAATACTGTAGTTTCCCATCAAAATCTTTGTAGAGAGAGAGAGAAGTTTCAGGTGGTAAGGAAAACCTGATACAACAAAAGTACATATATATGAATTGCTAAAATCATGTCCTGAGTCGGGCATTCCCATGCTCAGTAGCTATGTCAGAGTAACTTTCTCCTTAGAGATATAACAATGCTGGCCACCAATATGGCACAGGATGGATCTAGTGTCATAATAGATTATCCTGAAATGGCTATCTTCAAAGAACAATATCGCAACTTGGGAGAGGAAACAAGGCTGAATGATGCAAGCCTCTACCCAATGCCTTGATTCTTGCTTCACCGAACAGCATAGATCGATACATGTGATAAAATGAGTTGACATCGAACATGCACGAAATCATTTGATTACCAGCCAATAATGGAGACTGTTAATAGATGTGAGGAAGGCCACCGATAATGGTGATGGTATCCAAGATGCATAGTGCAAACTAGCGAGTGTGAAAGATATTTTGTCATCGAACACTCATAGAATCGCTTAACTAGGAGCTAATGATGAAAACCCTTGATCAAGCACAAGGTATCCTGCCACTAATGTCTGCAAGCACCAAGGCACTAAATGTGTTTTTGGGTTATCTTCCTAGATAGAGTGTTGAAGTCGATAGGAAGGAACCTATCGAAAGGTAGGCAATGACGTGTCCTACATCAGTAGACACGAAACCAGACAAGGATGATTTTATTTTCTGAAGAATCTTTTGAGCTTTTGGGTTTAAACAACGGAGGGCATGATGAAAGGATATGTAGGGTTAGTTGATCGAGGAAACAAGTAGGGACCCTTGAACAATAGAAGGCACGACAATGATTTTAACCAGATAACACTAGACTCATGAACACTACAGAGTGTTTAAGATATGGATATGCAATGGCATCAGGGTATATAGGCTAAAAAATCATAGGTTGGTAGGGTTCATATTGAGAGGCTATCAAAATGACAGTTTATCTGAGGGAGTGCCATGTTCAAGGGAACTTTTGCTGCCAAACCACGCTTCAGGATACGGTTGTATTTCCACTTTCCCCATTTGATTTTTAATGAGTCCAGACGGGTAAACTCATCGATCTTTTCATGTTTAGAGAGTTTGAAAAGGATCGCAAAAATAACGACTCTTTGCCCTATCTGATTATTTTAATGAGTCCAGACAGGCAAACTCGTCGATTTTTTCATCCTTTAAGAGTCTGAAAAGTATCGTAAAAAGAATGAATCTATATCTTGTCTATGTATTTAAAGAGTCCAGACTAGACAACTCGGTGATCTTTTCATCTTTAGAGAATCTGAAAAGATCATAAAGAGAGACTCCATGGTGGTCCCTTTGTCATAGTTGTTAAATGGGTGCGACAAAAGGTTTTTAGTATACCCGTATCGGTTACTTTTCCGTATTTAATCTATTGGACCTGGATAAAGAGAAACCTTTTTCCAATAGATGTCGACCTCATTTTGTTACCAGTACGAGGCTGCGGACTAAACTCGTGTCTTGTCATGACACTTTAACGAGCTCAGTAACAAAAACTTAGGATTTTTCATTTCTGAACGAGCTTGAAAAAAGTACCTGAAAGAATGCTCGGGTCATCTTTAGCATGTTTAACGAGCAACAAGACATAGCTCAGGATTTTTCAGTTTAAAGAGCGAGAAAAAAGTGCCTAAAAAGGATGGTTCGCTGGTCTTTTTTAGTTTATGAGCTAGAACTAGATCAAAAAAGAGGTGCTCAGAGCATCATTTGCATATATTTAATGAGTGCAAATGATGAAAAAATCGAGGAATTTTATATTGTTTAAAGAGCGATAAAATATCCCTAAAAGTGCTTTATGGGTTGTGGTATATATGTTTAACGAGCTCTACTACAAAAACTCGGAGGTGTTTATATTTTTTAAAGAGCGATAAAATGTCTCCAAATGTGCTCTACTATCGTTGCATAGATTTAACAAGCGCAACAACAAAATCTCGGGGAAGTTTATATTTTTTAAAGAGCAATAGAATATCCCTAACAGTGCTCTATCTATGGTTGCATAGATTTAACGAGCGCAACGAAAAAGGCTTGGGGAAGTTTATATTTTTTAAAGAGCAATAAAATATCCCTAACAGTGCTCTATTCATATTTGTAGTAGTTTAACGAGCCCAAAGAAGAAGACTCGAGGTTTTTTAGATTAACGAGCAAGAAAAATACAATAAAAAGAACTCTCAAGCTTTCTCGATCTCATGCTTGACATTAGAAGGGTCTATGCCATGCATTTCCTCATAAGACCAAGGGAAAACATCGTGGAAGTCCCTAAATGGGTAGGTGAAGCTCACAATTTCCTCAGGATTGTGATTGGCTCCACTCTGTATGTTTTCCACGCTACCTGTCATGATAGAAATATCGGGGAGCAATGATTTTGAAATATTGCCCCTTTTTCCTTCTGAGTCAAAAAGTTGGATAGTCGTATACGGTGAGGAAACAATTTTGTATGCATCAGGTGATAGGATTTGAAGAGGCATCATGTCTGAATCATATATTGAAACATGATGGTGCGAATCCTCCCAAAGTTGCTCTTCTAACCTCGTGATCTCTCTAATAGCTTCATCCATCGGTAGGACTTGATTGAGTGGATCGAAAGAAGGAGCGGTTATGGGAGGGGCAGTGGTACCATTGGCCGAAACCAAAGTGACCAGAGATTCGGATGCAATTTGAATGGCTTCGCAGGCCAATTCAGCTGGTGACAGCGGCATTTGTTCTCCGTATGTGTCAATGTCTGAAGGAGCCGGAAGGATCCATGGATTGGCATGTTCATGAGGAATTGATGAAAGCATGTTGACCATCTGTGGAACCTTGGGCAACTGAAGAGGGAAACAACCCATGAGGGAAGAAGCCTTCAATAGACCAGTACCGATACTGAAGTAAGAGTCAGTTCCACCTCTTATTAGGGGTACAGAGCCACTTGGTAATGGTGAATAATCAGGGGTGCAGAAAGACAACTGATCTACTATAATAACCTTTCCATCCAATGGAAATTGGATGATACAAAAGACAGTAGATACAACGGCCGTCATGGCATATGTCCAACTGCGACCCAGCAACAAATTGTAGTCGAGTTTCTTGTCCATGACTTCTACATCCACCGTTATGGTTTTCCCAGCCAAAGTGATGGGAAAATTGGCTAAGTATCCTTTTGGGACAAAGGTGTGGCTGTCAAAAGCTTTAAGGGAGATCGACGGTGGGGAGAGGGTTGGGAACCCGAGGCGAGCCAACATGAAGCCGACATGACGCAGGTTGAAGCACCTTCGTTGATGACAGTTCGGTGTATACCTTTACCTTTCGAAGTGATATGCAATCTGGTGGGAAAGGGGAGGTTTACACTTGTCCATGTCAAAAATAGCAAGCATGGAATCCGTAGGGTCAATACCCCCAATAGCTGAAAGTAAAGCTTTTCTTTGGTTGGGGAATGTTTGTAATACTTCGAGCACCGACATAGTTGACAACGCTTGTGCCAAATCCTCTACGATATTGTAGTGATGGGAGGCACGTGAAGATGTGTTGTGCATTGTGTGTCAAAGTGCCCCCTTGAGGGGTCGAATTATAAAGTCCTTGACCGACCTTTCGATTTGCAAATCGTTGGGCGGTGATGGGTTTTGACCTAAGGATGGTTCTTCTGTTGGAGCGACAGGAGCATCATAAGATTTGGCTTTGGTTGTGAGATCTACCGTTCCAAATGTGTAAACAACAGAACTCCCTTCACCAGCTGAAGGATGTTGCGAACTATCACTACCCCCTGACATGGGTTGCGGTTGATTATCAACGAGATTTTGCTGCTGTTGAGTAGGAAAAGGATTTCGAAGGATAACAGGTGCCTTACCGGAATCTTTCTTAGTAAGTTAATCTGTGCATTCTTGAAGACGCAGACAACGCCAGGTTACATGATCTTCAAGATAGAGTTTGCATGAGTAGTTGGTGTCCTTATCCTTTTCCATATCAGTAGGCGCGACGACCTTCAGTTTTGGGTTGGGCTGCTTAGATGACTGCTCCTCAGAAGGAGCGGTCTTGTTCTATTTCTTCTTGTTCTTACCACTGGATTTCTGTGTAGACTGCACAGAGTTAATCGCAGTGGCAGGAAGAGAAGTCGTTTTGGTAGAGTGGTCCACTACCAACTTGGCAACGGAACCACTGAGTTGTTTTACAGCGACCCCAGAGGTTGCGCCGACGATCCCGTCGGCATGTGCTCCAGGGTGCTGAGTGGTGGGAGGATTGGGGTTACCGGGATCATAGGGGATAATGTCATAGAGAGTGCTAGATTGTGAATAAATCAAATCCAAGTGTTGGGCACGAAATATGGATTGGTCTTCTATGACCGCACCACCTAGAGCGACATCTCTAGCAATTTGCGGAAGTAACGACCTGCAGAACCAATCCGTTAAGAGAAAGTCTGGGAGGGGAGCTTTGACTAACCTCCACCTACGTCTCCATTCATGTATATGATTGGATATGTGGGTGGCGGTATCCTGACGAAATGAAGTGAGGAGCCTTGTCCCAGTCTCATGGCGGATAGGTAGCTAGAAGTGCTTCAGGAATTCCATCGCTAAATTATCGAAGGTATTGACTGACGTGTGTGGTAACTCAATATACCACTTTTTTTCATTGCCAGTGAGGGTGCGGGGAAAAAGACGCAACTGGACACTATCATCCACCATAGAGTTAAAAACACTCCAGAGATGGGTGTCCGGATCTTGTTGGGTTGTGTTATATTCTTTCCACGTAGTTAATAGGGGGTTTGAAGGGCACCCGTAACCCCACTTTAATTTTGGTTTTGGACCATATGTTAGGTTGGGCGGACCCACCTATGGTTTTGTGCATGATTTTCACACATATTTTTTGGACGCGATGGTTTTCGGTCCATGGTATTGGATGCTTCGTCATGTATAAATATGTATTGTAACATTGAAAGGAACATAATGAAAAATCAAGCTGGTAGTCCCTGTTTTGGGATCCAGGGAAAAATCTCTGTGCATATGTGTTTTATGGGTTATGCTCTCGCATTGTTTCTTTTCTTTGTTTAAGAATTCGTATGCAGGTAATTTCTGTACAGGGTTAAAACCTACATTTGGTATCAGAGCTGTTTTGGCTTCAAGGGGATGCCTTTGTTGCTGAGGGGTTTCGCTCGGGCCTGTGGTAGACCCTGTTCAGTGGGAGATCTGCGAGATCGATTCTGGTGGTGAAAGAAGATGGTGAGCAGTGGAAAGATAGAGATTGAGAAGTTCAATGGTCAGAATTTTGAGTTGTGGAAACTCAAGATGGAGGATCTGTTGGTGGATAAAGATCAGTGGATCGCGGTAGATCCGGGTACTAAACCATCGGGAGTGACCGATGAAGAATGGAAGAAGTTGGATCGGAAGGAAAAGAGCACAATACGATTGTGTGTCTCGGATTCAGTATTGCTGAATGTATCAGGGGAAGCTACGACAAAGGCTTTGTGGGTCAAGTTAGGGACTTTGTACCAATCTAAGTCTCTGGTGAATAAACTGTTCCTGCGGAAAAAGCTATATAACCCGAGGATGAAAGATGGAGACTCGGTTATAGAGCATCTGAATGCATTTAATACTGTGGTAAGTCAGTTATTATCTGTTGATATTAAAATTTCAGATGAAGATAAGTGCATCAGTCTGTTGTGTTCTCTACCAGATTCGTGGGATAGTCTGGTTATTGCAATAGGTAGCAATGTAACTGCTTTGCAGTTTGATGAAATAGTCTCAGCCTTGCTGACGGAGGAGATGAGACGGAAAAATATGGACAACCAGAATGGTGATGCCCTGTCTGTACGAGGACGGTCCCAGAACAGAAAAAAAAATAAGTCATCGAGTGGGAGATCTAAATCTAGAGGGAGATCTAAATCTCCAGGAAAACCTACAAAGGTGGTGTGCTGGAAATGCGGAAAGGAAGGGAACTTCAGAAGGGATTGTTAATCTAAAGCTCCTGATAAAGGAAATGGATCTGATGATGCTCCTTTTCCAGAGGTGAAAACCACCTCAGATGAAGGTGGGGATTTGTACTTGGCTTCTTCAAGTACACATGTAGATCATGAGGCATGGTTGATTGACTCAGGTGCATCCTTTCACTTCACTCCCCATAGAGAGTGGTTCTGCGAGTATGAGAAATACGATGGTGGTGATGTCTTCTTAGGAGATGATAGGAAGGCTAGAATCATTGGTCGGGGAAACGTAAAGTTTAAGTTGCAAGGTGGAAGGGTTAGAACACTTCCGGGTGTTCTACATATTCCTGCATTGGCCAGAAATCTGATTTCTATAAGCAAGTTGGATGATGCAGGTGTAAAGACGGTGTTCGAGAAAGATACCTGTAATATGGTTCGCGGAGCACTGATATTAATGCCGGGAGTTCGGATTGGAACTTTGTACAAGCTGCAAGGTAGCACTGTTGTTGATGGGTGCAATAGTTCTATGGTTCCTGAAAATGGAGTAGAGAATCTAGTGGTCTCTGGAGAGAAGACCATGTTGTGGCATCAAAGGCTTGGACATATTGGAGAGAAGGGCCTTCGAATACTTCATGGTAAAGGTATGGTAGAAAGTATGAATAATAACTCTCTGGATTTTGATTTCTGTGAAAATTGTGTATATGGGAAGCAGAATCGGGTGAGTTTCCCCTCTGGTGGTAAGAGGACGAAACAGATATTAGAGCTTGTGCACAGTGATGTGTTTGGACCTGTGAAGGTTCCATCACTGGGTAAGTCTATGTACTATGTATCATTCATAGTTGACTTCTCAAGGAATACATGGATATATTTTCTTAAGAAGAAATTTGAAGTCTTTGATAGGTTTAAAGAATTTAAGGCTCTGGTGGAAAATCAGACAGAGAAGAAGATAAAGGTGTTGAGGACAGATAATGGTGGAGAATTTTGCAGCAAGGAATTTGAATAATTTTGTAAGAAGTGTGGTATATCACGGCAGAAGACTACTCCATATACACCTCAGCAAAATGGAGTCGCAGAAAGAATGAACAAGACGTTGATGGAAAGGGCAAGAAGCATGCTCAGTGGTGTCGGGTTAGGACAGGAATTCTGGGCAGAGGCAGTGGATACTGCATGTTACCTGATCAACAGATCACCTTCATCAGCGTTGGAGGATAAGACTCCACAAGAAGTATGGACTGGTAAGAAACCCTCTCTTTCACATCTAAGGGTATTTGGATGTGATGCATATGTACATGTTCCAAAGGAGATACGAACCAAGTTGGATAGTAAATCTGAAAAGTACATCTTTATTGGGTATGAGGATGGTTTAAAGGGTTATAAGCTTTAGAACCCAGTCACACGGAAGGTTGTGTACAACCGATATGTGTTGTTGAGAGAGGTAAAAGATGTTATTCAACATGAAGTCCAACCAAAGGAACCTGAGAAGATAGATTTTGAGCCAAAGGAGGAAGAATCAGACTCTGCAGCAGAGGAGGAATCAGAAGATGAAGAGCCACAAACTCCGGCTATGAGAAGATCAGTTCGAGAAAGAAGGTAGCCAGAAAGGTATAGTCCATCTGCTTTCAGTTCAAATTTTTCTTTGTCTGTTACTGATAATGATCCCAGAACTGTGAAGGAAGCAGTGGATTCAGAGGATGGAAAACTCTGGAAAGAGGCCATGGTCGATGATATGGCATCTTTGCACAAAAATGAGGCTTGGGATCTGGTGGAGTTTCCAGATGGAAGGAAACCCATTGGTAGTGTTAAACACACATGGTAAACATAGAATAGGAAAGATAAATCATTCAGTACATTTTTTATTAACAGGAGATGTACATTTATAATACAATGTTGTGACTCTTGGGTTTTAGATCCCAAGGTCTCTTGGACTCCTTTTGTCCATTCGACTTCCACACTAACCCACTTAGGATTAGGTGTCCAACATTCCCCCCCTTAATCCGAAGGGTTATGTATGAGTCCAAGAAGAGAGCTGTAATACAAAATGTGCAAAAATGCATGGTAGCACTAGGCTGAATGTGTTCTATGAAATGTTGGTATAAAGGGTGGTGGTTTAAGGATGACCACCAACACTGGAACGCTTAGTGCAGTTCCCGGAACTCTTCCAAAACTAGCAAGAAACTAAAGTGTTCTGCTAGAGGAAGTGATCCTATTATTTTAAAGAGGGAAACCTTCAACCATAAAAGGGAGGTCTCACCCCGCATAAAAGGTAAAACTTCAACCTGAAAAGGGAAGTATTAACCTGTGATGGTTTAAGGATAACCAACAACTCTGGAATGCTTAATGCAATTCCTGGAACTCTTCCAAAACTGGCAAGAAGCTGGTGTCTTCTGCTAGAGGAAGTGTTCTCAATTTTGTTCACGAGCATCTTTGTCTCTGGCTACAACTCTGAAACTGGTGTGGCAGGTTGTGGCTCAGGCTTGCTTGATGTGACTTTGAAGCTTGTAGATGACCATCATTTCCCCCCCTGTCAGATACAAGGTGAGAAGATGGATAAAGCTCAACTGCAAGACTGTTCAATATTCTGGAACAAGTTCTGACATGTGTTTGGAATATCTTCTTGGTTGTTGATGCCCATTGCCAAGAAGCGATCCATCCTAGATGAATCTTTGTTCTTGCAGGATGTTTGTTTCTGAAGCATTTGTGTGAAGAATGACTGGTTTTATGGCAGTGCTTACATGGATGAAGATCAAAACAGTGATCTTTCAAATGGCCAACTCGGTCACAGTGTTGGCATTTCACGATCTGTTGTTGTTGTTGTTGTTGCGGTGGAAGAGGAGTAGAATCTGGAACAGCTGGAGGTGAACTGTCATGAGGAGCAAGTGAACTGTTATGAATGAATCCAACACTTTGAAACTGAATGGGCTTGGCATAGTCTGGAATATGAAAGGACAAGTCCTTTTCATATCCAAGACCAATTCTGTGCTTGTTGTGGACAAGCCATTCCCAAGGTCTAATGATGGGCTTGGGAAGTGCAAACTGAGTTTCTGCATCTGCATGTACAGCTGCTACTTTATTGGGCACTGGATCTGAATGAACTGTAATACTATTGTCTTGCTATTTATGGGAGTCTGTTTCAATCCTCTGAACAGAAACAGGTTCAGAATGATGACTCCACTGTTGTAATTCTTCCTGTTGTAGCTTTGTTTCAAGTTGCAAAAAATCAATTTTCTCTTGTGCATATTGTAGACATGTTTGAATTTCTGAGAGAGAGACTTTGCTGACTTGGAACGTTTCATGATTAGAGGAATATATCAGAGTTTTTAAGAACTCTAATATTTCAGTAATTCAAGTCATATTCTTCATTGTCAAAATTACAACCCTTTAAAAGACTGATTACAACCATGACCCAATGAGTAAAAGTAAAACCCACTCACAGTACAAAGACACAGAAAAATCCTTTGTAAATGTGCAGCAAATGAATCAAGCCAAATTTACTTCTGTATCACAAACTCTTAGCAACATCATTAATATCCAATCACTAGGTCAGTCATAATGACCAGGCATTATTTGATTGGTTCACATTCAATCAACACATTAGCAACATTAACAATAGTATCTTCATATTCTTACTAGAAAACCCTACGTAAATAAAACTACCAAATACATCTCTGTCAAATCATGTCAGTGGCATATATATTTCTCTCATCAATCAGAAGGATCACAACATTAATCTGATTACCAAACCAAACATAACTTCTGCTCAACACCAACACATAATTCTGATCTCATCCTGTAGAAAAAACTGTCCAGACCCTAGCAGCAGCACAACAACTTGGATATATATATATATATACTTTCTGACAAACTCAATCAGCAACAACCGAACTCCAAAATCCCACAAAAAAATGTCAGCGACTAAATATCTTCAAGTTACACAAGAAAGCCCTGTAGCTTAAAGGGAAAAAACAACCAACAAATTACTTCAAGAAATTTAGCAGCTGATAGTTCAAGGTATCTTCAATAAGTTGCTCAAGTTCTGCACCAATCAATTCTTCAAGTGCTTCACAATGTGCTCTAGGATGATACTCCAAGGTCTGCTCAAAATGGCTTTGAGAGGCTTTCTCAAGACTGTTGTAAATTCTTCTTCAAGGCTTCTGGAAGCAAATTTAAACCGCACTGAACACCGATACACGACAGAATCCAGGACATTCCAAATACATGCAGTAATAATAAAAATGAATTCCTATTGCGAGAAGCTCGACCTCGAGCTCCGCGGAATTTGCAGGCCTGTAAGGTAACGATTCGAATCACTAAATATTTTTAGAGCTGCAGTGAGTCGAACTCCAGACTACCTTAAATCTAGTGGAAAATGCAATTCCCGCCGCAGAAAGAAGGAAGGTTATGCCTGTAAGAAAATATTTGTGTTGTTCAGAGAGCGCGAGTGGGGTTGCGCGGGTAGGGGCAGAGGTGGACGAGCTCTGTAGTTTAATCAAGCGAGCTGTTGCTAGGAGCAGTAGGACCATGTTCTGTAGTGGTTGTTTCAGGCAGTGAAATTTCATACATTACATTACCAGTGTTGCGAACGACGTTAGTTTTTGTCAAGATATAACCAAATATATACACGTCGCTCGGGAAAAGTTAGAGAATTCTACATTCTTTGAGGAATTTATGAGACAAATGGAGAGCCCAGAGATGGTGACACGAATTGAAAGGGTGATAGGCACAGACACCCACCATTCGCAATTACCGCTGGTTCTCTACGGCGAAATGAAAAGCCCGGATACCTTGTGGGCTAGATCTTTAATCATGAACGCATGAATGAGACCATGGATGGATGTATTCACGTATCACGTTGGAGTTTTCCAGATCTGGACTGTTGTTTCACGTATTCATGTATTCACGTATTTTCCCGAGCTGGACCGCTGTTTCACTACTGTGCTCAAAGGCGTGGAGCTTGAGGGCATCGCATTTCCACCCACGGTTCGACCTCGTACAGGAGGAGCTGGTGTTCGACAGCTACCGATCGAAGGCAAGTTCATCACCTTTACGGCAATTGGAATTTACATCGACAGCGCCATCGTTCCTCACCTCGCAAGCAAGTGGAAAGGGAAGACGATTGAGGAATTGAATGATAGTGCAGAGTTCTTCATGGACATTGTTACCTGCGAATACGAAAAATTCACGAGAGTAACCATGGTTCTCCCGTTAACCGGAATTCAGTACTCTGAAAAGGTCGCCGAGGGCTGCAAGGCAGCATGGGAGGCTGCAGGAATATATGGCAAGGCCGAAGCTGAGGCCATCGAAGATTTCAAAAATGCATTCAAGGATTAGAGGCTGTTATTGTTTCAGTAACCGTCGGTAAGAAAAAGAGCTGACTTGACAGAGGCAGCACAGGCTTGGCAGAGACGCAGGACAGAGGCAGTCAAGTTTAACGGCTATTCAAACACATTCAGTAACGCAGGTGAGAATAATCAGGTGAATTGTCAGGCAGTAGAGGCGCAGGTGTAATGACGCTCTGTATTCAGAAGAACAGGCAGGCACAATTAATGGAGCGTTACAGGTAATGAAGACTAGGCCAACACTATTCAAGGGAGCTTAGATCAGTTGCTCAGGGAATAACATCTCATTTTTTAAATTTTTTTTTAACTAAAGGATAAACCCTGAGGAAGAAAACTACACAGGCCACACATCATGGCTCTGATACCATGTTAAACACACATGGTAAACATAGAATAGGAAAGATAAATCATTCAGTACATTTTCTATTAACAGGAGATGTACATTTATAATACAATGTTGTGACTCTTGGGTTTTAGATCCCAAGGTCTCTTGGACTCCTTTTGTCCATTCGACTTCCACAGTAACCCACTTAGGATTAGGTGTCCAACAGGCAGCAAATGGGTGTTCAAGAAGAAGACAAATGCAGAAGGAAAGGTGGAGAAATACAAAGCTCGGTTGGTAGCAAAAGGTTATTCCCAGGTGTCGGGAATTGATTTTGGTGATATTTTTTCTCCTGTTGCCAAGATAACTTCTATTAGATTACTTTTATCTGTTGCTGCTACTTTTGATTTTGAGGTAGAACAGATGGATATGAAGACAACATTTCTTCACGGGGATTTGGAAGAGGAAATATACATGAAGCAACCTGAAGGCTTTGCGGTGAAGGGTAAGAAAGAACTAGTATGCAAGTTAAAGAAGTCTCTGTATGGGTTAAAACAGTCACCAAGGATGTGGTATCAGAAATTTGATACATTTATACGGGGACTTGGCTTCACCAGAAGCACCAGAAGCAAAGCAGATCATTTTGTGTATTTTAAATTAATTGGTGACCGTATTATTTATCTGGTCTTGTATGTGGATGATATGTTGCTGGTTGGAAATGACAAAGAAATTATCCAGGATTTGAAGACCCAATTGTCCTCCAAATTCGACATGAAAGATCTTGGTGCTGCAAACTATATTTTGGGCATGGAAATTAAAAGAGATCGGTCAAAGAGGAAGCTCTGGTTAAACCAGAGGAAGTATGTCGAGACAATACTCTAGAGGTTTAATATGCAGGATAGTAAACCGGTGAAGGTTCCTATTCCTGTAGGTGTGAGGTTATCTGCTGAACAGTGTCCCAAGACACAAGAAGAGCAAGAGGACATGTCCCGTGTTCCATATGCAAGTGCAGTGGGTAGCCTGATGTATGCAATGGTCTATACTAGACCAGACATTGCACATGCAGTGGGAGTATTGAGCAGGTTTATGTCAAAACCTGGGAAGGAGCACTGGACAGCAGTGAAGCGAGTTTTCAGGTATTTGCGTGGCACTAGTGATTATGGTTTGTGCTACCAAGGAAGACCAGGATTCGACAGAGTGTTGGATGTTCATGGCTTTGTTGATGCAGACTGGGCTGGAGATCTGGATCAGAGAAGATCTACAAGTGGGTATGTGTTTAACCTATTTGGAGGTGCAGTTAGTTGGATGAGTAAGAAACAATCTGTAGTGGCACTATCAACTACAGAGGCAGAATACATGGTAGCCACTCATGCAAGCAAGGAAGCAGTTTGGTTGCAGAGATTGTGTTCAAGTATGGGGTTAGTACAGGGAGCTATAAGAATAGACTGTGACAGCCAAAGTGCAATTTTCTTGGCAAAGAACCCTGCTTATCATTCAAAGACAAGGCACATTGATGTTCAGTATCACTTTGTGAGGGATATGATAGAAGACAAAAAGGTGTTGCTGGTAAAGGTGGACACTTTGAAGAATACTGAAGATGCATTGACAAAATCTGTGAGCTCTGAGAAGTTCTCTTGGTGTAGAGAAGCAATGGAATCTCAGGGATGAAAAAATGGCTAAGCTTTCCTGTGGCCCCCTGTGGAAAGAAAACAACAAGTGGGAGATTGTTGAATTGTGTTATATTCTTTCCACGTAGTTAATAGGGGGTTTGAAGGGAACCCGTAACCCCACTTTTTTGGACCATATGTTAGGTTGCGCAGACCCACCTATGGTTTTGTGCATGATTTTCACACATTTTTTTTAGACGCGATGGTTTTCGGTCCATGGTATTGGACGCGATGGTTTTCAGTCCATGGTATTGGATGCTTCGGCATGTATAAATATGTATTGTAACATTGAAAGGAACATAATGAAAAATCAAGCTGGTAGTCCCGGTTTTGGGATCCAAGGAAAAATCTCTGTGCATATGTGTTTTATGGGTTATGCTCTCGCATTGTTTATTTTCTTTGTTTAAGAATTCGTATGCAGGTAATTTCTGTACAGGGTTAAAACCTACAGATCCTCCCCTTGTTTTCCGTCAAACTTAGGAATGTTCGTCGGTATTTTATGCGGGATCGGTGGCAATTGTAAGTTTTGGTAGATGGGGTCGTTTGTCAACTTGTATAAGTCGGGAATATCCAATGTTGTCAGAAAAGGCAAATTTTTGGGTGCCTGTTATCGGGAAATCTAGTTTCTATGTAGAGTTGCTAGTCCCACTAAGGCTGGTAGCTACCTTAGAAACAAACAAACTAAAACCACTTTTTTTTTCCTTTATGAGAGGTAGATAAGAGGCGAAAGAAGGAGACCAACCCCTGTCTTGCGCTTGGTTCCTTGCTTGATTCCTCTCCCTTCTAATAGATCTTTGCCACTTGCTTCCTCGTTTACCCAGCTTCAAAGAGTACCTGTAGAGTCAAAGCAGCATAACACTATCCAAGAATAGAGATCTACTATCATAAACAATATAGGACCAGATATATATTGACCACACAAATGCATATATCATCAATCATACAAGAATGTGGAGTAAAACTTGAATAGCTTTATTAATAATCAAGAATAGCAGGGAGGATTACAACCAACTGTTCTGACCCGACGTCATCCTCTCGGCAAGAAAGCCCTTCTTCACCTCGTGAAAAGCTTAGATCACCCAACACTATGATGTTACACCAAGAAACCAGCAGCACTTCCTTACAAGAGACAAAATTCCAGCCTCCGGATCTCTGGGATGAGGGATCCATATATAGATGTTTGCAAGGGGGGTGAGTTAGCTTTTGAGATTTGATTAGTGTCCTCTCTCTGATATTTCTTGATTCCAATTGGAGATTGATGATCTCTTACTCATCCCTAGGCGAATGCAGAGAGGCAAGTGTTATAGGAGAAGTTTCTAGAAGATTCCATGATCCTCCACCTTGCAGATTGACCCTGCCATTTGTCTACTCTCGCCCATTGCACCCCATAGAAGGGCTTTTTAGTATGCATCACACCTCCCGTGTGCATTTAGGTGGGATGCATCGCACTTTGACCATGGAGCAGGTGAGATGGTCCAATTTTGACTAGTTCTGAGTAGTTTTTCATGGAGAACTTCTGGGAGATGATGTAATCAGCTGACCTTGTTCTTTTAGGGTTTGGAACAACACTTTTAGGGACTTAAGAGCCCTTTGTTTATGGACATTTATGATTGGGGTTGCAGTGCCCAAAAATTTCTATAACAGTTTCTCCCTAAAGCATGAGGTTGTTAATCTTTTGATGTCGGGTGAAATGCTTTATCATGAGGATCCGAAGTTTTTTCAAGCTGGAAGGCGACCTGTAATAAGATACAATACAAGACATTATCTTCATAATATTTTCATGATCTAGCTGAGGTGGGCATTCTAATGCTCAGCTTTATAAATTCATTTTCATGTACATAAGACATACAATCGTCTAAGTGCAGACTGATGATTCTGGTAGAGCCATCATCCCTTGGATTGGATGATTATCTGTGCAGTAATGATGTACATTTGATGTCTTTATTTTCCTGAATATATATCGCAGCCCGGATGGATGAAACTAGATCTGGGGTCTTCAATCTCGTTCGATCTTCACTCAAATTACAAGTCGATCCATGTGAGAGATGTTATGGAGTCGAACATGGAAAGACATCGCCTGATTACCAACCAATGATATAAGCTATTAACAGGCACGAGAGGAATCACCGATAATGATGATGACCCTTAAGGTACTACAGTACAATTCACGTGGTGTGAATAAGGTACTTGGCGTCGAACACCACACAAAATCGTTTGGTCGAAGGCCATTGATGTAAACTTGTTGCCGGAAGTGAGAAACTTGCCATTGAGGCATGCAAGCTTCAAAGTACTGAAAGGGTTGTTCCTAGATCGACTTCCTGGATAATGAGCTGATGTCGACAAGAAGCAATTTGTCATAGGAGGGCCTTAGTGAATCCCACATCAATGACACGGAACTGAGCAAATTATTTTAATGGAGGTGAAAACGATCTGATGATATAAGGTTCAGGGTGGCGGTCATGAAAGAATGGAGTGTAAATGTATTGCAATGGATGAGACACAGGTGAATTCTCTGAGTGACTTCTCTTGAACATATCGGCAACACTGACATGATGGATTGGTAGCGTTAACCCAAAATATGGATGGTTTGATGGACCCATGGTGATATGATCAGTGAACGGAACAACCCAACCCGACTCGGATGTGGAGTGAAAGTGTCATGTTCAAGAGCGACTTGCTACCAATAAAGTTTCTTCAAGTTTTCTTCCCAATTTTTCCCCAGTCGTTGCTGACCAGTACCTCTTTATTTTTGTCAAACTTGAGGAGGATAACATATGCTTGTTCTATAATTTGCCCTTTGGGCAAACCCATCGCTATGTTTTAACGAGCCTAGCGATAGTGAAACTCGTTCTTGTATGTATGGACAATTTTGTCTCTATTTGGTTTTAACGAGTTTAAAGACAAGGATAAATCGGTCCTTTTCAATTTTAGAGAGTCTGAAAAGGGACGTAAAGAAAACTCCAACAATCCTTTTTCGTCATATAATCCCTTAAGTCTGAAAAAGTATAAAATAATACAGAAGGGATGAATTTTCGGTAATTTTAACGAGCTGAACAAAACAAACACTCGATCTTTTGTGTAATAATCCCTCAGGTCCAAAAAGATTAAAATCTGAAGGAGGGATAGCACTTCCAATCACTTTAACGAGCTGGAGAGGCCAATTACTCGGCAATCTTTTCATATTTTACGAGTCAGTTGAAAAGAGCTTAAAGGAGACTCATTTTTTGAGGAACGAGTGATAAATTTGGGTAGCAGCTAATTCCAGGTAAGGTTTGGAATTTTCCAATCACGATAGTGTCACAAGGATGGCTAACAGGATCACTCTTCACAGCTGTTCCTCAAAAAGGGTAAACAATCAAATGGAGGTGAATGATCGGCCAAAATAGAGTGGAGGTGATGATGAGAACACGACCAAGGCTTCAAAGGCTGATGATAATACATTCACGATTATTATTTACTGGAAATTGGTTCATTTTTTAATGAGCTTAAACTCTGGGGGAACATTTGCTCATTTCTTATGTTTATTTTTTAACGATCTTGAATTCCGCGTTAAAACTGCTCGATCCAGTCGTATAATAAGGATGTATCATTTAAAATGGAATTTTTTCAAAGCTTTGACCCGCATCCTTTCTTTGTGCAAGTTAGGAAACGACCAATCCTATGAGTTTAAAGGGTTAGAGGACCTACAAATTTAAAAAATAAATGGTCGCTCTTCGCTTGCACACCAAAAGGTTTGCATGCCCCCGGGTATAGCGAAAAATTTCCGGGTTACCAAAGACTGTTCTATCCATACTTCAGACAAAACACTTCCTCGGCGATGTCTACCGAAATAAACAAAGGTGAGTGGCACAACTGGCTCCACTCACATAACTTTGATGAAGGAATCTTATTCTAGTCTAATCTCATAAACTAGTCATATATCCTTCGCAGAAACCTACCCTACAGCCAAGGTTTCCCTGTCGAAACACGGCAGGGTGCATGCCCCCTGGGTTTCAGTCATGCCCTCCAAATCACTCGCGCTCATCAGGTGGACAGACTGGGGATTGATGAGACATTCCTTGCGTGAAAATACCATTCAAGGATGGTATTTGACTATTTGCTATGTGTGAACTGGGGAATGAAAGCTGGTCTACGAGCTTGACCACTCTTCCTTCATGCGGAAAACACATTACTCTAAAGAGTGAGGAGACAATGGCTCCCATGCAATAAATATAGCCGCGTCCAAGGAGTAGATTATAATCCAGGGGTCCTTGGACTACCATTACATTCATGTGAACAATTTTCATTCTCAATGTTATTGGCACATTGGGAAGGATCCCTAACGGTTGACTGGTTCCTTTGTCAAAGCCTGTTAGATTTCTCATTTCAGGAAAAAGCGATGGCGAACCAAGCGCTTTCCAAGCAGTTGAGGAAAGGATACTCACAGAAACCCCTTCATCTATGATGGTACTGGCCATGACCATTCTATATATTTGAGCAATGATTCGAAATGGTACACTAGCCGGTAAACGGGGTCTACCTAGCAGATTCAAATCGAAGGAAACAACTAGGTTGCTTGGAGGTGGGACCGAATAGACGGTCGCATACGACTCTGACGAACTTCCTTCCTGTGGTAAAGGAACGGGTAGACTGCCCCCATGTTCATCGGAGTCTGTGCTTACGAAGAGAATTTGGACGGTGTCGTTCTTGTTCTCTCCGGTGATTGTATCTTCTGAAGATGGACCTTCTGAAGTCAAGACCGGGTCAACTACCGCCTCGACCTTTTGACTTTCGTCTAGTGTGGATTCAGAGGGTTCGTCTTCAATGATAGACGCTTCAGCCAACCACAATGGCGTGTCAGCCGGATTTTCAACTGGTGACAGACTCGGCAAGAGCTTCTTATATCCAGGAAGAAGCCGTAACAGTGAAACCAGACGGTCATCCAAAACTCTTTTAGCCTCGTCTAAGAAGGGACAACGGTGGACGGTGTGATTTCCTTCACACAGTTTACAAGGAAATTTACATTTTCCTTTTTTTCCAGGGGCTTCACTTTCACTAGTTGACGGTGTATTTTCAGCATGATCATCAGAGGTTGATGACACCGGATTGTGCAAACGAGGAGACCAGTTCCTTAAGATCCGAGGGATGCAAGGACAATCTCGATGATAGTGGTCTCCTTTGAAAATGACACATGGCGATTTAGGCTTGGACGGTGCAGTGTGTGGATTTTCGCTAGATGATGCGTGGTTTCCCCTTTTCGCCTTTGGCTCCTTCTTCTTCTTCTCTTTCTTCTTGTTCTCCTTCTTCTTCTCAGTTACTTGATTTATGGCTTTACCAACTTTATCAAGCGAAGAGGAAGGAGGAGAGGGAGAATTGGATGAAGTAGAAGGTTGGGGGGTAACTTTAGTATCGTCTAATTGCTAACTTGATTGTTCAGGAATCACGGTGTTCTGAACGACAGAGGTCAAGAAGAGCCATACGAGCAAGCCGATTGTCAATCCTGGGAGCGACAATGTGGCCATATGGGGTGCACCAACATCTCCCTAAGAGGAGAAAGGACTAGGATTTCCTCCAAGGGGAAATCCTTGGTTGGTGGACTCCATTTTTCTCAACCTAAGACCAACGTAGGAAAGGTGATGTTTATTCTGATTAAAATAAATTTTAGACGCTTTGACACAACTTGTTTTTTCAATTTTTAAGAGTCGAGAAAAAACAAAAGATGACTCTAGTCGCCTTCGATTTTTAATGAGCTTGAAGTGACAAGTGCTCAGATGGACCTTTTCCTTTAAGGAGTCTGAAAAGGAACGAAAGAGACTACTCTGGAAATCTAGATAGAGGGATTACGAAACCAATTGCAAAATTTCATAATACTTTTTACGGTACGACAGTCAATCTTCCCGAATGTTGTGTTCAGTGCATTGCGATCGATAGGGGGGTAGACACGGCTTCCTATGGATAAAGGATAAAGCCTATTGTGGTCTCCCAATATATACTTGACGGTACGTGGGAGCACAAGTCCGTATTGGCACTTATCATCTCAAAGTGGAGGAATCACCCAACCGGCAATGAAAACAACAGTTACCAGGCTTTACAACGCTGGAATACGTCTCTAGCCTAGACTTATAAATGTTGTGCGTTAAGTTCCAAAGCGTTTTTAGATTCATTAAATTTATTTTACAGTTGATCTTGCTTAAGAAATTTTCCTTTTAGGTTCACCGCGTGATGTAGATATGCAACTCCTAAAATTAAATCTAAGATGATAAATAATCGTTTAATCTTCTTTTTTGCAATGAAAATCCTAGCTACTAAGGAAAGAGAGATGATATTCTTTCAACATAGAGCAGAGAGCACACACTATATGCACTGTCATAAATCAAACCAAAAAATAGTCCAAATGCAAATGCACATGCATGTATTTGTTTTCAGCCTTCTTAATGTGTGAATGATAAAAAGAAAGCTAAGCGCAAATCTGAATTATTTTTCAAAGTGACATTACTAACAAGCTTCTTTTCAAGACAAAATGAAGACAATGACGACACTTCGTTATTTGGAATTGAAAACTTGCTTTAGACACTTGAAAAACTACTAATTCAAATCAAATACAAGAGTAACAGTGTAATCGACTATCAAGAACAATCAGATTCTCTTCTATGAATGAAAACGACACTTGTGACACTTCCAAATCAAGAAACGACAGTTCAATTACGCTACTTCTTTGTAAAAGAGAACTAAACATGGATCACAATACATAAAAACATTTGTAATTATTTGCACAATAGAGGTGGAATAATGGCAAGGAAGGGGGTTTCCAACAGAGGTATACTGACTATAGACAACAAAACTCTTGAATAGAGCTGAAAAGAGTGAAAAAACCAAAGTCTGAAGGAAAAATTAGCCCTTTCTGATCAGCGCACCTGTTACACAGGGATTCTAGTATGCATCCCACCTACAGCACACGGGAAGTGCGATGCATACTAATATCCTTGAAGAGAGGGTGCGATGGTACAGTGCGAGACTTTTGATCCAGTTCTTGATCATAGTTTGCAGCACAGTTCAGGGGTTTTGGCCGAGCAAGTGGTAATCAGTAAATAAATCACAGGGGTAGATCTAAGGAGGTTACTAGAGCCACCACAAGGGAAATTAGAGAGCTTGTAAATCGATTGTTCAGTTCATAAACAAAACCCGGAGATAGACTGAAGCAGCATTGATCTACTTTGCACTTGCATAGCAAATGCAGTTCGAAGGCTAGCTGGCTTGACTTCAAGCTGTTGGGTGTGGAGCTTGATTATCTTCTATATTCAAAGGTATCGCCACATTGGAACCCAGTTCGAAATGGGGGCGGAAACACCGCCCGTAAAATATTCACTGTAGGGGGGGTCCAGGGGGGGGCGGCTGCGACCTTTGGGAGCCCCCCCCCTGGTGGGGGGTTTCGGGGGCGCTGTCCCCGAAGCTAAAAACAACTGTAAAATTGACTTCTAAAAGTATAGTAATTTCTAGTCAATCTGGGTCGTTCATTAGGCGGATGATCTGACGGTAGAACTTATGTTTAGTTTAGGGTTTTTTCCCTAGAAGGAAACCCCTCTCTTTGTATGAGGCATTGTATTTTGAGGCTGTGTGATAGATGTGTATTCTGTGAGCGAGAAATAGAGAGGTGAGACTGTGAGAGAAAACAGAGGATATTACAGCGGATCTACTGTAGGTTGTGTCTCTTCATTTTGCTGGATAATAGAAAGGAAGGACTGGTTGTTCGGGGTGGACGTAGCCCAAACTGGGTGAACCACGTATATCTGTGTCTCTCTTTTTTTATGCGTTTTCTGTGTTTATATTTCTGTAATATTTTATGTGTTTCATTGCTCCATAATATATAATTTTCTAACAACTGGTATCAGAGCTAGATATTGGCTTCAAAGGGATTCTTTGATACTAAGGGTTTATAGTGCCTCATGAGATCAATGCAGCCTTTCTTTTACAAATCTGGGTCTGAAAATAATGGTGGAACAATCTTACGCAGAAGAACCTCAGGGAGAATGTGCGGAAGATAGTGTTAGCCAGGGATCGCCGGTGCTAGAATCTATGAGGGCTCCCAGTTGGAGCAGTTTGATAGAAGTTTTTGAGCACATCAAATTGAGAGAGGATGGATCAGAATCACAGCAACAATAAACAAAAAAAAAGTTAGTGAAGTCAAAATTATTGCATGTAAATGGGCATACTACTGTAAGACCTGGTAAGGCATGTGTACCCCTCGGTGATCACCGGTAAAGTCTGGGCTAGACCTAGGTGATAGGGGCGATGTCGGATTAACAATACCCCAGGTAAAAACTCTGAGGGGGGTAAGAGCTAGAGTGAGTGGAATTGTCTCACTTAGCAGGTTTTGTTGGAGTTAGTCAAGGAACCCCAAGTCAAGTTTAAGAGGGGAATTGTTAGGTAAACTTGACTCAAGATAGAGTCAAAGTTGACCAGGTTAAACTGTGATGGTTTTGGGGCACATGGTATTGTGCACCCATAGTATTCTGCCCATGGTATTATATGTAATGGAGCTTATAAAAGGCTGGAAGGAATTCATTGTAATGCAAGACCTGGAGGTGAGCGATGAAGGCTCACTTGGTCGGATTGGCCAAGGTTTTGGCCAACACTAATAAGATCTTATTAGGTTGGGTTTTTCCCCGGATTTGGGGTTTTCCTGGATAAACATTTGTGCTTATGTGTTTATGGTTGTTGCTGGCTATTTTTATATTTATTCCTCTCAGTAATTATTTATGTTATGCAGTAAATTTCTTAACAACTGGTATCAGAGCATGGAATATTGCAAGAGGTGAATATTGCAACAAAGAGTTTGATAGGTACTGCTCAGAGCATGGAATTCGCAGAGAGAAGACAGTTCCAAGAACACCACAAGAAAATGGTATGTCAGAAAGGATGAGCAGAACAATCATGGAGCGTGCAAGGTGCATGAGATTGCATGCAGGATTGCCTTTACAGTTTTGGGTAGATGCTGTAGATACTGCTATTTATCTAATAAACAAAGGGCCTTCAAGTTCCTTGAATGGTGGTGTTCCAGAGGAAGCATGGACAGGTAAAAAGGTAAACTACTCTATTTTAAAGCCTTTTGGTTGTGAGGCCTTTGTCCATATTGATAAAGAAAATAGAACAAAGCTTGAGACAAAGTCAAAGAAATGTACCTTTATTGGATATGGTGTTAATGATTTTGGTTATCGCTTATATGATTACGAAAATCACAAAATCATTAGGAGCAGAGATGTAATATTCAGTGAAAAGGTCTTGTATAAGAATCAGTTGCAGGAAAAGAAACAGGAAAAGGAAAACAAGGAACGCAGTTCTTGATGAAATCACTGAAAAAGTAAAGGTGCCTGAAAATAATAATAATCAACAACCACAACAACAGCAACCACCACAACAACAACAGGCACCCCAAACACCTGAAATTGGTGTTAGAAGATCTACCAGGATAAGTAGACCCCCTGAACGATACTCTCCTTCATTATATTATTTATTGTTGACTGATTCCAGTGAACCCGAATGTTATGAAGAAGCAATGCAGGTTGAAAGCAGGAAGAAGTGGGAGGTAGCCATGGAAGAAGAGATGGACTCCTTAATGCATAACCAGACTTGGGATTTAGTCAGGTTGCCTGTAGGAAAAACTACATTGAGGAATAAATGGGTTTACAGGCTGAAGGAAGAAGATGGAGGAAAATAGAGGTATAAAGCTAGACTTGTGGTGAAGGGGTTTGCACAGAAGAAAGGTATTGATTTTGATGAAATATTTTCTCCTGTTGCTAAAATGACTTCAATCAGAACTATTTTAAGTCTTGTAGCAGCTGAAGATTTTCATCTTGAGCAGTTAGATATAAAGACAACCTTTCTCCATGGGGATTTGGAGGAAGAGATATATATGCAGCAGCCACAAGGATATGAGGTGAAAGGGAAGGAGAAACTAGTGTGCAGGTTGAAGAAGAGCTTGTATGTCTTAAAACAGGGTCCAAGGCAGTGGTATCTAAAATTTGACAAGTTTATGGCTGAACAAGGTTATACTAGATGTCACTCTAATCATTGTGTTTATTTGAAAAAGAAAAATGATGGCAACTATATTATATTGTTATTGTATGTAGATGACATGCTTGTTGCAGGATCTAACATGCAGGAAATAAATGTGCTCAAAAGAAAATTGGCAAATTCATTTGCAATGAAGGATTTGGGAGCTGCAAAACAAATCCTTGGTATGAGAATAACTAGAGACAGGAAAAATCGTAAATTAACATTGTCTCAAAATGAGTACATAAAAAAGGTGTTGAAAAGATTTAACATGCACAATGAAAAACTAGTTAGTACACCTTTTTCTAGCCATTTCAAACTTAGCAAGGAAATGTGCCCAAAGACCCAAGAAGACATGGATTATATGTCTAAAGTTCCATATGCATCAGCAGTTGGAAGCTTAATGTATGCAATGGTTTGCACAAGGCCTGATATTGCACATGTAGTGGGATTTGTAAGCAGGTACATGAACAATCTAGGAAAGGAACATTGGACGACAGTGAAATGGATTCTCATATATTTGAAAGGTACCACAAATCAAGCATTATGCTTTGGTGGTTCAAACATCTCCCTACAAGGATATGTTGATGCAGATATGGCAGGTGACAGAGATAACAGGAGGAGCACTACAGGATATGTATTTACTGTTGGAGGAATAGCTGTCAGTTGGGTTTCAAAAATCCAAAGTGTTGTTGCACTTTCAACAATAGAAGCAGAGTATGTTGCTGCCATAGAGGCTAGTAAAGAAATGATTTAGTTACAAAGGTTTATGGGTGAATTGGGTAAGGAGCATGATATGGGCACGTTATACAGTGATAGCCAAAGTTCCATTCATCTTGCAAAGAACTCAAAATTTCATTCCAGGACTAAACACATACAGCTCAAGTACCATTTCATATGATCAATGTTGGAAGATGGAGAGTTGAAGCTGGAAAAGATACACAGAATCCTGCAGATATGCTAACAAAAGTTGTAACCAGGGAGAAACTGAGAATATGCTCAGTTTCAATTGGTCTTCAAGGATGACGATGAAGATGAGAAACAGCCAGGTCCAAAGAGGAGTCATTGTCCAGCAAATGGAGCAGTGGTGGAGTTGCTACAATCAGTCTCCAAGTGGGAGATTGTTGGGTGTGGAGCCTGATTATCTTCTATATTCAAAGGTATCGCCACATTGGACCCCAGTTCGAAATGGGGGTGGCAACGCCACCTGTAAAATATTCGCTGTAGGGGGGTCCAGGGGGGGGCGGCTGCGACCTTTGGGAGCCCCCCCCCTGGCGGGGGATTTCGGGGGCGCTGCCAGCGAAGCTAAAAACAACTATAAAATTGCCTTGTAAAAGTATAGTAATTTCTAGTCAATCTGGGCCGTTCATTAGGCGAATGATCTGATGGTAGAACTTATGTTTAGTTTAGGGTTTTTTTCCCTAGAAGGCAACCCCTCTCTTTGTATGAGGGAATTGTATTTTGAGGTTGTGTGATAGATGTGTATTCTATGAGCGGGAAATAGAGAGGTGAGACTGTGAGAAAAAATAAAGAATATTACAGTGGATCTGCTGTAGGTTGTGTCTCTTCATTTTGCTGGATAATAGAAAGGAAGGACTGGCTATTCGGGGTGGACGTAGCCCAAACTGGGTGAACCACGTATATCTGTGTCTCTCTTGTTTTATGTGTTTTCTGTGTTTATATTTCTGCAATATTTTATGTGTTCCATTGCTCCATAATATATACTTTTCTAACACAAGCTCCGTCTGTAAGTTTATAAAGCAAACAAATATAGACACACAAACAATCTATTCACTCCCAGCGGAGTCGCCATTTTGTTATCGGGAAATCTAGTGTCTATGCAGAGCTGCTAGTCCCACTAAGGCTGGTAGCTACTTTAGAAACAAACAAACTAAAACCACTTTCGTTTTGCTTTATGAGAGGTAGATAAGAGGGGAAAGAAGAAGACTAACCCCTGTCTTGCGCTTGGTTCCTTGCTTGATTCCTCTCCCTTCTGATAGATTGTTGCCACTTGCTTCCTCGTTTACCCAGTTTCAAAGAGTACCTATAGAATCAAAGCATCATAACACTATCCAAGAACAGAGATCTACTATCATAAACAATATAGGACGAGATATATATTGACCACACAAATGCATATATCATCGATCATACAATAATGTGGAGGAAAACTCGAATAGCTTTATTAATAATCAAGAATAGCCGAGAGGATTACAACCAATTGTTCTGACCCAACGTCATCCTCTCAGCAAGAAAGCCCTTCTTCACCTCATGAAAAGCTTACATCACCCAACACTATGATGTTACACCAAGAAACCAGCAGCACTTCCTTACAAGAAACAAAATTCCAGCTTCCGGATCTCTGGGATGAGGGATCCATATATAGATGTTTGCAAGGGGGTGGGTCAGCTTTTGAGATTTGATTAGTGTCCTCTCTCTGATAGTTCTTGATTCCACTTGGAGATTGATGATCTCTTACTCATCCCTCGGCGAATGCAGAGAGGCAAGTGTCACAGGAGAAGTTTCTAGAAGATTCCATGATCCTCCACCTTGCAGATTGACCCTGCCATTTGTCCACTCTCGCCCATTGCACCCCATAGAAGGGCTTTTAAGTATGCATCGCACCTCTTGTGTGCATTTAGGTGGGATGCAATGCACTTTGACCATGGAGCAGGTGAGATGGTCCAATTTTGACCAGTTCTGAGTAGTTTTTCATGGAGAACTTATGGGAGATGATGTAATCAGCTGACCTTGTTCTTTTCTGGGTTGGAACAACACTTTTAGGGACTTAAGAGCCCTTGGTTTATGGACATTTATGATTGGGGTTGCAGTGCCCAAAAATGTCTATAACAGTGCCCCCGACTCTGACCATGGTGATGACGAATGACCTGAGGACCTCTGTGATCCTTGCATTGTTTGGTTCCCCATGGTGTACATGGGTTGCATGGTGTAGTAGTTTCTTTGTGGTACGATTTTGTAGAGTGGATTCCCATGAGGATTTTGATACTGGGGTATGCAGTTGCCCCCAGTATAAGCAGTTCCCCCTTAACTCATCTGAGTTTGTGAGTAGGGTGCCCCCATAGATTGGGTGGGTATCCCTTGTGGATTCCCAATCGACACAGAACTAACCATATGGATTTGATTGACAGAGGGAACACTCATGTCAATCAACGACTATCCATGCATGCCTGAGAATGGCAGGGGAAATGTGACATTCCTGCCGGCATGCGAATATTGGGAACCGCCCCAGATATCTAAATCTGGGGGTTGGAACCATACATTGGCGGCCGACCTTATTGTTGGTAAACTGGAACTGCGCCCATAGTGCCACATTGAGTGTTATATGGAGCACCATATGTGGCACTAGTCGAAGGTATGCTTTGGCGCACCATAGGAGTGGAACCTGGCATCTGCTGGGTTTCGCTGATAGGGGGTGTTATGTGAGTTGCAGTACTTGGGACAAATGGGATTGCGGGGTTCCACATTGCGAGTTTTGTGATTACCGTTGACTGTGGAAGTGGTAGAGGAATCACAGTTTCTCTATAATTCCACAACCCTTGAGGTGTCGATTGAATAGATGGGAGAGTTCCTCCTAGTGAAGAGTGAAGTACTAGTACGACAAGAGCAATGATAGGTTCTGACAGATCTGTAAGTGGAGTGTTAAAATGAGGAAGAAATCCTTCCGTGAAGAAATCCTCTGGCAAACTAGAATTGTTGGTTGTCCAGACAAATCCTGTGTTCGATTTAGGAGACTGATTCCTCGAAGATGAGGAATCCGAGTCAGTGGATCTCGGCAGATCCTCCACAGTGAGTGGAGGAAGTCCTAACAACTATCTAGATTGACGGTGAGGGCCGGATGTAGCCACAATGACTGGTAAATTTTATCAGATAAATTTTAAGGTGATATTCTTTAAGTCTCAAAAACGATAGCACTCAGGTACCTAAAAAAAAAAAATACACTAAATATGACAATCAACAAACAAAGTGAAATTACCTCGTCTGATAAACACCGATTACTGGAGATGAAACCCAGTCTCTCAATGAGTAACAAAAAAGGATGGCCAAATGTATGGTTACGTTTACTTTTGAGCTTCGCTCGAACCTTAGATTGAGGTGCCAAGTAATCGCGTGAAGAAGAGCACCCTCCCAAAAAATGAAGACAAAGTAGATCCATCCGTTTGAGGTACCACGACAGCCCATTCCAGTGACCTTAGGTAAGTACCTAGAAGTATTGGCCACTAGAGATACCTCAAATCACAGACATTACCAGGGGTGACATAGTCGTAGACAGCGTGCTATGTGGGCAGGATACCTGAGTCCCCGACCCAGTTCCAAAATCCCTGAAGGGACCCCCGTTACACAGAATGCCCAAAGGAGTTGTAAAAGAAGGTGGGCTACCTTTGATTACAATCCGATGTTTTCTCGTATTTAGCTCCGTTGTTAGTGGAGTGGTCCCGGTAATATGAGTGTAGAATGATTTTTCACTCTTTATCAACACTATTTTGATTTTCAACCTTGGTTAGTTGACTCACTTTCTTATCCCAAGGTCCTAATCTATCTAATGTTGGTTTGCTCAAAAAGAGCATCTGATTGATTTTAGTGTAAATTTTAATATACTTTCTTATTTGTCTTCGAAGGGGGTGTTTATGTATGAATATGATGAGACTCTCGACTCGATAAACCGTGCATAACAATGCTTTGAAATTTATTTTTTTCAATTTCTTATGCAAACAAGTCTTATTCTACACATGTATTATTTCACATATTCATGGATTCACCAGTGCATCTAAAGTCATTCAACACTCTGCAAAATCGAAAGTTCATTTTCTCAATATTCCCTAACAACTACTGAAACAAAAAAAAGTAGCCTACAACTAATTTGACAGAAGGAGATGTATAGTTTATTAGCTTTTCTTTCAACAAAAATTTCTTTTATGAGAGAAAAACTAAAGCATTTTCTTAAAAAATAAAATTTAAGACACAAAATTTGTTAGCATGATACTGTTGCAGATCTTAATTTAGCCCTTGGGACAAGTTCCCCCCCTTTTGTTCCACAAAATCTCTTGAAAAACGTGGAAATGGGAGACTAACGCTCTGTCTGTGTGTAAACAGAGCTTTAGTTTGGCCACTAATGCACCCTGTGCACAGCCAAAGATCTTTATAAACCTCTGTGTATACCAACAACCTGCATTAGTGAGGCAAAGAGCTCAAAAAGTGGGCTTTTGGGATCAGTTTATGAAGAGAAAGCAACTTTGCAGGACGCAACAAGTTAGATGGTGGATCAGAGAAGGATATGAAGAAGCGGGAAGCTCATAGAAGAGAGAAGAGATCTGAGAAGAGTCTGGATAACCGATAACTAAATGTATAGTCCCCAACGGAGTCACCAATTCTGCTATGGGGTAAAATGAATGGGATGAAGACTACCCTCGAAAGTCTTCCCGGGACTTTTGGCAGACCATAAGGTTATCTACAAAAGGTACCTGTTACACACATGTTCATCTATCTAACATATATTGATAGGATATGGAAAAAGGATCACCTTTGGTTCTTTCTAGATTTGCTTGGGGATATTTGTGCGGTAAGAAGAACTCCTCCTGACCGGCTCTAAGATGATTCCTACACAAAAGAACGAAGCAAACCAATCACAACATATACTTCTGACAATTAATGTAAGAATCCATAAAAAACATGTATAAATGTGTAACTTATCTACTCAACACAACAAGCATCAGAATGAACAAATAAATGCACAATATCACCGAAACTTCGAGTAGGGAACACAACTGCAGTCCTATATTTAGAATAGAAGAGTTATTACAACAACCCTGTTGTAACAGCCTTCCTTATCCCTTCTTCCTCTCTCTCTCTCTCTCTCTCCTTCTTTCAGCTAGCTCCTTCAAGAATATGACAATATCACAATAGCACCATGTACTATCCTTCTAAATTCTCCGACCCTTGTGCAATGGCCCTCTTGTTGCTTATATAGAAATCTATTTAGGGCTGCCCAACTCCACCTATAGTTCATTTGGGTAAAAACCATGAGCTTGCCTTGTTTACCAGCTTTTTCCCATTTGCCTATGTTTCTGAAATAGAATTTCTCCAAATATCTTGATTTTTGGAGTTTCCCTGCTTTTCTTGCACAAATTTAGGGAAATAATATCTAGATATTTAATGGCAAATTCGTTGGCATAACCACTTGAGCATCACTAAAGTTCACTAACGCTCCCCCTGGTCTAACAACAAGAGTTAGCAGGTTGACTAACGCTCGTTTATGCTTGTAAACAAGCTTTATAAAGAAGGTTGTTAGTGTACAAAGAGCGTTAGTGTGGATTCTGGGCCTGCAACTGTGGTCATTCTTTCAGTCATCTTGTCTTTCTCCTCTAAGTTGATTAGGAGGTCAATTTGTCCTATAACACCCCCAACTGAGGGATGACCGTCTAGGGTCATATCAAGTCATGTCACATGAATCATTAATGAAATCCACAAAGTCAATCGGGGGCGTACCTGGAAAATTACCTTGATAGAGTAACAATAGCGGAGGAGTAATAACATCGGAGGGAGTAACAATACCTGATGAGTAACAACATTGGGGGAGTAACAACACTCGAGGAGTAACAACACTACATGAACACTTAATCAAAATTGCAATCGAGTAACAACACTGAAGGAGTAACAACAACGGAGTAGTAACAACACCGAGGTACTTATACAAAAATTGCAATGGAGTAACATCATTGGAGTACTTAGAGGAAATCACGACTTAGTAACAACACCAGTGAAGTACTTAGTCAAAATCACCACGATCAGAGTAACAACATCAGAGGAGTAACAACACCAGTGAAGTACTTAGACAAAATTGCCATCATTAGAGTAACAACACCAGAGGAGTAACAACGCCAGTGAGGTACCTGCAAGAAAAAGATTGATAAGTTCGTAACACCATTTTATTATATATATATATATATATATATATATATATATTAGATCAGGAGTGCAGAGGAGGAATTCCTTGCACTAATAACTTCACAACCAGAGTTATAAGAGAGATATTTAATAAAGGAGTCTCTTGAATTTGGACGGTAATATAATATGAGGCGATGTTCATTCACGATCAAAGGAGTATGTGCCTCATCAATTGTTATAGGTCTAACAGTCCCATTGTCGAACACCGTGTCAACTTCATATGGTCACATCCACTTGGAGCAGAGTTTTCCCTTAAAATCCCTGAACCGAGAATCATAGAGAAATGCCTAATTTCCTCGTTGAAACACCTTTTTCGTAATAAATTTATCATGCCATTTAGTTCTTTGCTACTAGATTGCAACAGTATTCCGGATAGCTACCAAATGAATTTCATCCAACTCATTCAGTTGTCCCAGTCGATGTTTCTGGGCCTCTGAATGATCTAAACCTACTGCAAGGGTTGTCCTGAGCGTATTAATTTCGAATTCCATTGGAAACAAAGGGGATTTTACATAGACAAGCTCATATGGTGAAAACCCTGTTGTGTTTTGCTATGTCGTTCTATATTCCCACAGTGTCTCATGAATATTTTCAATCCAATTTTGGCAATGGTTCGCTACAATATTTGTAAGAATATTCTCTAGTACCTTGTTTGTGCTTTTGACTTGACCATTCGCCTGAGGATAATATGGAGATGATACTCTATGCTTGATTCCATACTTTTTCATAAGTCCTGCTATCAGATGTGATGTAAACTGTGCCCCTCCATCTGAAACTATCTCTCTAAGACCTCCGTACCGTGCAAGAATTCCTTCAAATAAAAAGTCCTAGACAACATGTTATGTTGCTTTCACAACAGCCTTGGCCTCTACCCACTTTGTCACCTAATCCGTGCAAACCAGAATGTGAAGTTTCTGCTATGAAGGTGGATTAAATGGCCCAATGAAATCGATAGCCCAATTTTCAAAGGGCTTAAGAGCTAGTTGGGGTTGTAACGACATTTCATCTACCTGACTAGACTGACCCTTTCGTTGGAAACTATCGCACCTCTAACATATTTCCTTGCATCATGAAAAATAGAAGGCCAATAGTATCCCATTTGTAACACCTTATGACCTTCCTTCTTATCTGCAAAATGTCCCCCACAGGGGCCATCTTGAGTAGCTTTTAGGACATCATAGATTTAATCTCCACTTATGTAGTACTGGATTTGTTGACTAGATCCTATGTAAAAGAGATAGCCCTCTATCCATCTTTCAAGTACTTTCTCTAAGTTTTTGAATGATTCTGTAAAGGAATCCCCATATGGGGTGAAGTCGTACATGTAAACTCAACACTATCATTAAATAGATTAGAAAAATTTCATAATAGTGCCCTTTGAAAGGTAGCATGTGCGTTACAGAGGCTAAATGGAAGGACTTGGTAGGTAAAGGTTCCCCAAGGGCATATGAAGGTAGTTTTGTCCTGATCCTCAAGAGCTATTTGTATATGATTGTATCTGCTAAATCCATCCAGAAAGGAGAAAAACTCCTTCCCAGCTAATGTATCAAGGACTTGGTCAATAAATGGTAAGGGAAAATGGTCTTTCTGAGTTGCTTTGTTTAGTTCCCTGTAATCAATGCAGATCTTCCACTTTCCATTCTTCTTAGGAACAATGACCAGTGGGGAAACCCATTGATTGTCTGATATCGGATAAATAAAACCCACATCTAATAGCTTCTATAATTCATCTTTGACAATGCTTTTTGAGGCATGATTCATTCTTATTTGTGGCTTCCTAATAGGTTGACATTCCTCTTTAATGTATATGTGATGAGTACATAAATCAGCAAGGATGCCTTTCATATCGGTATACTCCCAAGCAAAAGCTTCTTTATGCTCCCGAAGGACTTTCAGCAGTTGTTTGGATTGGGAGTGTGAAAGGTCAAGATTAATATTCAATGTTTTCCCTGGTTCAATTTCTACAGGAACACTATTATGAGGTATAATTTCAGGAATGTTTTCTACTTCTGTTTCTGGCTCAATATCTTCCTGAACATTGTAGCTCATGACAGTTTCTAATAGTTGACGGGTTGAATAAAAAACAGAGTCGGGATTGCTGAGAAAGGTGCTAATGGCATCATCCTTCATTTCATCTTTAAAATAGAGAGCCTCGTTGATGGTAAGGATGGGTCTAATTTCTTCATTCTCATATTCAGGCTCTTTGGTAGGTAGAGACTTTTGAATCAAGGTAAATTCAAGTTTATTTGATGAACTTGGTTCTACAAGGGGGTAAAGGATAAGTTCTTTGTAACTTCCCTTTGGATATTAGCATGTTTCCAGACTGACACCAAATGTAAGCATATGCGTTTGCGAGCCAAGCTCTTCCTAAAATCAAAGGATGACCACCGACTGGGGATTGAGTATGTAAAACCAAAAGGTCAACACAGTACTTCCACGAGTCTATTGAAATAGTGATATCTTCCAGCTTCCCTACCAGTCTAACAGTAGACCAATCTTCCAATTCTAGGACGCTGGGAGTTGGTTTAAGGTTCCGCAAACCCAAGGTAATCATAATTGCAGAGGTTATAACATTAATTGTTGCCCCAAAATCTACCAGTACATTTGGGATATCCACCCCATTAATCTGCACTATGAGAATCATATTCCCAGGATCCCCATATTTGACAGGTATGGATATCCCCAACATTATATCTGATAATTTACTCATGACATGAATAGTAAGTGGGTCCTTTGGTTTTCTGCCAAGTTTCTTAGAACAATATTGTTTAATTGTCATAGCATAAATCAGTATGTCCTTCATATCCTGGGGTAATGGAATTTTAATGAATAAATTTTGCAATTCCCCTAAAAAGTCAAATTCAAGATGAGGACTTTGTTTACTCAAAGATAATATTTCCGGATAAGGTGGACCAATCTGACATCCTCTAGTAACAATAGTTCATGAAGGGGTTTGTTGCTTTATAGGAATTTGTGATGGCTCATTGTTATAGACATTTTTGGGCATTGCAACCCTAATCAAACATGTCCATAAACCAATGGCTCCTAAGTCCCTAAAAGTGTTGCTTCACACCCTAAAAGAACAAGGTTAGCTGATTACATCATCTCCCAGAAGTTCTCCATAGAAAACTGCTCAGAACTGGTCAAAGCTAGACCATACAGACTGCCCAGTGCAGAGGGTGCAATGCATCTCACCTGCCCAGTGAAAAGGGTGTGATGCATACTGAAAAGCCCTTCTATAGGGTGCGATAGGCGAGATTGGAAAAATCGCAGAGACAGTTTGCAAGGTGGATGATCATGGAATCTTCCAGAAACTTTTCCTATGATACTTGCCTCTCTGAATTCGCCCAAGGATGAGTAGGAGATCATCAATCTCCAAGTGGAATCAAGAACTATCAGAGGGAGGACACTAATCAAAATCCCAGAAGCTGACTCACCCCCCTACAATCATCTATATATGGATCCCTCATCCCAGAGATCCAGAGGCTGGAATTTTGTATCTTGTAAGGAAGTGTTGTTGGTTTCTTGGTGGAATATCATAGTGTTGGGCGATCTAAGATTTTCATGAGGTGAAAGAAGGGCTTTCATGCTAGAGGATGACATTGGGTCAGAACAATTAGTTGTAATCCTCTCTGCTATTCTTGATATTAATAAAGCTATTCAAGTTTTCCTCCACATTCTTGTATGTCTAATGATATATGCATTTCTGTGGTCAATATATATTTGGTCCTATATTGTTTATGATTGTAGATCTCTATTCTTCGATAGTATTATGCTGCTTTGATTCCACAGGTGCTCTTTAAAGCTAGGTAGATGAAGGAGAAGAGGCAAGGATCTGTCATAAGGGAGAGGAACCCAACAAGGAACCAAGTGCACGACTGAGGTTGGTAGGTTGGTGTTCTTCATTCCCCTCTTATCTACTTCTCATAAAGGAAAACGAAAGTAATTTTAGTTTGTTTGTTTCTAAGATAGCTACCAGTCTTAGTGGGACTAATAGCTCCAAGTGGACACTAGATTTCCCGATAACAAAATGGTGACTCCGCTGGGGAGCGAATAGATTGTTTGTTTGTCTATATTTTTTTGTTTTATAAACTTACAGGTGGAGCCTAAAGTCAACCCAGCTAGCCTTCGAACTGCATTTGCTATGCAAGTGCAAAGTAGATCAATTCTACTTCAGTTTATCTCTGAGTTTTATTTATAAACTGAACAATCGATTTGCAAACCTTCTAATTGCCCTAGTGGTGGATCTAGTAACCTCATTAGATCAGCCCCTGTGATTTCTATTTAATGTACATCACTTGCTCAGCCTAAATCCCTGAACTGAGCTGAAAACTATGACCAGGAACCCAGTTGAAGTCTCGTCCCTAGATCGCACCTTCTCCTCTTGGGAATCTGGATGCATCACACCGCCCGTGTGTAGTAGGTGCGCTGCATTGCACTTTCCTTGTGTTACAGGTGTGCTGATAAGACAAGACCTCTTCTGATCTCAGATTTTGGTTTTTGTGTTCACTCTCTTCAACTTTATTCAAGAGTTTTGCTTTCTGTGATCAGTATACCACTGTGGAAACTCCATTCCTTTCCATCATTCCACCTCCATAGTACAAAGAATTGTGAATGATTTTATGTATTTTGCACCATTTACAGTGCTCTTTTACAAAAAGTAGCATAATCGAACTATCGTCTTTTGATTTGAAAGTGTCACAAGTGTCGTTTTCAGTCAAAGAAAAGAATTATATTGTTCTTGATGATCAATTATATAGTTACTCTTGTATTTGATTTGAATTACTAATTTTTCAAGTGTCGAAAGTAGTTTTCAATTCAAAATAGCAAGGGGTCATCATTATATTCCTTTCGTTTTTGAAAAGAAATTTGTTAGTACTGTCGCTTTGAAACGATAATTCAGATTTGTACTTAGAATTCTTCTTGTCATTCACACATTAAGAAAGCTGAAAACAAATACATGCATGTGCATTTGCATTTAGACTGCTTGTTGGTTTGATTTAGGACAGTGCATCTAGTGTGTGCTCTCTGCTCTATGTTGAAATAATATCATCTCTCTTTCTTTAGTAGCTAGGATTTTCATTGCAAAAAGAAGATTAAACGATTGTTTATTATCTTAGATTGCATTTTAGGAATTATATCTACATCACACGGTGAACCTGAAAGGAAAATTTCTTAAGAAAGATCAACTGTAAAATAAATTCAATGAACACAAAAATGCTTTGGAACCTAACGCACAACATCTAGAAGTCTAGGCTAGAGACGTATTCTGGCGTTGTAAAGCCTGGTAACTGTCACTTTCACTGTTGGTTGGGTGATTCCTCCTCTTTGAGACGACAAGTGCCAGTACGGACTTGTTCTCCCACGTACCATTGAGTATATATTGGGAGACCACAATAGGCTATATCCTTTATCCATAGGAAGCCGTGTCTGCCGCCCTATCGATCGCAATGCACTGAACACAACATTCGGGAAGATTGACTGCCGTACCATAAAAAGTATTCTACATTTTTGCGATTGGTTTGGTAATCCCTTTGTCTAAATTTCCAGAGTAGTATCTTTCATTCCTTTTCAGACTCCTTAAAGGAAAAGGTCCATCTGAGCACTTGTCACTTCAGGCTCATTAAAAACCGAAGGCGACTAGAGTCATCTTTTGTTTTTTCTCAACTCTTAAAAATTGAAAAAACAAGTTGTGTCAAAGCGTCTAAAATTCATTTATTTCGGAAACATTTTACCCTTTATTTTTAGTTGATCGAGTAATCCGCAATCATGGAAGAAATTCAATTGAAACCCCGTTGTTCATGGAGACTTACGAGTCAACCGTCTTTGTCCTCAGAATCAAAACTATTCTGGACAAAGCAAACTCGTTTAATCAGCTCAAAATCCCATGTTCTGGTTGGGATAAGTGTTCCGACACCCTCGGAGACTTTGGTTACTCCAAACATTTCTGGTACCCCTGCCTTCATAGAAGAAGTTTCGTAGCCACTAGAGGACAGTAGAACTGATCCTAGTATACCTGAACCGACTCAATCTATAGCTGATTCGGAAGGTGTGATTCCCCAAACATCAATCGCTACAGAATCTATACCTTCTTCGGCACCGGAAATATTTTACGGACTTGACGGTCTACCTCTTCCACCTGGTTTGATTGCTATAGAAGAGATTGTGGAGGATCCACCATCTAGTACTCCATCGCAATTTGGAGTTGGGATCACTCTATATCCTTCTTCATCAGAAATTAGTCTAATGTTATTGGAAGTTCCTGTAGAATCGCTAGGAAACCTTTTTGATAGACTAGATATGTTTAAACAACCGTCGACATCTAGGACTGTGTCATCTGACACAGCAGTCGCAGAACTTCCTGCTGCCACTCCGACAATGTTCGTTGGCGTACCATCTGTCGCAACTAGCTCCCAATCGCTGGATGGAATCTGTCTAGAGGCTGTTTCGACAGTATGGTTTGTTCCCGTTTGTTCGTTCGGAACAATATCTGGAATCTCTTATGTTGAGTCTCAACAAATTGATCCTTCGCAGTGTCAATTTGGGAAATCCAGTCTTCAAAGGCAAATCATTCCATTAAGCACTGGACTACCACCGTATGGGGGGCAATATACCCTTTCATTGTTTCCTCAGGGAGGTCAAACATATGAGGGTTCGCAACAAAATTTAGGTTATGCTGGAATTACATCGATTGGTTGGATACCAATACTGCCTCAACAACCAAGAGTTGTATACTCAATGCAACAAAGTATGCCTATGTCAAATATCCCCACTACATCGGTTATTGTGACGGTGTCATAAGTACAAGCGTTACTTGTTGTATGCCAACCTCAAGTCTCTCAGGTCGCAATCCAACAACCCCTTGTCCCTGCGACGCCACCACAATCATCAGTAAGTGGCTCCTTAACTGGAGTGACCCAGGCTCAAACGGGTACCATTAACCCTCATCTCGGTCAAACATCCAGTATTGGACAACAACACATGGTCTCACAACCATGGCTGGTGCAATATCAACAACCACAATTCCAACAAGTTTACCAAGGATATGAGAACCAAGTCTTTGCAAGTAATGGGCAGCTGTAGATTCAAAATGGACAACATTAACCATTAATGGTTATGCCCATCAACCTTATCAAAGTTATCAGCATCAAATTCACTATGTTGGTATGCAAAGACCCACTGCTTAGGCAATCCCATCTTATCCTGGGTATGCTTCGCTGAACCTGAATCAACAGTTGCCCTTCGTGGCAACTTTAGAGTTACCAGATCTAAACCGGCTAACAAACGATGCAATCGTTTACTTGGTGGCCAGCGATTCCTCATAAACTTCTATCAGATATTCCTAAATTTAATGGAAATCTGGGTGAAGACCCGTCGAATCATGTGATGACCTTTCACCTGTGGTGTTCATCTAACACTCTAAATGATGATTCGATCAGGCTTCGCCTTTTTCAGCGAACTTTAACTGGTTCGGCAGCAAAATGGTATATCGAATTACCTAGAGCTTCGTTTGGTAACTTCAGTACCCTAGCCATAACCTTTTTAACCCATTTTCAGTTACCCATAAGGTACGAAACGGGAACATAGCTTCTTACCAATTTCAAACAAACGACGGCCACTCACATATCCGATCATATTTATGAGTGGCGACGTTGTCGTAGAATGGTAAAAACATATGTTCTTGGTCAACAGTTGACGAAATGGTTTATTAAGTCGTAGTTACCTTCTATTACAGAAGATGTGGCAAAGGGAGGAGTCGTCACTAAGAGAAAGTAATTGCTCGTGCACAATATTTAGATTTAATCTATACTCAGTTTGGCATGCTCTACAATAAAATCCCTGATGCTCCTAGACCGGAATTTTCCGTTCCTCCCTCTCCTAAATCAAACAAAGACTCTCATGCTGGGGATGGCATGATAGGAATGACCAACACGAAAACCATAAAGGCTAAGTCGAAGAAGGCCTGTACGGTTTCAGGTCAAAATGAAAATGAAGAACTTCTCGCCTCGGAAGTAAATGCTGTATCGACTGACAAATGCAAAGAAACCAAGCAACCAAGAGGCAAGAAGAAAAAGAAAGGGAAGAAGGAAAAACAAGAGGAGTCGTCCCCTGAAAAATCTTCTACAAACCCTTCTAGAGATAGGAAACCAAATCATCCATGCCTTATATGTGATGAGGATCATTGGACAAGAAAGTGTCTATATAAAGCTGAGCTTAGAAAATTCTTCAAGAATTCGAAAACCTTGGCAGTATTGATTGATTTGTTTCCAAATCTAGGAACAAATCTGGTACTAGTGATAATGCTTTCTTGTCCCAAGTGCTAATGTTGTTGGTTTCGAAGCAGAAAAATGATGCTTTGATATCGAAAAGGAATAAAGATTACGAGAATCCACAGCTGTCGGACAACAAGGCCAATGATCAACCTAGTAGTTCAACAACAACCTCGACCGGAGTTGTGCCACCCATCATTCCTGAACTAATGATAGAGCCACCAAAGGGAGCAGTACACAAATAGACATTTAATCCTCATGCCAGAGCAGCACAACATTATAATATAGTGGAAGATCTGGCCCAATCGCCATCCGCTATGTCGACACTTGAGGTACTGCAAAATTTCCCCTCTCAAAAGCAGGCTTTATTATCAGTGATAGGTGGGATTGACCCAACGGATTACAATCTTGTGTCCTTTAATCATAAAGGATATGACCCTCAGTTACCAGCTCAACTAGCTTTCCTTATTCAAGTGAAAGCCCTCAACAAAACTGTTCATCGAACAATTATTGATGAGGGGGCATCTACATGCATCATGTCAAGTTGCTGGAAAACTTTAGGATCTCCACCCTTGTCACGATCTTCGACAACATTAAAAGCATTTGATGGACGAACATACACCCCATATTGGATTTTAAGTAACTTGCAAGTCGAACTGGGGGGAAAAACAGTAGAAATAGATGTTGAAGTAATTGACAGAAACCTCGATTACAACATCCTACTGGGAAGGCCCTGGATATATGCTATGGCAGCCATTGTGTCGACCTACTTCAGGAAGATTGCATTTCCCTTTCAAGGAGGAATTACAATCTTCGACCAACAGACATTTCTCCCCAATAGTTCACAAGTTACGGGAAGCATTCCGATGATCCACGGAAGCCCTCATTCGCTTCAAAATATTGGAGTAGGCCTACTAAAAGACCCTATATTAATGGGAACTTTTGCCTTACCGCCTCTAATCAATCTGGCGGAAGTGGCAACAGTGGGAGCCTGCAATATGATATATTCTATTCAAAAGATCTCTGAAAGCGATATTAACATGGATCATCTGAAGGTATTGCCTCCAAGCCCAATGGAAATCTTGTAGCAATCAATGTTTTCAGCATGGGACGCAAACCCAAATCAACGCTCATCAAGCATTTGGATAGATAGGTCTAAAGAATATGGTACCCCTTCAGATCCTTGGTCGCAAGTACATTATACAGACGAAGGAATTGTTCAGTCAATGATGATTGATGGGGCACCATGGGAAGATTACCACCATCGTTCCCATCTTCTGGATTACAAAGAAGATACTCGTAGTGACCTTCATCATCCCTCGGTTTTTGATTTTCTATCAAATACTGTAAACACGGTGGATTCTAAGTGAAACTTGTCCAATATTGAAGAGACTATCACCATAAATATCTCGACCAAAACATATGTTGTAGAGAATATTCATGTTGGCAAATCTTGTTCTCCTTCAAAACTGGAAATATATAACGCTCTTTTTCACGAATTCAGAGATGTCTTTGCTTGGTCGTATGATGAAATGCCATGCATTGACTCGAGAATAGTTGAACACGAAATTAAGATGTATCCAGATCTCAAATCGGTACGACAACGGCTACGACAGGTGCACCCCAAGAAAGCTGCTGCCATCAAGGTAGAAGTTGAAAAACTTCTCCATGCTGGTTTTATTTACCCGATTCCTCTAACCGATTGGGTATCGAATATTGTTCTTGTAATGAAAAAACAAGGAAAAATTAGAGTGTGCGTCGATTATAGGGATGTAAACAAGCTTGTCCGAAAGACAACTACCCTACACCCTTCATTGACCAGATAATTGTTGAATGCACCGGATGTGAAATCTTTTCATTTATGGATGGATTTTCCAGGTATAATAAAATAAATATCCGCCCACAAGACCAGTCAAAGACTGCATTTATTTGTCCATGGGGCACATTTGCATATCGCAAGCTACCATTTGGTTTAAAAAATGCAGGGGAAACATTTCAGAGGGCAATGAATTATGCCTTCCATGACATCAAAAACATCGTTCAACCATATCTCGATGATCTTCTGGCTCATTCGCGAAAGCAGATTGATCATCCGCAGCATTTGAGAGCGATATTTCTACGTTGCCGACACTACAAGATACGACTCAATCCACACAAATGTGTGTTCTGTGTCAGTTCTAGTCGTTTACTTGGTTTGGTGGTCTCAAAGGACGGGATTCATCTCGACCCATGTAAGGTTCAGGCAATCATCAATTTGCCTCCACCTTCAAATTTGCTTTAGATTCAAAAACTCCAAGGGAAAGCAAACTTTCTGAGGAGGTTCATTCCAAATTATGCCGAACTTGCTAAAGGTTATACTCGTCTATTGAAAAAAGAAGTACCCTTCGTCTGGGATTAGGTCGCACAAGCTTCCTTTGATGCTTAAAAGGAATCCCTAATAAAAGCATCATTAATGTACGCTCCTGATTATCAAAAAGACTTTAACCTGTATCTGGCTGTAGCTCATACGACCATCGCAATGGTTTTAGTTCAAGAAGACAATGGAATTGAACATCCTATCTATTATTTGAGTAGAAACTTAAATGATACAGAAAGCAGGTATTCCTACATTGAAAAGCTAGCTCTCGCAGCTGTTCAAGTGATACAGAGATTTTGACACTATGTCCTCTTTCGAAAAACTACCATTCTGTCAAATTGCAACCGCATGACTTATATATTGTCGCGACAGTTGCTGGGGGGAAAATATTCAAAATGGATAGCAATTCTACAAGAGTTTGATCTAGAATTTATAAAATCCAAATCGAAGAAATCCCTGGTTTCGCAGAGTTACTATGCGATCTCCCATCGTCGTTCAATGATGCAACATTAGAAGAAGCAATCGTGGATGAATCTTTGTTTCTGATGTCTTCAAGTAATCCATGGTATGGAGACATAATAATCTATCTCCAAACCCAAACATATAGGTCTAATACCTCCCGCTCGGAACAACGATACATTCGATACCAAGAAAAAGACTACATGATCGTCGGTGATACACTTTACCATCGTGGTGTCGAACAGTTTTGAGGAGGTGCCTCACCCACGAGGAGGCCGAAAAAGTCCTGAATGATTTCCATTCAAGTGCGTGTGGGGGGCATCAATTTGGTTATGCTACAGTGCAAAAGATTTTACGAGCAGGATAGTTCTGGCCAAAAATGTTAAAAGATTGCATAACCGCAGTCAGAAGTTGCCATGCATGTCAAATATTTGATCGAAAAACCAGAATACCACCCACACCTCTGCAACCAGTAGTTGTTGTTGGGCCATTTTCCAAATGGGGCATAGATTTCATGACATGTAACCCCACCTCGACCGGGGGGGCATGGGTATATCATAGTCGCAGTAGACTATTTTACCAAATGAGCTGAGGCGATGCCCACATTAAACAATAGCGGCGAAACGACTGCCCTCTTCTTTTTCAATCATGTAGTCTCCAGATTCGGCGTTCCACAGGCCATAGTCACAGATCATGGATCACATTTTCGCAATCACATGATGGTTGAATTGGCTGCCAAATTAGGGTTGTCCCACAACAGCTCTACTCCGTATTATCCGCAGGCCAACGGAAAAGTTGAGGCAATCAACAAGGTCCTGAAGCGGATGCTGCAAAGGATGATTGGAGTCCATAAAAGGAGTTGGCACCTAATCTTGTATGTTGAGATTGCAACAAGATGATTGAGCTTAGTGAAAAGAGTCGCCTTCACTAAGTGGGCCCGCAGGCAAATTATGGCGCAAGTTCTATTCTTGGATCCCAGCAGGGATGGTCACAGCAGGAGTGACCACAGCAGGAGTGATCACATTAGGAGTTACCACAGCAGGAGTGATCACAGCAGGAGTGATCAAAGTCTATTTTTAGACTGGTTGTCCAAAATAGAAAAGTCAAATATTATTGTCTCATAGTAATATTTGGACTATAAACTTGATCTTATTCTCTTGGAGCACTTCAGTTTGAGCTACAGATGTGGCCCATGCAACTGTCAGAAGGAAGTACACTTTTCTTATGAGTCAGTTGATTTGTTGCATGCATGACTTCAGTTAGAACTCAATCAGTTGAGTTTGGTGGAGTTGATTGTGGAGTTGATGGAGTTGTGTTCAGTTTGACTTGGTTAAATTAGTTGTAGTTAGTCTAACTACAAATAGACTAATGATAAGTTGTTAAACTAATTATTAACTCATAATACAACTATAGAATACATCAGTTAACTCAGTTGCATGTCAATGCATGTTCAGTTCAACAGGGAGAGGTGTTAGAGAATCAGATTGCTATCAGTTGTGACTATAGTTGTGCATGAGGATTTGCACAATCAAGGGATTGAGTATGCCAATGAGTTTGCTCATGTATTTGCCCAGTATTATAGCCTCTGCTCACATCTTACATAGTGTGAGTGATTCTTTGGAGGTGAAATACGAGTTTGGTAAACCATTCTCATAAATTCTTGAGCAGGTATTGAGCAGTGGAGGCAGGAAAGTAGTGGAATAGATTTGGAGATTAGATCTTAGCTGTATTGTGTGTAACAGGTGGAGCTGGTACTGGATTTCTTGTGATAAGAATTGTACTTTTTAATGTTACATGGTCTCAATCCTTAATATACAGATAGTTGGGGTTTTTAGCGAGATTCTTTCCCCGGGTTACATACTGTGTTAATGTGTGAATGCTTTTGATGTTTTATTGTTATTGATGCTGCTATATTGATGATCAACATAGAGGAGCTTATGTATTGTGTATGTATTCCGCAATAGTACATGATCAGGATAATCTCCATTGAATATGTGTTAAATTATTCAAAATTTCTACATGGTATCTGAACTGTTGATCATCAGATCTACTATTCAGGAAGTGTTTACATTTTATTTCTTCAGGCAGAGTCTGTAATCGGGCCAGGTAGCCTCTGGATTCATCCTTCCTTTGGAAGGTGAGATATCCGGTAAATTCCCATACAGTCAATCTCTGTACGAGAAATATTGTCTTCTCATGAATCTTAGATCCGAGGCGGTTGAGTTGGTTGCTGGTGGAATTCGAATTTGCAACAGTGTTTTCTTGGTGGCAACGCAACAATGTCTTTCAATGGATTGCGATTGGAGTATGCTCTTGAGGGTAGCTCAAACTATATTTCATGGAAGGACAGGATGGAGGTAGTATTGGATGATAACGGGCTGAAGGAGTTCATAGATATGGATGTCCCAAAACCTACTGATGCTACTCAAGCTGATGCTTGGCAAAAGAAGACCGCAAATTGTCGAAGGATTCTGTTGGAGGGTGTGAAGGATCACATTGTGTCTAGCCTCCATGTAAAGGCTACCCCATATTTGATGTGGAAATCATTAACAGAATTATTCCAAAGCAAGAGCAATTAGAGGAAGCTGGCGCTCAAAGATAAACTCAGAAACATCAAATGCGAGAAGGGTGACAGTATGCCCAAGTATCTCACGAAGTTCACTCAGTGTCGAGATGAGCTGGGAAGTGTGGGGGTTACTGTCGATGATGAGGACTTGGTGAGGTTGGTTCTCCTTGGTCGGCTGAAGAGTTGGCATTCCTATCAGGACTTTGTCAATGGTCGGGAGAAATTTCCAGGATGGGAAAGACTATGGTCAGATCTTGTGCAGGAGGAGATCAAGTGGAGTACCAGGGACGATATTCGTCAAAGGGAGCTGATGAAGAGAATTGTGCTTTGGCTGCCAAAGCAAAGAAAGGGAAGAGCAAGAAAGCTTTTGGGTCTGGTGTGAAAGGCAAGAAGAAGGATATGTCCAAGGTGAAGTGTTTTCACTTTCACCAGCACGGACACTATGCCACTAATTGTCCGCAGAACAAGAAGAACAAGCAGGTTGCTGGATCTTCAGCAGGAGAGGCTCTAGCCTCATAGTTTGAGTTTGATTTTTCATTGATCGCATGCTTGGTTTCAAGTGCGATGGGATCGGTGTGGTTCTTAGACAGTGGTGTGTCTTTTCACATGACGGGAGATAGAGATTTTTTCTCTGATCTGGAGGACAAAGATCTTGGAGTGCACATTGAGATGGGCGATGAAGGTAGATACAGTGCGACCGGTATCAGCACCATTTCCTTGAGAGGGAGTCTGGTAAACCCTTCGTATTGAAGGAAGTCATGCATGTTCCAGGATTGAAGAAGAACCTTATCTCAGTGGCGATGTTAGAAGACAAGGGGTATGATGTTGTTTTCAGTGAGGGAAAGGCTTTCTTGTGCAGCAAGACAACTGGTGAGACCCGGAAGATAGGGGTTCGAGTGAGGAACCTTTATCAGTTGCTTGTAGATGTATGCGCAGTGATGGCAGGCAAGGTAGAAGGATTGGTGAGCCAGGATGATGGCGAGTTGTGGCATAGGAGATTGGGTCACCTTCACCATGGAGCCTTGAAGATACTGCAGCAGATCACTACAGGGCTTCCTAAAGGCACACTTGTGTAGTCAGATCAGTGCAAGGGGTGTACTTTGGGGAAGTTTTTGAAAGCCACCTTTCATGAGAAGGATAGTCGCGCCACGACGATCCTTGAGAGAATTCACACAGACGTGTGTGGACCTTTCTCAGTTGCTTCGATAGAAAAACACAGGTATTATGTAATTTTTGTTGATGATTTCTCTCGTAAGTGCTGGATCTTCTTCATGCAGAAGAAGAGCGAGACATATTCAAAGTTCTATGAATTCAAAGCACTGGTCGAGAAGGAGTTGGGGAAGAAGGTGAAGGCTCTTAGGAGCGATAATGGTGGTGAATACATCTCGGATGAGTTCAAGGATTTCTGCAAGGCAGAAGGGATTCGTAGAGAGCTCATAGCTCCCCATAACCCACAACAGAATGGAGTAGCTGAGTGGAAGAACAGAATGATTGTGGGTGTTGCACGGGTAATGTTGCATGATCAGGGCCTACCCCTTCACTTGTGGGTGGAAGCATGCAATATAGCATTTTATGTGCAAAACCGTTGTCCTCATAGGATACTTGGCATGAGTACACCCAAGGAGGCTTATTCTGGTAAGAAGCCTGATCTTCCTCATTTGAGGATTTTTGGTGCTAACGTTTACATGCATGTGATGAAGGATGCCAAGAAGACGTTGGAGCCAACCGCAGAGGTTGGGATATTTGTGGGGTACATTGATACGCCCCACAACTATCATGTGTATTTGCCAGACAGTGGTAAAACTGTCGTGTGACGAGATATAAAATTTCAGGAGGAGAAAGCCATGAAATGTTCGCTTGAGAGGGAGCTACACTTGCAAGCATATGAGGAGCTATTAGTTCCTAAGGATGAGCTTCAGGATGTGGATCAGCCACAGGACGAGGTTCATGGAGTGGAAGAGACCACTCATGCAACGCCAACCATCAGAGGGCAAAAGCGCTTGACAGAAGCTAAGCGACTGGCTCAAGATGCAGAGAAAGTTGTAGGACCACCTACAGCCCAATGCAGGCAGAGACAGTCACCTGATCAGTACATTGGATACATGGCTCTTATGAGCAATTGTGTTGTGACTGAGCCATCCTCTTTTGGGGAAGCTGTGGAGGATCCCGCATGGGTAGACGCCATGGTGGAAAAGTATGATTCTATTGTCAGAAACAGTGCATGGGAGATTGTTCCTAGACCGGAAGGGAAATCAGTGGTGGGTTCGAGATGGATCTACAAAGTTAAGCAGGCAGTTGACGGGAGTGTAGAGAAGTACAAGGCAAGATTTGTTGCCCGAGGCTTTTCACAGATAGAGGGGATCAATTATGAGGAGACCTTTGCACCTGTCGCAAGGTATTCTTCCATACAGACGATTCTTGCTCTCTCAATGCAGATGGGATGGCACATTCATCAGATGGATGTGAAGACTGCGTTCCTCAAAGGAGTCATTGAGGAGGAGGTGTACATTAAGCAGCCTGAAGGCTTTGAGGTCTTCAGCAGCGAGTCGCATGTGTGCAGGCTCAAGAGAGCATTGTATGGGTTGAAGCAAGCACCACGTGCTTGGTACACATGGATGACAACTATTTCACAGGACTTGGATTCTCCAAGAGCGAGGTGGATCCTAACCTATACCAGATTGTGGTGGAGGGTAAGTTGCTTATCATTGTATTGTATGTTTATGATTTGATTCTAACAGGTGATGAGCTGTTGATACTGTCATGCAAGAAAGATCTTGCTACAGAGTTTGAGATGAAGGATTTGGGCCTCCTTCACTATTTCCTAGGATTGGAAATATGGCAACGTAGTGGTGGACTGTTTGTTTCTCAGGGAAAGTATGCTCGGGAGATACTAGAGAAGTTCAACATGCATGGCTGCAAGCCTGTTGATACTCCTCTTCCTGGAGGTTGGAGGAAGGAGGATGCCACTTCGGGAGAAGAAATGGATGCCACTGTTTATCGACAGTTGGTCGGGTCGCTGATGTATTTGGTCAATACACGACCTGATATATGCTATGCAGTTAACTAGTTTTCACAAGCTATGGTTAAGCCTACCAAGCTCTTTTGGAAGGCGAGCAAGCATGTATTGCATTATTTTAGAGGCACATCGGGAAATGGTTTGTGGTACAGATAGGAGGATGAGGTGAAGCTATGTGGCTTCACAGATGCAGATTGGGTAGGGAGCCCAATGGACAGAAAGAGCACATCAGGAGGGGTCTTCAGTATTGGATCGACAACAGTTTCTTGGTACAGCAAGAAGTAGAGATCCGTGGCACTCAGTTCAGCAAAGGCCGAGTATATGGTAGCAAGTTTGGCTGCATGCGAGGCTATATGGATGAGGAAGATCTTGGTTGGTTTGTTTGGTTCTCATTTGGATCCTACTGTGATTTACTGTGATAACCAAAGTTGCATTAAACTCTCGACTAATATTGTATTTCATGATAGATCTAAGCATATTGACATCAGGTACCATCATATCAGAGATTGTGTGCAGCGGAGGATCATGTTGTTTTCATACATTCCAATGGAGGATCAGGATGCTAATATTCTGACGAAGGCTCTCACCAGGAGCAAATTCAAGTACCACCGAGGCAGGATAGGGGTTGCTGATAATCCATATCTTGTCGAGAGGGAGTGTTGATATTGCAAAAAGATGATGGAGCTTAGTGAAAAGAGTCGCCTTCACTAAGTGGGCCCGCAGGAAAATTATGGCACAAGTTCTATTTTTGGATCCTAGCAGGGATGATCACAGCAGGAGTGACCATAGCAGGAGTGATCACAGTAGGAGTGACCACAGTAGGAGTGATCACAGCAAGAGTGATCAAAGTCTATTTTTAGACTGGTTGTCCAAAATAGAAAAGTCAAATATTATTGTCTCATAATAATATTTGGACTATAAACTTGATCTTATTCTCTTGGAGCACTTCAGTTTGAGCTACAGATTTGGCCCATGCAGATGTCAAAAGGAAGTACGCTTTTCTTATGAGTCAGTTGAGTTATTGCATGCATGACTTCAGTTAGAACTCAATTAGTTGAGTTTGGTGGAGTTGATGGAGTTGTGTTCAGTTTGACTTGGTTAAACTAGTTGTAGTTAGTCTAACTACAAATAGACTAATGATGAGTTGTTAAACTAATTATTAACTCATAATACAACTATAGAATACATCAGTTAACTCAGTTGCATGTCAGTGCATGTTCAGTTCTACAGGGACAGGTGTTAGAGAATCAGATTGCTATCAATTGTGACTATAGTTGTGCACGAGGATTTGCACAATCAAGGGATTGAGTATGCCAATGAGTTTGCTCATGTATTTGCCCAGTATTATAGCCTCTGCTCACGTCTTACATAGTGTGAGTGATTCTTTGGAGGTGAAATACGAGTTTGGTAAACCATTCTCATAAATTCTTGAGCAGGTATTGAGCAGTGGAGGCAGGCAAGCAGTGGAATAGATTCGGAGATCAGATCTTAGTTGTATTGTGTGTAACAGGTGGAGCTGGTACTGAATTGCTTGTGATAAGCATTGTAGTTTGTAATGTTACATGGTCTCAATCATTAATATACGGATAGTTGGGGTTTTTAGCGAGATGCTTTCCCCGGGTTACATACTGTGTTAATGTGTGAATGTTCTTGATGTTTTATTATTATTGATGCTGCTATATTGATGATCAACGTAGAAGAGCTTATGTATTGTGTATGTATTCCACAATAGTACATGATCAGGATAATCTCCATTGAATATGTGTTAAATTATTCAAAATTTCTACATTGTACTCAACCTTGTGGGAATACCGGACATTGGTGAGGAATGAAACTGGGTTTACACCCTTTCAACTGGTGTATGGCCTAGAAGCAATCTTACTAGTTCAGTGTGAAATCTCGTCCCTCAAACTCGCGGTTGACCTTCTCCCCAGAACTTCAGAAGAGGAGGCTCATTTCTTGGAACTAATCCAATTGGATGAAACCCGTCGTGATGCCGCTCTGGCTAACTAAGCCCATAAGATACGAGTCAAGGCGCAGTTCGACAAGAATGTCAAACCTCGTGTCTTCTCAGAAGGTGACCTAGTCTTACTTTACGACCATGAATCCAATAAATTGGGAGAGGGTAAGTTCAAGTCCTTATGGATGGGCCCCTATATTGTTAAATGTGTATTAGCAAAATGAGCCTACAAGTTAGTAGATTATGATGGGATTCCACTAGCGCAACTTCGTAATGGGTTGTACCTTAAGCGTTACTATGCTGGACTCAAGATAGTGACCCCTATGCTTTTGTTACATTTTTGTTTTCGCTAAGGATATTTGTTTTGGTTAAGTGATCCGCTTTTATGTTTGTTGCAGATGTCGGACCTATTGGAATCATTTTTGGATATGCCAGCGGAGCGATTCGTAGTTCGCGGAACCTATCTTCTACGGCCTGGGCCATCTTCGATCCAAGTGGTGAGTTAGTGAGTTTCAGAGGGGTATGTATTGGTCAGTCAACAAACAATATTGCTGAATAAAACGCGTTGATAGGGCTCCTCTCTGATGCAATTACGCATGGCATACGTCGACTCGTCGTTAGGCTAGACTCACAACTTATCATCCTACAACTCACTGGTATCTACTCCGTACGGAATCCAACTATCTATCGCATGTTCCTAAGGGTCAAGATTTTGGAAAGGCAATTTGATTCTATTCAATATTAGCATATTTCCAGAAACTTAAACAAATTAACAGACTCATTGGAAAATTATGTGTTAGATAGACATTTGCAACATTTATAAAAGAAGCATTTCATCAAATATTTGCATCAAGATCATGTAACTCAACCAAAATAAAGCTCCAAAAATAAAAAATATATATATAACTATTTATGGTTCATACATAATGTTCTGTAACCAGGACAAAATCGGTCAAATGACCCAAAACTCAAAATGCTGGGGGGCACCCTAGTCTAATGATGCTGGTGATAACAAGTCACCGCCTGTGCAATCATGCGTAAAAGCCTAGTCCATCGACTCGGCACACCAGTGGTATGTCGCTGCAACCTCAGAGGCAGCTCGTCGGTCCTCACGTCTGGAATACTGAGAGTGAGGCCTTTGATCTGATCCTGCAATGCTGAAAGAGTCTCGGCCACATCAAGGTCGCGAAGGATAGCCCTCCCCACAGCCTCTCCTGCTGGAGCGGCAGCTGGTACTCTCAGATGTACTACTGGCCGAACTGGTCCAATATCTGCATGAGAACATGAGTTTTGATTAGTCCTGATAGAGGAAAGCACAAGAACATTATAAAAAGAAATGGTAAACAGAGATGTGGTCAGAGAATTTACCGATAGCACTCCACTGCTCACCAGCCGACAATGCCAAATCCGGGTCACCCTGGAAATCCATACCAGCATATGGATACTTGGAAAAAACCATCTCCTAGCGGTTGAACCACTCGAAGAAGGTATCAGAAAAGGAAACCTGGGACTGACCAGCATGTCGGGCCATAAGGTTGACCCATCTCTACATCCATGGCTCAGTCGGTGGAGGTAAGCCAAGTGAAATGTACTGCGGCTGCATCAGTGGGATCTTTTCCAAGGCAAAAGCGGTCAAAATAGAACCATAGCCGAAGTTCTTGGATTTTCCACTTTTTACCTTGGTCAGTTGTTCTTTCATCATAGGGAGTACTGCGTCACACCAGTTGAACACCTTTGGTTCAAGGCATTCCAAGGCGTACTGCATATAAGACCTGTTAGCCACGTGAAGAGCCACACTACCAGCCAGTCTAGCAAAAGTGAACAGAATGGTCCTCAAGGACCGATCATTGACATCTCGGATGTTGATCTTGCTGTCCCTACTCGGCTGAGATCCCTCTCTGCAATACCAGTGAATATAATCTCTCACGGATTCGCCCCCACGGGCGGAACCTGATAATGAAAGAGGGGCACCACGCCTCGATAAACCGGTCAAAAAATAGATGTCCACGACAGTCAAGGGGATAGATTTGCCTCTGATCTGAAACACCTGGTTGGTAGGATCCCATGCATCGAGAAGATATTGCAACAAGTTGATTTGTTGCCTCATGCTAGAGATGCGGAAAAACTTGAACATGCCACAGTTCCGCAGTGCAGTTACCGTAACCGGATCATGTAAAGCAAGCATGTCCACTTCTTCATGCTCATGTTCTCGCCATGTAACAACCATTTTGCTCCGATAAATCTCTACAAAACAAGCAAGAGAAGAGTTAGGGTCCTGATTTGGCAAAAAACAAGAAAAAATTCCATGAGAAAATAGTGCAAAAATTTCCCTTCTCACGCCCATCGCCCCCCAACAGTGTACTGGGTGAGATGCATACTGACTGGCCAATAGCCAAGCTAGTATGCATCACACCTTTCGATATAGGAAGGGTGCGATGGAGCCAGGGAAAATTTTTCAAACCCCAGAGGCTCAGAAAAACAGGGAAACATGCATAGAATTCAAAAAGGAAGGAATGCAACTGAAGAGCTCAGGTTTAGCTCCTACCTGGTCTAGACGACGCCGAGAATCATCCACAGAATCTCCCGGAATCAACTGGTGAAAATCAAGGGGGAAAAGCACCTCCAGAGCTCCAACAAACCAAAGTTCGAATGAAATGGTAAAATGAGGGGTAAAAACCACTTTTAAATTACTTTTCACGTAATTCGAGTAAAATATTAGTGTTTTAGCTCAATTTTGAAAACATTTATTGTTCATTTCTAATCGGTTTGATGAAGAAATTGGACAGGCAGTACAACCTTTGAAGGAACAAAGTGGTTAGCAGTGAAATTAAATCGATCACCATTATCACGAGCAGTTTTTATGCGAAGTTCAAGCTCATTAAAAATTAAACCTTAGCAATGAGTAAACGTTCCCCTAGAGTTTAAGCTCATTAAAAAATGAAGCAATTTCCGGTAAATAACCATTGTGAATGCATTATCATCAGCTTTTGAGCACTGGTCGTGTTCTTACCATCACCTCCACTCTGTTTTAGCTAATCATTCACCTCCATTGGATTGTTTACCCCTTTTGAGGAACATCTGCGAAGAGTGACCCTGTTAGCCATCCTTGTGACACTACCATGATTGGAAAATTCCAAACCTTACCTGGAATTAGCTGCTACCTAAAATTATCACTCGTTCCTCAAAAAAGGAGTCTCCTTTAAGCTCTTTTCATCTGACTCGTAAAATATGAAAATATTTCTGAGCAATTGGCCTCTCCGGCTCGTTAAAGCTACCGGAAGTGCTATCCCTCGTCTAGATTTTAATTTTTTTGGACCTGAGGGATTATTACACAAAAAGATCGAGCACTTGTTTTGTTCGGCTCGTTAAAATTATCGAAAATTCATCCCTTTCGTATTATTTTATACTTTTTCGGACTTAAGGGATTATATGACGAAAAAGGATTATTGGAGTTTCCTTTACGTCCCTTTCAGACTCTCTAAAATTGAAAAGGACCGAGTTATCTTTGTCGTTAAACTCATTAAAACCGAATAGCGACAAACTTGTCCATACAGACAAGAACGAGTTTCACTGTCACTAGGCTCGTTAAAACATAGTGACGGGTTTGCCTGAAGGGAAAATTATAGAAAAAGCATATGTTATCCTCCTCAAGCTTGATAAAAATAAAGAGGTACTGGTCAGCAATGACTGGGGAAAAATTGGGAAGAAAACTTGAAGAAACTTTATTGGTAGCAAGTCGCAATTGAACATGACACTTTCGCTCCGCATTCGAGTCGGGTTGGGTTGTTCTGTTCACCAGTTATATCACCATTGCTCCACCGCACCATCCATATTTAGGGTTAACGCTACCAATCCATGTCAGTTTCGCTGGTATGTTCAAGAGAAGTCGCTCAGAGAATTCACCTGTGTCTCATTCGCTGCAATACATTCACGCTCCATTCTTTCATGACCGCCACCCTGAACCCTGTATCATTAGATTGTTTTCACCTCCAAAATCATTTACTCTGTTCCATTCGTAGATATGGGATTCATTAAGGCCCTCCTACGACGGGTCGCTTCTTGTTGAAGAAGTCGACTTAGGAACAACCCTTTCAGTACTTTGAAGCTTGCATGTCGCAATGGAAAGTTTCTCACTTCCGGTGACAAGTTTACATCATTGGCCTTTGACCGAAATATTTTATGTGGTGTTCGACGCCAAGTCCCTTTTCACACCACACGAATTGTATTGTAGTACCTTGAGGGTCATCATCATTATCGATGATTCCTCTCACGCCTATTAACAACTTATATCATTGGCTGGTAATCAGGCGATGTCTTTCCATGTTCGACTCCATAACATCTTTCACATGGATCGACTTGTACTTCGAGTGAAGATTGAACGAGTTTGAAGACCCCAGATCTAGTTTCATCCATCCGGGCTGCGATATATTCAGGAACATAAAAACATCAAATGTACATTGTTGCTACATAGATGATCATTCGAACCAAAGGATGATGACTCTATCAGAATCATCAGTCTGCCACACAGATGGTTGTTTGTCTTATGTACATGAAAATGAATTTATAAAGCTGAGCATGGGAATGCCTGCCTCAGCTAGATCATGAAAAATATTATGAAGATAATGTATTGTATTGTGTCTTATTACAGGTCGCCTTCCAGCTCGAGAAAACTTCGGATCGTCATGATAAAGCATTTCACCCAACATCAAAAGATTAACAAACTCATGCTTTAGGGGGCAACTGTTATAGACATTTTTGGGGCACTGCAACCCCAATCAAACATGTCCATAAACCAAGGGCTCCTAAGTCCCTAAAAGTGTTGCTTCACACCCTAAAAGAAGAAGGTCAGCTGATTACATCATCTCCCAAAATTTCTCCACAGAAAATTGCTCAGAACTGGTCAAAGCTGGACCATACAGACTACCCAGTGCAGAGGGTGCGATGCATCTCACCTGCGTAGTGAAAAGGTGCGATGCATACTGAAAATCCATTCTATAGGGTGCGATGGGTGAGAGTGGACAAATGGCAGAGACAGTTTGCGAGGTGGATGATCATGGAATCTTCCAGAAACTTCTCCTATGACACTTGCCTCTCTGAATTCGCCCAGGGATGAGTAGGAGATCATCAATCTCCAAGTGGAATCAAGAACTATCAGAGAGAGGACACTAATCAAAATCCCAGAAGCTGACTCACCCCCATACAATCATTTATATATGGATCCCTCATCCCAGAGATCCATAGGTTGGAATTTTGTATCTTGTAAGGAAGTGTTGTTGGTTTCTTAGTGGAATATCATAGCGTTGGGTGATCTAAGATTTTCATGAGGTGAAAGAAGGGCTTTCATGCTGGAGGATGACACTGGGTCAAAACAATTGGTTGTAATCCTCTCTGCTATTCTTGATATTAATAAAGCTATTCAAGTTTTCCTCCACATTCTTGTATGTTTGATGATATATGAATTTGTGTGGTCAATATATATCTGGTCCTATATTGTTTATGATTATAGATCTCTGTTCTTCGATAGTATTATGTTGCTTTGATTCCACAGGTGCTCTTTGAAGCTGGGTAGACGAAGGAGAAGCGGAAAGGATCTGTCACAAGGGAGAGGAACCGAGCAAGGAACCAAGCACAAGACTGAGGTTGTTGTTCTTCATTCCCCTCTTATCTACTTCTCATAAAGGAAAACGAAAGTAGTTTTAGTTTGTTCGTTTCTAAGATAGCTACCAGTCTTAGTGGGACTAGCAGCTCCGAGTGGACATTAGATTTCCCGATAACACTCATCCCCTATCATTCTTTGTTCTAGTTCTGATACTTCATCATTAGTATGCTCAACAATTATAATTGAAGTTTGAGTATTGACCACCTGACCAGATCGAAGATTTAATTCATTACATTCCATATTGGAAATACTTTATGTAGGGAGGTTGAGTGTCTGAACCTATTGAGCCCCTCTATTATTTGGATTTGGATTGGGTTGGACAAGCATTTGAGGATGAAGAGGAGGATTACTAGTGGGTGCATTGGCAAGAAATTGTAGCTGCTATTGTGTCGTAGGTTGGGATAATTTTCTTGAAGGAGGAGGAGGAGGTCCACGCCAATTCTGGGACCATGAATAATTTAGACTAGATTGAGGATACCAGGGTTTCCAGGGCATTAGATATTGGTAAGATTGTGGCTAAGAAGGTGAAAAAGGTACACACTTTCGCCCAAAATTCATATTATTAAAATACTGAGACAGGTCTTGAGGCATACCTTGATTCATGTTCGACAGTCGTGGTTGCCATGGTTTCCTTGATCCCATAAAATAAAGTTGGTTTGCTTCTTCATTTGTTCCCTGAAAGACTGCCTTCAATCTAGGAAGAGATGAGAAAGTTCTAGTGGAATGACTCTATTCACATATTGCACAAGTCTCCACAGAATTTAATGGACATTCCTTCAACGGGTGCTTCTTCCTGCATTGAGGGAAGAAAATAGACATAGCCTTCTCTACTTCCATTTGCTTCTGCTTCGCCTACAACACATCTAGTTGCGATGATAATGTGCTTAGGATATTGGTTCTTAGGTTTTCCATCAAATTCCCAATTTCAACCTTTGTAACTCCACCGCTGGATGTTTCGAGAGTTTGGATTCCCTGCCTCCGTCTCCCAAACTGTAAGGCCTCTGGGCAATTGTGCGACGGGCGCCGGGCGAAGTCGCCGTGCACGAGGGCACGGGCGTGTAGGCGCACAATGGGCACACGACAGGCGTGCGACAAATGCAAGTGCGACGGTGCTGTGGAAGAAATGCGACGATACCGTGAACAAAATGCGACGAAAGGCACGACACTTAGAAATGTGGCTAAGTGTGGAGCGAAACTTATACAATGGTTATGAGAGCGTACAAGCCGACTTGAAGAAGAGTCTTGTGGGCGCTTGTTGATGGCTTTGGGGGTTGGCCAAGGGGCTGCACACCCCATGTAAACCCACGCTAGGATGGATATATATGTGAGAGCCTTAGAGCTCATTTGATCATCACATTCTCTCATCTCTTCTACGCATAAGAGTCAAGGGGTAAACTAGAAGTGCACAGAAATAAGTGGAGCTGTGCATATCTCATGCACTCTACTTGAAGGTGCACTTGGAGGTTGTCTTGAGTCGGTCGAAGAGTGGGCAAGGTGTGCCCGGGGTGCGGTGGATGTGCAGATTTGTGCAGGACTTGGCAGGGGTATCTAGGTGGCTCGGGTGAGCACCACCCTTCGTGCAAGAGGTGCACATGTATTGTAAAAGGCAGGGTTGCCTCTCTTTGTAATATTTGGTTAAGTGTGAGACTTGGTTTGGCAAGGCACACTTGTATATTATAAAACTGATATTCTTAATATATTTTCGGGCAGACTCACATTACGGGGAGTTGCCCCTCCCCTTTATACTTGTTGCAATTGTTGATGTTCTTGTTATAATTTCATAATGATAATGAATGAGTATGGGCTTCATCAAGTATAAAGGTTAATTGCAAGTTTACTTGGTTGCGAAACACAAGCTAAGTAATGTTAATGTGAAAGTATGCGTAGTCCACGAATGTTAGTATTGGTGAAAAGAAAGCGTTCGGTGGTGCCGCACCTTGCTACAAGCAGTTGGAAGACTACCGCAGGTGTAGGGGTGTGACACAAACCCTCGTGAACACTTGATGCATAATTCACAGATGGTATTAAATTCTTCCTTGATATATCTCCTTTCCCTACTACGTTCAATAGCTCCAAATATTTTTCCCTCAGTTCTTTGAGAAGAATGATCTTCAATATATTATTATCCAAGTCACTATGGCTTGATCTTTGCAAACTACGCTAAAAACGTTCCACAAAATCTTTGATATTCTCATCCTCTTTCTGCATAATCTTAAAAATTTCTTCCTTTACATCCCGAGATTTGCAATAGTCCTAATATTTCTCAAGGAAAACCGTCTTCATATCATACCATGTAGCAATAGATTTTCCTCCTAAACCCATAAACCATCTCAAAGTCGTGCCCTTCAAATTAGTGGGGAATATCTTCAATTTATGAGCATCATAAATGTAAGCATACTCCCGTAAACAATGTCGAATTCAAAAAGGAATGTGTGAGGATCCTCAGAAGTAAGACCATGGAAATTAGGTAGTGCTGTCAAAGGAATAGGCTTCATAGGAGCATCACATCTAATATCTCCAATTGGAAATTCAATTGAAGTTATAGGAGCCATGAATATCTGCCAATACTCACTTGGAATTTCAATAGGTTATGGCTCTGGCTGTTCTATAACAGGTGATGGAAGTTGTTTAACAACACTCCATTGATCAAATGGTGCGAAGAATTCCCTCAAATCGTCTTCCTTTGAACTTGCAATATGCAGTGCCGCATATCCTTTGCTTGCTACTTCTTCCCCGAATTTTACTTCTGCTATTGGAGGAGGTTCTGGTTGTGAAACTGATTGTCCTCCAAATCTCATATGAGATCTTACCCTAGCAGCAACTCGTGACGATGCTCCAGACTCAACCCTTGAGATGATCTCTTGGATGTAAGTTTTTTTGCCCAAATCAACCCCTTTTCTTTTCAAGGGTCTCCCTCTGCCCCTTTTATTGGTGTCTCTGTTCATACAATTAGGAAATAAAAGGGAAACATTCAAACAAATTAAAATCTTAAGACCTAGAGGAGGATAAGAACTTTCCTCCCCAGGATGAGAGAGTGGCCCCTAAAGAAAACAAGAGAAATAAAATAAAAAAATCACAAAAATCAAGCTCAGGACCTGAAACAGGGCAAAAAAATAAAACTTCCCTTCCCAAGATGAGAGAGAAATAATTATGAAAGAAGAAAAAAACAATATAAAGCTCTAGACCTAGAGCAAGGTGGTAAAAACTTCCTTCCCCAAGATGAGAGAATAATCCTACAAAAATAAGAAAATCAAGGAACAAAACAACCAAACGATCTAATACTTAGGACCTGGAGAAAGGTGTAAGATTCCTTCCCTAGGATGAGAGATCAGTCATATGGTCAATACTGGTTTTACTTTCGTGCCTTTGATAGCCTCCCTGACAATGACGCCAAAATGTTCGTGTCCAAGTATGAATCATGCAATTCACCCAATCCACATTTAATTGTCAACTCGGGGTTCTACCAGTTATTTCAAGGCTATCGTTCACTATATGTGTAGGCCACAGTTTCCCTACCCAACATTGAACATTAATTATAAATTCATCAATGTGTAACAACAAATAAGAGTAACAACAAGTAATAACTGTAACATCAATAAGAGTAATAACACTTAAGAGTCACAACAACACATTTACAAACATTCACAACAATAATAAACTCACGGAAATAAACCTAACACACATCTAATCCACCATCACCTGGTCATGAGAGTGGGCCCAACTCCTTGATCAGGCCTGTGGCGAGATCAATGAATCATGACATGCTCAGAAGATCAAAATGTCATTAATTAAAGAAATATTACAATTATGCTGTTACAGACTCAAAGTTAGAGTATTTCTCATATAACCTTAATGATTCTTAACAACCATAACTTTCATAGCCCGCAACTCTACTTTGTACAATTTGTCAATAATACAGCTCCTAGAATTACGACAATGTTTGCCTTCAATTACACGATGGTTTCAGAATGAAACACAATGTAAAAGATAATAGTGTGTCAATCGAAGCATTAATTCACCATTGCAGCCAATATCCAAGGATAGCGCTACCAACTTTGACGATATCATCCAATGAATCACGGTCCTAGTCATTCTCCCTTCAAATTTGCAGAAATAATTGAATTAGAAAGTCACTTAGGTAATAATCCCCTACGACTATGCTTCATTGACAAATAATCCATAAATACATGACAAGAGGTATACCTGTGTGTTTCAAGATATCGATTAACCACTATTGACGTGAAATGGATAAAAAGAATAGGGTAAAAGGGTGAGTAAAAGTATACCACTCAAAGGGGTTGATTTCTCGACTCTGTTGACCACTCAAATGTACATTTGAAAACTTGTCAACTACTCAATGATAAAAGTGCACTTTGAGCATTCCATCATTGTCAGAACAATGAAAATTTCAGAACTTCATTATCATCGTTCAATAGATCGTCAACATTTTGTATTCCAAATTCTGCAACCTTGTGGGGATATTGTAAAAATGATTCTAGTATGATGAAAAGTGAGTCATGTAACACATCTAAATAACTTAAGATTTTTCTATAGTTTTCACTCTAGGCAATTTTTTTTCCTTAGCTAATTATTTGTGTTTCTCAACACTAAATAATTAGTTAAGTTTTTCTCCCAAATATCCCCCAAAGTTGGAGTGAATCTTGATGGTAAATTCTTAGGTGTGTCTTACTGTATAAAGTCGATGCATACTACCATACTAAATCATGTCTAAATTTTTGCAGAACTTGGTTGCGTAAAAGTGTCTATTTTAATTATTAAAATTTCCCACTAGTCAGGATTTTTAATAATTATTTGATGTAAAATGTAAAAAGTGTTGTTTATAAAAGTTGTATGTGATATGAATACTCGAAATTAGACCTCAACACCTTAACTTTCCATATAGACATATTTCAAGGGTAACAAAATGTGTATTTACCCATTATATTCTATTTTATCCATTTTTTGGCAAAATATTAGCAATTAAATAGCCAAAAATTACTCAAAAAATAAAATGAGAGAAAATAAATATTCTCTATGTGGAAAATTAATTAAAAAATGTTGTGGACCTTCCCAAGAAAGAAGTCAAGTAAAAAAGTGAAGGAATCCCCACAAATCAAGCAAAGAAAATCACCAAGGAAATTCAATGGTCCAGAAATGAAGCCATGGTCCCAGCAAATCAATTTTGCAGAGGAATGGTTTGAGTTTGTTAGATTGAATGGGAATTTTTCGAGGAAAAGGGATGGAAATTATTTTTAAGTGGTCCAAACGAATCCGGAATTAATTCTCCACTCTCCAAACCACTCTTCCAGGGAAAAACATCCCCTCTTCCTTAGGATCTACACAGGGGCTTCTAGAGAAATCAATTTTCTTGTGGGTAAAGACGAGTAGCACCTTGGACCTAGCCATTTTCCACTTGGGGAGGATCATATCTCTCATTTTTCTATAAATTTATATTTTTCTCTTTCATTGTGAGAGGATGTAATCGATCTCTTGGCTATTGAAGCTTTGCTACATTTTTGTACTAGATTTTTATGAATAATAAAGAAAATCTTTGAGGGAAATGTTGTGTGGTGTTATTCTTTTATGTCCTATGGTAATATTTTTATGATCCACTTATGCTTAATGTTCTACCTGGGTTAATTTAAATTGTTATTTCCATTTTCCAGGATTTGGATTTATTAATGTATAGGTATCTTGCATTGACATTTAGATTAGAAAAGCAATGTAGATCTAGAAACATTGGTGGGATTTTGCTTGGACCACTAGCCTTCCTTTTTGTTGTGTCATCTAATCCCTTGTGCATATAACAAATATTTTTTGGAAGTGTGTAGAAATATTTTTTATGAATCAGATCTTGAGTGTTCGGGGACGTTTTCGGTTGAACCAACCAACTCTCAAGCATAGAAGTGCAAGAACCCATATAGATTTTTCTCAAAGTCTTATCATGAAATATATTTTAAAGGGGGTTTCTTTGCCATAGTTCACAAATCTCATAAAAAATTCTTCAGGTCTATTTTAATTCATGAACATATTTTGTTAGATTTAGCTAATTTAGAGCTATATTTTTGGTTTCCTAAGAGTGGGGTTGTACTCACACTCTTTGGTATACAAAATTTGTAAACTTTGTAAATATTTTTTGTATATATTACTAATCATCTTGTATGTAAATTGTATTTCTTTTATATCTCTATATTTGGATTTTCTTGCTTAATGTTTGCACAAATCTGGCTAAGAGACGAGGTTTTGGGCTTGGAAAATTGCCTTGAAACAATTTTTTTTGTAGGTGAATGCTTTGAAAATTAGGGAAATAATTGTTTTGGAAGTTAAAATCCACCTTGCTCGTGGATAAAACCTCTCCATTTTGCATATCTACCTTAAAATCCTAGACAAATAGGGTTTGAGGGGTTTTTTTCGAGCTCATTTTTGAAGAGATCTATCATTTGAAGCTTGTAAATCAAGATTAATTTTTTGGGAAAAATGCCCTTTAATTTTTTGAATCCTTCTCTCTTAGCCGCAAACATAGGAGAGGATATCTCTTCCTCTTGTGTGAAATCTCCCTTTTTCTTGGACATTGGAGCTTAAGCAAAATATCTTGAAGGGAAAGCGAAGATCTGTTGGAGGAGTTACTTGATTTGTTGAGGAAATTTCCATTGTAAATCATTGCCATAATCATTGTAAAATTCCTCATTTGCATAAGTATATCTTGAGGAGAGGTTTTGGTTTTCAAAGCTCCATATTTCTTGTAAACCCTTTTTAAGGTTTCAAAACCCTCACTCTTCTCTAAGAGGGTCTCTCTTGTAATCGCAATAATTATAAACGTCTCTTCCTTGAGGGAGTTTGGGGTTTTTCCCCACGGTATCACATCTCCTCATAAAAATTGGTAGGAGATCTTCTTGACTTGTTGATCACTAACTTGCTAGATTAGTTTAGTTTCATGTATTATCTAATTTCTAGATCTAGTTCATAATTCTCATTTTACAAGTAGTTCTAAATCACTCATCATTTTAGTTTGCTTTGATTTCATTAAGTGTTTTGGTTAACTACTTGATATAATTGTTTTAGATCTAGCTTGCTTCAATTTACACTTGAGTAGCTCTTGTTTTGATCTCATTTTCATTGAAGTAGGTTCTCTAGTTTCTCTCTCTAATTCACATTCTTCATTTGATTAATTCTAGATTTAATTGTCATTTTCTTCTCTTTAGCAAATCACATTTGTTTTATTAGGAATTTATCTTGCTTTATCGATCATCCAAACACTATAAATGCACATCTAATTTGATCATTTATGTGAAGTGGTATTTACTATTGACATATCTAAAGAATTTCACATTTTGAAGCATTTTTGTTGGATCTATAATCTCATTTAAAGCACTTGTTTAAAGTAATATCTAATTTGAACTCTCTAAAATTTACCTCCAAGCATAAGCTTGGTTAATATATATTTAGGACAGTCTTCCCTAACTGTCATTCAAGTCACTTATAATTGAGTTTGGAGCAAAGGTTAAAACTTGTGACCTCCCAGTTTTCTTGTGGCCGAGCCCTTGTAGGAATGAAGGCACACAGGTTGTATTGAAGTCCTAAGGGGTTGTCGTTAATAAGACCTTAGCCTTCTTTCTTAGCCTTATTGCAACAACCTCAGTCCTTACCAAGTTGGTGGAATTGAGGGGAAGTTCAATCTTAGATTAAGCATTTAATTAAAATTTACCAAGACCACTTGTTTCATACTCACTAATAACATTTTTCATTTTGCATATCAATTGGTTATTATACAATTTGGATTGTGGGCTTATTGTTCACTTGCAAACTTAAATATGCTTGTACTCGCTCATTTCATTTTCATGTGCTAATGATAATTGTCTCTTAATGTTATATCTTACTTGAGCATCTCTTTTCAAGTACAAGCTTTCTTTTTTGTATGGGGGATTACGCAATGCATTATATTAGATATCATTTTTGGGATTCAACTGCGTTAAGTAAGTCATTCAAACGTATGACCATTTCCATGAGAGGTAGTCGTAACTGACTAATTTCTCATGATTTTTGAATAGTTCACTGTGAGCATCACCCGATGCAATGAGTGCTAAGTGAACTATTCAAAAATCATGAGAAATTAGTCAGTTACGACTACCTCTCATGGAAATGGTCATACGTTTGAATGACTTACTTAACGCAGTTGAATCCCAAAAATGATATCTAATACAAGCTTTCTTCTATTGCAAGATTCATTTTTATCTTGTTGCTCATATCTCTAAATTACATATAATCTATTATGGTTTTGATTCACTAACAATCGTTTTGCAGCTTTGCTATTCTTGTAACTTTAAAGATCATTTTTTTTATTTGCAAGTATCATAATTTATCTTTGAACATTATCTAAAGGCACTGGTCTCTCATATTTATCTTTTCGATTTCATTGAATATATCTTATTAATATTTACAAGCTCATTAACATTCATACTTGTCAATTAATACTTATATTCAACTTATATTGAATGGTGATTGACATGCCTATAATCTCTTAGATGTTGTTATCCTTAAAATGTTTTCCTTTAGTATCATCTTTAGGGGCCACCCCCCTTGATTTAGCTAGGAGAGAACCTAAACGAAGAGATTTGGAAATAGGTTACAACCCTGAGTGTTGCGCTTAAAGACCAGGCCTAGTGGGATTAAGGACTTTTCTCACATTAATCTTGGTGTGCATCTTAGGTGACGTCATTTTTTTCCACTGTTGTCGGGTATAAGTCCTCTTGTTCTCAAAATACGAGTAAATTTCGGTTCTTGCATTTTTTATTTTTAGAGTTAGATTCTTGTTCAAGTGGCGACTCCACTTGCTTCATTTTCCATAAGAAATTACTCTAGAAGGACTTCTTGCTAATCTTGGACAGGAGGTTATCTCTTATATCCATTTTCCTTTGTAAGGTTGGGTTGGTAAAGACATCATGGATGACTTGTTCGCCCTTTGTAATTTCGCTAACATTAATGGTTATCTGAATGCTATTCTAGATGAAGCCATCGAAGAGTTGCCTTCGTTTCTAGGTAACAACATCGTTAGTGCCAAAACTCACCTTAGGAATTTCAACCTTTGTGTGAGCAATTGGTTCCATAATCCTAACCATGAGAATGTTAAGATGAGACTTTTCATTCTCTCCTTAGATGAGGATGCTTCACAACGTTACCTGCTAACAATTTTGATTCTTTAAGATCAATTATTAATGCCTTTGATGAGAAATATGGAGATAAAAGAGAAGTTAAATAAACTGAGAGTGATCCCATCAAGGAATGGATGCAAAAGATTAAGAATATGGAAATAGATCAAACACAAGTAATGAAAGCCATGGAAGTAAAAAAAACACAATTACTAGCAAATCATGCCAAGGAAATAAGCGCCATGCAGAATAGAGTGGTTGAAATGGAAAGCTTATAGGTATAGAAGTTCCAGCCTATGCCATATGAAATATGGAAGAAGAAAAATGAGCCTTCAAAGGATCATAAGCCTCCCAACCCACTAGGGACTACCAATATGGTGAAGAAAGTTCCGCCTTATTGTAAACATTGTGATGAATTTCATGTGGAGGTCACTTGTCCCATTGTAAAAAGGTTAATTCAAAGTGGCATGACTAGAAACAAAACTAAGGAAAATCAATTTATTGATATTGGGAGAAATCCACAAAACGATCATAGTCTTAATACTTGTGGGATTGATGCACCATCCTTGACAAAACAGATTCAAAATGAAGAAGTTAGGGATGTCACCAAAAGCTTAGGTATTTCAAGTCTTCCATTAGAGTGTTTTCAAGATAAGGCATAAGGGTTGGCAGAAATTGCATTGTCATCGCCATTGCTACTAACTAAGAAGAAAAATAAAGTTAATATAAAGATAAATTATCAGTGAAAAACAAGGTCAAGCCTCAGTTAGGCAGAAATCAATAAAGGAAAATGAAGAAGCTTGATAGATCTGATGGCCATATATAGCTTAGCATTAGGATGAGTCAATGTCCCAAAATATTCATGATTTGATAAGGCACATAGAAGAAACAACCCATGGATCTGCCTATGAGTCAACAAGTTCTCAAAATGAACTTTATCGATAACATCTGACCTAATGGGGCATCCTCTATATTGTATTTATAACCCTTCTCCTTGTCATTATGGTTATTAGAATAGATTTCATTTTAGCATTTATATTTCATGTTCTTAGATAAGTTTTTATTTCATGTTACTAGAGTAGTTTTTTTTTTTCAATATGTTAGAATAGTTTCTATTCCAGTACTTGATTTTATATGATGATTTCTGGATATATTTGTGAATGGATGCTACTTAATGTACTTTGTGTAACTTGGATGCAAATTCTGGATTCTCACGCGCTTTCATGAAAGTATATGTCCCCATGTGGATCTAGATGCTGACCATGCAAGTGTACATCTGAAAACTTGTCAACTACTCCATGATTAAAGTGCACTTTGAGCATTCCATCATTGTCAAAACAATTAGAATTTCAAAACTTCATCATCATCATTCAGCAAATTGTCCATAATTTGTATTCCAAATTCTGCAGCCCTACAGGGATATTGTAAAAATGATTCTAGTAGGATGAAAAGTGAGTCATGTAACACATATAGGTAGCTTAGGATTTGGCTAGAGAGTTTACACTCTAGGGAGTTTTTTCCCGTAGCTAATTATTTGTGTTTCTCAACACTAAATAATTAGTTTTCTCCCAAATATCCCCCAAAGCTAGAGTGAGGTTTGATAGTAAAGTCTTAAGTGATTCCTAGTGTATAAAGCCAATGTATATTAACATACTAGATCATATCTAAAGTTTCATAGATTTTGGTTGTTTCAAAGCGTTAGTTTTTAATTATTAAATTTCTCACTGGTCGAGATTTTTAGTAATTATTTGATGTAAAATGTAAAAGTGTTGTCTATAGAATTTGTAGGGGGATGAGTACTCAAAATTAGACCTCAATACCTCAAATTTCTATTTAGACACACTTTGAGGGTCAAAAAATGTGTATTTACCTCTCATATTCCATTTTTTTGGCAAAAACGTAACAACTAATTAGCCAAAAATCACTGACACTAAAATGAGAGAAAATAAAAATTATCTCCAAATAGAAAAATGAAATAGACCTTCCCAAAAAAGACGTCAAGTCAAAAAGTGAAGGAATCTCCACAAATCAAACAAAGAAAATCACCAAGGAAATTCGATGATCTAGAAAAGAAGCCATGGTCCTAGCAAATCGAATTTTTTAAGAAGAATGGTCCGAGTTTGTTAGATTGAATGGGATTTTTTTAGGAAAAAACGATGGAAATTATTTTTAAATGGTCCAAGCCACTCGGAATTAATTCTCCAGTCTCCATGCCACTCTTCCAGGGAAAAACGTCCTTTATGCAGGAGCTTCTAGAAAATCGATTTTCTTGTGGTCAAAGATGAGTAACACCTTAGACCTACGCGTTTTCCACTTAGGAGGCTCTCATCTCTTATTTATCTATAAATTGAGCTTTTTCTCTCTCATTGTGAGAGGATGTAATCGAGCTCTTGGCTATTGAAGCTCTGTTACATTTTTGTATTGGATTTTCCTGAATAATAAAGAAATTCGTTGGGGGCAATGTTGTGTGGGGTTATTATTCTATCTCTTATGGTAATATTTTTCGGATTCGTTTATGCTCAATGTTCGATTTGGGTTAATCTAAATTGTTATTTCCATTTTCCATGATTTGAATTTATTAATATATTATTGGTATTTTTTAATTAATATTTGGATTAGAGAAACACTATAGATCTGGAAGCATTAATGGGTATTTGGTTAGACCACTAGTATTTTTTTTCATTGTGCCATCTAATATTTGGTGGATCTAACAAATATTTTTCGGAAGTGTGTAGAAATATTTTTTATGAATCAGATATTGAGTGTTTAGGGACATTTTTGATTAAAACATCCAAATCTCAAGCATATAAGTGGAAGAACCCATATAGATTTTTCTCGAAGGATTATCATGAGATATATTTTGAAGGGGGTTTATTTGCCATAGTTCGTAAATCTTATCAAAAGTTCTTCAAATCTATTTTAATTCATGAGCATTATTTGTTAGATCTAACTAATTAAGAGTTATAATTTTTGTTCCCAAGAGCGGATTTGTATTAACACTCTTTTGGATAGCAAATTTGTAAATTTTGTGTATATATATATATGTATATATATATATATATATATATGTATATATATATATATATATGTATATATATATATATATATATGTATATATATATATATATATATATATATATATATATATATATATATATATATATATATATATATATTACTAACCCTCTTGTATATAAATTTTTTTTTTTTATATCTATATATTTGAAATTTCTTGCTTAATGTTTGCGTAGATCTAGTTGAGGGACGATATTTGGGCCTGGAAAATTGTCTTGAAACATTTTTTTGGTGGATGCTTTGAAAATTAAGGAAATAAGTTTTCTGGAAGTTAAAATCCACCTTGCTCATGGATAAAACCTCTCCATTTCACAGGTGTACCTTTCAGTCCTAGATGGCTAGGGTTTGAGGGTTTTTTTCAAGCTCAGTTTTGAAGAGATCTATCATTTGAAGCTTGTGAATCAAGATTATTTTTTTAGGGAAATATTCCTTAAATTTTTTGAAGCCTTCTCTCTTAGCCACAAGCATAAGAGAGGATATTTCTTTCTCTCGTGCGAAATCTCCCTTTTTCTTGGGCATTGGAGCTTAAGCAAAATATTTTGAATGGAAAGCGAAGATGTTTTGGAGGAGTTACTTGATTTGTTGAGCAAATTTCCATTGTAAATAATTTCCATAATTATTGTAAAATTCCTCATTGCATAAGTGTATCTTGAAGAGGGGTTTTGGTTTTCAAAACTCTATATTTCTTGTGAACCGTCTTTAAGGTTTCAAAATCCTCACACTTATCTAAGAGGGTTTCTCTTGTAATCATAATAATTAAGAACATCTTTCCCTTGAGGGAGCCTGGGATTTTTCCCCATGGTATTCCATCTCCTCATTTGGTAGGAGATTTTGTTGACTTTTTTATTACTAAGTTGCTAGATTAGTTTATTTTCATGTATTATCTAATTTCTAGATCTAGTTCTTAATTCTTATTTTGCAAGTAGTTCTAAATCACTCATCATTATAGTTTTCTTTGATTTATTTAAGTAATTTGGTTAACAACTTGATCTATTTGTTTTAGATCCATCTTGCTTTAATTTTCACTTGGGTAGCTCTTGTCTTGATCTCATTTGCACTAGAGTAGCTTCTCTAGTTTCTTGATCTAATTCGCATTCTTCATTTGAGTAATTCTTGATCTAATTGTCATTTGCTTCTCTTGAGAAATTCACATTTGTTTTATCAAGAATTTATCTTGCTTTGTTGACCATATAAGCACTCTAAACACACATCTCATTTTATAATTTAAGTGAAGTGTTATTTACTATTAGCATATCTAAAGCATTTCATATTTTGAAGCATTTTGTTGGATCTATAATCTCATTTGAAGCACTTGCTTAACTTAAATATCTAATTTTCACTCTCTAAAATTTACCTCCAAGCATAAGCTTGGTTGATAGACATTTAGGACAACCTTCCCTAATTGTCATTCAATTCACATATATTTTAGTTTGGAGCAAAGGTTAAAACGTGTGACCTCACAGTTCTCTTGTGGCTGAGCCCTTGTAGAAATGAAGGCACACAGGTTGTATTCAAGTTCTAAGGGGGTATCATTAATAAGGCCTTAGCCTTTTTGCAACAACTTCAGTCCTTACCAAGTTGGAGGAATTAAGGGGAAGTTCAACCTTAGATTAGGCATTTAATTAAAATTTACTAAGATCACTTGTTTCATACACTCACTAATAACATTTTTTTTTTATATTTTGCATATCAATCGATTATTGTACAATTTGGATTGTGGGCTTATCATTCACTTGCAAACATTATATATTCTTGTACTCGCTTATTTCAATTTCATGTGCTCATGATAATTGTATCTTAATGTTATACCTTAATTTAGCATCTCTTTTCACGTACAAACTTTCTTCTATTGCAAAAGTCATTTTTATCTTATTGCTCATATCTCTAAATTGCATATAATCTCTTGTGGTTTTGATTCACCAACAATTGTTTTGCAGATTTGCTATTCTTGTTACTTTAAAGATCATTTTTTTATTTGCAAGTATCATAATTTATCTTTGAACATTATCTAAAGGCATTGGTCTCTCATATTTATCTTGTTGGATATCTTGTTGATTTCTAATCCAATTGTATGTTGGTGGCCACCCAACTATTTCACTTGGACCTTCCACATTGTTTCTAACACAACTTTCTATTTTTAGTAGTTTTTCGGTTCTTGACTTTCTGAAGCCGTTTTGAGGCCCTAAATGGCATTTGTTTTAGAAACTGCATTGAGCCCACAACACATGGTCTAAGGGTTTGCAGAGAAATTTTTTTCTCCTCGAATAGATCTTTCTAATGTGATATCATGCACTCCAAACAAAGATCATATGCTCAAATTATGAGCCTAGGAGGTTGGCGTTCAAACTAATCCCAATGGGACCCACAAACTATTGGGCTTCAACTCCTAGGGTTAGTTTTTTGGATGTTTAGGGTTTTCCATTATTTCTCAATAATAAAAAGGCCTTTAAGCCTCATTGTCGCACAATGTAGAAGGCATGTAGCCATCACATATATTCTTAGATATAGGCTACCATCACCTGAGCTAGTTTATTTCTATTCTGCATGTAAATAGTTTTAGTATTTGTTATTAATTAATTGAAATTTAGTTTTCATTGTTTCTCTATGTTGCTATTTAAATTTGTATTTCATTTGCACCCTCACTATTTTCAGTTTCACCCACTTGGAATTATTTTGGAGGCATCATCAAGGAACAATATTACCATGTCGGTAGTTATGAAGATAAATACATAAAATGGGCCATACTAAGGTAGAAAAGGGCCAAGCCATGCTGAAGTTCAAAAATATTTTTCATACCCTTCGCATGAAGTTGGGTATCAAGTATTCTAAGAGACATCTAGTACTCAAGTACCACAAATATCCGCATAAATACATCTAGGCAAATATGGAGTTCTTGGACATCTCCTCACTTGGTGTTGCATACTGATATGCTGTCAAGATCAAGCATAAATTTAAATAGAAGAAGTGAGACTTTGGAATTGTGAATCTGAAGTATGGAAAAGGCACTTACAGATTGTAGAAAAAAGGACAGAGCCAAGGTGGGGTGACCCTGGACAACCCATTGAAACCTCAAGCAAAGAATAGCACCACGAAGATGAAGGACATAATAAAATGGTGTGAGTTCCACAAGGGCCCCACTAACAACACAAATCAGTGTCACCTCAAGTAGTCACTAGTGGTCAAGATGAAAACTTTAGAGGAAGATGCATGTTTTGACTCTAAGTCAAAACTCGACAAGGGGAACCAAATTATCAATGCAGAGCCTAGTGCCACCGTTGCCACTACCAATTTCCAGAAGATTGAGCCCAAAGATCCAAAGGAGGAGAAGTGTCTCTTCCACTCACATATGTAGGTGAAGGGTTCTCCATTGCAGTTCATTATCAACAACGGGAGCCAAAAGAAACTCATATTAGTTGAGGTCATGAAGTGTTTAGGCCTACTGACAACACCACAACCACAGTCATACACCATTGGATGGCTCCACCAATGGAGATATCTTCGTGTTAGCCGGTAGTGTCACCTACCCTACAACATCAAGTCCTTCACAGATGAGGTATTGTGTGATGTTGGTCCCTTGAAGTTTGTAATGTATTATTAGGCCAACCATACTTGTGGAAGTGTCATGTTGTGTATGAGTCTACGCCTTGCACTATTATTATTACTTTGGCTAGTAAGTTATACATGATACCAGAGGTAGCCTTGTCTATTGCCATTTCTTTGATCTTTTCTAAGCAATGAAGTAATATCATCTCTTAGACTGGGAAATTTGTTTTATTTTTTATTTTCTTTCAAAGTAAGGGGAAGATTGTGGCCACATCCATGGCCCTAGGGAAGGGTTCCTCCACGCAACAGAAGTAGGTGGATAAGGTTGTGGAAGAATACAAGGACATATTCTCCTCACCCACAGATGTGCCTTTACACTATCAGGTAAAGCATTCAATTGATTTGAATCCAAGAGTACCTCTACCCAATGGGCCAATATACCATTGCTCTCTTATATAAAACAAATAAATAAAGTGGCAGATCTAGGAGTTCCTACAAAAAGGGAACATCCAAACAAGTTCTTCACCTTGTGGGAGCCCAATTGTACTTGTACAAAATAAGGATTGGACCTGAAGTCTTTGATTTGATTATTTGGCACTAAATAAAATCACTGTCAGGAATAGGTACCCAATCCCACAGATTGATGACCTTCTTGACCAGATCAAGGAGGCCAAGTACTTCAACAATATTGATTTGAAGTCTGGCTGTCACCAGCTTCAATTAGAACCCACAAATGTATGGAAGACCACATTCAAATCCAAGGAAGGCCTTTTTGAGTGGTTGATCATGCCTTTCAGGTTGAAAAATGCATATGCAAATTTTATGAGACTGATGGATGACATCTTGTCACCCTTCACCAACTTGTTCATGGTTGTATATATGGACGACATCCTCATCTTCAGCAAGAGTTGGGAAGAGCACTTGCTAGACACATCAAATGTTGGTGAGTATCTAACACCAATAGAGCTCGACTCAGACTGCATTGAACAAGACACAAATGTTCGGATCATGGACACATATATCAGGAACACTCACCAACATAGGATCCAACCATATTGGGTTATCATGTTTGGCCAGCTCTTGCACCAAGGCAAGTGGCTCACAAAGGACCAAATTCAACAAAAGTTTCCCCATCTCATGGAGGCTCCCAACGTAATGGGGATCATTGCTTCCTAAGGGGGGAGGAATGAACCAGGTGGATATTGGTGGCCACCCAAATATTTACTTGGACCCCCAACATTGTTTCCTTTTAGCTTCTTTAATTCTAGCACAACTTTCTATTTTTGGCATTTTTTCAGGTCTTGAACTTCCAGAGTTGTTTTGAGGCCTTAATTGGCGTTTTTTGGAAAACACACCAATCTCGTTACTCAAAAAGCAGGGGCTTGCCAAGAAAATTTGTTTTCCTTAGATAGATTTTTTAACAAGGTATAATGCATGACAAAAAAAGATCATATGCCCAAGTTCCAACCTTGGGAAGTTGGCCCAATTAATCCCAATGGGGCCCACAAAATTTTGGAGCTTCATCTCCCCGGGTTAGTTTTTTAGATGTTTATAGTTTTCCATTGTTTCTCAATAATACAAAGGCCTCTGAGTGTCATTTTAACACAGTTCAGAAGGCATGTAGCCATCACATCTCTTCTCATAGATAAAATACCATTGCTTGAGCCCATTCTACATGTAAACATTTTTCATTATTTGTCATTAATTAATTGAAGTTCATTTTTCATTGCAGCTCTGTGTTTATGTTTAAATTTGTATTTCATTTTGTTCCTGCATAAATCTATATCAATTTCATTGAACTACCTTATTAATATTTACATTCTCATTAACATTCATACTTGTTAATTAATATTTATATTTAAGTTATACTGAATGGTCATTGTCTTGCCTATTCTTGTGAAAAACTCTGAAATTCGGACCCAAGGTTCAGCGCGATTTCTTCTCAAATGGGTTTTTTTTGCGACTTCTGAAACGTCACAGAAAAAGAGTTATAGCGAAAATGCCACGATGACCTATTTGGAGCAGCGAAACCCTAGAATCCAAAGCTCTGATACCAAATGTTATGAAACCAACTCAAGAAAAGATAGAAAAGATAGATCAATGCCTTAGAATTCAGCCTCTTCGAGGGGGCAACCTCCTTTGCATTACATAAATGAACAATTCTTGGATGATACAAATGACAAAACCTCCTTTCTATATATAGGAGTCTAAGGAGTCACAATATAATCCAGCCGACCTAACAATAATAATATAAAGCCACAAAAATAACAATAGAGGGATTCTATGGGCACATTAATAACAATATGGGGGCAATGGGGGCACAACAATATAAATAAGGGGTATAACTACAATAATAATGGGGTAATCACTAGTATTATAGGGACCCAACATGCCCCTCTCCTTCAAAAAAGTGTTGTCCTCAACGCTTGAGTAGTTCTGGATACTTTTGCATAAAATTCTCATCCTCCCATGTGGAATCTTCAGCGGATAAGTTCTTCCACTTGATAAGATACTTTGAAATTGATCGATTTCGTAGCTGTCGAGTTCTTGTTTTTATGACTGCTTCCGGTTCCAATATAATTTTTCCTTCCTCGTCAAGTTCTGGCAATATTGTTTGAACTGGGAGCTTGTCGCCTATAACCTTCTTTAAACATGAAACATGGAAAACTGGGTGCAATCGAGAAGCTGCAGGAAGCTCCAATTTGTATGCCATAGTACCAATCTTTTGCAACACCTTGTACGGACCATAATACTTTGGTGATAATTTATTATCCTTCTTAGCTTGCTTTAGGGACATTTGCTTATATGGTTGTAGCCGTAGGAATACCCAATCACCTACATCAAAACTTCTTTCACTGCGATGTTGATCTGCCTGTTGTTTCATTCTATTCTGTGCCAACACGAGGTTATCCTTTAAGAGTTGGAGGACTTGTTGTTGATGTTCGATGTGATGTTCCACTGCCTGAACCTTAGAATTTTCTCTTAAATATGATGTGATGGATGGTGGTTGATACCCATAAAGTGCCATAAATGGGGTCATTTTTGTTGCTGTATGGAAGGAAGTGTTATACCACCATTCAGCCAGAGGCAACCATTTGACCCATTGTGTCTGTTTATCAGATACAAAGCAACGAAGATATCCTTCCAAACATTTGTTTACTATCTCAGTTTGCCCATCAGATTGAGGATGATAAGATGAGCTATGAGCTAACTGAGTACCAAGACAAGAAAATAATTTTGTCCAAAAATTTCCAGTGAAAATGGGATCTCTGTCACTTACAATAATCTTTGGGTTTCCATGTAGCTTTTGAATTGTTTCCATAAATGCAGTAGAAACTGTACTGGCTTTAAATGGATGTGATAATGCACAAAAGTGTGCATACTTGGTAAGTCTGTCAACTACCACCATGATGACACTCTTTCCCTCAGACTTGGGTAAACCTGTGATAAAATCCATTGAAACCTCCTCCCAACGTTGGCTTGGAATGGATAAAGGTTGTAATAGACCCGGTGTCTTAATTGTTTCAACTTTATTTTGTTGGCAAACCAAACATTCTGCCACAAACTTTTGAATATCTGATTTAAGGCCATCCCAAAAAAATTCCTTCTTAACCCTGTGGTAAGTTTTTAAAAATCCTGAGTGCCCTCCTAAGGGAGAAGTGTGCAATTCCATAAGAATCTTTTGTTTTAGCTGGGAATTCTTACAGAGGTATAAGCGATCTTTGTACCATAACGAATCATTTTTCCAGCTAAATGTATCAGACGTACTGGAATCTTGTTGTAGCTTTCGAATAAGTGCCCACACTTCTTCGTCATTCTTCCATTCCTCCCTTGCTTCATTTATCCAATCTGGTTGGATAATAGAAATGGCACACAACAATGCTTCCACATCCTCATCCTTTCTTGAGAGTGCATCTGCCACCACATTTTGCTTCCCTTTTTTGTAGATGATTTCAAAGTCATAACCCAACATCTTTGTGACCCACTTTTGTTGCTCTTCAGAGGATAATCTTTGTTCTAAAAAGTATTTAAGGCTATCATGATCCGTTTTTACCTTGAAGTGTCTTCCCATTAGGTAGGGTCGCCATTTCTTAAGTGCATGGAGTATTGCCAACATTTCCTTCTCATAAATAGCTTTGCTTAAAAACTTTCCCTTGATTGGACGACTTTCAAAAGCAATGGGTCTTTCATCTTGCATTAGAACAACACCAATTCCATTTCCTGAAGCATCACATTCCACAATAAAGGTTTTTGTGAAGTCCGGTGTAGCTAAGACCGGTGCTTGGCACATTGCCTCTTTAAGATGTTCAAAGGCCTTTGTTGCTTCCGGAGTCCATGAAAATGCATCTTTCTTCAATAATGTTGTTAGAGGTGCTGCTATTCTCCCATAATTCTTAACAAACTTGCGATAATACCCTGTCAACCCAAGAAATCCTGCAGATGCTTTATGGATGTGGGGATTTTCCATTCCTTAATGGCTTTAATTTTGCTAGGGTCTACCTTAACTCCTTCATGAGATACAATATGACCCAAATATTCCACCTCCTGGACTCCAAAGAAACATTTGGATCTTTTTGCATATAATTGTTTCTCCTCCAATAGTTGTAGCACCTTGTCAACATGTTCAACATGATCCTTCCAAGACTTGCTGTAGATTAGTATATCATCAAAAAATACTAACACAAATTTTCTAAGGAATGGTTTGAAAATTGAATTCATCAAACCTTGAAATGTTGAAGGTGCATTGGTAAGGCCAAAAGGCATGACCAAAAATTCATAATGACCCTCATGAGTTCTAAATGCCGTTTTCGGAATGTCTTCAATCTTCATTCTGATTTGATGATATCCTGAACGAAGATCCAACTTGGTGAAGTAAATTGATCCATGCAATTCATCCAGTAATTCATCAATGACAGGAATGGGGAACTTATCTTTAATAGTGAGCTTGTTGAGCTCCCTATAATCCGGACACATGCGCCATGATCCATCCTTCTTGTGCACCAATACTACTGGAGCAGAGAAAGAACTTTGACTCGGTTGAATTATACCAGCCTCTAGCATTTCTGCAACCATACGTTCAATTTCACTTTTTTGGACATAGGGATATCTGTACGGCCTGATGTTTGGAGGAACACTTCCTGGAATCAGATGAATAGCATGATCATGATCACGCATAGGTGGGAGACCTTTGGGAGTCTCAAATACCTTGGAATGATTGTCCAGGACTTTTTGGAGATCTGGAGAAATAGATGATTCCAATGTGGAAACATCTAGCGAACATAATTGTGCAATTACACCTCTTTGCTCCTTTTTTAGAAGCTTTGTCATACCATTAGAGCTGATTATCTTTCCTGGTTTCCCTGCAATACCCCTTAATTCAACTTCCTTTCCTTCCGTAGAAAATTTGATGAAAAGTTCTTGAAAATTAAAAGCTATTGTACCCAAGGATTGTAGCCATTGGACTCCTAGTACAACATCAGCACCTCCCATTGGAATGGAAAGCATTGGGCTAGTCAATACATATTCTCCCATGGATAGCTTGATATTATGGCACTTTCCAGAGCAATTTATTGTTCCTCCATTTGCAATCATCACTTGACACTCTGGTGCTGGATATAGGAAGCAATTCAATTCTTTTGCTACCCTACAATGAATAAAATTGTGGGTGCTTCCTGAATCAATCAACACTATTACCTTTTTCTTCTTGATTTGTCCTTCTATCTTGATGGTTTGAGGAGTGGTAATTCCCGCCAATGCATTACAAGATATGGTCGGATTTATTTGTTCTTCATCTAGGCTTTGTTCCTGGAGTATATCCTCTTCTTTTGACCTTTCTTGCTCCTTTTCTTCTTCCTCTTCACAATCTATGTAGAATAATTTCTTCTCAGCACACTTATGACCTTTAGTGTATTTGCTATCACAACTGTAACAAAGCCCTTTTGCTCTTTTTTCTTCCAATTGTTGTGGTGTCAACCTTATAGGTTGTGGAAGACTAGGGGCAACAACACTTCCGTCTTTATAGTTGTGAGTGGTATGCTTCCTGGTTGCCATAATTTTGCTTTCCATTTTTCTTGCTAACCTGAATGCCTTCTCTAATGAATCAGGTTCCCAAAGGCGAACATCATGTTGGATATTATCCTTTAAAGACCCTATGAACACATCAATCCTATGCTCCTCTGGAATATCTTTTACCCTTATGTTCAATTTTTGGAACTCCTCAATGTGCTCCATTATTGAACCCTTTTGTTTGAGACTTATCAATTGGCTAAAAAAAGTGTTGCTTTTTGTATCCTCATAATGTGCTATCAATTCTTCCGTAAAAATTGCCCAAGTGATAAATTGTTTACGAGAGCAAAGCCATTGATACCATACAAACTGATTTGGTTCCAAATATAAAGTTGCCATACGTACCTTTTGTGTGTTTTGCACATTATTGAGATCGAAGAACTGCTCCATCTGTAATATCCATGTGGCGGGATCCTTGCCATCAAACTTCCTCATATCGATTTTTGGAATATGGTGGGTCTTCGATCCAACATTAGAGTCTATGGAATCATGATTAACATTTCTTTTGTTCACATCATGAGTTTCCTTTACAACCTTTTCACCATTAGTAATTATTTCTTGTAGAAAATTTGTCAAATATGTCTTCAAATCAGCCATGTCTGTCTTCAAATCTATCCTCAAATTTGTCTTCAGATCATCCATCTTAGCTTCCATGCCCTTTATCTTAGATTCCACGCCATTTATCTTAGCATCTGTTAGCTTTTGTGAGCGTGACATTTGTTGCACTTGTTCTTGTAATTTTGATATATCATGTAGCATTTCTTCCTCTTCTTCATGAGTCATGCTAGAGCTTTCAGGTTCCTTACTAGGTGTTTGCATTTTCTTTCCTCGGGGCATCAGTTACCGATAATAATGCTTTACTATGCCCTTTGAATTCCTTCAAACCAAGCTTATGCAAAAAAAAAAAAAAAAAAACTACACACCTTTTTTTACTTTGTAGAAGCCTGATATTGAATCTGATGTATCTCTGTAATTTCGAATCATCCAGTTCTGAAATTGTGATCTGTAGTAGCCTTCTATGTTCTCTTTCCAATGCCACTAGTCTGATCCAAATTGGATTCTCCAAGAAAGAGTTATGCACAATCTCCCGCAATGACCTGATTATAGACTAGTTCAGTAGAGCGAACTTGTATGAAGTGCCACGTGTCACTGTTTCAACCTTTGACTCTGAAAAATATATAAAAGAAAACTACAGTCCGTCCTCTTTCTGTACCTTCTTACGAAATTTCAATCTGATGCTCAGAAAGAAAGTTATGACGATTTTCCCCAGGTCACCTGTTTTGAATGTAATTCAGGAGTCTGCAAAAAGACCAACTTCCTCAGATCATATCTCCCAAAATATCGCGCGAAAAGCTCTGAAATTCGGACCCAAGGTTCAACGCGATTTCTTCTCAAATGGGTTTTTTTTGCGACTTCTGAAACATCACAGAAAAAAGTTATAGCGAAAATGCCACGATGACCTGTTTGGAGCAGCGAAACCCTAGAATCCAAAGCTCTGATACCAAATGTTATGAAACCAGCTCAAGAAAAGATAGAAAAGATAGATCAACGCCTTAGAATTCAGCCTCTTCGAGGGGGCAACCTCCTTTACATTACATAAATGAACAATTCTTGGATGATACAAATGACAAAACCTCCTTTCTATATATAGGAGTCTAAGGAGTCACAATATAATCCAGCCGACCTAACAATAATAATATAAAGCCACAAAAATAACAATAGAGGGATTCTATGGGCACATTAATAACAATATGGGGGAAATGGGGGCACAACAATATAAATGAGGGGTATAACTACAATAGTAATGGGGTAATCACTAGTATTATAGGGACCCAACAATTTTTCATTTAGTATCATCTTTAGGGGCCACCCCCCTTGGTTTAGCTAGGAGAGAAACCAAATGGGGAGAGTTGGGAATTGGTGACGACTGCTTCCCTAAGTGTTTCTCCTTAAAGACCACATCTGATGGGATTAGGTACTTTTCCCACATTAATCTAGGTGTGCATCTTAGGAGAAAACATGCTCAAAGGAGATTATTTGTGGTTTTTCCCAAGATATGATGTAACTACCAACAGGATGAAGGCTATTACGCATATAATCCATTTTCAGTATGATTCTAGCAGGAAGAGACCTTGTTATAGTGATTCTTCTTTCTCATACCCTTTTCAACATGAGCCTAAGAGCATCAAGCATGAAGATTTTAAGATGATATTGTTGGATTTGATCATTGAATTTTCCGTATTTAGGGTTGAGGGAATGGCCCGATGGGTCTGGCCTGATTCATTTTCTTTCCCTTTCCCATGACCCCTCTCCATGATTCATGGTCATATTATTTTCCCATGTCCCACCCTTGTGACCTAGCACACGAGGGTCATGATTGTCATGCTTACTCTTTGGTTTATCTCATGATTGATCATAAGGATATCAAGAATTATATTGATCTTATAATATGTTGGTTACATTGGCTACATGATTATACTTATCATTTTCATAATATAACCCACATGATATAGTAACATTGCATATTGATTTTTACATCGCTAACATCATGATATCATGTTCTCATGCTTGAATAGATGCATTTGAGAATATATTTATTCTTTGTATGATTTTATTATTTGATGAAAACATGGGTGATTAAAGTACACTCAGGACATATGCTTCCAATGATTGTTTGTGATGTGCAAGATGACAAGTCTACAATCCTAGAGGATTGTTGGTGTTCTCATGACCTCCCCATTCGAGTACATGGTTTTTGCACTCTATAGAATGCTCATGTCTCAGTTGGAGCCAGATGTTACCCACCACCTGTGGGTGACCCCACAAAAGAATTTTTCTCCCATATTTATCTTCAGTTAGCAGCTAGTAGCCCTGATAGCCACCAGTGTAGTTGAAATGTGCCAATTTATCTCTACTCCTTGAGCCAGTCGTATATCTCCTCACCCATCTATCGAGAGAATATGTTTGAAGGTGGGTCGTCCAATCCTAAAGGTATGTATTTCATTGTGCAAATGGGTTCTTATGCTTGTTTTTCTTGGGCTCACTTAGGTATGGTTTATTGGGTGACTTGGAAGAAGCAATGGTTTTGACCGTAGTCTTGTTCCCTCACCTTAAATGGGGGGATAATCCTCAACTCTCTTCCCATGGGATCTCCCGTATTGGATTTTAGCTTCAGGATGGTCACTACTTGGGAAACATCAATTTTGGTAGTGCAATCCAATTTTCTTGTTCCAAATTTTTCACTCCCCTCCACATATTACATGCCCTATTTCATCATCTTCCCTCTCTGGGTCCACAAGGCTCTTATACTCCCATCCTCTTTTCCACATGTTTGGGTCAGGTTTGAAATGATGTCTCAGAGGTTGATGCAGTTACAAAAAAAGATAAAATCATGGCCACATACAAAAGGAAATAATACCACAAAATTAAAAATATGGTTGGGACAATAAAATTAGCACATGGGAAAATGCCAAACATGAGCTCTACTCCTTATCATTAGGGCCATCAGCCTAGTTCCTAGGGCCCCTATGTCTTCCCCCTGCATCATTAAGGAACCCATGCATGTCCCAACCCCTGGTGGGTGATGAATTTCCCCACCTTAAGGGGGTAATCATTTTTATATCATAGACAACATGTTCTCATCCACTGGAACCCCGAGAAGTAAAATAAAATAAAATTCAATAAAAGGAAAAAAGAAAATGTAGAAGGGTGGAAAACAAAGGCTGAGGTAACTCATGTACCATGATTTCTCCCTCCTACATTCATACACCCAAATATGTGGACATCCCTCATCATTACCATACTCGAGCCCATGGAATTTGGCCTTGAGACCCCTATGTCCCAATCCACCTCATCATTATCCACTTGACACCTACCACTTGAAGGATGTACCTTGGAGATTTATTTCCCTTTAGAGGCTAGGAACATATAATAGGGTTGTTTATTAGCCACTCCTACCTATGGAGGTAACACCATTACATCCTCAAAGCCCCAAATTTGGAAGGGAAAACCATTATGAAGTTTCATTTGTACCTTGGACTAACAAGCTTGATTCACTTAGATGCACTAATGAATTATTGTACTTGAAGCTGAGAACACGTATATTCACATGTGTTTTTATCATGGGTTGGGAAACTTAATTGGAGCCCAAGCCCGCCAGAAGATCATATTGACATTAGTAGGGCATGTGTTGAAAGCCATGGGACTCCATCATGTGATATAGGATTGTCTCATCTTATGGGTACTCTCATCACCTTCAACGTCTTCTTTATTGCCCCACATTATATGCGAGATGATGTGCTTGGACAAACAGTGCCCCTAGTGTTATAGACATATTTGGGCACTGCAACCCCAATCACATATGTTGATAAACCAAGGGATATCAAACCCCTAAAAGTGTTGTTTCATACCCTAAAGGATCAAGGTCAACTGATTACATCATTTCCTAGAAGTTCTCCCTAAAAAACTGCTTAGAACTAGTCAAAACTAGACCATACATACTGCTCCATGCTGAGGGTGCGATGCATCTCACTTGCTACACATAAAGGGTGAGATGCATACTAAAAGGCCCTTTTGTAGGGTGCGATGAGCGAGAGAAGACAAATGGAAGAGGCAGTTTTCTAGGTGGAAACTCAGAGAATCTTCTAGAAACTGCTCATATGACACTTGCCTCTCTTAATTCGCCCAGGGATGAGTAAGAGATCATGAAATCTCCAAGTGGAACCAAGAACTATCAGTGAAATGACACTAATCAAAATCCCAGAAGCTGATTCACTCCCCAACAAATATCTATATATGGATCCCTCATCCTAGAGATCCAGAGGCTGGAATTTTGTAATTTGTAAGGAAGTGCTGTTGGTTTCTCCTTGAGACATTGTATTGTTGGGTGATCTAGCTTTCCATGAGGTGAAGAGGGCTTTCATGCTGGGATGATGGCGCTGGATCAGACAAATGGGTTGTAATCCTCTCTTCTACTACTTCTATCAATAAATCTATTTAAGTTTTCCTCCATATACTTGTATATTTCTGAATCTTGTATTTGTGTATGCATTTATATGGTTAATGTACATTTGATTCTACATTGTTTATGGTTGTAGATCTCTATGCTTTGATGGTGTTTTGCTGCTTTGACTCTACAAGAGTTCTTTGAAGCAGGATAAGTGAGAAAGGAGTGGCGAAGCTCTATCAAAGGAGAGAGGAAACAAGCAAGGAGCCAAGAGAAATACTGAGGTTGGTACTCTCTGCTTCTCTCTCATCTATCTCTCATAAAGGAAAACACAAGTTACTTTGAATTGTTTGTTTCTAAGATAGCTACCCGTCTTAGTGGGACTAACAGCTCTGAATGGACACTAGTTTTCCCAGAAACACCTAGTCAGCATAGCATTATATACATGGTTTGGTAGTTGATCTGTGGTGCAAAGGAGGTTTGTCTCATCATTGAGAGATGGGAGGAAAAGCACCATACTCCATGCCCTTACTTGGAGCAGTCTATAGGATTAATTTTCATCAGCGGACCCATGAGACCATTATGCCCCAGATCCACTTTGGAGAACCACATGATCATTTTGATAGAGATTGAGGGGCCAACCCCTTGTTCATCACTCATGGAGCCCTCGCCCTCATTATGTAGCTAAGGACTCATTTTGGCCTTCCAATCACCCTTCTACACCATGGTTTCATCATTTTTGCTCACATTGGATGGCTTATTCTTCATTTATGAGCTACTTGGTGGGCTTATCACCAAGGACATGTTATTCACACATTATTTCATGATTGTAGGGGCTATTAGGCTAATTCAAATTAGATAGAGGGTCATTGGAATTTAGATCTCTCCCACTGTGAGAGATCATCATCATCACACTTGTGTTAGAAAATTATATATTACGGAGCAATGGAACACATAATATATTGCATAAATATAAACACAGAAAATGCATAAAACAAGAGAGACATAGATATACATGGTTCACCTAGTTTGGGCTACGTCCACGGAGAAACAACCAGTCCTTCCTTTTATATTATCCAACAAACTGAAGAGATACAACCTACAACATATTCGCTGTAACACCCTCTTCGCTCTCAATCTCCTCTCTCTTTCTCACTCAGAATATAGATCTAAATAGACGCAATACAATTCCCTCATATATAGTGAGGGGTTTCCTTCTAGGGCAAAAAACCCTAAATTAAACATAACTTCTACCATCAGATCTCTGCCTAATGAACAGCCCAGATTGACTAGAAATTAATATACTTTTACAAGGCAATTTTACATCTATTCTTAGCTTCGGGGGCGCTGCCTCCCAAACCCCCCGCCAGGGGGGGGCTCCCCAAAGGTCGTAGCCACCACGCCCTGGACCCCCTCTGCAGCGAATATTTTATGGGCAGTGTTGCCACCCCATTTCGAATTGGGGTCCAATTTGGCGATACCTTTGAATACAAAAAATAATCAGGCTCCACACCCAACAATCTCCCACTTGGAGATTGATTATAGCAACTCCACCACTGCTTCATTTGTTGGATAATGAATCCTCTTTGGACCTGGTTGTTTCTCATATTCTTCATCATACTTGAAGACCAATTGAAACTGAGCATATTCTCAATTTCTCCCTGGTTACAACTTTTGTTAGCATATCTGCAGGATTCTGGCTAGTGTGTATCTTTTCCAACTTCAACTCTCCATTTTCCAACACTGATCGTATGAAATGGTACTTGAGCTGTATGTGTTTAGTCCTAGAATGAAATGCTGAGTTCCTTGCAAGATGAATGGTGCCTTGGCTATCACTGTATAACGTGCCCATATCATGCTCCTTACCCAATTCACCCATAAACCTTTGTAACCAAATCATTTCTTTACTAGCCTCTGTAGCAGCAACATACTCTGCCTCTGTTGTTGAAAGTGCAACAACACTTTGGATTTTTGAAATCCAATTGATAGCTATTCCACCTACAGTAAATACATATCCTGTAGTGCTCCTCCTGTTATCTCAGTCACCTGCCATATCCGCATCAACATATCCCTGTAGAGAAATGTTTGAACCACCAAAGCATAATGCTTGATTTGTGGTACCTTTCAAATATCTGAGAATCCATTTCACTGCCATCCAATGTTCCTTTCCTGGATTGTTCATGTACCTACTTACAACTCCCACTGCATGTGCAATATCAGGCCTTGTGCAGACCATTGCATACATTAAGCTTCCAACTGCTGATGCAAATGGAACTTTAGACATATAATCCATGTCTTCTTGGGCCTTTGGGCACATTTCCTTACTAAGTTTAAAATGGATAGCAAAAGGTGTACTGATTGGTTTTGCATTGTGCATATTAAATCTTTTCAACAACTTTTTTATGTACTCATTCCAAGACAACGTTAATTTGTGGTTTTTTCTATCTCTAGTTATTCTCATACCAAGGATTTGTTTTGCAGCTCCCAAATCCTTCACTGCAAATGAATTTACCAATTTTCTTTTGAGCACATTTATTTCCTGCATGTTAGACCCTATAACAAGCATGTCATCCACATACAATAACAATATAATATAGCTGCCATCATTTTGCTTTTTCAAATAAACACAATGATCAGAGTGACATATAGTATAACCTTGTTCAGATATAAACTTGTCAAATTTTAGATACCACTGCATTAGAACCTGTTTTAATCCATACAAGCTCTTCTTCAACCTGCACACTAGTTTCTCCTTCCTTTTACCTCATATCCTTGTGGCTGCTGCATATATATCTCTTCCTCCAAATCCCCATGGAGAAAGGTTGTCTTTACATCTAATTTCTCAAGATGGAAATTTTCAGCTGCTACTAGACTTAGAATAGTTCTGATTGAAGTCATTTTAACAACAGGAGAAAATATTTCATCAAAATCAATACCTTTCTTCTGTGCAAACCCCTTCACCACAAGTCTAGCTTTGTACCTCTGTTTTCCTCCATCTTCTTCCTTCATCCTGTAAACCCATTTATTCTGCAATGTAGTTTTACCTTGAGGCAACCTGACTAAGTCCCAAGTCTAGTTATGCATTAAGGAGTCCATCTCTTCTTCCATGGCTAGCTCCCACTTCTTCCTGCTTTCAACCTGCATTGCTTCTTCATAGCATTCAGGCTCACCAGAATCAGTCAACAATAAATAATATAATGAAGGAGAGTATCGTTCTGGGGTTCTACTTATCCTGGTAGATCTTCTAACACCACTTTCAGGTGTGTGGGGTGCCTGTTGCTATTGTGGTGGCTGTTGTTGTTGTGGTTGTTGATTATTATTATTTTCAGGCACCTTTACTTTTCCAGTGATCTCATCAAGAACTGTGTATTCCTTGTTTTCTTTTTCTTGATCCTTTTCCCGCAACTGATTCTTATACAAGACCTTTTCATTGAATATTACATCTCTGCTCCTAACGATTTTGTGATTTTCATAATCATATAAACAATAACCAAAATCATTAACACCAAATCCAATAAAGGTACATTTCTTTGATTTTTCCTCAAGCTTTGTTCTATTTTCTTTATTAATATGGACAAAGGCCTCACAACCAAAAGGCTTTAAAAAGGAGTAGTTTACCTTTTTACCTGTCCATGCTTCCTCTAGAACACCACCATCCAAGGAACTTGAAGATCCTCTGTTTATTAGATAAACAATAGTATCTACAACATCTGCCCAAAATTCTAAAGGCAATCTTGCATGTAATCTCATGCACCTTGCACGCTCCATGATTGTTCTATTCATCCTTTCTGACACACCATTTTCTTGTGGTGTTTTTGGAATTGTCTTCTCTCTGGGAATTCCATGCTCTAAACAGTACCTATCAAACTCATTGTTGCAATATTCACCTCCATTGTCTGATTAGAGACACTTCAGTTTCTTTCCTGTCTCAATCTCAGCCAAAGCTTTCCATTTCTTGAAAGTATCAAATACATCAGATTTATTCTTAATACAATAGATCCATGTTTTTCTAGTTGCATCATCAATAAAAGTAACATAATAACGAGAGCCACCAAGAGATGATACCTGAGCAGGTCCCCATACATCTATATGCACAAGCTCTAATTTTTCGCTCTTCTTTTCTTTCCCAACTCTGAGAAACCTGACTCTCTTCTGTTTTCAATAAATGCAATTCTCATAGAAGTCCAAATCAACATTCTTCAAACCTGGCAACAAATTCCTTGAGTGAAGTATCTTCATCCCCTTATCACTCGTGTCCGAGCCTATGATGCCATAACACTGCATCTGCTCCTTTGGAAGTTAAAGCATTAACAGAGTTAGAAATACCATTGCATAAATCCAATGTACCAACCTTTTCGCCTTTTGCTATTACCAGGGCTCCTTTGGTGACCTTCCAAGCTTTATCTATGAAATTTGTCACACAACCTTCACCACCTAACTGCCCTGTTGAAATTAGATTTTTCTTCAGATCTGGAACATGCCTTACCTCCTTTAGTAGCCATTGGTTTCCATTCTGCTATTTTACAAGAACCTTACCTATTCCAAAACTTTTGCAATGTTTATCATCACCCAAACGGACTTGTCCAAAATCTCCTTGAATGTAGTCATGAAAGTATTTCTTATCAGGTGTGGCATGGAATGAGGCCCCTGAATCTACCACCTAGGAAGTAGTAATATTTTCGAAAGAAAGAATCAAAGCATCTTGTAACACCTCACCTGTCACATTTGCTTCATGATTGTTTTCTTGTTGTGCATCTCCTTCTTTTCCTTTCCGAGATCTACAGTGTTTCTTTAGGTGTCCTTTCTTCCACATTTCCAGCAGACTATCCCCGATCTAGACTTACATCTGCCTTTCCTTGATTTACTGTGATATCTTGAGCTCTTTCCTCTTTCCATTTTTCTTCCCCTAGACTCTGCACTCAAAGCATTACCCGAAGTCTCACCGGAGCATTTCCGTTGCATTTCGTTGCTAAGCATAGCACTGACAACATCATCAAACTTTAAAGCACTAGATCTAGAAACAGAGTTACTAATGGCCATTTCTAAACCATTCCAACTTTTTGGCAATGAGCACAAGAATAACAGAGCTCTAACTTCATCATCAAAGTTTACCCCTACAGAACTTAATTGACTTGTAATGATATTAAAATCATTTAAATGGTCTACAACAGATCCACCTTCTGACATCTTCATATTAAATAAATGCTTCATAAGAAATAACTTATTTGAGGGTGACGGTTTTTCATATAGTTTCGCCAATGCCTTAATCAAACCCTCCATCACTATTTCCTTCAAAATGTTGAAGGTGACCGATGCTGCGAGGCAAAACCATACTATTTCGAGTGCCTTTCTATCGAGAAGGTTCCATTCTTCATCTGTCATACTCGTTGGCATCTTTGTTTTTCCGCCCAATGCTATATAAATATCTTTTTGACAAAGATAATCTTCCATTTGCATCTTCCAGAGCGAGAATTTTTGGCCATTAAATTTCTCGACTCTAAAATTACCATCTTCCGCCATTACTCCCACTTGAACCTGGAATCCTTCTCACTTGTGAGTTTGTCAGCAAAAAACAAAGACCTTCGGCTCTGATACCAGTTTTTAGAAAATTATATTTTACGGAGCAATGGAACACATAAGATATTGTAGAAATGTAAACACAAAAAACACACAAAACAAGAGAGACACAGATATACGTGGTTCACCCAGTTTGGGCTACGTACACGGAGAAACAACCAGTCCTTCCTTTTATATTATCCAGCAAAATGAAGAGATACAACCTACAGCAGATCCGCTGTAACACCCTCTTCGCTCTCAATCTCCTCCCTCTTTCTCACTCAGAATACAGATCTACATAGAAGCAATACAATTTCCTCATATATAGTGAGGGGTTGCCTTCTAGGGAAAAAACACTAAATTAAACATAACTTTTACCGTCAGATCTCTGCCTAATGAACGGCCCAGATTGACTAGAAATTACTATACTTTTACAAGGCAATTTTACATCTATTCTTAGCTTTGAGGGCATTGCCCCCAAAAACCCCTACTAGGGAGGGGGGCTCCCAAAAGTTCATAGCCACCACCCCCTGGACGCCCCCTACAGCGAATATTTTATGGGCAGCGTTGTTGCCCCATTCCGAACTAGGGTCCAATGTGGCGATACCTTTGAATACAGAATATAATCAGGCTCTACACCCAACAATATCCCACTTGGAGACTGATTATAGCAACTCCATCGCTGCTTCAGTTGCTCGACAATGACTCCTCTTTGGACCTGGTTGTTTCTCATTTTCTTCATCATACTTGAAGACCAATTGAAACTGAGCATATTCTCAGTTTCTCACTGGTTACAACTTTTGTTAGCATATTTGCAGGATTTTGGCTAGTGTGTATCTTTTCCAACTTCAACTCTCCATCTTCCAACACTGATCGTATGAAATGGTACTTGAACTATATGTGTTTAGTCCTAGAATGAAATTCTGAGTTCTTTGCAAGATGAAGGACACCTTGGCTATCATTGTATAATGTGCCCATATCATGCACCTTACTCAATTCACCCATAAACCTTTGTAACCAAATCATTTCTTTACTAGCCTCTATAGCAGCAACATACTCTGCTTTTCTTGTTGAAAGTGCAACAACACTTTGGATTTTTGAAACCCAATTGACATCTGTTCCACCTACAATAAATACATATCCTGTAGTGCTCCTCCTATTATCTCTGCCACCTACCATATCTGCATCAACATATCCATGTAGAGAAGTGTTTGAACCACCAAAGCATAATGCTTGATTTGCAGTACCTTTCGAATATTTGAGAATCCATTTCACTGCCATCTAATGTTCCTTTCCTGGATTATTCATGTACCTGCTTACAACTCCCACTGCATGTGCAATATTAGACCTTGTGCAGACCATTGCATACATTAAGCTTCCAACTGCTGATGCATATGGACCTTTAGACATATAATCCATGTATTCTTGGGTCTTTGGGCACATTTCCTTAGTAAGTTTAAAATGGCTAGCAAAAGGTTTACAAACTAGTTTTGCATTGTGCATATTAAATCTTTTCAACAACTTGTTTATGTACTCATTCTGAGACAATGTTAATTTGTGATTTTTTCTATCTCTAGTTATTCTCATACCAAGGATTTGTTTTGGAGCTCCCAAATCCTTCATTGCAAATGAATTTGCCAATTTTCTTTTGAGCACATTTATTTTCTGTATGTTAGACCCTGCAACAAGCATGTCATCCACATACAATAACAATATAATATAGCTGCCATCATTTTTCTTTTTCAAATAAATGCAATGATCAGAGTGACATCTAGTATAACCTTGTTCAGACATAAACTTGTCAAATTTTAGATACCACTACCTTGGAGCATATTTTAATCCATACAAACTCTTCTTCAACCCGCACACTAGTTTCTCCTTCCTTTTTAACTCATATCCTTATGGCTGCTGCATATATATCTCTTCCTCCAAATCCCCATGGAGAAAGGTTGTATTTACATCTAATTGCTCAAGACGCAAATCTTCAGCTTCTACTAGACTTAGAATAGTTCCGATTGAAGTCATTTTAACAACATGAGAAAATATTTCATCCAAATCAATACCTTTCTTCTGTGCAAACCCCTTCACCACAAGTCTAGCTTTGTACCTCTGTTTTCCTCCATCTTCTTCCTTCAGCCTGTAAACCCATTTATTCTGCAATGTAGTTTTACCGGGAGGAAACCTAACTAAGTCCCAAGTCTGGTTATGCATTAAGGAGTCTATCTCTTCTTCCATGGCTAGCTCCCACTTCTTCCTGCTTTCAACCTGCATTGCTTCTTCATAACATTCAGGTTCACCAGAATCAATCAACAATAAATAATATAATGAAGGAGAGTATCGTTCAGGGGGTCTACGTATCCTGGTAGATATTCTAACGCCACTTTCAGGTGTTTGGGGTGCCTGTTGCTGTTGTGGTGGTTGCTATTGTTGTGGTTGTTGATTATTATTATTTTTAGGCACCTTTACTTTTTCAGTGATCTCATCAAGAACTGTGTACTCCTTGTTTTCTTTTTCTTGTTTCTTTCCCTGCAACTTATTATTATACAAGACCTTTTCATTGAATATTACATCTCTGCTCCTAATGATTTTGTGATTTTCATAATCATATAAACGATAACCAAAATCATTAACACCATATCCAATAAAGGTACATTTCTTTGATTTTGCCTTAAGCTTTGTTCTATAAAATTTATTAATATGGACAAAGGCCTCACAACCAAAAGGCTTTAAAAAGGAGTAGTTTACCTTTTTACCTAACCATGCTTCCTCTGGAACACCACCATCCAAGGAACTTGAAGGCTCTTTGTTTATTAGATAAACAACAGTATCTACAGCATCTGCCCAAAATTGTAAAGGCAATCCTGCATGCAATCTCATGCACCTTGCATGCTCCATGATTGTTCTGTTCATCCTTTCTAACACACCATTTTCTTTTGGTGTTTTTGGAACTGTCTTCTCTCTGCGAAGTCCATACTCTAAACAGTACCTATCAAAATCATTGTTGCGATATTCACCTCCATTGTCTGATCTAAGACACTTCAATTTATTTCTTGTCTCAATCTCAACCAAAGCTTTCCATTTCTTGAAAGTATCAAATACATTAGATTTATTCTTAATACAATAGATCCAAGTTTTTCTAGTTTCATCATCAATAAAAGTAACATAATAACGAGAGCCACCAAGAGATGATACTTGAGCAGGTCCCCATACATCTGTATGCACAAGCTCTAATTTTTCGCTCTTCTTTTCTTTCCCAACTCTAAGAAATCTGACTCTCTTCTATTTTCCATAAATGAAATTCTCATAGAAGTCCAAATCAACATTCTTCCAACCTGACAACAAATTCCTTGAGTGAAGGATCTCCATCCCCTTCTCACTCATGTGTCCGAGCCTATGATGCCATAATGCTGCATCTACTCCTTTGGAAGTTAAAGCATTAACAGAGTTAGAAATACCATTGCATAAATACAATGAACCAACCGTTTTGCCTTTTGCTATTACTAGGGCTCCTTTGGTGACATTCCAAGCTTCATCAGTGAAAGTTGTCAAACAACCTTCACCGCCTAATTTCTCTGTTCAAATCAAAATTTTCTTCAGATCTGGAACATGCCTTACCTCCTTTAGTAGCCATTGGTTTCCATTATGCTATTTTACAAGAGCCTTACCTATTCCAAAAATTTTAAAGGGTTTATCATCACCCAAACGAACTTGTCCAAAATCTCTGTGAACATAGTCATGAAAGTATTTCTTATCAGGTGTGGAAAGGAATGAGGCCCCTGAATCTACCATCCGGGAATCAGTAATATTTTCGAAAGAAAGAATCAAAGCATCTTGTAACACCTCACCTATCACATTTGCTTCATGAATTTTTTCTGGCTGTGCACCTCCTTCTTTTCCCTTCCGAGATCTACATTCTTTCTCTAGGTGTCCTTTCTTTCCACATTTCCAGCAAACTATCCCCGATCTGGACTTGGATATGCCTTTCCTTGATTTACTGTGATATCCTTAGCTCTTTCCTCTTTCCATTTTTCTTTCCCTAGACTCTGCACTCAAAGCATTACCCGATGTCTCACCGGAGTTTTTTCGTCGCATTTCCTTGCTAAGGATAGCACCGACAACATCATCAAACTTTAAAGTACTAGATCTAGAAACAGAGTTACTAATGGCCATTACTAAACCATTCCAACTTTCTGGCAATGAGCACAAGAATAACAGAGCTCTAACTTCATCATCAAAGTTTACCCCTACAGAACTTAACTGACTTGTAACAGTATTAAAATAATTTAAATGGTCTGCAACAAATCCACCTTCTGACATCTTCATATTAAATAAACGCTTCATAAGAAATAACTTATTTGAGGCTAAGGGTTTTTCATATAGTTTTTCCAATGCCTTAACCAAACCCTCTGTCGTTTTTTCCTTCGAAATGTTGAAGGCAACCGATGTTGTGAGGCACAACCGTACTGTTTTGAGTGCCTTTCTATCGAGAAGGTGTTAGGTTCCTATACCAATAGGTTTCATTTTTCATGATTGACTATGGAAGTGCCAAATATGTTCATCCTTGCATGCTGCAATGGTTCCATATTTTGTAAACAAAAGAAGAAAATTAAAAAATGAAAAGAGGGTATGCCCTAAAAGAATAATCAAAGGGCAAGAAAATGAATTGGTCAGAAAGAATAATAGAAATGAACCCCAAACCAAAAGACCAGGAAAGTGGCCAATCAAAATGCCACTGCTATCTTATTTGCAAGTTCACAATGTGAAAATACTGTTGTTTATCACACTTGATGGATGGCCCAACAGTTCAATCTGGACCACTCCATATTTAAATTTGTTGTTGTAGAATAGAGAATGAATATCTGTCCAAACAGTTTAAGCTTGGCAGATGAGTAGATAGGTAGAGAAATTAAGGAGCCCAACTGCTTAATCTAGGCCCTTGGAAGAGATAAGGGTAAATTTAGAGAGGAGGGCAGTCAAAAGAAAAGAGGACAATCAGGGTTTTCTAGTCCAAGTGCACCCAATCCAAAGGAAGAAAAAATGTTAGGTGTATTAGGCTGGGTAGGCAGTTTGAGGTTGCAGAAGCAAGTTTGTGGTCATTTTTTGTCTTATCAAGAAAGATTTATTTCATCAATGACACAAGGACCATGGCAGTTGTTTGGTTGCATAACAATGGAAGCATGACTAATTCCCCATCATTCCCCCAGAAATCTTTTACTAACATCCCCTCAGGGACCTTGGGATCTGCCCAATAGTCCAGTTTCACTTCATTTTGTGAGAAATTCTAAGTTGAAATCTGAGTTTACTTAGTGGAAAGAAGCCACATTTCTTGTGTAAAAATCATCATTCCATGTTCCTTTCATTTCCCTATGCCTAAGTTTTTACTCTATAAGCTTAGGACTCACTCATGCAATTTCAATTCATAAGGCCATATTAACCTCTAATTTTATTATTTAGCTCCCTAAAATCATTTTCCCATCCCTATTTTTACAAAAGAAAAACTATATAAAAACACAAAAAATGTAAATATCCCCACCCCTTGGCACTATAGCCATACAATACAAAGTTAGGGGAATACTAGGTCCATTTGGGGCATTGGTATTAACCCTTCCACGTATAAACCTTCGGAGTTTATTTAGCGCTAGGTTGAATAAATAACTGTGTTAACCCCCCCTCCTAAACCATACTATAACCCCACGCGCATATATATAACGGGTTTAGTTTAACATTTGGTTAAAATAATAACCATGTCTACCCCGTATAAGCCATATAACATGCCACAACCCAAAGTTTATCACCCCCCAGCGCGTTGTAAACATTTAAATAATAGGTGGTCCCACGTCCAAAGCTGCTCGCCGTCCATCCTCACCCGATCGTCGTCCGATCCAGAGCCCAGCATCCAATGGTGGGCGACAATATCGCATGCCCTGATCCACCAAAGATTAGCGTCCGGGGGATGGGCGGTATTGCTGCCGTACCCTCGCCATGCGTCAATCTCCCGGCGTGATCAAAGCCCCCCTCTGCAATACCACCCCGGGCCAAAAGCGGTGCGGGGAAAACCGAAAACCGCCCACCACCTTCCCGATGACGTTGGGTCCCCGTCACCATATGACGTTGCGTACACGTCGGCCCGCCGCTGCTCTGTACCATTGCCACATCACCCACTGACATCAGCGCCCGCCACCGTGTCACATGCCACGTCACTCTCCGTACCCACTACGCGCCAAAAATACGTCATGCTGACGTCATCCCCGAAAAGCGCCAAAAGCGCTAAAATGTCCAAAATTAAATAAAAAGTCATGAAAACGACTATTTTGGCTTATTTTCTATTGTTATGCTGGCGAAGAACTTGCATGCGATTTTACGTTCAAATCGGCCACCAACCTGCACAGTCCATCACCTTGCGATCCTGGCTCTGTAGCTTGACTCCACAGCTCGAGGCACCCCTGCTAGCTGTCCTCTGTGCCATAAAAATAGGTATTTACCCACAGTTGACCCATAAACCCTGTTTTTTAGAAATTTCACCATTAAAATTGACTGAGGAGCTCGAATTCAAACTAAAAGCACTCCGGCACCTGAAATTCCACCTATAAACTCACTGGTTGACCCCCTGTTCAAGAGCAACCCGGAAAATTTGCCAATTCACTATTAAAATGCATTTTAAGGTCGTTTTCGCCGGCAGAGTTTGCAAACTGCCCATGCATTCACTCCCTTTGTCAAAATCCTCCGCAGAATTTCACTCATTTGGCTAAAAAACATTCCCATTCCCTCTGCAGTATACCCACAGAGCCTATCAATCCAGTGAATTCATTTAAAAACCTGTCCGAATTCTGCAGAATTTTCTCTTTTACCATAAAAATTTACACAGTGGGGCCACATCTATATCAAAGTCTAGTCTGCTAGCTCCCTTACAAAGCTTCAGAGACAATTTTTACTGTTCAGTTGTTACACCAATCCAAGTTCCAGATTACAGACACAGAGCATTCAACATGGCCACTCCAGCAGCCTTGAACATCACTCCTCTCAATGCACCTCATAAGGAACTTGAAGCATTACCTTTAGCTGATAGGGACCACCTAATTCAAGATTTGGTTGGTGACAGAAACCACTTGCAGACCTTCTGTCAGCTGAGAAACAATTACCTGAACAACAGTGATATTTATGGCATTTGGGAATCAAACTTGCCCATCTACTTCCTCCCTTCTGTCAATATTTTCCCTGAAATTATTCGCCTCTACTGTGAAAACTATGACCCATCTCAAAGAGCAGTCAAGTCTCCATCTGGGAGCACCCTCTTCCAAATAACTCCTGATTCAATCAACCAAATGCTAAACTTCAAGCAAACTCAGCTTCTGGTCCCTCTCTCTATGAAATTCCTGCTTGATGAAGGCCCTAAACTTTCCAGCTCTGAGATAGCCTGAATTGCCAAAGTATTTATGAGAGCAGACCGCCAGCCTACAGGGCCACCTCCCTTGTTTATGTGTGCTTTAATGAAGTGGGCAAGTTGCTAGTTGATATGATATCCTATGTACTAGTTTTCAAAACAAGTGAGCATATTGATGAAACTATACTCGTCATGTTGTCTGCATTCACCCCAGGACAACCCCCTGCTGTCAAGTACAATTATGCCAAATTTATCTCCAATAAGATACATGACCAACTAGTGAAACTGGATAGGGAGGGAGTCTTGAAATATTCATCCTATATCTATCATTTGTTCATGTATTATCAGCCAGACTGCTTCTAATTCCCCATCAAAATATTGGACTCTAAAGGAGAAAAAAGGTCTGTGATTTTCTAGACCTCAGCCTTTCATGAAGTCCACAATTCCCCTTACTCTTACTATGAGTTCATTGACCTGTTTGTCTATCCAGTTTCTTGTCTCCTGAAGAGAACTCGTCCTGCTAGGTTATCCTATGACATGCAGAAAATATTACAGCTTTCAAAGAACTACAAAATAGGTGACTGGTACTTTTACCAGAATCACACTGTCATTAGGATCTATGGCTGTGAGCTCTGTCCCTACAGGCTCCCAAGATATGTGCCAATGAGACTGTTTGCCTTGGAGTATTATAGGAAACTCATCAATTCAGATTTAACTCATTTCATAGTGCCAAGAAAAAGGCTCGCCTGAAATTCGAAGACCAACTAGGCCCCTTTGTCATGAACAAGAAAGAAGGTTGGCAAGATGCTGATCAAATATTGGGGGAGAAACTCAAGTTAAAGAGGAGTTTTTGGTGGGTCCCTTATGACCCAGATGGCTTTATTAATGCCAGAAAAATAAAATATAGGCTGTCAGCCTATGAGCATTGTAAAATCCCACAGATTGAACAGTTTGCCAACCAAGATGAGTGGGTGGCAGGGACACTAGTTGAGGAATTCACCCAAGAAGAAATTATGGAGCAAAATGTAAAAGATTTGGAAAAGACTCTTGACTTGGATTCTTTTGAGCAGGTAATAATCAAACTGCCACAACAAGTTAGAGAAGGCACATCTACTGCTGCAGCTTCACAAGCTGCCCAAGAAAGATCTACACCAGCAACAGGTACATCAAAAGGCAAGGAGGTGATGGATGCAAAGCAAGAAACAGTGATAGAACAGCCTAACACCTCAAAGGAGCAGAGTCAAGGGCAGGCCCCTCCACAGCAAACTGAAGCACTACAGGTGCCAGCTTTACAGACTCCTCTTAATGAGGAAAGAGGTAAAAAGCGGGATAGGGAAGAGACCACACCTCCAAGTGGGTCAATCCAGCAACCAGAAGCCAAAAGACAAAGAGTTGATCCTCAAGTTGAGGAAGAAATTACTGAAGAAGCCAATGAGAGCCTGAGGAGTGGAAGAGAAACTAGCCAGCAAACACCTACTAGCTCATTCTAGCAAGAGCAAGAGAGGCAGCATGGTATGGAGGTCTCTTCCTCAAGGCAACAAAGCAAGCAACCGCCTGGCATCAAAGCAAATTTCATGGAAATCAAGGCTCATAATGAATTGTTAAGAGTACAGCTATATGATCAATTCCTCAAGGAAACACCCTCCAAACAACAGAGATTAATGGCAGCCTATGACTTTAAGGAGGAAAAGATGATTCTGAGTCATTTAAAGCCTAAGATACCACAACCCCATAAAGCTGCAGACTATATAAAGACAAGCTTAGAAGTCCTCTCCAAGGACATACACTCGATGGACCAAATAGAGTTGCACAAGCAAACAGGTGAGATGGTCTATGCCACCCTAGCAGACAAGGCCATGCTGGCTCATCAACTGAAGGAATCATTGAAAAACACAAACACTCAATTGGATTTGAAAGAATGTCTTCCTCTACCAAAGATAATAGAATAAAGACATTGGATGAAATCATTGTGGAACTAGGACATGATCCTAAGAAGGATGCTAAAGCCATCCAGGCCCTCATAAAGGAAAAATAGGAAGATATTTCTACACTGAGAAAGCAATTGAGGATGCCTGCAACTATGCACCCTTAAACTGCAGAACTTGTACAAGAAAAGGAAGGAGAAGATACCATGGATCTACTAATGAAGATGAACCAAAGAATAATTCAGATGGAGGAAGAATTGGAAAGGGAATTGCAAGGCAAGCAGGGAGAGTCGACCTCCCAGCCACCTCAAATAGCTCCAACTGTTGCCACTGTTTCTCCCACAAAAGCAGCAGCAATCCCTCCTGTTATCCCAGCATCCACCACAACTAGATCAACTACAGATGCTACAGTAGTAACAACAACAACACCAAAATCTAGCATGAGCATGGAAGAAATGATGAAAGCAGTCAAAGAGCTAGAAGTTCAGGTGACAGAGGTGAAAAAGGCCAAAGAAAAGTTGGCCAAGCTGGAGGCAAGCTATGACAAGTCCAAGATGATAGTGGCTGAGAAACAAAGAGAAATAAAAGCCTTGGAAAACAAAATAAAATCCTTAGAGAAGGAGCTTACTTTAGACAAAACTCTAGCTGAAATCAAGAAGATTTTGTGGGCCAAAATTGGCCAGTCAATCACTGACCAATGGCGATCGATTTAGGCCATACATGAATAGATAGAATTGATAGGCCTAGCTCAGTTTGAGACTCAAAGGGCTAGAGTAGCATTGGGAAATATGCCTGAGCAGGCCAATAAAATGATTCACTTCCTGAAAACTCATACCAAAGAGGAGTTGGAAGCATTAGATATCAGTAGCAGGATAGATACTATTCTGACAGCAGAAAGGGTGCTGACCCTAAGAAATTTTGTGCAAACTCTAGAAAGAAAGTGCCAGGAAATGCAGGCAGAAATAGATGATTTCAAGCTAAAGCTTGCAGCATTGCAGAGTAGAGGATTTCCCAGCCTATTAACCAGCGTTGGAAGACTACTGACCCATGAACAATATACTACCAGGATGAATAATTATGTTTCAAATCAGATTACAGCATCCTCAAGTACCTCAGAAGAAACAGGGACTCCCTCTAGATAGACTCTTTATGACAAACTAGAAAATATGTACTACATTGAACATGAGATAAATCACCTATTTGAGGTTCAACCCAACTTTTACAGATACACTGAAGCTGACGAAACACTCATAAAGATAGAAAGACATCATCTGCGTACAGAGGTGGCAGGCAATGCTGGAAATTCTACCCAGGTAATTTGATTTCTGTTCCCTTTTTGATCAGCTTCAGATTTTTAACCAGCTACAGGTCAGCAAATTTGGATACATGGGCCACCTGTTAAAGAGTAAAAACAACAGAAAGAAAGGGTCAAATTATGACTGCAGCTCATTAATAAAAGACCAAGTATGGATGCCAAGGCCAGGACAGCAAAGCAGTGACACAGCAAAGCACCAGGACAGCAAACACAGGAACCGCAGATTAAAGACGCAGCTTCAGCCGACTCAGTTAGTCCAAAAAGTTAAATATCTCTGACAAAGTGGACAGCTAGCACACCAACAATTACTACAACATTTATTTCTTTCATTTACTTCTTTGAAGAGTTGGTAAAGAAAGTTATTGCATGAAGACTTATCTGCAAGATATTTTGTATCTCATTTTTGTATAAATACCTCCCCATAGAATGTATTTGGGGTTGGTGATTTTCTTTCTAGACTGCGCTGTAATTTTTGAGACTTTCTAATACAAATGGCTGTTGAAGTTCATGGTTTCTGCACCGTCTGAAAGTGCAAATGATGTTTTGGGACCTGCTACAGAATTCCTGTGTCATTCAATGGAACAATAAGTTATTCTAAACTGTGTTTTATGTTTTCTATGTTTGCAAATTTCATATATGTTCCATAATCTTGGTAACAGAGAAGAAAGAATAGCCCAGGATTTGTTTAAATGCACCCTGTGTTCAATCTCTGCTATTAACTATGTTTTCTTCAGAATTAGTCATAAATATGAATTCTTAAATGCTCATGTTTGCACTAATTCCTTCATTTTGAATACTATTTAGGAATTCTTAATTGCTCCTGAATAATATTCATACACTTTCCCTCTGCCAGCATAATGAAAGATTCTTGATTTCCTTTCATTCCTTGATTTCATTCCATCAAATTTCAGATTTGAAAATTGTTCCATAACTGCCTATCTTGCTCTGTAGTATTACCATTCCCCAAGAAACACTTTCAGCAGTACATCATCATTGACTCCATCCGCCCAATGGAACAGGCTATTTAGATTTGCATCCCAGCTCTGCCTGAAATCACCATCCAAAAAAATTAAAACAAAAACATGTACATCATAATTAGCCTAAAATACTTAAAAAACAAAGCTAAAATAAAAAGAGAGAGCCCCCTTTGGTTGCAGGTAGGCTAGGACCTGCAGCTAAAAGATTGGTTAGTGGTTACCTCGGTCGTATTCCCTTCAGGAGGTAGGGAACAACCTTAGTGATAACAGAAGGTTCCATTATTCATCTGTCATACCCATTGGAATGTTTGTTTTTCCGCCCAATGGTAGGTACAAATCTTTCTGATACAGATAATCTTCCATCTACATATTCCACGGTGAGAAGTTTTGGCCATTAAATTTCTCGACCCTAAACTTACCATCTTCCGCCATTGCTCCCACTCGAACTAGGAATCCTTCTCTCCTGTGAGTTTGTCAGCCAAGAAAAAAGACCTTCGGCTCTGATACCAGTTGTTAGAAAATTATATATTACAGAGCAATGGAACACATAAGATATTGCAGAAATATAAACAAAGAAAATGCATAAAACAAGAGAGACACAGATATACGTGGTTCACCCAGTTTGGGCTACGTACACGGAGAAACAACCAGTCCTTCCTTTTATATTATCCAGCAAACTGAAGAGATACAACCTACAACAGATATGTTGTAACACCCTCTTCGCTCTCAATCTCCTCTCTCCTTCTCACTCAGAATATAGATCTAGATAGACGTAAAACAATTCCCTCATATATAGTGAGGGGTTGCCTTGTAGGGAAAAAAACCCTAAATTAAACATAAATTTTACCGTTAGCTCTCCGCGTAATGAACGACCCAAATTGACTAGAAATTACTATACTTTTACAAGGCAATTTTACATCTATTCTTAGCTTTGGGGGCGCAGCACCCAAAACCCCCTTCCAGGGGGGGGGGGGCTCCCCAAAGGTCGTAGCTGCCCCCCCCTGGACCCCCCCTGCAGCAAATATTTTATGGGCAGTGTTGCCACCCCATTCCGAACTGGGGTCCAATGTGGCGATACCTTTGAATATAGAAAATAATTAGGCTCCACACCCAACAATCTCCCACTTGGAGAGTGATTATAGCAACTCCATCGCTGCTTCATTTGATGGACAATGACTCCTCTTTGGACCTGGCTATTTCTCATCTTCTTCATCATACTTGAAGACCAATTGAAACTGATCATATTCTTAGTTTGTCCCTGGTTACAACTTTTGTTAGCATATCTGCAGGATTCTGGCTAGTGTGTATCTTGTCGAACTTCAACTCTCCATCTTCCAACACTGATCGTATGAAATGGTACTTGAGCTGTATATGTTTAGTCCTAGAATGAAATGCTGAGTTCTTTGCAAGATGAATGGCACCTTGGCTATCACTGTCTAACGTGCCCATATCATGCTCCTTACCCAATTCACCCATAAACCTTTGTAACCAAATCATTTCTTTACTAGCCTCTGTAGCATCAACATACTCTGCTTCTGTTGTTGAAAGTGCAACAACACTTTGGATTTTTGAAATCCAACTGACAGCTGTGCCACCTATAGTAAATACATATCCTGTAGTGATCCTCCTGTTATCTCTGTCACCTGCCATATCTGCATCAACATATCCCTGTAGAGAAATGTTTGAATCACCAAAGCATAATGCTTGATTTGTGGTACCTCTCAAAAATCTGAGAATTCATTTCACTGCCATCCAATGTTCCTTTCCTAGATTGTTCATGTAACTGCTTACAACTCCCACTACATGTGCAATATGAAGCCTCGTGTAGACCATTGCATACATTAAGCTTCCAACTGCTGATTCATATGGAACTTTAGACATATAATGCATGTATTATTCTTTGGGCACATTTCCTTACTAAGTTTAAAATGGCTAGCAAAAGGTGTACTGACTAGTTTTGCATTGTGCATATTAAATATTTTCAACCAATTTTGTATGTACTCATTCTGAGACAATGTTAATTTGTGATTTTTCTGTCTATAGTTATTTTCATACCAAGGATTTGTTTTGCGGCTCCCAAATCCTTCATTGCAAATGAATTTTCCAATTTTCTTTTGAGCACATTTATTTCCTGCATGTTAGACCCTGCAACAAGCATTTCATCCACATACAATAACAATACAATATAGCTACCATCATTTTTCTTTTTCAGATAAACAAAATGATCAGAGTGACATCTAGTATAAACTTGTTCAGACATAAACTTGTCAAATTTTAGATACCACTGCCTTGGAGCCCGTTTTAATCCATACAAGCTCTTCTTCAACCTACACACTAGTTTCTCCTTCGTTTTTACCTTATATCCTTGTGGTTGCTGCATATATATCTCTTCCTCCAAATCCCCATGGAGAAAGGTTGTCTTTACATCTAATTGCTTAAGATGTAAATCTTCAGCCGCTACTAGACTTAGAATAGTTTTGATTGAAGTCATTTTAACAACAGGAGAAAATATTTCATCAAAATCAATACCTTTTTCTGTGCAAACTGTTAACACCCAGGTTGTTCCCTTTGACTCTAAGGGAATACGGCCGGGGTAACCACTAACCAATCTTTGGACCACAGTTTCTAGCCAAACTGTAATCAGAGAGGGCTCTCTCTTTATGATTTGTCTCTGTTTTGAAATGATTTTAGGCTAGCTATGAGTTCAGGTTTGTTTAAGGTCTTTGTTGGATGATAATTTTAGTCAAGATACTTATGCATTTTCCAGGGTGTTCTAGTCCATTGGGCAATGGAGTCAGTGGTCCTTTAGTTCTTTGATATGCTGCTTTGATACAGTGGTAATGCTGCAGAGCCAGTTTAGTGTCTGAGAAATAATGATGTGATGTGTTTCAGGTAAGGAAAGGCAATTAAGAATCTTTCACTTAAATGATCATGGAGAAAACAGTGAGAATGTTAATCTAGAAGCAGTAAAGAATTTCTAAATAACATTCATATTTATGGAATCAGCGAAACATGAGCAATTAAGAATTCATGTTCATGGCTAATTCTGAAGAAAACATATACAACAGTAAAGATTGAGCACTAGGTGTCATCAAAACATGTCCAGCACTATTCTTTTACTATACTGCTAGTTTAGTAAAACATGAGTGTGTATTGATAAACATAAGAAGACAAAACAGAGTTTGAGAAAGACTTATTATTCCATCAGACAGCAAAGGAATTCTGCACCAGTACGCATGGCATCAATATGACATCAGATGTTTCAGGAAATCACTGAGCTCTTCCAGCCCTTTGTATTAGATAATTCTGAAAGTGTCAAATACATTTGTCTCATAGAGAAAATTACCAACCCCTTATGAGTTACTCAGGGGAGTTTATATACAAAATTTACATCAAAAATATCAACGAATGAGTTAATATCTCATTTATGATATGCTAATCTCTGGAATGCAGTAGCTGAAGGAGTGAATGCTGCAGTAATTCCTTAATGCTTCAGCTGTCAAAATAGTCAGAAGATATTTGGACTTTATGGCTGTTAGAGTCGGTTGGAGATGCGCTGTTCAAAACTTGGCTAGCTGTCATCGTCTATGTGATGAGTCACTTTTTAGCTGCTTTTAAATGCTAACCCTTTTCTGCTGTTTGTCTTCTAGTGACCTGGAGCTGGCAGTGGCCGAATGACTGAAGCTACCGTGGCAAAATCTGGAGCATTGCCTGCCACCAATCCTCCTTAGGCATTTGATGTCTCCGAATTTTTATTAAGGTCTCATCGGCCTCTGTATACCGCCAAAAGTTAGGAGGAGTTTCAAACAGATGGTTTGCCTCATTTTCAATGAAGAATAGGCCTTCAAGTTTAGTGTACAAGCTCTGTCCTGTTGGAGGCCCTGTTTGCTCAGGAGTACTGCCAGATGCAGTGATTTGATTTTCAATATAAGTAGCCATCCTGTTGGTAAATTGATCTCTGGTGATCAATCTTCCTGTGCTGCTTAGTAGGCTGGGCAGTCCCTTTGCTTGCAGCATCCCCATTTTGAGTTTATACTCCTCCACCTCAGCCTGTATTTCATAGCATTTTCTCTCCACAGTTTGCACATAATTTCTGAGAGTTAGCACCTTTTTAGCTGTGAGGATGGCCTTTGTTCTGTTGTTGATGCCAATGGCTGCCAGCTCCTCTTTGTCTTGCCCGTTCAAAAAATCTATCAGTCTGTTTGTCTGCTCAGGTTTGTTTCCCAGCACTATTTTGGCCCTCTGGATTCCTGTCTGTGCTTGGCCAATCAAATCCATTTGCTCATGGATTGTTTTGATGGATTTCCATTGTTTGGTGATAGTTTTTCCAATCTTACCCCATAAAATTCTTTTTATGTATGCCATGGCACTTTCCAGATATAGCTCCTTCTCCAGGGCCTTTATTTCTCTGCCCTGTTCTGCTACAGTTACCTTTGATTTGTCATACTTGGCATCCAGTTCTGCCAATTTTTCCTTGGCCTTCTTTATCTCATTTGCCTGGAGCTCCATTTCCTTGATGGCATTAGTTAATTCTTCCATGCTTGCACTGGCATCTGGGGCCGTTGTTGTTCCTGCTACTTCTGATGTGGGGGCCACTGCTGCCCCTGTATTTGTTGTTGTTGTTGAAGTTGTTGGAGGAGCTTGGGATGTGGATTCTCACTGTTTATCTTGTAGTGCTCCTTCTAGCTCTTTCTCCAATTCCCTGATTCTTTGATCTTGCTGCATTAGGAGGTCTAGTTGGTCCTCAGCCTATTTTTGCTTTTGAAGTTCTGCTGTTTGAGGGTGCTCTATGGGTTGCAGCTTCAACCTCTTCTTCAATGCATTCAGGTCATCATCTTTCTCCTTCATGAGGGCCTTCACACCCTTTGGATCACTAGGATCATGTCCAAGATCAATGATGATGTCCTCCAAAGATTTTATTCTGTTATCTTTGGCCAGAGAGGACATTCTCTCAAAATCCAACTGTGTGTTGGTATTCTTTAGGGATTCTTTCAGCTCATGGGCCATAGTTGCCCTCTCCACCAAGGTTGCATAAACCATTTCTCCAGCTTGCTTGTGGAGTTCTATTTGGTCCATGAGATGGATGTCTTTGGCCAAGACCTCCACCCTTGTTTTCACAAAATCTGCAGCTGATGTAGGCTGAGGTTTTGTAGGTTTGAAATGACTAAATATCATTTTTTCTTCTTTAATGTCATATACAGACATTAATCTCTCTTGCTGGGCTGGTGTAGCATCTATGAATTGCTTGTAGACCTCACCCCTCAGCAGCTCATTCTGAGCCTTTATTTCTTTGAAAGAAGCCTTGGTGCTTTTAGGCTTTTTGCTTTGCTGAGAAGAGGATGACACCTCCAAACCAAGTTGCAAGCCTGGCTCCTGTTGGAATGAGCTGGTACCTGTGTGCTGGCTGCCCTCCTTGTCTTTCCTTGAACTGTCAAGGAATTCATCAGTGATGTCTTCAACTTCTGGGGAGTCAGCCCTTTGCCTTTTGGTCTCTGGCTGATGGGAGGGTCCACTAATAGGAGTGGACTCTTCTCTGTCTCTTTTAGTACCCCTCTCCTCATGTGCTAGGGTCTGCAAAATTGGTGCTATTAGTGCCTCAGTTTGTGGAGGAGGAGTTTGCTCTTGCTGCTGTTCTGTTTTCTCCTCCCTCTGCAGCTCATTTTGCTGTTCAGTTTGCTGCTCAGTTGAAGGGGCAACCTTCTCTTTCACTGCTTCCTCTTCAGCACCCATTATTCCTTTTCCTTTGTCTAAGCCTGGTGCTGCTGTAGAAGATGCTTGTGTGGCTGGTGCAGTCCTTGAGGTCAAGGTCCCTTCTCCGCTCAATGAGGCCGTTCGAAGGGTACCTGCTGCACAGAGTCTAGGTCAAGAGTCTTTTCTAATTCCTTGACATTCTTTATCATCATTTCTTCTTCAGTTAATTTGTCAACTATAGAATCCTGTAGCCATTCCTGCTGGTTGGCATATTTTTCAATATGGGGATAACTGCAATGCTTAATGCCTACTAGCCTGTACTTGACTCTCCTAGTAGAAATGAAGCCTTCAGGGTCATAATGGACCCACCGAAAACTATATGACAACTGGTATCTATTTTTGAGGATCTGGTCAGCCTCTTCCCAACCTTCCTTTTTATTCATGATGAAAGGGCCCAGCTGATGTTTGAACTTGAGGTGGGCTTTCTTTTTGGAGCTGTGGAAGTGGGTAAGGTCAGACTGAATCAGCTGCCTATAATACTCAAGGGCAAATATCCTCATAGGCACATATTTTGGGAGCCTGAATGGACAAAGCTCACAGCCATACACTCTGATGACTGTATGATCCTCATATAGGTACCAATCACCTATTTTGGACTTCTTGGAAAGCTGCAAAGCTTTCTGTATTTCAGTTGATATTCTGGGAGGAGGAGCCCTCATCAACAAGCAGGAGACAGGGTATACAAACTGGTCAATAAACTCACAATAGGAATAGGGTGAATTTTGGACCAGGTGATAGACAGATGTCCAGAAGATGACAGATCTTCTTTCCCCTCTATAATCCAGCTTTTTGATGTAGCATGGAAAAACTTGGGACCGATAATACATGAAAATATGGTAGATGTAAGAGGAGTACTTGAAGACACCCTGTCTGTCCACTTTGCTCAACTGATCATGAATTTTGTTAGCTATGAACTTAGCAAAGTTAAACTTGCGGGTAGGGGGCTGGCCTGGACTATAAATGGATAACAAAACCAACATTGTTCCCTCCACATGCTCACTGGTTTTGTACCCCAGCACATAAGAGATCATATCTAACAATAGTCTACCTGTTTCTGTAAAGGAGACATCCATATAGGGAGGTGGCCCTGCAGGCTGGCATTCAGGTTTCATGAATGTCCTGGTGACATTCTGAATCTCCTCATTAGTCATTTTGGCAGCAACATCCAGCAGATAATTCATGGAAAAGGGAAATAGCAGCTCAGTCTGGTCAAAGTGGAGCATTTTATTAATGGACTCAGGATTGATGTGAAATAGGATGCTCCCAGATGGAGACTTAATGGCTCTCTGCTGTACATCATAGTTTTCAGCACATAGGCGCACAATCTGAGGGAAAACATTGACAGAGGGGAGGCAGTAGTATGGTAGGTTTGACTCCCATATCCCATAGGTATCCTTGCCATTCAAATAGTCTTCTCTCAATTGCCTGAAGGTCTGCATGAAGTCCCTATTACCCACAAAGTCTTCAATAAGGGAGTCCCTGTCAATAAGAGGCAAGGCCTCCAGGTCTTTGTTTGGTGCATTTAAAGGAGTAACATTGAGAGCTGTGGGTGCAGGGGCAGCCATTGTATAATCTGATTGTGAATAATGTAAGTGCAGTGGTTTGCAAGGCTCCTCAGAGTTCAGTGATAGCCTCAATGTTGATAATGCTTGAATTCTTCTCCACAGTGAAAGAGGCCGGCTTGTTTCTGCAGGTTTTAGTAAATTCACAGGGGTTGTGAATTGTTAGGAATGATTTGCAGAGGGTGTGCAGGATTTATTTTGGTTAATTTGCAGCTGGCCTGTACTCGGCAAAAGGGAACAATGCCGAGCACCTTGAGGACAATTTTATGGTTCTAGGTGCGTGGGTCGACTGTTTCAATGCCGAATTATAATGCAGAGGCAATGTAGGTTACTTTAGTTGACTTTCAGGTAGCAGACAGAGTTGAATTTAGGATTTTGACAAGTGTTCAATGGTGAATTAGCAGAGAAATGGCATGCATGGGGCAAAACATGAGATTTACGGTGAATACCTGGATAAACGCTCGACAAGCCTGCGGGCCGAACCGTGAAGGCTTTGTGGTAGTTGATTTGATGAGTTGGCACGGTCGAAATTTCAAATTTGGAGGTCCGGAAGTGAGTTGGTGGTGAGGCAGCGACAAGAGTTCTTTGCAATTCGCTTGAAAATGACACAAAACGGCTATTTTGGGCGTTTATAACGACCAATTTGGCAAAAATAAGTAATTGGCGCCTTTCCACCGATGACGTCAACATGACGTCACGGCGGGCCCGGGTACGGGTGATGTGGTCGCTGAGCTGGAGGCCAGCGTGCCTGGACGAGGTGGCAGGCGGATGTGGCGGCAGGGCCGCGTGGAGGGCCACGGGGCGCGGGGGCGGGCGGAAGGGACATGACGTCAGGATGGCGTGAGGGTGACGTGCGCCGGATGGGCGGTAACGGGGAGGCGGTAAGCGGTCTCCCCGCACCGCCTTTGGTGATAAGCGGTATCGGGGAGGGGGGCTCCGAACAACCCCAGCGCTTGACACGCGTCTTGGGTACGGGCCCTAATACCGCTGTTCCCCGGACGCTAAAGGGCGGCAGATCGAGATCTGTAAATGCCCGCCCACCGTTGGATCGTGGGTGGCAGAGGATCGACGGCTGGCGGGCCTTCCGACGGATCGTGCAGGTTGGGGGGTCCCGCTAGCCTTTCTTTTAAAATATTCAATTTAATACTTTAGGCGGAAAACTTTAGGGTTAAGGGTTTTTTGTGTATTTTTTAGGCAAGGGTTAATCTGAAAAGGGGGAAAAAGGGGTTAGAGAGTGGGTTTAAGCAGAGAAAAGGGGGTTCTTGTGGAATTTATTGGGTAGAGGTGAGGTGATGGCTTAGGGGGAGGCTGTCACTCCAACCTGAGGTTAGAGCAATCCCATGACAGGGTTGACCATAGTCCCTGGTGGAGTAATGTCTCCCTTGACAACTTATTTAGCTATAGTGCTAAAGGGAGGATATTTAGATAATGCTGGGATTTATACACCATAGTGTTATTATAGTAGGGAAAGGGGGACATAGGGGATTTAGATAGTAGAGTTAAGGGTTAATATGGATAAAAGAGGTAAATGAGGAGTGAAATCACTAAGTTTATTTGAAAACCACTTAGCTTTTAAGAGTAGATCAAAATGAAAAGATTTTTACACAGGAAATGTGACTTTTAAAGGCATAAGAACCAGTATAAAACCTCAAACTCTTTCATGAATCTTGGCTGCTTAAGGGATGTTAGCAAACGGATGTGAACAAAGGGGAAAATGGGAGGTTAGACATGCTCCTTTGCTTTGCTGCACATGATGTATAAGAGGAGACTTTGCATCCACTGGTTTTCCTTTGTGAACAGGTTATCACACACTCAATTGAAAGGAATACCACTTCTGCGACCCCATCTACTTACCCAGCTACTTTGCCTAGCATTTTTTTTTTTTTTTCTTCTTGGAGGGTGCACTTGAACTTGCAGACCCTTATGTGCCTTTTCTTTTCATTGGCTTTTCTTTTGATCATCTATCTAAGGCTACCCTTATTTCTTCCAAGGCCCTAGGTTAAGCAGTTGGGAACCTTAATTCTCTACCTAGCTATTTTATCTGCCAAGATTAAACTGTTTGGACAGATTTCTTTCTCTAATCTACAACAAAAATTGAAACATGGCATGACCCAGCTTAGGCTGTTGGATCACCCATTGAGAAGTATAACAGCATCAGCCAAATGCACATGTGTGTCCTCTATCAGAATATGAGATCTTTGCCTTACCAAAGTAGATCATATTGACACTTCCCATGCCAATCATGAAAAATGAAACCTATTGATATAGGTATCTAACAGTGGCTCCACTTGGGGATGGTTTTTCTTCTTGAAAGATCAAGAACAGCAGGTCAGAATGCCTTGGCCCTTGATCTGTTTTACCAAAACTTGAAAATTCTCTTCTTGTACTTCAAAATTGGAGGATACAACCTCTGTGGAATTTCTGAAAGATTAATCCCCTTTCTGCTTGTCTACAGCAGCATTGTCCAACTGAGCTATTTATATGATAAAAAGGAAAAATATATACAGCTGTTTATGTACAGAAGGAAAGACCCTGTTATGTGGATGGAAAGTGATCAAAATAGTGCTTCAACATCCTGCCATTTACAGGACCTTCACCTAGGTTAGTGCCATCCAAATTCTCCAAAAAATAAGTGTTATTTCCCTGTAATGCTTGAATGACAAAAGGTCCTCTCCAAAGGGAATCAAATTTACCATGTTTACCTTTATCCTCCCTTCTTGAATCCCACTTGAGGACCTTGTCACCCATGTTGAAATCTTCAGCCTTTGTTCTTCTGTCAAAAGCTTTCTTCAGCTTCTCTTGTAGGATTTGCACTCTGTTATACACTTGATCTCTAGTTTGCTGCAGACATATAATTTGATTCACCCTCCTTTGCATATCATTTGGTTCAGCTTGGCTTTCTTGAAGAAGTTTCATAACAGGAACCCCTAGTGAAGAAGGAAATTTGGCTTCTAGTCCATAGACTAACTCATATGGGCTGACCCCTATTGATCTCTTGGTTGTTAGCCTATCTGCCCATAAGGCATTTAATAGTTTTTTATGCCAATTCTTTTTATTTTCTTCCAACACTTTCTTTATGATGTTCACCAGGCTTTTATTTGATGATTCAGCTAGGCCATTCCCTTGAGGGTAGTAAGCAGTGGAGTGGCCCAAAGTGATCTGAAATTTGTGGCAGAAATTGACCATATTCTTGGATCTAAAAGCAGCAACATTGTCTGTTATTATCTTGTTGGGGCAGCCAAATCTAGACAATATGTTATTCTCCAAGAACTGAATGATAGTGGAATCATTTTCCTGTCTACATGGGATGGCCTCAACCCATTTGGTAAAGTAGTCTGTGGCTGTGAGGATCCATCTATGTTGGCCTGAAGATGAGGGATGAATTTCTCCAATGAAATCCAAGCCCCATTGCTGAAAAGGTCTTTCTGTTGCAATAGGCCTTAGAGGAAGTGGCGGCAACTTTATTTTTCCCTCAAATATTTGACATTTATGACAGGAAGTAGTAAAAATTTTAACATCAGAGAACAAAGTGGGCCAATAGTAACCAGCCCTCAGTATTTTATCTACAGTGGACTTCCAATACAAGTGTCCACCACAGTCACCTGCATGAAATTCTTCCTTGATTTTGTTAGTCTCATTTTCAATTAAGCAGTTCAATAAGATACCCTCATGATTTTTCCAAAGCAAATTGCCATTCATAACACAGAATCTTGAGGCTTTCATTTTCACAAACCTACATTTAGTTTTGGACAGTCCTGGGGGAGCACACAGGTTTTGTAACACATAACAGATATCAGAATACCAGGGGAATTGTTCAAAGTCTACATTGATCTTTGGAGTCGCCAGCTCCGGTTCACTGTCCAGTTGGTTGATGTCCAAGTCTTGGAAATTTGTTTCAGACATTAATTTGGCCAAGCCCTGCCCTTTTATCAGTTTTGTAGGTTTTATTTCAATATCAAATTCCAAAATGTTGGCAATCCATTTTCCTCTTCTATCTTCTAAGTTTTCTTGAGTAAGTATGTCTTTCACAATTGGGCTTGGTACATAGGCTACAACATGGGAGTATAGGATGTAAATCCTAAAGTCTTTAATAGCTTTGACCAAAGCATATGCTTGTTTTTCCATGATCTGGTATTTCAGGGGTGCATCTCTAAGAGCTTTACTAAAGAAAGCAATGGGTTTCTCATTTCCTTGGTCATCTTTCTGCAATAAAACAACAACAATTGTGTGTTGGGAGGCAAAGGAAAATATGATAAATTCCCTGTCAAATTGTGGATTTGTTAGAACTGGAGTTTGGGTGAGGGCCACCTTTATTCCTTCAAAGGCTTGACTTGCTTCTACTGACCATTTTACTTTTGAATCCTTTTTAAGCATGTTATTGAGCAGTCTGCTTAATTCGGCCAGATTTGGGATGAATCTTCTTAGGAAGTTGATTTTTCCCAAAAAGGCTTGTAATTCCTTCACATTTCTTGGATGAGGCATTTGTAAGATGGCTTGGATTCTGTCTGGGTCAATCCTAATGCCATCTTTAGAAATGATGTGACCCAACAGTTTGCCTTCCTCCAATCCAAACAGGGATTTCTTGGGATTTAAGGAAATTCCATATTTTCTACAAGTTATAAATATTTGTCTTAGATGTTTCAAATGTTCTTGGTCAGACTTGGAAAAAGGTGTGAGGTCATCTAAATAAATGACAAGGAAGTCGTGAATCTCTTTAGCAAAAGCAATATCCATTGCTCTTTGGAATGTGGCCCCTGCATTTTTCAACCCAAAAGGCATTTTAACATATTTGAAGGTTCCCCATGGGGTTGTGAATGCTGTTTTGTCCTGATCATCAGGATGAACTAAGATCTGGTTGAAACCTGAGAATCCATCAAGTAAAGAAATTCTTGAGGCCCCCACTACTCTCTGCAAGATGTGATCCATCTTGGGTAAGGGGTAATTGTCTTTCAAGGATACTTGATTCAAGTTCCTTAGATCAACACAAAGTCTTATCTCACTAGTTTTCTTTCTTGTAGGGACTAAGTTTGAAATCCAATCAGAGAATCTGATTGGTGCTATGATGCCAGCTTTAAACATCTTTTGTACTTCTTGTTCCATTGCTGGGAGAAGCATAGGATTGATTCTCCTGAGTTTTTGTTTGAAAGGTTTTTGATCTGGCTTGAGAGGGATGGTGTGTTGAATTACAGAGGTGTCATAGGATTTTAAATCCTCATAACTCCAGGCAAAGACATCCTGGAACTCCTTGAAAAGGTCAATGTATTTAGGCTTTTGATCAGGGGGTAATGCAGCAGACAACTTTATGATTTTGGGTTGTTCAGCAGTCCCAATGTTGCACTCTTCTATGGTAGTGTTGAGGGGCTGCATTTTTGGTTTGCTGGGGACATCATTGGAATCGAAAATGTCTTCTAAAGGAGCTAAGCCAGTGGGAAGAAAATTGTCCTTCAATTGTATAACTTCAGCTTCATCATCAGCTGTCTCTTCACAATCAATTTGTTGAATTTCTAGTATGTTGTCTTTGTTAAAAATTGTAGGATGTAGCATTTGGTTAGCTGTTTTAGGTGATATTGCTTTATTGTCCTTTTCATACTGTATTTGTGATTGACTTGCTCTATCATGTATTTGTGATTGACTTGCTCTATCATTGTCAATACTTAGTCCTGAAAATTCTTGCTGCAAAGTCAAGAAATTGTTTATTTGCATGTCATCATCAAACACTTGCCAATCTTTAACATTGTTTGGGACAGATGGTCTGTGTTTTATCTCAGCTGTAAAGTAGTGGTGGGGCTCAAAAGGTAGCTTGCAGGTACTTGCAAATGTGGCCAAGCTATGAGCATGAAGTTTTTGAGTCCTAGGAACTTTGGTGATCTGAAATTCAGTAAATGAGTTTAACAATTCAGCAGCAGCAGACCTATAAGACCTCAGTCTTTTGTCATTGGTGACAAAATTACCCTTGACTTGTTGGATAACTAGGTCTGAATCTCCTAGGATTGAAACTTTTATAGCTTGTAGGGACTTTACTAGTTTGAGACCTAGTAAGAGAGCTTCATATTTTGCCATATTATTAGTACATCTGAAGTTCAATCTATAGGCTCTGCCTTCTGCATGACTATTTTCTTTGTTGTGTACCCAAACTCCAGCTCCTACCCCTAACTTGTTGACTGAGCCATCAAATTCAAGGAACCATAGAATATCCTGTTGGGAAGGAGATTTAATGATCTGTTCATGGGCTGGCAATGTGAGTAGAAGTTGTGGTTTTTTCTCTAGCTTCTCTTCTAGGACAGTTTCATGCTTTGATTGGGTATGCTTGATATTTAGAATAGCAGCAGTATCTAGTGTTTGATTGACTGTTGTTTCATGGGTGATAATTCTTTCATTTGAGTCTTCCTCCTGTATGAGTATCTTGGTTTCAACCTCACCTTTTGAGGGAGTTGTGCTGTTATTGAAGAGAATGTATGAGTCTATGTCTGAATGGACAACATATATGGGAAAGTTTTGAGGCTTTTCTTCACTGCTGACCATGTATTTCATGAGTGTTTCTCTGTATAGTATTTTTGGTTGCCCAAAAACAGAGATGGTGGCATATGACATGTCTAATTGTAAGGAACCTTGGAGTTTAGCTCCCCATGATCTTGATAACAGCATCCCATACTTAGGTGGGATATCAGCAACAACCACATCCATTAGGATTGTCTTGTTTGGGTATTGAACCAGAGACACACATAAGTCTTTTATGAGACCTAAACACTTGACTTGGCTGGAGTCAAAGGAAAACAGGTCCTTGTATGGTCTTGTTATGTCTAGATTCAATCTTTCCATGACTGCTTTTGGCATGAGATTGTGAGAGGCACCTGAGTCAAACATTGCATTATGTAATATTTTATCATGAATATGTAAGCTGACATAGAAAGGTAACACCCCTGTGACTACCGTTTTTCCATCCACTTCTGGTCCGAACAGTAATTTTGGGGTGTCATCCAACACATTTACGTCATCTTTGTTGCTAGTGAGTTGCAGTGACTTCTTGATTTGTAGTTTATAGATGTCATGCTTGGCTAGTTTTGAGAGAGGGATTGCTACTTTTAGTTTGCCAATTTCAGTTTCTAGGTCAAAGGGTTTTTCAGATTGGGTCTTGGGGTTATGGATAACAGTCCTTTCCTTGTTCATTAAATCTTCTTCTTCATTTTTATCTTGACTTTTGGACTTGCCTCTTTTACTCATCTCTTGGGGAGTAACCTTTAAATTAGGTTGAGAAGGTGAAGTGGCCACAGGCTGCTGTTTTAAGGACAGTGGTTCAGTGATCTCTTCAATAATCACTTCTTCTGTAGGTGAATTTATTTTGTCATTAAGCTCTGTGACTATGACTCTTTCAGGCTGCTGATTATCCTTTATCTTTTCAGGCTGGTTTACATTCACAGTTCTGCTCCTCAGCTTGTATTGTTTATGGACTTCATAAACAGCAGTGTCATAGCCTTGTTTAAAGTCAAGGATTCACCTGATTTAGTTTGGAACAGTTTGATTTCATCATCCTCATGATCTTCTTGTGTTAAGAAAACTTGACTTTCACCATCTAGACCTATTAAATTGATCTCAGGATCTTCATTGGGCTCTGTTGATGTGGAAGTTTCTACATAATTTTCTTGGAAAGGGGGTCTTATGTCTTGATCAGCACTGGCTTTGCCAATGCCTGGGTTTCTAGTTCTCCTAAAATTTGGATTCCTAGGAGGGTTGTTCTGTGGTGCTTCCCATGATGATTTTCTCTCAACCGATTCCACTCTATCACCTAATCTCTTCATTCCATTGAGTATTGCATCTAACTTTTGATCAAAGGCAGAGGGTTCCTCTTTGAAAACAATCCTCTTTTCCAACCTTGCCCTGTTTCTTTTGGCAATTAGGTTGGCTTCCATTGTAACAGCAACCCTTTGGGCCTCTGCAAAGGATTGAGGATCTCTTTCTTTCAACTGATAGGCCATGTCAGGGTCAAAACCATCAGGGAATTTGTACAAAGCTAAATCAGGAGGAGGTCTTAAATTTTGTGGGATCGCGTTATATACATTGTTAAATCTTGCACAATACTCCAAAACAGTCTCTTGGGGACCTCTTTTGATAGTGTCATATTCCCCAAGTATGTGCAGAGGATCCTTCTTCTTTTCCCATCTGCTATTAAAGGCTTGATACAGTTCATCAGGAGTTGTGATGGAATTTGCATTCAGGGACCTAAACCAAGTTCTTACATCGCCAATTAGGCTTTGAACAAACATCCTCATCCTGACACTGTCATCATCTATTTCATAGGTCTCAAAAATGGTCTTGCATCCTCTTAGCATGCTGGACAACTGTCAGAGGGCCATTGGAGTCAAAATATGAGATTTTGGTTTGGTAATCTTGGGGTAGAGCTGCAACATTAGCTGGTATCTGCAAGGGTGCATATCTGTTAGCCATATTTACAGGGTTTGGAGGATTAACAGGGGTAGCTGGGATAATAGGAACAGTGGGTACCACTGGGGTGATAAGTAAGGGTGAACCTAGAGTGTTGGTCAAGGGGATATGTGCAGTGGATGAAGATGTGAGAGGAGGACTTTGAGATGTGGATGGTGAACTAGGGGAACTAGGGGTAGACCGGAAAAGGACCTTGCATGGAGTAGAGATAAGTCTGGGATGATCTGAATCTGAGGTTAGATCGGCAGGCTGCTCCTGCCTTTGCTGCCTCCTAATGTTTCTAAGGATGGTATTTGGATTATCAACAATGATGGGTGGATTAGGGTCAGGATTTTCCCTGGTATGCCGTGGATTTTTCTTGGGAGCCAGCTTCTAACTGTTTTTTAGGATTTTATAGGAAGTTTTTATATCTTCAAGGACTGGATAAAGATTTTGGAATGGCTATATATATTTCAAAGCTGAGATGAAGATTCACTGAAAAATCTCTTCCCTAAAGCTGTCAATGTGACACAGAAACAGCTTTGAAGGCCTCCTGACTGATTTCAGGCTTGATTTGCAACTTTGAGAGATGTATAGAAATTGGAAAATCCTAAGAAGTTCCCAGTGGAGTCGCCATTTATGTTAACACCCAGGTTGTTCCCTTTGACTCTAAGGGAATACGGCCGGGGTAACCACTAACCAATCTTTGGACCACAGTTTCTAGCCAAACTGTAATCAGAGAGGGCTCTCTCTTTATGATTTGTCTCTATTTTGAAATGATTTTAGGCTAGCTATGAGTTCAGGTTTGTTTAAGGTCTTTGTTGGGTGATAATTTTAGTCAATATACTTATGCATTTTCCAGGGTGTTCTAGTCCATTGGGCAATGGAGTCAGTGGTCATTTAGTTCTTTGATATGCTGCTTTGATACAGTGGTAATGGTGCAGAGCCAGTTTAGTGTCTGAGAAATAATGATGTGATGCTGTAATTAGATGTGATGTGTTTTAGGTAAGGAAAGGAAATTAAGAATCTTTCACTTAAATGATCATGGAGAAAACAGTGAGAATGTTAATCTAGAAGCAGTAAAGAATTTCTAAATAACATTCATATTTATGGAATCAGCGAAACATGAGCAATTAAGAATTCATGTTCATGGCTAATTCTGAAGAAAACATATACAACAGTAAAGATTGAGCACTAGGTGTCATCAAAACATGTCCATCACTATTCTTTTACTATACTGCTAGTTCAGTAAAACATGAGTGTGTATTGATAAACATAAGAAGACAAAGCAGAGTTTGAGAAAGACTTATTATTCCATCAGACAGCAAAGGAATTCTGCACCAGTACGCATGGAATCAATATGACATCAGATGTTTCAGGAAATCACTGAGCTCTTCCAGCCCTTTGTATTAGATAATTCTGAAAGTGTCAAATACATTTGTCTCATAGAGAAAATTACCAACCCCTTATGAGTTACTCAGGGGAGTTTATATACAAAATTTACATCAAAAATATCAACGAATGAGTTAATATCTCATTTATGATATGCTAATTTCCGGAATGCAGTAGCTGAAGGAGTGAATGCTGCAGTAATTCCTTAATGCTTCAGCTGTCAAAATAGTCAGAAGATATTTGGACTTTATGGTTGTTAGAGTCGGTTGGAGATGCGCTGTTCAAATTTTGGCTAGCTGTCATCGTCTATGTGATGAGTCATTTTTTAGCTGCTTTTAAATGCTAACCCTTTTCTGCTGTTTGTCTTCTAGTGACTTGGAGCTGGCAGTGGCAGAATGACTGAAACTACCATGGCAAAATCTGGAGCATTGCCTGCCACCAATCCTCCTTAGGCATTTGATGTTTCCAAATTTTTATTAAGGTCTCATCGGCCTCTGTATACCGCCAAAAGTTAGGAGGATTTTCAAACAGGTGGTTTGCCTCATTTTCAATCAAGAATAGGCCTTCAAGTTTAGTGTACAAGCTCTGTCCTGTTGGAGGCCCTGTTTGCTCAGGAGTACTGCCAGATGCAGTGATTTGATTTTCAATATAAGTAGCCATCCTGTTGGTAAATTGATCTCTGGTGATCAATCTTCCTGTGCTGCTTAGTAGGCTGGGCAGTCCCTTTGCTTGCAGCATCCCCATTTTGAGTTTATACTCCTCCACCTCAGCCTGTATTTCATAGCATTTTCTCTCCACAGTTTGCACATAATTTCTGAGAGTTAGCACCTTTTTAGCTGTGAGGATGGCCTCTGTTCTGTTGTTGATGCCAATGGCTGCCAGCTCCTCTTTGTCTTGCCCGTTCAAAAAATCTATCAGTCTGTTTGCCTGCTCAGGTCTGTTTCCCAGCACTGTTTTGGCCCTCTGGATTTCTGTCTGTGCTTGGCCAATCAAATCCATTTGCTCATGGATTGTTTTGATGGATTTCCATTGTTTGGTGATAGTTTGGCCAATCTTACCCCATAAAATTCTTTTTATGTCGGCCATGGCACTTTCCAGATTTAGCTCCTTCTCCAGGGCCTTTATTTTGTCCTTTAGGGCCTTTATTTCTCTGCCCTGTTCTGCTACAGTTACCTTTGATTTGTCATACTTGGCATCCAGTTCTGCCAATTTTTCCTTGGCCTTCTTTATCTCATTTGCCTGGAGCTCCATTTCCTTGATGGCATTAGTTAATTCTTCTATGCTTGCACTGGCATCTGGGGCCGTTGTTGTTCCTGCTGCTTCTGATGTGGGGGCCACTGCTGCCCCTGTAGTTGTTGCTGTTGTTGAAGTTGTTGGAGGAGCTTGGGATGTGGATTCTCCCTGTTTATCTTGTAGTGCTCCTTCTAGCTCTTTCTCCAATTCCCTGATCCTCTGGTCTTGCTGCATTAGGAGGTCTAGTTGGTCCTCAGCCTGTTTTTTCTTTTGAAGTTCTGCTGTTTGAGGGTGCTCTGTGGGCTGCAGCTTCAACCTCTTCTTCAATGCATTCAGGTCATCATCTTTCTTCTTCATGAGGGCCTTCACACCCTTTGGATCACTAGGATCATGTCCAAGATCAATGATGATGTCCTCCAAAGATTTTATTCTGTTATCTTTGGCCAGAGAGGACATTCTCTCAAAATCCAACTGTGTGTTGGTATTCTTTAGGGATTCTTTCAGCTCATGGGCCATAGTTGCCCTCTCCACCAAGGTTGCATAAACCATTTCTCCAGCTTGCTTGTGGAGTTCTATTTGGTCCATGGGATGGATGTCTTTGGCCAAGACCTCCACCCTTGTTTTCACAAAATCTGCAGCTGATGTAGGCTGAGGTTTTGTAGGTTTGAAATGACTAAATATCATTTTTTCTTCTTTAATGTCATATACAGACATTAATCTCTCTTGCTGGGCGGGTGTAGCATCTATGAATTGCTTGTAGACCTCACCCCTCAGCAGCACATTCTGAGCCTTTATTTCTTTGAAAGAAGCCTTGGTGCTTTTAGGCTTTTTGCTTTGCTGAGAAGAGGATGACACCTCCAAACCAAGTTGCAAGCCTGGCTCCTGTTGGAATGAGCTGGTACCTGTGTGCTGGCTGCCCTCCTTGTCTTTCCTTGAACTGTCAAGGAATTCATCAGTGATGTCTTCAACTTCTGGGGAGTCAGCCCTTTGCCTTTTGGTCTCTGGCTGATGGGAGGGTTCACTAATAGGAGTGGACTCTTCTCTGTCTCTTTTAGTACCCCTCTCCTCATGTGTTGGGGTCTGCAAAATTGGTGCTATTAGTGCCTCAGTTTGTGGAGGAGGAGTGTGCTCTTGCTGCTGTTCTGTTTTCTCCTCCCTCTGCAGCTCATTTTGCTGTTCAATTTGCTGCTCAGTTGAAGGGGTAGCCTTCTCTTTCACTGCTTCCTCTTCAACACCCATTATTCCTTTTCCTTTGTCTAAGCCTGGTGCTGCTGTAGAAGATGCTTGTGTGGCTGGTGCAGTCCTTGAGGTCGAGGTCCCTTCTCCTGCTGAATGAGGCCGTTTGAAGGGTACTTGCTGCACAGAGTCTAGGTCAAGAGTCTTTTCTAATTCCTTGACATTCTTTATCATCATTTCTTCTTCAGTTAATTTGTCAACTATAGAATCCTGTAGCCATTCCTGCTGGTTGGCATATTTTTCAATATGGGGATAACTGCAATGCTTAATGCCTACTAGCCTGTACTTGACTCTCCTAGTAGAAATGAAGCCTTCAGGGTCATAATGGACCCACCGAAAACTATATGACAGCTGGTATCTTTTTTTGAGGATCTGGTCAGCCTCTTCCCAACCTTCCTTTTTATTCATGATGAAAGGGCCCAGCTGATGTTTGAACTTGAGGTGGGCTTTATTTTTGGAGCTGTGGAAGTGGGTAAGGTCAGACTGAATCAGCTGCCTATAATACTCAAGGGCAAATATCCTCATAGGCACATATTTTGGGAGCCTGAATGGACAAAGCTCACAGCCATACACTCTGATGACTGTATGATCCTCATATAGGTACCAATCACCTATTTTGGACTTCTTGGAAAGCTGCAAAGCTTTCTGTATTTTAGTTGATATTCTGGGAGGAGGAGCCCTCATCAACAAGCAGGAGACAGGGTATACAAACTGGTCAATAAACTCACAATAGGAATAGGGTGAATTTTGGACCAGGTGATAGACAGATGTCCAGAAGATGACAGATCTTCTTTCCCCTCTATAATCCAGCTTTTTGATGTAGCATGGAAAAACCTGGGACTGATAATACATGAAAAGATGGTAGATGTAAGAGGAGTACTTGAAGACACCCTGTCTGTCCACTTTGCTCAACTGATCATGAATTTTGTTAGCTATGAACTTAGCAAAGTTAAACTTACGGGCAGGGGGCTGGCCTGGACTATAAACGGATAACAAAACCAACATTGTTCCCTCCACATGTTCACTGGTTCTGTACCCCAGCACATAAGAGATCATATCTAACAATAGTCTGCCTGTTTCTGTAAAGGAGACATCCATATAGGGAGGTGGCCCTGCAGGCTAGCATTCAGGTTTCATGAATGTCCTGGTGACATTCTGAATCTCCTCATTAGTCATTTTGGCAGCAACATCCAGCAGATAATTCATGGAAAAGGGAAATAGCAGCTCAGTCTGGTCAAAGTGGAGCATTTTATTAATGGATTCAGGATTGATGTGAAATAGGATGCTCCCAGATGGAGACTTAATGGCTCTTTGCTGTACATCATAGTTTTCAGCACATAGGCGCACAATCTGAGGGAAAACATTGACAGAGGGGAGGCAGTAGTATGGTAGGTTTGACTCCCATATCCCATAGGTGTCCTTGCCATTCAAATAGTCTTCTCTCAATTGCCTGAAGGTCTGCATGAAGTCCCTGTTACCCACAAAGTCTTCAATAAGGGAGTCCCTGTCAACAAGAGGCAAGGCCTCCAGGTCTTTGTTTGGTGCATTTAAAGGAGTAACATTGAGAGCTGTGGGTGCAGGGGCAGCCATTGTATAATCTGATTGTGAATAATGTAAGTGCAGTGGTTTGCAAGGCTCCTCAGAGTTCAGTGATAGCCTCAATGTTGACAATGCTTGAACTCTTCTTCACAGTGAAAGAGGCCGGCTTGTTTCTGCAGGTTTTAGTAAATTCACAGGGGTTGTGAATTGTTAGGAATGATTTGCAGAGGGTGTGCAGGATTTATTTTGGTTAATTTGCAGCTGGCCTGTACTCGGCAAAAGGGAACAATGCCGAGCACCTTGAGGACAATTTTATGGTTCTAGGTGCGTGGGTCGACTGTTTCAATGCCGAATTATAATGCAGAGGCAATGTAGGTTACTTTAGTTGACTTTCAGGTAGCAGACAGAGTTGAATTTAGGATTTTGACAAGTGTTCAATGGTGAATTAGCAGAGAAATGGCATGCATGGGGCAAAACATGAGATTTACGGTGAATACCTGGATAAACGCTCGACAAGCCTGCGGGCCGAACCGTGAAGGCTTTGTGGTAGTTGATTTGATGAGTTGGCACGGTCGAAATTTCGAATTTGGAGGTCCGGAAGCGAGTTGGTGGTGAGGCAGCGACAAGAGTTCTTTGCAATTCGCTTGAAAATGACACAAAACGGCTATTTTGGGTGTTTATAACGACCAATTTGGCAAAAATAAGTAATTGGCGCCTTTCCGCCGATGACGTCAGCATGACGTCATGGCGGGCCCGGGTACGGGTGACGTGGACGCTGAGCTGGAGGCCAGCGTGCCTGGACGAGGTGGCAGGCGGATGTGGCGGCAGGGCCGCGTGGAGGGCCACGGGGCGCGGGGGCGGGTGGAAGGGACATGACGTCAGGATGGCGTGAGGGTGACGTGCGCTGGATGGGCGGTAACGGGGAGGCGGTAAGCGGTCTCCCCGCACCGCCTTTGGTGATAAGCGGTATCGGGGAGGGGGGCTCCGAACAACCCCAGCGCTTGACACGCGTCTTGGGTACGGGCCCTAATACCGCTGTTCCCCGGATGCTAAAGGGCGGCAGATCGAGATCTGTAAATGCCCGCCCACCGTTGGATCGTGGGTGGCAGAGGATCGACGGCTGGCGGGCCTTCCGACGGATCGTGCAGGTTGGGGGGTCCCGCTAGCCTTTTTTTTAAAATATTCAATTTAATACTTTAGGCGGAAAACTTTAGGGTTAAGGGTTTTTTGTGTATTTTCGGGGCAAGGGTTAATCTGAAAAGGGGGAAAAAGGGGTTAGAGAGTGGGTTTAAGCAGAGGAAAGGGGGTTCTTGTGGAATTTATTGGGTAGAGGTGAGGTGATGGCTTAGGGGGAGGCTGTCACTCCAACCTGAGGTCAGAGCAATCCCATGACAGGGTTGACCATAGTCCCTGGTGGACTAATGTCTCCCTTGACAACTTATTTAGCTATAGTGCTAAAGGGAGGATATTTAGATAATGCTGGGATTTATACACCATAGTGTTATTATAGTAGGGAAAGGGGGACATAGGGGATTTAGATAGTAGAGTTAAGGGTTAATATGGATAAAAGAGGTAAATGAGGAGTGAAATCACTAAGTTTATTTGAAAACCACTTAGCTTTTAAGAGTAGATCAAAATGGCCCACGGGGCTTTGGATTGACGGTGAATGGGTGCACTGTTAAGGCACTCCTTGCGATAGGTCACTGGTTCAATTCCCCGTGGGTACTTAGTTTAGTCTTAACCTAGAAAAAAAAAAAAGGAGTAGATCAAAATGAAAATATTTTTACACAGGAAATGTGGCTTTTAAAGGCATAAGAACCAGTATAAAACCTCAAACTCTTTCATGAATCTTGGCTGCTTAAGGGATGTTAGCAAACGGATGTGAACAAAGGGGAAAATGGGAAGTTAGACATGCTCCTTTGCTTTGCTGCACATGATGTATAAGAGGAGACTTTGCATCCACTGGTTTGCCTTTGTGAACATGTTATCACACACTCAATTGAAAGGAATACCACTTCTGCGACCCCATCTACTTACCTAGCTACTTTGCCTAGCATTTTTTTTTTGTTTCTTCTTGGAGGGTGCACTTGAACTTGCAGACCCTTATGTGTCTTTTCTTTTCATTGGCTTTTATTTTGATCATCTATCTAAGGCTACCCTTATTTCTTCCAAGGCCCCAGGTTAAGCAGTTGGGAACCTTAATTCTCTACCTAGCTATTTTATCTGCCAAGATTAAACTGTTTGGACAGATTTCTTTCTCTAATCTACAACAAAAATTGAAACATGGCATGACCCAGCTTAGGCTGTTGGATCACCCATTGAGAAGTATAACAACATCAGCCAAATGCACATGTGTGTCCTCTATCAGAATATGAGATCTTTGCCTTACCAAAGTAGATCATATTGGCACTTCCCATGCCAATCATGAAAAATGAAACCTATTGATATATGTATCTAACACAAACCCCTTCGCCACAAGTCTAGATTTATACCTCTGTTTTCCTCCACCTTCTTCCTTCAACCTGTAAAATAATTTATTTTGCAATGTAGTTTTACCTGCAGGCAACCTGACTAAGTCCCAAGTCTGGTTATGCATTAAGGAGTCCATCTCTTCTTCCATGGCTAGCTCCCACTTCTTCCTGCTTTCAACCTACATTGCTTCTTCATAACATTTAGGTTCACCAAAATCAGTCAACAATAAATAATATAATGAAGGAGAGTATCGTTCAGGGGGTCTACTTATCTTTGTAGATATTCTAACACCACTTTCAGGTGTTTGGGGTGCCTATTGCTATTGTGGTGGTTGTTGTTGTTGTGGTTGTTGATTATTATTATTTTCATGCACCTTTACTTTTTCAGTAATCTCATCAAGAACTGTGTATTCCTTGTTTATTTTCCTGTAACTGATTCTTATACAAGACCTTTTCATTGAATATTACATCTCTGCTCCTAATGATTTTGTGATTTTCATAATCATATAAACGATAACCAAAATCATTAACACCATATCCAATAAAGGTACATTTCTTTGATTTTTCCTCAAGCTTTGTTCTATTTTCTTTATTAATATGGACAAAGTCCTCACAACCAAAAGGCTTTAAAAAGGACTAGTTTACCTTTTTACATGTCCATGCTTCCTCTGGAACACCATGTCATGCGGAAAGAGTCGATTTTGCGGACAAAACCAACCTCCTAGAAGCTTAAGGCTTTCTAGTGACAAACAAAACAATTAAGAACAATCCTTCTCTAAATATGCATTTACCATATAAGAAATCAAGTGTTTAGATCCTACCTGCAGTCCAACGCTGTTGTAGTAGTCCAGCCTCGTCGATCCGGATGAGCTCTTCCTTCTCTTCGAAACCTGCATTCACTAACAATCAAACGATTAAATAGCACCTGAATATCTCATAAAATAAAACATATTTAACATACAGACCAAGGAGTATATGAAACAACTCATAAATAACAAATTGTTGAGAAGAATGGACTTATTTGTATTAATAGGAAACAAAAGAAACCATTACAACCTGAGCCTTGGTGTTGCGCAGGTCCCTCCCAGGGTCCAACAAGAGTTCTACTTTACTTTGATCAGCTCACCCACTTCCAAATGAAACAAGAAAGGATGGGAATCTTTCCTCACAAGCTTCTACAAGGAAGTCCTAATTCCAATAGCATCTACCCTTAGGAATGTTCAGCTTTCAACCTCTCCTCCCTCTGGCCCAATGCCTTTATTTATAGTGCTCTAGAGGAAGTTAATCAGGTCCACCATCAATGGGATAAGCCCCTCTTTGGATGGGTTAGCTCCCCTCTTGATGGGATAAGTTCCTCTTTCATAGGGATACATGAACCATCTGAAGGCGCTCAATACACGTCAAACAAGCTTCTAGAATGCTCTAGAAATGACCACAAGTAACCTTTTTAAGATGAAACTCGCGCCTTTTGACCTTTACAGGGGTACGCACCCACCCCTTTACATACAGAGCGTACAAGTACGCAGGTACTGTGAACTTGGGTTGCGTACACGCAGGTAAGGCTGAGAGAAACTGCGTACCCAGAGATAATTGACTTTAAATGACTTTTCTCTCTTTCTTGGAGTTTGACATGACAAGAAGAGGCATGAGACTTGCCATGGAGGATAGTATGACAATTGATGGAGCAATACTAACTACAAATAGTCATGGTGACATTTTTTAGTGTAACAGATTGCCCCCTAAATTGCGAAGCCTGTAGTAGATTAGGGTTTTATATCATCTAGGAAGGGTGAAGTACTTTATCATTTCAAGGATTATCTTGTGGAGAGCCTAGTTAGAACCTGCAAATATTCAACACAAAATACATATATAAGATGATATCATCGCTGAGGTAGGCATTCCCATACTCAGATTGAAAACTTTAACTAACAATATAACTACTGCTCTGATACAGGAATGATTTTGCAGTACATCACAATCATAGACACATGTAGACACAGTATGGACGCAGCCATCTGTTTATGATTATTCTACTATATAATGAATACAAAACTCCTTGCAGCCTGGATGGTGGAAACTAGATCCAGGGTCTTCATTTCTACTTCCCGAATTGGTACGATTCTATCCATGCGAATAAATGAGTTGATGTCGAACATGGTAGAAACCACTTGATTACCAGTCAATGATGTAAACTGTTAACAAGTGTGAGAGAGACCACCAGTGATGTCAATGGTTCTCAAAGTACCCAGTACAATCCATGAGATGCGAATGAATGGGTTGATGTCGAACATGTCACGGAATCCTTCGATCGAAAGTCAATGATGTAAACTGTCATCAAAGGCGAGAAACCTGCCATTGATGCATGCAGACTTCAAGGTACTGACGATTTCTAAGTCATCTCTCTAGATAATGTGCTGATGTCGATAGAAAGCGACCCGTTGTAGGCAAGCCCACAACATGAAATCATAGTTCAAGTTGAAGAAATGTTGCTGTAAGGACTGACTCAGGGATGGTCAAAATGGATGACAAGTATTTTGCATATGAATGGTTTATTTGCAGAGACCTTTTGAACACATAACGACATGACAGATGGCTTGGCGACAATTGACCCAAAGTTAATACCCAGAAACGGTTGAAGACTTTCAAAGTGGTTTAATCAACTTTAAGACAAAGGATTTCCCAACCCAGGTGAATGAAAAGTGTCGTGTTCAAGAGTGGTAATAAGGTTTTTTTGTGACAAAGGATAACAAATAGGCTCATTTTTCTCTCTTTTCCCCCACCATTTCTGGCAAGTACCTCTTTATTTTTTACAAGCTTGAGGAGGATAACATATGCTTGATTATAAGCTCATCCTTCGGATGAGTCCAACTTAGTTTAGATTCGAGCCCTAAGAAGGAGTGGTCCGTTCCTGTTTGTAATCGAATAGATCCTTTACTATGAAATTTTAACGAGTCCAGTATAGGAGAAACTCAGCGTTTTTCAATTTTAGAGAGTCTGAAAAAACTAAAGAAGACTCCAGGGTTGAACTTTTTCGTAAATTTGTGTCTCCCAAGCTTGAAAAAGTATAAAATAATACTTGAGAGAACCGCTAAATCTTGCGACCAAGGAGTACTTTCATAGTTAGTGTCTTTGACCTGAAAAGTAAAAGGCGATCAAGGACACGTCATTTTATTTCCAGTATCGAGTTTGAAATGACAAAAACCCGGCAATCTTTTCCTGTTTTTACGGTCAGAAAAGGGCTATAAGGGGACCGTCTTTTAATTCCGTTTTAACAAGTGTAAAGAAACGCTCGGCAATCTTTTCATGTTTCAGGAGTCAGAAAAGGGCTTAAAAGATGACTCTGATGTTTTGGTTCGTGAAAAATGATAATTTTCCCTGAAAGTCCTTTTGTCCTGCACAAAAACAACACATTACTCATACCTGTTTAAGATAGGCAAAAATACATTGAAAAATATCCTTCCATGGTGAAAAATAAACAAACTTAGCATTCATTTATCCAAAAAACCTATAAAAAGACCTTTTACCATGTCATTTTTACCATTTTACTGTTGAGGGAGAGAAAAGGGCTTTTGGCAAGAAACTTCCCGTGGATTTTGTGGAGAATCCGACCGTCAGAATCGAGCGCCGTCTCTTTCAGGTATTTCACAACATCCTCCTCTTTGTTTTCATCCGTTTAGAATTTCATTTTAGGCCCTAGTTTGATTTTTTGGGGGCTTTGGGGTTTCAAGATCCGCTTTTCGGGATACGCAGGTGCCCCATGGGTGACCTGCGCACCCCGACATTTTCTCCATTGGGAAAATGGCAGGTGTATGCAACCTACCTTCAGAGCAGTTGCGTACCCACACTCTGTTTCTGAACGTGGGGTGCGTACTCCGTGCAAAGCATTTTCAAACCCCCAAATCTCAAATTTGAACCATTAACTTTTGATTTAGTGAATTCTAATGGATGTTTTCTGGTGTGTAGATTGCCCACCATGCTTGATTGGCGCGAAAGAGAACACGAATATGTCGATTTGGCCACAATAGATCATCAAACTTCCATTGATGCTTTGAAGGCATGCGGTCTCTACAAATACTGGGCCATACCTGGAATGAGGGCCTAGGTGCGATTCTTAGAGTGGTTGGTTGAAAGGTGGAACGTTCAAGATCAATGTTTTTACATCGGAGGGCACCAGCTCGAGATAGAGCCCTCAGACATATATTTTCTCACTGGTTTGCCTAATAGGGGCGAGAAACTATCTCTATTCGGGACTAGGCCGGGTGGCCAATCCCTTGCTAGTCTCCGGCTAGAGTGGTGCAATAATCAGAACCAGGAGAAGGGGATAGAAATCAAATACATATCCCGACCTGAACTTATGGTAATTGCCTTTACAGTTACTAGACTTTGCGGGGCTGCCGCTTTGCACATTGCTACTGGATCCCAGATGCGGATGGCTATTGATTGCTTCCGAGGCACCATTTTCAACTGGTGCGACGCTGTGTTGGCCAATATGAAGGGTCCACTGACTAGGGCAAAGAATGGACAATTAAAGACCTTTGGGTATGGCCCTTTAGTTGTGAGCTTTGCCCTAGAGAGAGTTCCGATGCTGATCCCACAGCACCTCACTATTGAGGTTGGGCCTCCTCGGGAGCCAAAGTTGATGCGATGGGTTGCGGTGATGGCCCGACATCCTGATGAGGGAGCGAGAGTTGTCGGATTTCCTGCGGGTTACTTTCACTAGTTGGAGGACCAGGTCTTTGCGATCCAGGATTTTCCTTATGCCGGAGTGGATTTTCGCGGTGATCCGGACATGGTTCTTCCACAGGGAGAACAATGGGACGACGGAGGTACTTCATTTTTCACAAGTGTTTTTTAGATTATCTATATTTTTTAGTTTTTATATATCGTCTCAAAATTGACAGTAAAAATTTTCAAAATGCAGATGTAGGTCCAGGGCGTCTAGCCAATCTCCGACCTTTTGAGAGGAGATAATCAGTTGCACCGGCACCGGTCCCACAGGACGTGGCTGCAGAGACCTTAGCTGAGTTGGAACAAGACCTAGAGCGTCTGACGGAAAATATACCAGAGACTACTATAGATGATATTCCTATCAGACTTCAGCGCTATGTAGTCGCAGTCCCAGGACCTTTTAGGAGGTTCTTGTGTAGGGTAGCCCATGCAGTGGTGTCGTATAGGGAGCACCACCAGTGATTGGATGGTCACTTTGTAGACACATGTGACATTTTGGTTTTTTGTACTTATCATTTTTGCCGATCATAAGGTGTTTTGCAACCTATGATCGAAGACGATGTATTTTTGACCCACTCCTATCTATATATATCATTATTACCAGCTTATCTTGTTAAACATGTGTGATTAAATGTTAATGTTTTTAAATTTACATGTATGATTATTGCAAATGTCTGTCTAACATTCGAGAAGCAATTGCATCTGCTAATGTATTTAAAGACCTTGGAATATGTTGATATTCTATGTAATCAAACTCACGTTCCAAGAGACGCACTCTCAAAAATAACCTTAATAACACTGGATTTCTAATGGCATAAACTCTATTAAGCTGTAATACAACGAGTTCAGAATCTAACCTCACTATCAAACTCCGAATCCCAAATGAAATGGATTCAGATAATGACTCAATCACTGCACTATATTCTGCAATGTTGTTTGTTGTTTGACTGAGGCTCACCCCATGCATAGAAACTAACTCGTCAGAGGGCAAATAAATAACCCAAGCTGCGGAAGAGATATTCCGTGTATTACGACAAGCACCATCAGAAAATCCAATGTACGTTTGGAGAGGCATCGACATCTGCAATCATCAAGGGTAAAACCAAGATAAACAGAATAACGACGAAAAACACACTTTCTAAGCTAAGCACACTGTCTAAACTAACAAACATACCGGCTAGAAAGAAAAATTAACCTAACTAACCTAAAAATCTTCACACCCATCATTTAAGCATAGTACCTCTTTAGGTAAAGTCCATTTCTGGGTTTACCCAAAGAGTCCCCGTCAAAGTCAACCAGCTCATAGGCCCCTTTTGCTAGCTTTCGCTTAACAATGTAGGGCCCATGCCACATAGGAACGAATTTTCCAGCACCTAATTTATCGTTAGCTTGATCATACAATAGCACTAGGTCTCCTTCCGAAAAATTTCGAGGGGTCACATTTCAATCATACTGAGCTTTCATTCATTTTGCATGAGTCTCGATTGCCAGTGCAGCATCGCGTCGAGTCTCATCTAATTGAGCTAAGTATACTAAACGCTTCTCCTCTTTGGAAGTAGCTGGAAGTAATTCGACAGCCATTTGAAGTGATGGGATTTCGCATTCAATGGGCAACACAGCTTCCAAACCATAAACTAGTTGGAAAGGAGTGAACCCTGTTGATGTTTTCACTAAAGTTCGGTATGCCCAAAGCGCGGAAAATAACATGTTGTGCCAATTCGACCGATGAATCCCAATGATTCGTCGGATCATGATAACCAAAACTTTGTTGATGGACTCAACCAGACCGTTGGCTTGTGGATAATAAGGAGTTGAGCTATCGTGACGCAAACCAAGCTGGCCTGTAAGTTCTGTCATCATAATGTTTCGAAAATCGCGCCCATAGTCAGTGATTATCGCTTGTGGGACACCAAACCTAGCAATAATGTGATTGAATATGAAAATTGTAGCTGTCTTGCTGTCTGCCTCGAATGTAGGCATCGCCTCGGCCCACTTAGTAAATTAATCAACCGCAAGGATGATATACGCATGCCCCCCGGCTGAGTGAGGGTTACATGTAATAAAGTCAATACCCCATTTGGCAAAAGGACCAACGACAATTATAGGGTGGAGAGGAGCTGGTGGTGCGTGCATCTTGCGATCAAACACTTGATAGTGGAATGAGAGGCAGCGAGGTACAAAAAGTAGTCTTGGTTGTAGTTGGGAGGATGCAACAACGGTGCATGGGTCAACACGTGTTTAAGTGCATCAAAAGATTGTTGAGCTATCTCATCCCAAGAGAATTGAGCATTCTGTTTCAACAACCATGTAAAACCTTTTGTAACCTTGGTGTAGTTAGGAATGAATCGGCGTAGAAAGTTTGCTTTCCCCTGCAAACTTTGGAGTTTCTGAAGACTCGAAGGAGGAGGCAATTTGATGATAGCTTCAACCTTCGAGGGATCGACGCGAATGCCGGCTTTTGAAACTACAAATCCCAAAAATCGTCCCACTTCTATACAGAAGACACATTTGTGTGGGTTCAAACGTATACGATAATGCCTACACCTCATGAAGATTGCTCGTAAATGAACAAGGTGATCAGCTCGATGTAATGAATGAGCAGGCAAATCATCGAGGTACGGTTGCACAATGTGTTTGATGTCATGAAACGCATAAGACATCGCCCTTTGAAAAGTGGCTCCGGCATTCTTAAGCCCAAAAGGTAATTTGCAATAAGCAAATGTCCCCCATGGACAAATGAAAGCCGTTTTTGGTTGATCGACAGGTAGAATATTGATTTGATTGTAACCGGGAAAACCATCCATAAAGGAAAATATTTCATTGCCGGCACAATCATCAATTATTTGATCGATATAGGGTGTTGGATAGTTGTCCTTGGGACAAGCACGATTGATATCCCTATAGTCGATACATATTCTTATTGTTCCCTGTTTTTTGTTAACCAGAACAATATTCGATACCCAATCCGTTAACGAGATCGGATAAATGAAACCTGCTTTCAACAGCTTCTCAACTTCTGCCTTAATTGCAGCCGCTTTTCGTGGGTGAATCTGACGCAAACGTTGCCGGACGGGTTTAGCATCCGGGTAAGTCTTAATCTCATGGACAACAATTGCGGGATCAATTCCTGGCATTTCCTCATAGGACCAGGCAAACACGTCACAGAATTCTTGAAATAGGGCCTTGTATGTCTGAATTTCGTCATCTGAACACGAGGCACCTATATGAATGTTTTCAATGATTCCGGGCTTGACTGAAATGTCAATGGGAACAGTGCGAGAGATGTTTACCAAATTCAGCTCTGAATCAGGATGTTTCATTGGACTCTGAGCTTCCTTGACATATTCAGCTGTAAAAACTGATGAGAAATCATTTTCAAAACGATCATCCTCGGGCAAAAACGAAGATCTATGATGGAGATCTTCCCATGGTAAATCATCTACACACAGGACTTCACAAAGTTGTTCGTCAGATGACACAACTTCGGGAAACACTATTAATTCCGAGGTTGAAGTGAGAAGTGATTCCTCATGGACCACATTCATTTGGTCGATTTTGGTTGAACGCGAGTCGGTAAAAGAATGAATGGCTTCATAAGCAATTTCATATGGACTCAAAGGCATAGCATTACCAAATGAGTCTATTTCAGATTCGGAAGGAAAGATCCAAGGATCGTCGTAAACAATGGTATTTGATGTAATCATATGAATGGATGCAAACGAAGACACGGCGTTGATTGGAGGAAAAGGAAAAGTTCCTAGTAAACCGGCATCTTTAACTAATCCTACACCAACATCCTTATAAGGGATAGTGGTTTTACCGACATGCTGGATACTCTCTGAAGAGGCTGGGTCAGATGAAAAGTAATCCAGCTGGTCTATGGTCACGATCTTGCCATTATGTGGAAATTTTATTACTTTGAAGACCGATGAGACGACCGCTGTCATAGCGTAAGACCAACTTCGACCCAAGAGAAGGTTGTAGTCTAGAGGGGCATCAACCACCTCCACATCTAGACTAACGGTTTTTCCTTCAACCCCTATAGGCAAATCCTGTAGAATGCCAAACGGATGGAACCCACAGCCATCAAAGGCCTTAAGAATTGTCGGGGATTGATTTAGTGATGGAGAACCAAGCGATCTCCAACACTGTATCGACATAATACACGTGGAAGCTCCCTCATCAATTACAGTCCGATGAATAGGCCTGTTTTTTACTATCACTGGAATCTAGAAAGCCATCTGATGAGGTAAACGCGGTGTACTATTTTCTAGATCAAATATTATCAGGTTCGGGTCCTGAACATCAACAACTCCTATAGCCGAAAAAAGTAATTTTCGTTGTGCTGGACATGATTGCAGCACTTCTAAAGCCGACATTCCTGAGGGTGAAACAACTAAATCCTCAACAATGTTGTAATTCTGGGCCACTCTCGCATGTGGATTAAAAGCAGACCTTCGAAGTACACCCTTGGCGGGCAGTTTAATTACTAAGTCAGGGTTAGGTTTCTCGATCTGTAGTGGATCGGAACCGGGAGCTGAGGTTGATGGATTTGACTGAGAAGATTCTGCTTCTTTCGATCCATCAACAGGACTTTTACTACCATAATCGTGTGACCGAGTCGCAATCCTTACATGAGACATCATCAATATGGGTTCTTCAACGACACTCGAGGAAGAACCTATCATTTTGCTATCTTTGGGGAATGGGTCCTTCAAGACAACAGGAATTTGGGAACCTTTGACGAGTTTCGCAACCTCGGCCTGATGAGGGCAATCTCTTGTAAAATGATCTTCTTCACAAATAAGACAAGGATAATGGGGCTTGCGCTTTTCGTCATTGGTTTCCGACTTTTCTGTTTTCTCCTTTGGATTTTTTTCTGCTTTATTCTTCTTCTTGCCTTTCTTCTTCCCACCATTTTTTGATTTAGCCGTAGATGAATCTACAGCGTGAATATCAGCGAAGACTTCAAAAGAAGATTCTCCTGTCGGGGAGTCTAGTAGGGTGATAATGGGTGAAGGATTCTTTGAAGACTTCTTCTTGCTTTTAGTATTGACCGTACCAATCATGCCATCAGCGGCATGAGATCCCGAAGGAGCAACAACAATTTGATTTGACTTTGGAAGATCTGGGATCTTTTCGTGTAACGTACCCGACTGAGTATAAACTAAGTCAAGGTACTGCACTTGAGCAATCACTTGCTCTTCAGTAACTACTCCGACCTTAGCTACATCTTCAGTAATCTTCGGTAATAATGATTTAACAAACCATTCAGCTAAGATTTGGTCCGGGATAAAAACTTTCACTAATCGCCTTCGACGTCTCCATTCATGAATATGGTCGGAAATATAAGTGGACGTCGACTGTTTTAATGAAGTTAATAACTCGGTGCCATTATCATATCTGACCGGCAACTGAAAATGTGTTAAGAACGAGGTAGCTAACTGACTAAAATTATAAAAAGAGGCCCGTGGTAACTCAATGTACCACTTGGCCGCGAGACTAAAGAGCGTACGCTGAAAAAGACGTAAACGGATGGAATCATCCGAGATGGAATTTGAAGCACACCAGAAGTGGTAAGTCATCACGTGATTTGATGGATCCTCTCCAGACTTACCTTCGAACTTAGGTATATCACTGGGCAACTTATTTGGCATTGGCGGCCAGAACGGAAGATAATTTATTGGATCATTCGTTAGGCGCGTCAAGTCTGGTAAATCCAAAGTTGCGATAAACGACAATTGCCGATTAGGATCCCTAAAACTCTGGGTCACAAGACCAGTCCCAGGAGGAGGATATCCAGGATAACTTGGAACAGGAATCGCATTCAGGATATTGTATCCTCCCAGAAAACCAGGATTAACCGGACCGTACTGGGGTTGCTGTGGTTTTTGATAAGTGTACCCAGGATATGGTTGATACTGGTAAACTGGTTGTTGGACAGCAGGCCCGTATTGGTACTGTCCCTGGTACGGTTGATAAACAAATTGTGGTTGAGTAGTGACAATCGTACTTAAACCTGGCTGCCCCACAGGCATCTGAACCGTAGTTTGAATCGTAGATCCAGACAAGGGTAAAGATGTCTGCAGAGTAGTGGCAGAGACAGTAGAAACCGGAGCTGTTGATACGCCAGAAGTAAGTGTGGTGGAAGAAACAGATGTTGCGGTAGTTGCAGCAGTCGTTTGAGATGGAGTACTAGGTGCAATTGGCGACTGAGTAACTACCGAAGGTACAGAAGTTTGAACATTAGACTGGACTGGTTGCTGGGATGGACCAGAAACCATAGGTTGTCCAGTTTGAGGTGACAACTGTATGCTTGGCTGCAACACTTGTTGAACTTGCGATGGATCCCACACTATGTTCATTCCGGGGTATTGACCCATGACAGGTTGAGGATATTGAGATCCATAACCGGATTGAGGGTAGGATTGATAATTGAAAGGTACATTTCCCGTACCTTGAACATAAGATTGACCTTGAGGTGGCTGATAACCTTGACTCGAGTACTGACCTTGGGGTACATACCCTTGAGGTAAGTACTGATACTGGGGTTGACCTTGAGGCATAAATTGATACTGAGGTTGACCCTGGGGTACATATTGAGGCTGGGGTTGACCTTGAGGAATATACTGTACCATGGGTACATACTGTCCTTGAGGTTGCCCCCCAGACGCAAGTTGTGTACCTTGAGGTTGCCCCCCAGGCATTAATTGAGCCTGCCCCCCAGGCGGTAATTGACCACCTTGAGGTTGAGAACCGGGAATTGAACCTGACATCATATAAATGTCTCCTACGCCCAATGGTTTATTACCATTGTTTCCAGCTAATGACCCATGTCCAATGGGTTGAGGAGATGCTCCTGCAAAAGTACCAGAAAGTGACTGATACCCAGCAGGGACAGAAGGACCACCATACAAGAAAGATTCAGGAGGTTGAGTAAACACGGATGACTGACTAGACATATTTACAAGAGTATAAATACCTCTGGGTGGATAAAGAGTACGAGGTGGAGAAAAACTTATCCCTGAGTTGTATAAGTAATTAGTTAACGAAAGATACCAAGTAGTACTTCTAGGTGGACTGTAAAAAATGGATTCACGCTCCCTTAGATCAATGGTAGGTTGATCTTCAGGAATAGGGACGCCTACTTCTTCTTCTGGAGCAAGTTCTTCAATAGCTATCAAACCAGAAGGAAGATTTTCGGTGATGACTCTTTCTACCCTAGGTGAATCAGGAACACTAGAAGTTGGAGTAACAGGTTCAGATATTTTAGGTTCTTCGCCTATATCACTAGTAGATGAAAAACTACCAGCAAGCTCGGAAACTGCAACAGCTTCAGGATTATAACCTGTTTCTAGACTTTGGTAATCTGGATGGACTACCAACGAAGACTCTCCTTCTTCAGGTGAACCTACTTTACTGCCACTAGGAGGAGTTACAAGGAATTTCAAACCTTCGTAATGACTCGAGACGTCTTGAGGAGGCTCACCCCGAAGTCTACGGGACTTCCTCAACAAATCGGCCACGATAACAATCTCAGGAGACTGGCCCCGAAGTCTACAGGACTGTCTCGGTAATTCCGCCACAGTTAAAAACTTTTAACTACTGCACACGCAAACAAAGTAAAATCTCAAAGCAAACCACCTAAAGTCTCTAAAGAACCAAACAAATTTGAATCACACGCCTAAAGAATCTAGGGCGTCAAACCATACACAAACAGTAGCCTTCCGGACTGAAAACACTAGTTGGTGATGAATCCCAACATCGCCGAATTCAGTACAGAAGTGGTGGGTGGAACAGTATCCCCGGAAACCTGCTTAATGAATAGACCGGCACAAGTTCCTCCACTTTAACCATCTCGAGTGAAGTGAACCCCCCGGAAAATCCAAGTGAGTCTAGCCGACGTCTGCTCCAGGTACAGTGGGATCTTCCCTCCACCGTCACCTCGGGTAGAATCCTAAAGATAATGGTCACTAAGGTTACCAACAGCAACAAATATACCTGGGGGAATAGTCTACGACCCGATAGCACGCAAGGGCAGAGTAACAAGCTCAATCCCCTTGCCGGCTCCTTGACAATAATCCAAGGTTTACCGACAAGTGACCCCAGGCTCCTCGACAATAATCCGAGGTTTACCGTTTGTAATACGTGCGTATCTGGCATCTTTCCCAATGAAGGAGGATTGATCCCCTCATTGGTTCGGACACGGTCTCGTGCTTCTCCTTTAAGAGGAGCTTTCCCAGAGTACAAATGAAACAATTGGATTTATCCTACCACAAGATAAGCTACTTGTTTGGTTTTACTGTCTTAGAGAGTTAATTACTCTCCTACTCCAAGACACTAGCCTGATCTATATTGGTGTTTCAGAGCCCTAGTAAATAAAAAGTTACTAAGTTGATTTTACTTTAAGCGTTAATTTTTATGGCTTTTCTTTAAGACAAAAGGTAGCGGAGATGAAACTGATGGTGTGTAGACTCGACTCAAACCACTAAAAAGATGCACTTAGGATGATTTATACTAATTTTCCTTTTTCAATGAATTCCCTAGCTAAGAGAGTTGGAGAATGCAAAATTGATATAAAGACAACTTTCTTGGCAATGAAAATCAAAGAAACAATCTCTTTATCTTTTCAAAACATACAACACATGACCACTAATTATTTCACGAAAATTCCTTTTCTTTTCAAAGACTCAAATGCTACCTAAGCAAACTTTTCTTTCAAAAGAGATTTTTGGATTTTTTCCTACTTAACAAAGCATTTAAAAATAAAAAAGCAAACCTTTATAAATCTATGACAATCAAACCAAAGCTACTTAAAAGCAAATCAAAAGAAATTCACCTAATAAGCAAATCTAATGAGGCCAAAACCTACAAAGTATGATCCCAGGATGTTTTACTCAGTCGTGATTTAACTAAGGACTAGTCAATGCAGAATCAAAAACTAGCCAAAAAAAAACATAAAATATTTTGTTCTTTTTCGTAAAATGAAATTCACAGTTCAATCAACAAACTTTTTCGAGATTCAGCAAAGAGACAAAACAAAGGTAGGTGTCTCACAAGGGTAGATTCTATGAAAGGTCCGACTCCTAAGAAGACTGCAAATACCAGGGAGATCCAAGGTTTTACGACTTCTAAAGCCAAAATCACTACAAGACCAATGCAAAAATCAAACCCTAAGGCTAGAACCTCTACGAATTCCACTAAAACACTTGACACTGATGAAGCAAGTTTAGATGAAGATCTCTGGCAGGTAACCAGTGGATCTGGGTGGTAAAAACAACTTTAAAACAAAATCTAAGAGGCAAAAAGGAGAAAATTGAAATTTTCTCAATTTTGACAGGGTACGCAGGCAACCTGTTTACACAGGTGCGTGTTTTCTCTGTGCACAAAGCTGTAGTGCGTACAAGTACGCACTGTGCTTAAAGCAGAGGCTGCGTACTTCTAGCAAAATCAAGAAAAACTAAAATCTAATTTAACCCTAAGCTAAGCCACCCAAACACACAGTCAGACAAGCAAAAACCAGAAAGAAAAAGACTTTTCTCAGATCAAAGTTTCAGACAAAGGAAAAATCATTCACATCAATGGAGTTCCCCAGCGGAGTCGCCATTTTGTCATGCGGAAAGAGTCGATTTTGCGGACAAAACCAACCTCCCTAGAAGCTTAAGGCTTTCCAGTGACAAACAAAACAATTAAGAACAATCCTTCTCTAAATATGCATTTACCATATAAGAAATCAAGTGTTTAGATCCTACCTGTAGTCCAACGCTGTTGTAGTAGTCCAGCCTCGTCGATCCGAATGAGCTCCTCCTTCTCATCGAAACCTGCATTCACTAACAATCAAATGATTAAATAACACCTGAATATCTCATAAAATAAAACATATTTAACATACAGACCAAGGAGTATATGAAACAACTTATAAATAACAAATTGTTGAGAAGAATGGACTTATTTGTATTAATAGGAAACAAAAGAAACCATTACAACCTGAGCCTTGGTGTTGCGCGGGTCCCTCCCAGGGTCCAACAAGAGTTCTCCTTTACTTTGATCAGCTCACCCACTTCCAAATGAAACAAGAAAGGATGGGAATCTCTCCTCACAAGCTTCTACAAGGAAGTCCTAATTCCAGCAGCATCTACCCTTAGGAATGTTCAACTTTCAACCTCTCCTCCCTCTGGCCCAATGCCTATATTCATAGTGCTCTAGAGGAAGTTAATCAGGTCCACCATCAATGGGATAAGCCCCTCTTTGGATGGGTTAGCTCCCCTCTTGATGGGATAAGTTCCTCTTTCATAGGGATACATGAACCATCTGGAGGCGCTCAATACACGTCAAACAAGCTTCTAGAATGCTCTAGAAATGACCACAAGTAACTTTTTTAAGATGAAACTCGCGCCTTTTGACCTTTAGAGGGGTATGCACCCACCCCTTTACATACAGAGCGTACAAGTACGCAGGTACTGTGAACTTGGGTTGCGTACACGCAGGTAAGGCTGAGATAAATTGCGTACCCAGAGATAATTAACTTTAAATGACTTTTCTCTCTTTCTTGGAGTTTGACATGAAAAGCAGAGGCATGAGACTTGCCAAGGAGGATAGTATGACAGTTGATGGAGCCATACTAACTACAAATAGTCATGGTGACATTTTTTAGTGTAACACACCACTATCCAAGGAACTTGAAGGCCCTCTGTTTATTAGATAAACAACAGTATCTACAACATCTACCCAAAATTGTAAAGGCAATCCTGCATGCAATCTCATATACCTTGCACGCTCCATGATTGTTCTGTTCATCCTTTCTAACACACCATTTTCTTGTGGTGTTTTTGGAACTGTCTTCTCTCTGTGAATTCCATGCTCTGAACAGTACCTATCAAACTCCTTGCTACAATATTCACCTCCATTGTCTGATCTGAGACACTTCAATTTATTTCTTGTCTCAAGCTCAACCAAATCATTCCATTTCTTGAAAGTATCAAATACATCAGATTTATTCTTAATACAATAGATCCAAGTTTTTCTAGTTGCATCATCAATAAAATTAACATAATAATGAGAGCCACCAAGAGATGATACCGGAGCAAGTCCCCATACATCTGTATGCACAAGCTATAATTTTTTGCACTTCTTTTCTTTCCCAACTTTGAGAAATTTGGCTCTCTTCTGTTTTCCATAAATGCAATTCTCACAGAAGTCCAAATCAACATTCTTCAAACCCGGCAAAAAATTCCTTAAGTGAAGGATCTTCATCCCCTTCTCACTCATGTGTCCGAGCCTATGATGCCATAATGTTGCATCTGCTCCTTTGGAAGTTAAAACATTAATAGAGTTAGTAATACCATTGCATAAATACAATGTACCAACCTTTTCTCCTTTTTCTATTACCAGGGCTCCTTTGCTGACCTTCCAATCCTTATCTGTGAAAGTTGTCACACAACCTTCACCACCTAACCGCCCTATTGAAACCAGATTTTTCTTCAAATCTGGAACATGCCTTACCTCCTTTAGTAGCCATTGGTTACCATTCTGCGGTTTTACAAGAACCTTACCTATTCCAAAAATTTTACAGGGTTTATCATCACCCAAACGGACTTGTCCAAAATCTCTTTGAACATAGTCATGAAAGTATTTCTTATCAGGTGTGGCATGGAATGAGGCCACTGAATCTACCACTCAGGAATCAATAATATTTTCGAAAGAAAGAATCAAAGCATCTTGTAACACCTCACCTATCACATTTGCTTCATGATTGTTTTCTTGCTGGGCATCTCCTTCTTTTCCCTTCCGAGATCTATAGTCTTTCTTTAGGTGTCCATTCTTTTCACATTTCCAGTAGACTATCCCTGATTTGGACTTGGATCTGCCTTTCCTTGATTTACCGTGATATCCTGAGCTCTTTCCTCTTTCCATTTTTCTTCCGCTAGACTTTGCACTCAAAGCATTACCCAATGTCTTACCCGAGCTTTTCCATTGCATTTCATCACTAAGGATAGCACTGACAACATCATCAAACTTTAAAGTACTAGATCCAGAAACAGAGTTACTAATGGCCATTACTAAACCATTCCAACTTTCTGGCAATGAGCACAAGAATAACAGAGCTCTAACTTCATCATCAAAGTTTACCCCTACAGAACTTAACTGACTTGTAACAATATTAAAATAATTTAAATGGTTTACAACAGATCCACCTTCTGACATCTTCATATTAAATAAACGCTTCATATGAAATACGTTATTTGAGGTGGAGGGTTTTTCATATACTTTTTCCAATGCCTTAATCAAATCGTCCATCGTTGTTTTCTTCGAAATGTTGAAGGCGACTGACACTACGAGGCACAACCATACTGTTCCGGGTGCCTTTCTATTGAGAAGGTTCCATTCTTCATCTGTCATACCCATTGGCATCTTTGTTTTTCCGCTCAATGGTTGGTATAGATCTTTCTAATACAGATAATCTTCCATCTACATCTTCCACAGCAAGAAGTCTTTACCATTAAATTTCTTGACCCTAAGCTTACCATCTTCCGCCATTGCTCCCACTCGAACCAGGAATCCTTTTCTCCTGCGAGTTTGTCAACCAAAAAAAAAGACCTTCAGCTTTGATACCAGTTGTTAGAAAATTATATATTACCGAGCAATGGAACACATAAGATATTGTAGAAATATAAACACAGAAAATACATAAAACAAGAGAGACGAAGATATACGAGGTTCACCCAGTTTGGGCTACGTCCACGGCGAAACAACCAATCCTTCCTTTTATATTATTCAGCAAACTGAAGAGATACAACCTATAGCAGATCCGCTGTAACACCCTCTTCACCCTCAATCTCCTCTCTCTTTCTCAGTCAGAATACAGATCTACATAGACACAATACAATTCCCTCATATATAGTTAGGGGTTGCCTTCTAGGGCAAAAAACCCTAAATTAAACATTATTTCTACCGTCAGATCTCCACCTAATGAACGCCCAGATTGACTAGAAATTACTATACTTTTACAAGGCAATTTTACATCTATTCTTATCTTTGGGGGTGTTGCCCCCGAAACCCCTCGCTAGGGGGGGGGGCTCCCTAAAGGTCGTAGCCGCCCCCCCGGACCCCCCCTGTAGCAAATATTTTACGGGTGGCATTGCTACCCCATTTTGAACTAGGGTCCAATGTGGCGATACCTTTGAATACATAAGATAATGAGGCTCCACACCCAACAATTTCCCACTTGGAGACTGATTATAGCAACTCCACCACTGCTTCATTTGCTGGACAATGGTTCCTCTTTGGACCTGGCTGTTTTTCATCTTCTTCATCATACTTGAAGACCAATTGAAACTGAGCATATTCTTAGTTTCTCCCTCGTTACAACTTTTGTTAGCATATTTGTAGGATTCTAGCTAGTGTGTATCTTTTCCAACTTCAACTCTCCATCTTCCAACATTGTTCGTATGAAATGGTACTTGAGCTATATGTGTTTAGTCCTAGAATGAAATGCTGAGTTCTTTTCAAGATGAATGGCACCTTGGCTATCATTGTATAATGTACCCATATCATGCACCTTACCCAATTCACCCATAAACCTTTGTAACCAAATCATTTCTTTACTAGCCTCTATAGTAGCAACATACTGTACTTCTATTGTTGAAAGTGCAACAACACTTTGGATTTTTGAAACCCAACTGTTAGCTGTTCCACCTACAGTAAATACATATCTTGTAGTGCTCCTCCTGTTATCTCTGTCACCTGCCATATCTACATCAACATATTCCTGTAGAGAAATGTTTGAACCACCAAAGCATAATTCATGATTTGTGGTACCTTTCAAATATCTGAGAATCCATTTCACTGCCATCCAATGTTCCTTTCCTGGATTGTTCATGTACTTGCTTACAACTCCCACTGCATGTGCAATATCAGGCCTTGTGCAGACTATTGCATACATTAAGCTTCCAACTATTGATGCATATGGAACTTTAGAAATATAATCCATGTCTTCTTGGGTCTTTGGGCACATTTCCTTACTAAGTTTAAAATGGGTAGAGAAAGGTGTATTGACTGGTTTTGCATTGTGCATACTAAATATTTTCAACAACTTTTTTATGTACTCATTCTGAGACAATGTTAATTTGTGATTTTTTCTGTCTATAGTTATTTTCATACCAAGGATTTGTTTTGTGGCTCCCAAATCCTTCATTGCAAATTAATTTTCCAATGTTATTTTGAGCACATTTATTACTTGCATGTTAGACCCTGCAACAAGCATGTCATCCACATACAATAACAATATAATATAGCTGCCGTCATTTTTCTCTTTCAGATAAACACAATGTTTAGAGTGACATCTAGTATAACCTTGTTTAGACATAAACTTGTCAAATTTTAGATACCATTGCCTTGGAGCCTGTTTTAATCCATACAAACTCTTCTTCAACCTACACACTAGTTTCTCCTTCCTTTTTACCTCATATCATTGTGGCTGCTGCATATATATCTCTTCCTCCAAATCCCCATGGAGAAAGGTTGTCTTTACATATAATTGCTCAAGATTCAAATCTTCAGCTACTACTAGACTTAGAATAGTTCTAATTTAAGTCATTTTAACAACAGGAGAAAATATTTCATCCAAATCAATACCTTTCTTCTGTGCAAACCCCTTCACCACAAGTCTAGCTTTGTACCTCTGTTTTCCTCCATCTTCTTCCTTTAGCTTGTAAACGCATTTATTTTGCAATGTAGTTTTACCTACAGGAAACCTGACTAAGTCCCAAGTCTGGTTATGCATTAAGGAGTCCATCTCTTCTTCCATGGCTAGCTCCCACTTCTTCTTGCTTTCAACCTGCATTACTTCTTCATAACATTCAGGTTCACCAAAATCAGTCAACAATAAATAATATAATGAAGGAGAGTATCGTTCAGGGGTTCTAATTATACTGGTAGATCTTCTAACATCACTTTCAGGAGTTTGGGGTTCCTGTTGCTGTTGTGGTGGTTGTTGATTATTATTATTTTCAGGCACTTTACTTTTTCAGTGATCTCATCAAGAACTGTGTATTCCTTGTTTTCTTTTTCTTGTTTCTTTTCCTGCAACTGATTCTTATACAAGACCTTTTCATTGAATATTACATCTTTGCTCCTAATGATTTTGTGATTTTCATAATCATATAAACGATAACGAAAATCATTAACACCATATCCAATAAAGGTACATTTCTTTGATTTTGCCCCAAGCTTTGTTCTATTTTCTTTATTAATATGGACAAAGGCCGTACAACCAAAAGGCTTTAAAAATGAGTAGTTTACCTTTTTACCTGTCCACGCTTCCTCTGGAACACCACCATCCAAGGAACTTGAAGGCCCTCTGTTTATTAGATAAACAACAATATCTACAACATCTGCCCAAAATTGTAAAGGAAATCCTGCATGCAATCTCATGCACCTTGCACACTCCATGATTGTTCTGTTCATCCTTTCTGACACACCATTTTATTGTGGTGTTTTTGGAATTGTCTTCTCTCTATGAATTCCATGCTCTAAAAAGTACCTATCAAACTCGTTGCTGCAATATTCACCTGCATTGTCTGATCTGAGACACTTAAATTTCTTTCCTGTCTCAATCTCAACCAATGCTTTTGATTTCTTGAAAGTATCAAATACATCAGATTTATTCTTAATACAATAGATCCAAGTTTTTCTAGTTGCATCATCAATAAAAGTAACATAATAATGAGAGCCACCAAGAGATGATACCTGAGCAGGTCCCCATACATCTGTATGCATAAGCTCTAATTTTTTGCTCTTATTTTCTTTCCCAACTCTGAGAAATCTAAATCTCTTCTATTTCCATAAATGAAATTCTCATAGAAGTCCAAATCAACATTCTTCAAACCTGGCAACAAATTCCTTGAGTGGCGGATCTTCATCCCCTTCTCACTCATGTGTCTGAGCCTATGATGCCATAATGTTGCATCTGCTCCTTTGGAAGTTAAGGCATTAACAGATTGGAAATACCATTGCATAAATACAATGTACCAACCTTTTCACCTTTTTCTATTACCAGGGCTCCTTCACTGCCTAACTGCCCTGTTGAAATCAGATTTTTCTTCAGATCTGGAACATGCCTTACCTCCTTTAGTAGCCATTGGTTTCCATGTTGCCGTTTTACAAGAACCTTACCTATTCAAAAAAATTTGCAGGGTTTATCATCACCCAAACAGACTTGTCCAAAATCTCCTTGAACATAGTCATGAAAGTATTTCTTATCAGGTGTGGCATGGAATGAGTGTTACCGGGAATAGTGTCTATACAGAGCTGCTAATCCCACTAAGGCTGGTAGCTATCTTAGAAACAAACAAACTAAAACTACTTTCATTTTCCTTTATGAGAGATAGATGAGAGAAGAATAAAGGAGACCAACCTCTGTCTTGCGCTTGGTTCCTTTCTTGATTCCTCTCTCTTCTGATAGTCCTTTGCCACTTTCTTTCTTGTGTACCCAGCTTCACAGAGTACCTGTAGAATCAAAGCATCATAACACTATACGAGAACATAGATCTATTATCATAAGCAATATAGGATCAGATGTATATTAACCACACAAATGCATAAAACATCAATCACACAAGTGTATGGAGGAAAAATTTAATAGCTTTATTGATAATCAAGAAAGAGCCAAGAGAATTACAACTGATTGTTCTGACCCATCATCATCCTCTCAGCAAGTAAGCCCTTCTTCACCTCATGAAAAGCTTAGATCACCCAACACTATGATATTTCACCAAGAAACCAACAACACTTCCTTACAAGATACAAAATTCCAGCCTCTGGATCTCCGGGATGAGGGATCCATATATAGATGTTTACAAGGGGGTCTAGTTAGATTTTGAGATTTGATTAGTGTCTTCTCTCTGATAGTTCTTGATTCCACTTGGAGATTGATGATCTCTTACTCATCCCTGGTCTAATTCAGATAGGCAAGTGTCACAGGAGAAGTTTTTGGAAGATTCCATGCTCCTCCACCTTGCGGATTGACCCTGCCATTTGTCCCTTCTCGCTCATCGCACCCCATAGAAGGGCTTTTTGACATGAATCTCACCTACTGTGTGTATTCAGGTGGGATGCAACACACTTTGCGTATGGAGCAGGTGAAATGGTCCAGTTTTGACCAATTCTGAGTAGTTTTTCATGGAGAACTTCTGGGAGAAGATGTAATAAGTTGAACTTGTTCTTTTAGGGGTCGGAACAACACTTTTAGGGACTTAAGAGCCCTTGGTTTATTTACATTTATGATTGGGGTTGCAGTGCCCAAAAATGTCTATAACAGTTGCCCCCTAAAGCATGAGGTCGTTAATTTGTCGATGTCGGGTGAAATGCTTTATCATGAGGATCTGAAGTTCTTTCAAGCTGGAAGGAGACCTGTAATAAGATACAATACAATACATTATCTTCATAATATTTTCATGATCTAGCTGAGGTGAGCATTCCCATGCTCAGCTTTATAAATTCATTTTTCATGTACATGAGACAGACAATCGTCTGAGTGTAGACTGATGATTCTGGTAGAGCCATCATCCCTTAGATTGGATGATTATCTGTGCAGCAATGATGTACATTTGATGTCTTTATTTTCCTGAATATATATCGCAGCCCGGATGGATGAAACTAGATCCGGGGTCTTCAATCTCGTTCGATCTTCACTCTAAGTACAAGTCAATCCATGTGAGAGATGTTCTGGAGTCGAAAATGGAAAGACATCATCTGATTACCAGCCAATGATGTAAGCTGTTAATAGGCGCGAGAGGAATCACCGATAATGATGATGACCCTCAAGGTACTACAGTACAATTCACGTGGTGTGAATAAAGGACTTGGTGTCGAACACCACGCAAAATCTTTCGGTCAAAGTCCAATTGGATGAAACCCATAGTGATGCTGCTTTGGCTAACGAAGCCCATAAGAAACGAGTCAAGGCGCAGTTCGACAAGAATGTCAAACCCTGTGTCTTCTCAGAAGGTGACCTGGTCTTACTTTACGACCAAGAATCCGATAAATTGGGAGCAGGTAAATTCAAGTCTTTATGGATGGGCCCCTATATTGTTAAACGTGTATTAGCAAAAGGAGCCTACGAGTTAATGGACTACGATGGAATTCCACTGGCGCAACCCCATAACGGGTTGTACCTTAAGCGTTACTATGCATAATCAATATGGTAACCTATATGCTTTTCTTACATTTTTTTTTTCGCTAAGGGTAATCGTTTTGGTCAAGTAGATCCAATATTTACATTTGTCACAGATGTTGAACCTATTGGAATATTTTGTTGGATATGCCGACGGAGCAAGTCGTAGTTCGCGAAACCTATCTTCTGCGGCCTGGGCCTTTTTTGATCCAAGCGGTGAGTTGGTAAGTTTCAGAGGTGTATGTATTGGTCAATCAATGAATAACATCGCTGAATATAGCACGTCGATAGAACTTCTCTCTGATGCCATCACACATGGCATACGCCGACTTGTCGTCAGGCTAGACTCACAGCTCGTCATACTACAACTCACTAGTATCTACTCCATCAGAAATCCAGCTATCTATCGCATGTTCCTAAGGGTCAAGATTTTGGAAAGGAAATTTGATTTTATTCAATATCAGCATATTTCCAGAAGCTTAAACACATTAACTGACTCATTGGCAAATTATGTGTTAGATAGACATTTGCAACATTTATAAAAAGAATCATTTGTTCTATGCAGAGCTGCTAATCCCACTAAGGTTGGTAGCTACCTTAGAAACAAGCAAACTAAAACTACTTTCATTTTCCTTTATGAGAGATAGATGAGAGAAGAATAAAGGAGACCAACCTCTGTCTTGCGCTTGGTTCCTTGTTTGATTCCTCTCTCTTCTGATAGATATTTTGCTACTCGCTTCCTTATCCACCCAGCTTCACAGGGCACCTGCAGAATCAAATCAGCATAATACTATCCAAGAACATAGATCTATTATCATAAAAAATATAGGATCATATGTACATTGACCACACAAATGCATAAAACATTAATCATACAAACATGTGGAGGAAAACTTGAATAGCTTTATTGATAATCAAGAAAGAGCCAAGAGAATTACAACCAATTGTTCTGACCTAGCATCATCCTCTCAGCAAGTAAGCCCTTCTTCACCTCATGAAAAGCTTAGATCACCCAACACTATGATATTGCACCAAGAAACCAACAACACTTCCTTACAAGATACAAAATTCCAGCCTCCAACCTTCAGATCTCTGGGATGAGAGATCTGTATATAGATATTTGCAGAGGTGTGAGTCAGCTCTGGGTTTTTTATTGGTGTCTTCTCTCTGATAGTTCTTGATTCCACTTGGAGATTGATGATCTCTTACTCATCCCTGGGTGAACTTAGAGAGACAAGTGTCCTGGGGAAGTTTATGGAAAATTCCATGATCATCCACCTCGCAAACTGTCTCCGCCACTTGTCTTTTCTCGTTCATCGCACCCCATAGAAGGGATTTTCAACATGCATCACACTTCCCGTGTGTATTAGGTGGGATGCATCGCACCCTGGCCATGGAGCAAGTGAAATGATCCAGTTTTGACCAGTTCTGAGTAGTTTTTCATGGAGAACTTCTGGGAGATGATGTAATCAGCTGACCTTGTTCTTTTAGGGTGTGAAACAACACCTTTAGGGACTTAGGATCCTTTAGTTTATGGAAATTTATGATTGGGGTTGTAGTGCCCAAAAATGTCTATAATAGTTGCCCCCTAAAGCATGAGGTCGTTAATCTTTTGATGTCGGGTGAAATGCTTTATCATGAGGATTCGAAGTTTTTTCAAGCTGGAAGGCGACCTGTAATAAGATACAATACAATACATTATCTTCATAATATTTTCATGATCTAGCTGAGGTGGGCATTCCCATGCTCAGCTTTATAAATTCATTTTCATGTACATAGGACAGACAATCGTCTGAGTGTAGACTAATGATTCTGGTAGAGCCACCATCCCTTAGATTGGATGATTATATGTGCAGCAATGATGTACAATTGATGTCTTTATTTTACTGAATATATATCGCAACCCGGATGGATGAAACTAGATCTGGGGTCTTCAATCTCATTCGATCTTCACTCTAAGTACAAGTCGATCCATGTGAGAGATGTTCTGGGGTCGAACATGTAAAGACATCGCCTGATTACCAACCAATGATGTAAGTTGTTAATAGGCGTGAGAGGAATCACCGATAATGATAATGATCCTCAAGGTACTGCAGTACAATTCACGTGGTGTGAATAAGGTACTTGGCGTCAAACACCATGAAAAATCTTTCGGTCGAAGGCCATTGATGTAAACCTATCACTGGAAGTGAGAAACTTGCCATTGAGGCATGCAAGCTTCAAAGTATTGAAAGGGTTGTTCCTAGATCGACTTTTTGGATACTGAGCTGATGTCGACAAGAAGCGATTTGTCATAGGAGGGCCTTAGTGAATCCCACATCAATGACACAGAACAGAGAAAATGATTTTAATGGAGGTGAAAATGATTTGGTGATATACGGTTCAGGGTGGCGGTCATGAAAGAATGGAGCGAAAATGTATTATAGTGGGTGAGACACAGGTGAATTCTCTGAGCGACTTCTCTTGAACATATCGGAGACACTAACATGATGGATTGGTAGCATTAACCCCAAATGTGGATGGTGTGATGGAACCATGGTGATGTGACCAGTGAATGGAACAACCCAACCCGACTCGGATGTGGAGTGAAAGTGTCATGTTCAAGAGCGACTTACTACCAACAAAGTTTCTTCAAGTTTTCTTCCCAAAATTTCCCCGGTCATTCCTGACCAGTACCTCTTTATTTTTTTCAAGCTTGAGGAGGATAACATATGCTTGTTCTATAATTTTCCCTTCGGGAAAACCCATCGCTATGTTTTAACGAGCCTAGCAATAGTGAAACTCGTTCTTGTCTGTTATGGACAAGTTTGTCGCTATTAGGTTTTAACGAGTTTAACGACAAAGATAACTCAGTCCTTTTCAATTTTAGAGAGTCTGAAAATGGACGTAAAGGAAACTCCAAAAACCCTTTTTCGTCATCTAATCCCTTAAGTCTGAAAAAAATATAAAATAATACAAAAGGGATGAATTTTTGGTAATTTTAACAAGTCGAACAAAACAAGCACTCGATCTTTTTGTGTAATAATCCCTCAGGTCCAAAAAGATTAAAATCTAAAGGAGGGATAGCACTTCCGGTCACTTTAATGAGCTGGAGAGGCCAATGGCTCGACAATCTTTTCATATTTTATGAGTCAGTTGGAAAGAGCTTAAAGGAGACTCGTTTTTTGAGGAACGAGTGATAGATTCGGGTAGCGGCTGATTCCAGTAAGGTTTGGAATTTTCCAATCATGGCAGTGTCACAAGGATGGCTACCAAGATCACTCTTCACAGCTGTTCCTCAAAAGGGCTAAACAATCAAGTGGAGGTGAATGATCGGCCAATACAGAGTGGAGGTGATGATGAGAACATGACCAAGGCTTCAAAGGTTGAAGTAATACATTCACGATGGTTACTTACCGGAAATTGGTTCATTTTTTAATGAGCTTAAACGTTGGGGGAAACACTTGCTCATTGCTTATGTTCATTTTTTAACGAGCTTGAATTCCGCGTTAAAACTGCTCGAGGCGGGTTTATTTTTTAACGAGCTTTAACCCTGCGGTATCACTGCTCGTGGCAGGTTTATTTTTTAATGAGCTTTAACCCTACGGTAACATTGCTCATGATAAGTTTGCATGCCCCCAGCATAATAACGCAAATCGAGGTGCATGCCCCCCAAGCTTCATTGCATTCATCTCGGTGGTTGGAATGAAGGTTTACCTTCGAGATCTTCGAAAGACTCGACTTTGATTTTACAATATCATAATCAAAGACTCGATTTGGAATGGGAGTCATTTCATTTATTAATGAGGTTGACACAGTAAAATAACTATCCTCATGACTCCTTGTTTCATTTTTTAACGAGGTCGACACGAGATAAGAACCATCCTCAAAATCCATGGTATTTACAGTATTTGATAGAAACTCAAAAACTGAAGGATGATTAAGGTTGCTGGAATAATCTTCGTGGTAATCCGGAAGATGGGAGTGATGGTGGTAATCTTCCCATGGTGCCTCTCCTATCATCATTGATTGAATGATTCCTTCATCTGTAGAATGTACATGCGACCAAGGATCTGAAGAGGTGCCATATTCCTTAGACCTATTTATTCAAACACTTGATGAGCGTTGATTTGGGTTTGCCCCCCAGGCCAATAAAATTGATTGCTACAATATTTCTAAAATGGCGATGGTCCATGCTAACAAAATGTTTAGGAATCTTCTGAATCCATTAGATATAGAAGATTTCATATTGTAGGTTTCCACTGTGGCCACTTTCGCCAGATTACTTTGAGGCGGTAGGGCAAAAGTACCCATTAAGGTAGGGTCTTTTAGGAGGCCTACTCTAATATTTTGAAGCGTATGGCGGCTTCCATGGATCATTGGAATGCTTCCCATAACTTGTGAACTTTTGGGGAGAAATGTTTGTTGGTCAACGATTGTAATTCTTCCTTGGAAGGGAAATGCAATCTTCCTGAAGTAGGTCGACACAACTGCGGCCATGGCATATATCCAGGGCCTTCCCAGTAGGATGTTGTAATCGAGGTTTCCATCGATTACTTCAACATCAATTTCTACTATTTTTCCCCCCAGTTCAACTTGCAAGTTACTTAAAATCCCATATGGAGTGTATGGTAGTCCATCAAATGCTTTTAATGTCGTTGACGATCTCGACAAGGGTGGTGAGGCTAAATTTTTCCAGCAACTCATCGACATAATACATGTAGATGCCCCCTCATCAATAATTGTTCGATGAACAATTTTGTTTAGGGATTTCACTTGAATAAGGAAAGCTAGTTGAGCTGGTAATTGAGGGTCATATCCTTTATGATAAAAGGCCAAAAGATTGGAATCCATTGGGTCAATCCCACCTATTTCTGATAATAAAGCTTGCTTTTGGGAGGGGTAATTTTGCGGTACCTCAAGTGTCGACATAGCGGACGGCGATTAGGCCAAGTCCCCTACTATATTATAATGTTGTGCTGCTCTGGCACGAGGATTAAATGTCGATTTGTGTACTACTCCCTTTGGCAGCTTTATCATTAGCTCAGGAATGATGGGTGGCACAACTTCGGTTGAAGTTGTTGTCGAACTACTAGGTTGATCTTTAGCCTTATTGTTTGACAACTATGGATTCCCGTAATCTTTATTCCTTGTCAATATCAAAGCATCATTTTGGTGCTTCGAAACGGACAGCATAAGTACTTGGGATCGGGAAGCATTGTCACTAGCAACCATATTTGTTCCTGGATTTGGAAACGGATTAGTTAATACTGTAGAGTCTCTACTTTACACCTTATCCTCCATCATTACCTACTGTTTTCATCACTTTCCTCTCTCTTTTGCCTCATTTTCCACCAAGATCATTACATTAGTTGTCATTAAACATGATCAAGTGAGCTTTGCTAATGGGTAATTTTTTTGTTTAGTTTTTGACATATTTGCAGGCATTTCGCAGCCTTCTGCTGATTCCGCAGCCATCTGCTGATTCCGCAGCCATCTGATGATCCCACAACCATTTTGTTGATTTCAAGGTTCCACGTGCTATTTTGCAGAACGAGCCACATGGGCATGTTGGAATATACATGCTCGAGGTTCCTGTGCCATCAGTTCAGCTGGCCATGTCATTTGTACCTCCGGTCAAAGGGGGTCAAGTTACAGTCAAATAAAGGCAGCTTAACGTGGATACGTAAGCTGTTTGATCACGTCGGTGGAAAAGGTGACTTGTCCATGTTTTGGAAGCTGTGGGGGACATGATCTAATGTTAGATTCATTGCCCATATCGACCAGGACCTCCAGCTTGACCACGAAGCCTATGACGTGTTACCTGCACCTTTAATACGCATGACAATCAGTTTATTTTCTGTTTTATGTTTACGTATTAGGCCATCTTGCAGATGCCTATATATACTTGCGTCTGCGTACGCTTATGTTAACTTTGAGATGCTGTAGCTTATGCACTTGTGAGAATTTTGGCACGTGTATAAACTTTGTTTTTATAAGAGCTGTTCCAGCACTTTTTGATTATGTATTTCTACATATAAAGTAATGGAAACAGTGCTGTTTTGAAGACTTAAGAGCATCTGAGTTTTTGTGGATGATATGAATGGAGGGCCCCTGTTCGTATTAGCCTTGTAAAGTATTTTTATGTTTATACTTCTGCAATTTCTTTATTTTACAAAAAGAATTTCCTTTCTTAAGTTATGTACAACTTGATTTCTTTTCATTGCTACAGCCTTTATTTTCACTGATCAGATTTACTTCTTTGCAGGTTTTTACCCGGGATTAAGTGTGTTGTGTTTGCTTTAATATTTGATGGTAGTTGCAGTTGTCTTGTTCATAATGCTACCCTTTTTACTCTGTTTTCTAGATTAGTTTTAGCTTAGTTTTACAAGCTGGATGCTAACTAATTTATGCTCTCTTTATCATGAATGGCTTATCTTTCAAGAGAACAGAACACTAATTAATTGCAGCTTGTCTTTGAGTAGTCTTGGCTTGTAATACTAATACTTTTTCCACTTGTTACACATAATCACATATGTAGGAAGCAGTAAGATGGAAAAGGCTTAGTAGTGTTACAATTTGTCAATTAGAGTTTTTATCAATTCTTGGATTTGTCTTCAACTACCTCCTAATCGTGTTTTATGCAGTACTATGTGGTAGAAGAAGGGAGTTAGGAGGAGATAACCATTATCATCAATCCTTGAAGTGATTTTCTTGTTTCTTTTTATTTGCAGCAATATGGATAGAGACTAATGCCATTAGAACGTGGTCATTTACTTTCAAGTCATTTCAATTTATTCATTTCTTTCAAGTTCTTTTCCTTTACAAATTCAACAAGTAATTAGAAATCACCAATCACACACTTTCACTCATCTAGAACTCACTTTTCACACACTTGCACTCATCTGTCTATAATCATCACTCCATCTTAGGAAGATAAGTTAACCATAAACAACCCCCAAATGACAAAAGCTCTAAGAAAGTTGCTTAAGTACATATAGTACACCCTCACTTCATCAGCTTACGAGCCCCGGGTTGACAATTAATGACATCAATTTAGGAACACTAAATTGACTAAACATTTTGGCGCCATTGCCGGGGAAGTGAAATTAAGTAGCCATACTTAGAGAAAAAAATATATAAAAATTTCAAGGAAAGAAGTTAATAACCTATCCAAGTATGCTCTCCTCTTGCACTTCAAAGTGATCTGGAGGATCAGAAAGGAGAAAGTTATTGATTTAGTAGTTTCTTAAGTATGCTCTCTTCTTGCACCTAGAGTGAACTAGAAGATCAGAAAAAGAACTATTAACTTGACTTGAAGGAAAAATAAAAATGACATGCATAGAGCTAGAGATTCTAGAGGACGATTTTTAGCTAGAGTTCGAAGTTCAATTTTTACAAGTCCATCTGCTTCAAGGGATAGACAAGAGACACCTCCCTTATCCCCAACCGAAACTCCTAGTCCTAGAATTCCTGGAATTCAAGAGCCAAGAGTTGACTCTCCTACACCTGCTATTGAGTTTGAACCAGGAAGAGACTCTTCTCTTTCTCCTACAAGAAGACCAATTGTAATTGAGGAATTGGAATCATCTGAAGAAGAAGGAGAAATCTCTTCTCATTCACCTTTTGTAGAGGAACCAGAAGATTTTGAAATCCCTAGGAGAATCATCATGGCAGAGGAAGAAGGAGGAGGTAGAGGTAGAGGTAGAGGTAGAGGAGGAGGAAATAACAATAACAATAATGGAGGTAGAGGTCCCATTGGAGGAGGAAATAGAAATGGTGATAATTCATTTGGGTTTCCCATTGTTGATGAGGATTCCCGAGCCACTATGAAAAACATATCACCATCTGTCCTCCCTAACTTCCATGGGTTAAGGACTGAGGACCCTGAAACATTCTTATTTGAGTTTGAAGTGGTGTGTCGAACTTATGACTACCTGGAGGACTCTCAGAAACTCAAGTTGTTCCCTTCAACACTGAAGGATCAAGCCTTGAAATGGTTCATGGGGTTACTCACTCAATCCATTAGGACTTGGGATGAGATGAAACAGACATTTTTGGATAGGTATTTAGACTACTGCATGCCTACTAATCACAAGGACGAGGTTTTTAAAATGGTACAAAAAGAAGATGAGAGTCTAGAAGATTTACTTGAAAGATTTCAATATAACTTGAAAAGAGCAAAAATGAACACCTTGGATGAAGAGACCTTAAAAGCCCTCTTATTAAAAGCCATCAGGGATGAATGGATAGACATCTTAAACATGATGGGGAAAGGGGATATTTCTCAACTTTCTCTCAATGACATAGCAGAACTTTGTATCCATCTCTCAAGGGGCAAATCAAAAACTCAAAAAGGGCCTAGAGATCCTTCTCTCCTTAGGGCGAATAAATCTGCAACAGGATCAGTGAGTAGGGCTGAAATCGGCAGTATGCTTGATGAATTTAAAACTGACATCTTAGGGAGTCTTAGTGAACAACTTGATACCCTTAAGATTCACAATAAACAAAAAGTAGAAGCTGAGGCTTTGGCTATCTTTTGCCCGAAATGTAGAAAGAAACATGCTTTAAGGGAATGTCCCTTAGATGCACACGTTGTAGAAACATGTGTAATTTGCTCAGAAACTCATGAGACCAAGGACTGTCCTTCAATCCCTGGCCTCAAAGCAGTCTTTCAAGAGGATCTAGATACACTTGAATCTCTCTGCTTTATTGCAAGGAGACCTTGGCAAGGACAACAGAATCAAGGGTTTAACAACTCTATGAATTCTCAATCCCAACCAAGTTTGAATCCTTGGCAACAACCTTGGCCTCAACCTCAAAATGCTTTCCAAGCATGGATGCAAAGCATGCAAAAACCTTATGGGAGATTTGGACAATTCTATCAATATCCTCCATCATTTCAGAATCAGCAAGCTCCCCAACTTCCAAACCAAGGTCAACAACTATCATTGCCATACCCTCAACAACAACAAACTCCTCCACAAAATCAAAATTCACAATTAGCGCTTCAATCCCAGCAGAAATCTAATCAACTTCCCTCTCAGCCATTACCAAATCCAAATAATAGGAACCCTCAAAATGCTTACATGATGGAAGGTCAACCATTCCCTACCTATATGGCTGTTCCTCTTAATGAAGTACAACTTAGATCAGGTAGAATCCTAGATCAACCTTCCACAAGTGTTCAACAACCAAGCATTTCTGAGGAGGAATCTCTCAAAGTCAATAAAGGTTCTGAAGTATCACTTCAAAACCAAAATACCCAAAAAGAAAAAGAAAAAGAATCAATCTCTACAACTCCCCTAGTTGAGCAACCTACACCTGCAGCTACACCTCCCTTTCCTGAAAGATTGCAAATTGATAAAGGGGTGGAAAAGCAGATATGGGTGCCTGACTATAACTTCCTAGATGAATTGAAGAATGTATGTATCAAGATCCCCTTGTTACAAGCCATTAAGGAAATTCCCATTCTAGCGAAGACAATAAAGGAGTTGAGTTTGAAGAAAACAGTAAAAAGAACCAGAGATACTAAAAGGATACATCTAGTTGGAAAAATTGCAGACATAATGATGGGTAAGATTACCATGCAAAAGTATGTAGATCCAGGTAGCCCTATTGTCAAAACTCATATTAATGGGGTTGAAATCCCAAATACTCTGATTGACTTATGGGCCGCGATCAACATCATGAGTAGACAGACCATGGATCAGTTAAAGCTTCCTAACCTTCTCTTTACACCTACTTTGCTGCAGCTTGCAGATAGATCAATCATTAAACCTGATGGTGTATTAGAAGATATTCCAGTCTCTCTAGATTCTTGGGAATATCCAGTTGATTTTATGATTCTAACTCCCAAGAACAATCTAGGAGGACATCCTCTTATTTTAGGAAGACCTTGGCTGGCCACAGCTGATGCTTTCATAAGCTGTAGGTCTAGAGACATGTATATATCAGATGGTAATTCCACCAAGAAGTTCAACTTGTATCCCCCAGCAAAAGCTATAACAGAAATAGGAGAAGATGAATGGGTAGAGGATGAAGATACTATACAACCAGTTTTAACCATCTCTGAGATCAATGAGGATAGTCAAATTCTAAATACATTAGAAAATTTTGAAGTATCTTTAGAATATGACTCTGAACATTTTCAGATAGATGCAGACATTGAATATCTCTCCTCTAGACAAATGTCTCTCTTCTCAATGGAAGAGTTTGGTAGTTCTACAGTTGAAATCCTCCCAGGAAAAACATTGAACATTAACAAAAACTTGGGAAGACCACAACAAGAAGAATTAACTAAACTGTTGCAAAAACATTCCACTGCCTTTGCATGGGAATACACTGACATGAAAGGAATCGATCCTAAGACTTGTATTCATCACATCTACATTGAAGAGAATAGCAGGCCTATTAGGCAACCACAAAGAAGGATGAATCCAAACCTTAGGGAAATTGTGAAAGAAGAACTGCAGAAATTGCTCAAGGTAAACTTCATTTACCCCATTTCAGATAGCCAATGGGTTTCTCCCTTGGTTATAGTGCCCAAAAAGAATGGTAAATGGAGAGTTTGCATTGATTATCGAGAATTGAACAAGGCAACATTAAAGGATCATTTTCCTTTACCTTTTATTGATCAGGTACTAGACACTTTAGCAGGTAAAAAGTATTTCTCATTCTTGGATGGTTTTAGTGGGTACAATCAAATTCAGGTAGCACCTGAAGATCAAGACAAAACCACATTTACTTTTCCTTGGGGAACTTTTGCCTACCGAGTACTCCCTTTTGGATTGTGCAATGCACCTACTACATTTCAAAGGGCTGTATTAGGAATCTTTTCAAATATGATTCATGATTGTGTAGAGGTATACATGGACGATTTCACAGTTTATGGTAATACATTTGAAGAAGCTTTGGAAAATTTGGAAAAAGTACTGGTAAGATGTAAGGAAACAAATCTTTCTTTAAGTCATGAAAAGTGTTTTATGATGTTTACTGAAGGGATTTTTTTAGGACATCATATTTCAGGAGATGGGATCAAGGTTGATAAATCCAAAGTTGAAGTCATCTCTAAGTTACCTGTTCCAAATTGCCAAAAGGATGTCAAAAGTTTTCTTGGGTTTACTGGGTATTACAGAAGATTTATTGAAAACTTCACTAGGATAGCATCCCCTCTTTTCAAATTGCTTACCAAGGACTGTGAGTTTAAATGGGATCCTGAGTGTCAATCTGCCTTTGAAGCTTTAAAGTCTAGAATATCTGAAGCACCCATCCTAAGGGGACCAAATAGGAAAATCCCTTTTCACATCTCTACTGATGCTTCAGATACAGCTCTAGGAGCTGTTTTGGGACAAAAGGATTTGATCCCTTATGCCATTTATTACACAAGTAAGAATTTGACTCCTACTGAGTTAAATTATACTGTCACAGAAAAAGAGTTCTTAGCTGTGGTACATGCAATCAACAAGTTTAGATGCTACATAACCGGCTATGAAACCTTTGTCCACACTGATCACTCTGCCATAAGATACTTAATGAACAAACCTGTCAGTAATGGTAGAGTTACAAGATGGCTTTTACTCTTGCAAGAATTCAACATCACTGTGTTAGATAGACCTGGAAAGCAAAACACAGTAGCTGATTTCTTGTCTAGAATCCAAAACACTAATGAGGATTCTCTAGTAGAAGATAAGTTTCCAGATGAATACTTGTTTGCAGTGACTACCAAGACTCCTTGGTATGCAGATATGGCTAATTATCTTGTTACAGGGAAACTTCCTCTACACTTATTTCCTAATGAGAAAAGGAAAATCATTCGGGAGAGTTCACATTATTCTTGGATTTCTAATGAATTGTTCAAAACAGGGCCAGATTGTATAATCAGAAGGTGTGTTCGGGAAGATGAAATGCCTGACATCCTTAAGGCATGTCATGATGAACCATGCGGCGGGCACTTTGCGGACAAGAGGACAGCCTATAAAATCCTTTCTCTAGGATATTATTGGCCTTCTCTCTTTAAAGATGCAAAGCAGTATGTTAAAAGGTGTGACAGCTGCCAAAGAGTTGGGAAACCAACTCCTTCAAATGAAATGCCTCTACAGCCTCAGGTATGCATCGAACCCTTTGAGAAATGGGCTCTAGATTTCGTTGGAACAATTAATCCACCATCAAAGCAAAAGAAATATATACTGGTTTGTACTGATTATGTTACTAAGTGGGTAGAAGCAAAAGCATTGCCTTCTGCCATTGAAAATTCAGTTGTTCAATTTATTTTTGAGGATAGCTTCACTCATTTTGGTGTCCCAAGGGAAATTGTGACAGATCAAGGCAGCCAATTTACATCTAATTTGATGGAGAAGTGTCACACGGAATCAGTCAAGGGTGCGGACACAACTAACCTTCCTAGAAGTCTAAGACATTCTAATGACAAACAAAACAAACTGGAGCTATCCTTCTCTAAACATACATTATGATATGAGAAATCAAGTGTTTCATTCTTACCTTTGTCCAAACGCTGTTGTAGAAGTCCAAGCTTTGTTGATTCAGATGAGCTCCTCCTTTTCTCCAAAACCTGCAATCACCAACAGTCAAACAATTAAATAGCACCTGATTATAACATAAAACAAAGCATATTCAACATATAGACCAAGGAGTACATGAAATAACCCATAAACAACAAGTTATTGAGAAGAATGGACCAATTTGCATTAAAGGTAATCAAAAGGAACCATTACAACCTGAGCCTTGGTGTTGTGCAAGCTCCTTCCAGGGTCCACAAGAGTCTTCCTCTACTTTGACAAAGCTCACCCACTTCCAAATAGAACAAGTAAAGATGGCAATCTCTCCTCACAAGCTTCTAAATGGGAGTCCTAATTCCTGCAGCATTTACCCTTAGAAATGTATAGCTTTCAACCTCTCTCCTTCTGGCCCAAAGCCTATATTTATAGTGCTCAAGAGGAAGTTAATCAGGTCCACCATCAATGGGATAGTCCCCTCTTTGGAAGGGATCACTCCCTTATTGATGGGATAAGTTCCTCTTTGGTAGGAGTGCATGAACCATCTGGAGGCGCTCAATACACGTCAAACAACCTTCTAGAATGCTCTAGAAATGACCACAAGTAAGTTTTTGAAGATAAAACTTGCGCATTTTATCCTTTTCAGAGGGACGCACCTGCCCCTTTAGATACAGAGCGTCCTTGGACGCAGACCTTATGAACAATAGGTGCGTACCCACAGGCAAGGTTTGAGAGAACCTGCGTACCCAGAGATAAACATATTTATAAAGACTTTCTCTCTTTCTTGGAGTTTGACATGAATAGCAGAGGCATAAGACTTGCTTAAGAGGGTAGTATGACTGTTGATAGAGCCATACCAACTGTAAATAGCCATGGTGACATTTTTTAGTGTAACAAGAAGCTGATGGAGGAATATAAGATCAAGCACAGAACATCTACTCCCTACCATCCGCAATCCAATGGTCAAGTGGAATCTACCAATAAAGTTCTTGAAGGAATTATCACCAAGACTGTTCATCTTCATAGAAGCGATTGGGCGGAAAGGCTCCCTGAAGCCTTATGGGCCTATAGGACTACATGGAAGAACACCACAGGACATTCTCCCTATGAACTTGTTTATGGGAAGGACGTCCTGCTTCCTATTGAGTTCCAAATCAAGACCTTCAAGATGGCAGTTCAGTTGGGAATAAGCCTCTCAGAAGCTCAAAGACACAGAATGGACCAGCTAAATGAGCTAGATGAAATAAGACAAGATGCAATTCTAAGGACCGATCTAGTTCAGCACCAAAGATCTAAATGGCATGATCGTCATATCAAAGAAAGAAAGTTTCAGAAAGGAGATTGGGCTCTATTGTTTGATTCAAAATTCAAAGACTTCAAAGGAAAGTTTCAAACTCATTGGCTTGGGCCATATGAGATTGATGAAGTCTTCAGCAATGGAGCAGTTTGAGTAAAAACTATCGATGAATTTCATACTCCTCTCATTGTGAATGGCCACCGCTTGAAAATCTACCAGAAGCCATTCTCAAAAGAAGAGTTTGTCAAATTGTTCAAGGAAGATTCTGCAATCAGGCTGGTGGAGAAGGGTTCTTCTCCTCCACCAGCCTAAAGCTTTGGTTTTTGAAAAAAAAAAAGAAAAAAAAAGAAAAAAAAAGAAAAAAAGGAAAAAGAATAAATGTATGAGCCTGAAAACCAATCTCTGATTGGCAGTCTCATACAGAAAACCTGAGGTGAAAATCAGGGTCACCTGACACCTCATGTTTTCTAAAGAAAAAAATTCTCTTTCTTCCCCTATTTCATCTCATTTCGTCAATCACCACCATTTCATTCATTTTCACTCCACCTCATTTGTTTTCATTCATCCATCCACCCACTACACTCCATCTCATCAATAAAGTCATTTTTTTTACAACTAAAGTTGCTTTTGTGCAGTCGGAGGCTACTACTGCAGATTCCACAGCCATCTGAGGATTCTGCAGCCATCTAATGATTCTGCAGCTCTCTGTACCTGCATAAAAAAAAACAACACAGTCTGTTTGAAATTTCTTTATAGCTCAGTAGTCATCAATAACAAATGGAAAATAGTCATGCAAAAATCAGTGAAGGGTTAGTGGCAAGTCATCAAAGGCAAATCTAAGCGGGAATCTGAGGTATGGTTCAAATCCTAAGCTTACAGTTATTTCGTTATGCAAAGTTCTCTAGGTTATGTTTCTTGCCACTAAGTGTAATGATTACCAGTCATGTAACCATATACTCACGTATCATCCACAACTATCAGTCCTTAATTACCACGATTTTGAATTTCACTTGTGGCTGCTTCTTCCATTAAGATCTCGTACCTAGGTGACGTAACCTAACGTACTACGTCTCTAGATGACATAACTCACGCAGCCAAGTGTAACTCAGAAACCGAGATCTAAGGACATAGCCGTTGTCATTTCGTTATTCCATAACCCTTCTACCCTCTTACGCTCATTTCACTCCCATTTCCACTCACATGTTTCATTCCATCTACGCTGCTATCATTCACCACACTCTGTTATGCTGTGCTTACTACGTTGCTGCCACTCACCATACTCTATTTTTTTCCTCTCCGCTAATTCTAACCACCAGTGGAGGTCTATTACGGCCGTATTCAAAGTTGAACCCATAATCCACTGTGTTGAGGCCGTAAATTCACTGTGTAAGGCCATTTTAAAGCCGAGTTCCAAAACAGAGCCGTGAATTCACTGTGTAATACCCTTGTTGAAGCTGTGTTCCAGAACAGAGCCGTGAATTTATTGTGTAAAACCCTTGTTGAAGCCGTGTTCTGAAACCAAAGCCGTGAATTGACTGTGTGAAGCCGTTTTGAAGCCGTGTTTCAAATAGAACAGAGCCGTAAAGAGCCAATGGGGAAGCTTTTGAGGGTAGAACCGGAAGGTTCAAAGTTTTTGGAGGGTTATCCTCAGGTCAAGGAGGAATTACAAAAGGCAAATTGGTTACAATGCGTACAGAAGTTCAAAGGCTACCATAGGGAGGTGACAAAGGCCTTTGCAAGGTCCTTCAGAGAAAAAGATGGTCACGTGGAGATAGGGGACTTACAATTCACAGTCAATGAAAGCAGCATAGCACAAGCTACCTCACTTCCACAGACCGGAGAAAGGTGGTTTAAGAACCGGGCAGTTCAAGATCAGCAGTGGAAACGAATCCTAAAAAACCCAGGTATGGACACCAGTATCTTCACCAAAGGGATTCCTGTTTCTTATGTTAAGGAGGAGTGGACCACTTTACTCTTGTTAGTGCAGAAATTTTTCACTTGTGAAGGAAGATTTGGGGTCTTATATGTTTATCATGCAAAGGTTATGATGCATTTTCTAGGAGATGATATTAACCTCCCTTACTTTCTATTTTCAAGTCTTAAGAAGATGTGTGCAATGGTCCAAAAGAACCCTAGAAATGTTGAAGCACATTTATGTCATCACGGTCTTGTGAAATCGCTGGTTGAGGAACAATTAAAATAAAAAAGAGACACATGGGAGAGGTTTCTCATAAGAAATCATTTTCAAGAATTAGGAGAAACTTCTGGAGGATCCCCTCAAGTGCCAAAAAGAAGTAGAAGAAAAAGAGGAGAGGGGGTTAACCAAGAAACCACTGCCCAAACAGAAACTATTGTTCCTGATACTACTATGCCTGAAACAACTGCCCAAGAGGAAACTGTTCAAGACCAGTTTGATGAGGAAACTGATATACAGCCTCCTGAACAGGATATTGATCCTGGATTTACTGAAGATGATAACCAAGCAGCCCAAGGAATTATCTCTGAAACTCTTTCAGAACTTGCTCAAGAAATTGCTCAGAAAAGAAAAGAAGGGAAGAAGAAACGAAAGCAAGATAAAGGTAAATCTGTAGTCCAAGAAACTCACCTCACTCCTGAGGATACTAGTGAGGAAGACACTCAACCCTTAGCTCAAAGAATGGCCAAACTTCACAAAACTGCCCTTTCCAAAAAGGAGGAAAAACAGAAGCAAAAAGTACCAAAAGAAAAACAGCAGAAAGCACCAAAAGAAAAACAGAGTACCTCTGTAAGAAGGAGCAGCAGATTACAAAATAGAAAAGTAGGGGCCACAAAGGGTAAACAGTCATTCTTCATTGACTTAAGCTCACCCCAAAAAGGTGCTGCAAGTCCTGACTTGGAGAAAAGTCCTTCACACGATGAGCATATTGAGACTAGTCCTCCACGTGAGGAAAGTCCGTTTGAACATGAACTTGAGCATGAACATGGATCTGAATTTGATTATGAACCAAGTCCCAAAAAGTCACCTGAAGTGGACCCGAAGCAGCAAAAAGTGTATAATTATCTGGAAACATTGGAGCAAGCAGCCGCTGGCCCAAGTAATGTTCAGCCTTTAGAACAACAAGTCCACTCCTTAAAACAGGAAATTTTTGAGATTGAGGTTCTAAATCGACATATCATGCAAGAAAATGAGAAGTTGAAAGAGCAAGCCAAATTGGATAAGATGATTCATGATAACACCATGTTACATTTGGGCCTGTGGCAAAGAAGTAACAAGAAGTTAAGGAAGAAATGCCAAAAGCTAAACAGGGCCCTGATCAACCTAAAGTTCAGATGCTTAGTAAAGAAGCCAAGGGTAAATGTGTGTACACAGAGAAAGAAGAGGAGATTGGATGTCTTTGCAGAGGCATCATAGTAGGTTGATTGATCAGTGTTTTTGCATGAGGACATGCAATGCCCTCGTAGTGGGGGTATGTAGAGTCTCTACTTTACACCTTATCCTCCATCATTACCTACTGTTTTCATCACTTTCCTCTCTCTTTTGACTCATTTTCCACCCAGATCATTACATTAGTTGTCATTAAACATGATCAAGTGAGCTTTGCTAATGGGTAATTGTTTTGTTTAGTTTTTGACATATTTGCAGGCATTCCGCAGCCTTCTGCTGATTCCGCAGCCATCTGCTGATTCCGCAGCCATCTGATGATCCCGCAGCCATTTTGTTGATTTCAAGGTTCCACGTGCTATTTTGAAAAACGAGCCACGTGGGCATGTTGGAATATACATGCTCGAGGTTCCTGTGCCATCAGTTTAGTCGGCCACGTCATTTGTACCTCCGGTCAAAGGGGGTCAAGTTACGGTCAAATAAAGGCAGCTTAACGTGGATACGTAAGCTGTTTGATCACGTCGGTGGAAAAGGTGACTTGTCCGTGTTTTGGAAGCTGTGGGGGACATGATCTAATGTTAGATTCATTGCCCATATCGACCAGGACCTCCAGCTTGACCACGAAGCCTATGACGTGTTACCTGCACCTTTAATACGCATGACAGTCAGTTTATTTTCTGTTTTATGTTTACGTATTAGGCCATCTTGCAGATGCCTATATATACTTGCGTCTGCGTACGCTTATGTTAACTTTTAGATGCTGTAGCTTATGCACTTGTGAGAATTTTAGCACGTGTTTAAACTCTGTTTTTATAAGAGCTGTTCCAGCACTTTTTGATTATGTATTTCTGCATATAAGTAATGGAAACAGTGCTGTTTTGAAGACTTAAGAGCATCTGAGTTTTTGTGGATGATATGAATGGAGGGCCCCTGTTCGTATTAGCCTTGTAAAGTATTTTTATGTTTATACTTCTGCAATTTCTTTATTTTACAAACATAATTTCCTTTCTTGAGTTATGTACAACTTGATTTCTTTTCATTGCTGCAGCCTTTATTTTCACTGATCAGATTTACTTCTTTGCAGGTTTTCACCCGGGATTAAGTGTGTTGTGTTTGCTTTAATATCTGATGGTAGTTGCAGTTGTCTTGTTCATAATGCTGCCCTTTTTACTATGTTTTCTAGATTAGTTTTAGCTTAGTTTTACAAGCTGGATGCTAACTAATTTATGCTCTCTTTATCATGAATGGCTTATCTTTCAAGAGAACAGAACACTAATTAATTGCAGCTTGTCTTTGAGTAGTCTTGGCTTGTAATACTAATACTTTTTCCACTTGTTACACATAATCACATATGTAGGAAGCAGTATGATGGAAAAGGCTTAGTAGTGTTACAATTTGTCAATTAGAGTTTTTATCAATTCTTGGATTTGTCTTCAGCTACCTCCTAATCGTGTTTTACGCAGTACTATGTGGTAGAAGCAGGGAGTTAGGAGGAGATAACCATTATCATCAATCCTTGAAGTGATTTTCTTGTTTCTTTTTATTTGCAGCAATATGGATAGAGACTAATGCCATTAGAACGTGGTCATTTACTTTCAAGTCATTTCAATTTATTCATTTCTTTCAAGTTCTTTTCCTTTACAAATTCAGCAAGTAATTAGAAATCACCAATCACACACTTTCACTCATCTAGAACTCACTTTTCACACACTTGCACTCATCTGTCTATAATCATCACTCCATCTTAGGAAGATAAGTTAACCATAAACAACCCCCCAAACGACAAAAGCTCTAAGAAAGTTGCTTAAGTACATATAGTACACCCTCACTTCATCAGCTTACGAGCCCCGGGTTGACAATTAATGACATCAATTTAGGAACACTAAATTGACTAAACAAATACTGCCGAGGTTTTTGTATTCTTGAATAATTTTCTAAGCTCAACTTTATATGGGCAATCTGATGTCCAACGATCCTCGTCGCATATAAAGCATGGATGATTTGGTTTCCTATTTCCAGAAGGGTTTACAAAATATTTTTTAGGAGACGGTTCCTCCTGTTTCTTCTTATTCCCTCTCTTTTTCTTCTTGCCCCCTGGTTGCTTCAGTTGTTTTCCCTTGTCGGTCGACACGAAATTTACCTCCGAGGTAAGAAGTTCTTCATTTGAATTTTGATCAGAAATATTACGGGCTTTCTTAGATGTAGCCTTTGTTGATTTCGTGCTTGTCGTACCTATCACGACATCGCCGACATGAGAGTCTTTGTTTGATTTAGGAGGAGGAGGAACGGAGAATTCCAGTCTAGGAGCATCAGGGATTTTATCGTAGAGCATGCCAGACTAAGTATATATCAAGTCTAGATATTGCGCACGAGCAATGACATGCTCTTCAGTGACGACTCCTCCTTTTGCCACATCTTCCGTAATAGAAGGTAATAAAGACTTAATAAACCATTCGGCTAGTAGCTGATCAGGAACATATGTTTTTACCATTCTACTATGACGTCGCCACTCATGAATATGATCAGATATGTGAGTGACCGTTGTCTGCTTGAAATTGGTAAGAAGTTTTGTTCCCATTTTCTACCTTATGGGTAACTGAAAATGGGTTAAAAAGGTTGTGTCTAGGGTACTGAAGTTATCAAACGAAGCTCTAGGTAATTCGATATACCATTTTGCTGCCGAACCAGTTAACATTCTCTGAAAAAGGTGAAGTCTAATCGAATCATTGTTTAGGGTGTTTGATGAACACCACAGATGAAAAGTCATCACATGATTCGACGGGTCTTCACCCGGATTTCCATTAAATTTAGGAATATCTGATGGAAGTTTATGCGGAATCGCTGGCCACCAAGGGGCATAAGCAATTGGATCATTCGTCAGCCGGTTTAAATTTGGTAATTCTAGAGTTGCTACAAAGGGCAACTGTTGATTCAGGTTAGGCGAAGCATACCCAGGATTAGATGGAATTACCTGAGCAAAGGGTCTTTGCATACCAGCATAATGTATTTGATGTTGGTAACTTTGATAAGGTTGATGGGCATAACCATTATAATATGGTTGTTGATAACCGCTTTGGAAATGCGGTTGCCCATTACTTACAAAGACTTGTTGCTCAGGTCCTTGATATGATTGCTGGAATGGCGGTTGTTGAGATTGAATCAGCCATGGTTGTTGCACCATTTGCTGTTTCCCAATACTGGATGATTGACCAAGATGAGGAGTCATAGTACTTGTTTGAGCCTGAGTCGCTCCAGATAAGGAGGCACTAACCTGAGGTTGTGATTGAGTCATTGAGACAAGAGCTTGTTGTATTGCAACTTGAAAAACTTGGGGTTGACATACAACAGGTAGCGCTTGTACTTGTGACGCAGTCACCATAGCAGGTATAGTGGGAATATTCGACACAGGGTGGACTGGTTGCATTGAATATACAACCCTTGGTTGCTGAGGCAGTATTGGTACCCAACCGCTGGATGTAATTCCAGTTTGACCTGAACTTTGTTGTAAACTCCCATATGGTTGTTCTCTGGGAGGGAACAATGAAAAAGCATACTACCCTCCATATGGTGTCAATCTAGTACTTAAAGGGTAGATTGGCCTTTGAAGACACATTGGATCAATTTTTTGAGTTTCAACATAAGAAATACCAGATGATAATCCGGATGAAGAAATAGGAACTGACCATGTCGTTGAAACAGTCCCTGATTGGACTCCAGCTTGTTGTTGATAACTTGCGAGGACATATGGTATACTGGCGAACATCGTTGGAGTAGCAGCAGGAGGCTCTGCTGTTGCTGCGTCAGATGACACTTTTCTGGATGTCGACGGTTGTTCAGACATATCTAGTCTATCCAAAATATTTCCTAGCGATTCTACAAGAACTTGCGATGAAGGGAGACTAACTTCCAAGACCAACGAGGGAACAGTGACGTTATTCCGATTAAAATAAATTTTAGACACTTTGACACAACTTGTTTTTTCAATTTTTAAGAGTTGAGAAAAAACAAAAGATGACTCTAGTCGCCTTCGATTTTTAATGAGCTTGAAGTGACAAGTGCTCAGATGGACCTTTTCTATTAAGGAGTCTGAAAAGGAACGAAAGGGGCTGCTCTGGAAATCTAGACATAGGGATTACCAAACCAATCGCAAAACTGCAGAATAGTTTTTACGGTACGACAATCAATCTTCCCGAATGTTGTGTTCAGTGCATTGCGATCGATAGGGCGGCAGACACGACTTCCTATGGATAAAGGATAAAGCCTATTGTGGTCTCCCAAAATATGCTCGACGGTACGTGGGAGCACAAGTCCGTACTGGCATTTATCGTCTCAAAGTGGAGGAATCACCCAACCAACAGTGAAAACAATAGTTACCAGGCTTTACGACGCCAGAATACGTCTCTAGCCTAGACTTCTAGATGTTGTGTGTTAGGTTCCAAAGCTTTTTAGATTCATTAAATTTATTTTATAGTTGATCTTGCTTAAGAAATTTTCCTTTCAGGTTGACCACGTGATGTAGATGTACAATTCCTAAAATGCAATCTAAGATGACAAACAGTCGTTTAATCTTCTTTCTACAATGAAAATCCTAGCTACTAAGGAAAGAGAGATGGCGTTCTTTCAACACAGAGCATAGAGCACACATTATGTGCACTGTCCTAAATCAAACCAACAAACAGTCTAAATGCAAATGCAGATGCATGCATTTGTTTTCAGCCTTCTTAATGTGTGAATGATAAAAAGAAAGCTAAGCGCAAATCTAAATTTTTTTCCAAAGCGACAATTACTAACAAGTTTCTTTTCAAAACAAAATGAGGACAATGAAAACACTTTACGATTTGGAATTGAAAACTTGCTTTCGACACTAGAAAAGCTACTAATTCATATCAAATACAAGAGTAACAATGTAATTGACTATCAAGAACAATCAGATTCTCTTCTATGACTGAAAACAACACTTGCGACAGTTTCAAATCAAGAAACGATAGTACAATTACGCTACTTCTTTGTAAAGGAGAACTGAAAATGACTCAAAAATACATAAAAACATTTACAGTTCTTTGCACAATGGAGGTGGAATAACATGAAGGAAAGTGGTTTCAAACAGAGGTGTATTGACTACAGGCAGCAAAACTCCTGAATAGAGCTGAAAAGAGTGAACACAGAAACCAAAATTTAGGAACAAGGCCTTGTCTGATCAACACACCTTTAACACAATGAAACTGAAATGCAACGCACCTACTACACTCGGTAAGTGCACTACATTTGAAGTTCACAGAACAGACAGTGCGCTGGACCAGGGACGAGACTTTGATTGGATTCCGGGTCACAGTTTGCAGTTCAGTTCAGGGATTTAGGCCAAGCAAGTGGTAATCAGTAAATCAATCACAGGGGTAGATCTAAGGAGGTTACTAGAGCCACCACGAGGGCAATTAGAAAGCTTGTAAATCAATCGTTTAATTCATAAACAAAACCCGGAAATTGACTGAAGCATCGTTGATCTACTTTGCACTTGCATAGTAAATGCAGTTTGAAGGCTAGTTGGCTTGACTTTAGGCTCCGTATGTAAGTTTATAAAGTAAACAAATGTAGATGAACAAACAATCTACTCGCTCCCCAGCGGAGTCGCCATTTTGTTACCAGGAATTGGTTCATTTTTTAATGAGCTTAAACGTTGGGGGAAACACTTTCTCATTGCTTATGTTCATTTTTTAACGAGCTTGAATTCCGTGTTAAAACTGCTCAAGGCGGGTTTATTTTTTAACGAGTTTAACCCTGCGGTATCACTGCTCATGGCAGGTTTATTTTTTAATGAGCCTGAACCCTGCGGTAACACTTCTCGTGATAAGTTTGCATGCCCCCAGCATAATAACACAAATCAATTGTAATTCTCTTGGCTCTTTCTTGATTATCAATAAAGCTATTAAAGTTTTCCTCCATACACTTGTGTGATTGATGTTTTATGCATTTGTGTGGTTAATATACATCTAATCCTATATTGCTTATGATAATAGATCTATGTTCTCGTATAGTGTTATGCTGCTTTGATTCTACAGGTACTCTGTGAAGCTGGATACACAAGAAAGCAAGTGGCAAAGGACTATCAAAAGAGAGAGGAATCGAGCAAGGAACCAAGTGCAAGACAGAGGTTGGTCTCCTTTATTCTTCTCTCATCTATCTCTCACAAAGGAAAACGAAAGTAGTTTTAGTTTGTTTGTTTCTAAGGTAGCTACCAGCCTTAGTGGGATTAGCAGCTCTGCATAGACACTATTCCCGGTAACAAAATGGCAACTCCACTGGGGAAGATGTAATCAGTTGACCTTGTTCTTTTAGGGGTTGGAACAAAACTTTTAGGGACTTAAGATCCCTTGGTTTATTGACATTTGTGATTGGGGTTGCAGTGCCCAAAAATGTCTATAACAATATGGCCCCTGAATCTACCACCTAGGAATCAGTAATATTTTTGAAAGAAAGAATAAAATCATCTTGTAACACCTCACCTGTCACATTTGCTTCATGATTGTTTTCTTGCTGTGCATCTCCTTCTTTTCCCTTTTGAGATCTATAGTCTTTCTTTAGGTGTCCTCTCTTTCCACATTTCCAGCAAACTATCCCTGATTTGGACTCGAATCTGCCTTTCCTTGATTTACTGTGATATCTTGAGCTCTTTCCTCTTTCCATTATTCTTCCCATACACTCTGCACTCAAAGCATTACCTGATGTCTCACCGGAGCTTTTCCATCACATTTCCTTGCTAAGGATAGCACCGACAACATCATCAAACTTTAAAGTACTAGATCCAGAAACAGAGTTACTAATGGCCATTACTAAACCATTCCAACTTTTTGGCAATGAGCACGAGAATAACACAACTCTAACTTCATCATCAAAGTTTACCCCTATAGAACTTAACTAACTCGTAATAGTATTAAAATCATTTAAATGGTCTGCAACAGATCCACCTTCCGACATCTTCATATTAAATAAACGCTTCATAAGAAATACCTTATTTGAGGCCGAGGGTTTTCATATAGTTTTGCTGCTGAATTAATCAAACCCTCTGTCGTCGTTTCCTTCGAAATGGTGAAGGCGACCGATGTTGTGTGGCACAACCGTACTATTCTGAGTGATTTTCTATCGATAAGGTTCCATTCTTCATCTGTCATACCCGTTGGCATGTTTGTTTTTCCACCCAATGGTAGGTACAGATCTTTCTGATATAGATAATCTTCCATCTGCATCTTCCACATCGAGAAGTTTTGGCCGTTAAATTTCTCGACCCTAAACTTACCATCTTCTGCCATTGCTCCCACTCGAACCAAGAATCCTTCTCTCCTGCGAGTTTGTTAGCAAAAAAAAAAGACCTTCGACTCTGATACCAGTTGTTAGAAAATTATATATTACGTAGCAATGGAACACATAATATATTGCAATAATATAAACACAGAAAACACATAAAACAAGAGAGACACAAATATACGTGGTTCACCCAGTTTGGGCTACGTCGATGGAGAAACAACCAATCCTTCCCTTTATATTATCCAACAAACTGAAGAGATACAACCTACAACAGATCCACTGTAACACCCTCTTCGCTCTCAATCTCCTCTCTCTTTCTCACTCAGAATACAGATCTACATAGACGCAATAAAATTCCATCATATATAGTGAGGGGTTGCCTTCTACGTCAAAAAACCCTAAATTAAACATAACTTCTACTGTCAGATCTTTGCCTAATGAACGGCCCAGATTGACTAGAAATTACTATACTTTTTCAAGGAAATTTTACATCTATTCTTAGCTTCGGGGGCACTGCTCCCGAAACCCCCTGCCAGGGGGGGGCTCCCCAAAGGTCGCAACCGCCCCCCCCGGACCCCCCCTGCAGTGAATATTTTACGGGCGGTGTTGCTGCCCCATTTCGAATTGGGGTCCAATTTGGCGATACCTTTGAATACGGAAGATAATCAGGCTCCACACCCAACAACTTGGATTTATTCTGTTGAAGAATTTCCCACTTTATCTTGGGTGACTATTGGAGACTTTTATTGATACATTTTGATATCTTTGGAGGTTTAAATTTCCATTCTTTCTTAGATCCACTTCTTTTTCTATGGATGGATATGTCTCTTTTCATCTTTTAAGTGTTATTTTGTTGAAGATCTCTCTTGAATAATGTCTAATGTGTGGAATTGCTGCAATTAATTAATGCTTTTGTGCCTTAGTTTTGCTGAGTATTATTGTATAAGGTTTTTGATTGGAAATTACACATATTACTCATTATATGGAAATAAATGAATGTTCCTAGTGGATGGGATTTGTATTTATTCCATGAAAATCCATAAAAACTTGGGTGGGTAATTGTTGAAGAGTGATTTCTAGGGCATACTCTTTGGCCTCCTTGAAGATGATTTGGGCACAATTTTAAATCATCATAGACTCCATAGCCCAAAGATTAGGCGCCAGTCCAAGAAAAATTGGTGGTCACATTTCCTTTCCTTCTCTTTTCTCTCCTCCAAACATTTCGACCCCTTTTCTTAGATGACCAACTAGGGATTCATATGAAATTTTATAGAGGAGTTATCTTTCAAAACCGTTTGGATAGGTATCTATGCTAGTATCCCCTCTACAAGTTCTCTAAGTTTGGTTGAATTATTATGGTTAAATCTCTATAAATTGGATGCCCTAGTTGTGTATTTGGATTGAAACTTAGTTTTTTCTTACCTTGGATAAGGTGGTCTTCTTTGGGGTTGCAAAACTTGGTATTTGTTGGAATAAAAAACTCAACACCACATTCCTTCTCTCACCTTGACCTAGTAAGTACATTGGAGGGGCTCCTCCCAAGATAATGCATAGACTCTAGGTCTTGTGTGGCCTTTTTTCTAGGTCTCTCTCAAGTATAACAAAACCATATTTCAAAAAGTAAATTGTCTTAATTAGCTTCTTGAGAGGTCTTATATCATCTTGGAATCATTATGACTGATTTCCTTCATATGGGGCTTCTCCCATCGATTAAAGTCTGTAAAGCATAGGGGACACTGACTCAGGTGACAATAAGTCTTTGTCCCATTATTGTCATTTGGTCAAGTAGATGTCCCATAGGTACCCCTCCTAGGACCATTTCTAGATAGTGTGGCAACATGCCAAATTCACTTGTGATTGGGATCATCTCCTCTAGGGGTCGAGTTCACTAGGAGTCCGAGTTATTTATCTAGGGAATTCAATTTATGGAGGTCGATTTATTCTTCTGGGAAGGTTGAATTATTTATCGAAGGAGGCTGAGTAGTGGAAGTTGAATTCATCTACATGCCAAGTCTATCCTTGCTTGCCAAGTTTTATCATCTGAAGGCCATGCTCCTGAAGACTGAGTTTTCCTATTAGAGGCCAAGTTTATTGGGTTCGAGATTATATGGCTGAGGGGCCAAGTTCATTATCTAAAATTTAAACTATTTTCAAGCTAAGTTCATCTTCTGTGGGTTGAGACTATCATTTTTTGGGGATGAGTTGGTCTAGATAATTCTTAGAGTTGTTTAAAGGTTCACAAATTATTATTTTCATGTAAACCCTATGATTCAATTAATAAAATTATTGGTTGTGCCCTTGTATTTATGTTGTACATGTTTATTTCTTTTCTCTCTAAGTGTTTAAAGAAATGTTTGCTCACTAAGTGTTTCATGAAATGTTTCAAAGGAAAATTTTAATTTTTTCTTCAATGTAATAGCAAATTTTAGTAGCAAAATATTACAGTGGTATTAGAGCATGTTATTGGCTAGCTATGGGACTGAAGAAAAGTAATACTAAGAAGGAAGATTATAGAGCCAAATTCAGAAGGAGAAACTAAAGGTGACAAAGCTAGTGGACCCATGAGAGACAAAGAAAATACGGAACCAAACAACACAACCACCGTGAATGAAATAATGAGGTTATAGAAGATGATGATTGATATGATGGGAAAATTGACCACTGCCACATTGGGGAATTAGAAACGTCAAGATAATGATGGAGAAAGGTGATATCACTCAGGTCACACTCGCACTAATATTCATATCCATGCCCATTTGTATGGTAAAATTGCTAGACCCACCATACCTGAATTTATGGATGAAGCATCAGGGACGTCAGACATGGTTACAAGAGAGTTGGGGTCATTTGCAACAAATTTTTGTAACATACCCCTATTAAAATTTCATGTAATGAAAGCTAATAAAGGTAAAATACAACCATGGGCAAGGGACACTTATTCCAAGCTAAATATTGGGCAAAATATCCTATTGAGCATCACTTGATGTGTTTATGGCTAAGGAAAATCAGCAAAGGCAATGACTAAGGATTTGGAAAGGAAAATATTTATTTTTGGAAGATTATTTATGAAAATAATGGAAATTAGGAGAAAAGGAAAGTGAAAGGTCACATGTTGCATGTGAGGAGGAAAATGAAGGAAAATAATGGAAATTTGAAGAAATTAGAGGTCTCATTAATAAAAAGGCTTCTGACGATTAGTTGGTACCTTTTTTCAGTTCAATTTTGGAATTAGCTTCCGAGAGGAGAAGAGCACCAAGAGGAGAAAGAAAGTAAGCGATAAAGGAAATGAAAGAAAAGAAAAGAGGGACAACAATCAAGTAGCTTCAACAAGAATACTTGCAGGTAACATATTGCATGTGTGATTTCCTAGATGGTTTTGACATGCATGTTGGTATATGGTTATTTTGTTGTCATTAGCATGGATTTTGTGGGGATTCGATAATGGATTTTAGCCTAGCCTTGCCATTTGTGGATAGCCATGGTGTACTGGGATTGTTCTCAGTTTGAGCTTTGGATTGCGGGATGGTTTTGGAATCTGGGGTAAGGTGGTCTTAGGAAAATTCCCAAAGGTCTAGGAATCCCTTGATTGGTAATAGCAGGATACACGATAAATCTTGAGGGTGGAGATAGGAAATTCCTCAAGGATGGTGAAGGAATTATAAGGCATCCAAGCTCGGTTCGGTTTTGTGATCTTGACACCAATTTAGGTGTGATCATGATATAGAGAGGGTGGAGGTGGTTTAACCTCTGGATTCCCTTTGTTGTCTTTGGATTGGTTTATCCCATGAGATCCCACATTCATTCTTGGAATATGGCATGAGGGTTATTGGATTAAAGAAATATATGGTTTAGTGAATCTATCATTGGGTGGAACATGGAAGTCTCGAACCCGGTTGGTAATTTCCTATGTTTAATAAAAGCTAAGTTCTCTTGCTTTTGGTAAGGAAATGTACTAGTTATTATGTGGCTTTAATGGTTGTTCTCTTATGATTATTTATCTAGTTGTATGTTTTTTATAAGCATGGTTATATGATAGTTCTTAGTCATGGTTCTATTCATCTTTTTAATTGTAACTAAATAAATAGTGAATGCAAGACCTGATTGATGATATGCCAGCTAAAGTGAGAAGGTAGAGTCCCTTCTAGTTAAACCTCAATTAAGTTTTCAGTCCCTTATGTTCAAACTTATATTCATGACCTATAGGTTGTATATCTACCAAGTGGTTGACAAAATGTCAGTCCCAGTTGGGGATGGTCATGTCAAGTCCTAGTTCTAGTTTTGGTTTGTAATGGCATTGTCTTTGTGTCTTTTATGAGTTTTGGAAGTTTCATGGATTTCTGGGTAGACCCTTAGCCCCAATCCTAGAAAGTAGCCTTACTTCTTGCAATCACTAGCACAACACTGGTATGAAAAGACCACAGTCTCACTAATACAGGCCTATGGGAGCGACTGTGAACTCATAGCCACATGGAGGCCTTTACAAGGGAGCGGTTGGGGCTCAAGGTCAGGGAAAAATGATTTGTCTTATGGGTTGGACACCTTGAGGGGTTGGGTTATTCTGTGAGGTCCTGTGGCATCTAAGGGAAGTTAGTAAGGTCTTCAATTGTCGACTCCATTTAATTAAGGTCACATAGGAGGTTGAGTCATATCATAGTGACCCTCATTTCATGTTTACGTCGGGAAAGCCGATGAAAGTGGGTAAATGTGCGAGGAAGCAGTTACAATTTGGAGGCATACCATGCATTGGGGCGCAATGTTTAGGCATCCCTCTTTTGGTTATTTTTGTCACTTGAGAGACAGGCACAAATTGATGGGGTTTTACAACAACAACAACCAAAATCAAGATCTACAATGAGTTTTTGGGAAGATGGCACTCCTTAATTTTGATGAGTCATGTAAATGCTTTGCAAGGACATGGGTGCATAATTTGGACTCTTATCTTGAGCTTAACCAGATGAAGGAGGTAGGTGCTATCAAAATTTTCACATTGCACCTAGATGGAGATGCCTATGAATGGTGGCACCATGGGTTGATCACATTGGGTCATGTGGGCATTGCATCATACACAAAGTTCACACAAAGGCTCGTTGAGAGGTTCAATAAGAAGGAACCATAAATATACTTCATAAAATTAATACATATAAAACATATAGGTAATATGGGAGCCTATATATTAGGCTTTCTGAGGCTATAAGTGTTGGTGAAAAACATATCAACTACCTAACTAGTCATGCTATTCATAGATGGTTTAGATGAGACTCCGCGTGGGTGGGTAAGGGCCTACAAACCAATTACCTTACAGGATGCAGTCAATAAGGAATGAGATATGCAAGATGTAGTTACTAAGACCAAATTTACTTCTAAGTCAAACTTTCCACTGAAAAGTAAGGACATTAGACCTCCTCAAAAGGAGTGGTTAGGGTGAAGTTAGTTGGACAACATGACCATGAAATATCTCAGGAGGAGGAAGTTATGTTTCACTTATTAGGATCCATGGGAACTAGGGCACATGTGTTCAGATAAGGGTAAGGGTCACTACATTGAGGTATTCTCAGATAATGAGGATGAAGAGGATGAGCAGGAATAACCACAAGAGGAGGAACTATGAGAGATTAATGACGAGCAACCTCATGTTGGGGCTAAAGGCAGTGTTATTGCTTCACATACAAGTGTCATCAAGTTTCACACACTCAGGGTGAGAGGCATTATATAGGGACAAGGAGTAATAATTTTGATTAATGATCTGGCTACCTAGAATTTCACAGATGGAAATCTTGTGTCCAAGAGGGGATTATCCATTGAGGAGTTTCAGGTATTTTCAATAATGATACCAGGGAACAATCACATGGAGTGCACCATAATGATTCCCAAGTCGAGCTTGATGATGGGAAACTACACAATAGATGATTTATTTGTCGTAATTGTTCCCAACACTAATGTGGTATTGGGAGTTTAGTGGCTCTACTCCATAGGACACTACACTATTGATTATAAGGAGATGGATATGGAGTTCATGGGACTGGATGGTAAGAAGGTGATTTTAAGAGGCATGCATATATACCCACCAAAAATAGTATCATCAAATAGGATGGAGGAAAATCTAAGGCATGGGGACATTGTATGGGTGGTGGAGTGTCGAATTACAGATAAGGGATAAGTTATTTAGTTGTAACAAAATCCAACACATATTTTGGCAATTCCACAGAAGCATCAGAAGGTTTTTGAAGACATTCCCCCAAGTAGACCTCCTAACAGAGGCTTTGAGCATATCATCGAGCTAGAGGAGGGGTTCCAAGCAATTATTACGACTCCATATTAACACTAAAGGCCTACAAGGATGAGATCGAGAAATTAATCCAATAGCTACTTGCATTGGGCCACATTCATCTAAGATCAAGATCGTTTTCCTTATTAGTGGTTTTGGTGAAAAAGAAGGACAAGGCCTTATGAATGTGTATAGACTACAAGGCCTTGAAAAATAATAACATTAAGAACTGGTACCTAATCCCTAAGGTTGATGAGTTGATGGATGAGTTAAGGGGAGCTAAGTATTTCTCCAAGATAGATCTCTACTCTAGGTACCATTAGATTTGGGTTAAGGAGTAGGATATTTCAAAGACTATTTTTTGATGCCACTATAGGCACTATGATTTTTGGTTACATGCCCTTTGGGCTAACAATCCTCCAACCACCTTCTAGTCTCACATGAATCATGTCTTTAATTGGAATTTGTGTAAGTATTTGTTGGTTTTCCTTGAGGAAATCTTGGTGTACAACAGGACATGGGAGAAGCATTTGCAACATTTAGATGAGGTGTTGAGGATTTTGGAGGAACAATAGTTCTATGTTAAACTATCCAAATGCGAGTTTGGGTTGACAAAGATGCTCTACATGGGGCATGTGATTGGAGGAGAAGGGTTGCAAGTGCACTAAGAGAAGATTTGAGCCATTATTGAGTGGCCAATCCCCAGGAATGTGATGTTGAAAGGATTCTTAGGCCTCTGCACATATTATAGGTGGTTTGTCAAGGGGTTCTCTCAATTGGAAGCATCTCTTACAAATCTCACTAAGGAAGGGGCTCCTTTTTGGACCGACATAACACAAAGGACCTTTGAGTGACTCAAAGAGGTAATGAGAAAATGTCATGTATTAGCATTGCTAGATTTTACACAACCATTTGTTATTGAGCGTGATGCCACACGGGAAGGCATAGGAGCAATTATGATGCAGAACAACCATTCTATTGAATTTGAGAGCAGAAATATTAGAGAATATGAGTGCCTCTATTCCATCTAAGATAAGGAAATGTTAGACATCATGCATGCAATGGTCAAGTTTAGGTCGTACTTGGTAGGGAGTGGGATCAAGGTGAAAACTGATCATAATAGTCTTAGGTTATTTCTAGAAAATAGAGCTCAATGATAGGAAACACAAGAGGTTCAACAAGATCAAATCATATGATTTTGAGATAGAGTATGTTAAAGGAAAGAACAATGTAGTTATAAATTCCTTGTCTAGGAGGCCAACAACATTTTTTCTCAATGAAATCTTGACAAATTGGAGATCCCACCTTCTAGTGGAGTACTTGAATAATAAAGAGGTTTTTGAGATATTGGATGGTCATTTGCAAGATGATTGATACAGGGTGGTCAATGACATCATCTAATACAAGCGAAAACTTTACTTGGTGCCAAAGTCTAAGTTAAAAGGGAAGATTATGCATGTAGCACATGATTCACCATTGGCAAGGCATCCAGGATTCCTCAAGACTTATAGGGATATTAGAGACAAATTATGATATGGATTAAAACATGAATGCAACAAATTACAGAGATAACCATAAACACAGAGATGTAGCAGAAATAATACTTCATTTCATTAATGTAAAATACTGAAATATGCTTACAAACAACAATGGAAATAAACCAGCTAGGGCGATGGTAACTTATCTCTGAGAAGAGATGTGGTGGATACATGCCTCTAAACTGTGTTACAATGAGACTCGAAGGTCTATTTATTGTTTGTGAAGCAATGGAAAACCATAAACATCCAAAAACCTAACCCTAGAAGATGAAACGCCAAATTGTGGGCCCCATTTGGGTAAATTGGTATATCAACTTCCCGGGGTCATAACTTTGGCATACGATCTCCATTTGACGCGCATAGTATCTCGTTAGAAAGATCTATCTGAGAACTTCAACTTTGTGAAGAGAAACATGGGTCCATATACCCATGTTGCTCCCATTTTCCCAAAAAACGTCGTTTAGGGCCTCAAAACGACTTTGGAAGTTCTGAACCTGAAAAACTGCTAAAAATAGTAAACTATGCTACAAATAAGGAAACTGAAAAGCTGAAAGAAACAATAGTGGGGGTCCAAGTGGACTTGGCAGGTGGCCACCAATATCCACCTAGATCATTCCTCCCCCCTAGGAAGAAATGGTCCCCATTGTGTTGAGTTCCTCCATGAGATGAGGAAACTTCTGCTGAACTTGGTCCCTGGTGAGCCACTTGACCTGGTGAAGGAGTTGGCCTGCTTTGACAACTCGATACAGTTGGATATTCTGCTGGTGAGAGTGCTTGATCTATGTGTCCGTGATCTGATCAGTGGCAGCTTGTTCCATGCAATCTGGATTTAACTCTATGGGTGTGAGTTGTTCTGCAATGTCAGATGTGTCTAGTAATGGTGGAAAGTATGGTCGAAGGTGGTCCACATTGAGCACTGGGTGCAGGCCAAGGAATGGGGGAATGCTAAGCTCAAATGCATTATCTCCCATAGCCTTGGTAATGGTGTAAGGACCATATTGGAGTGGTATGAGTTTCCCATAGGCTCCGGTAAGGCGTTCCTTTTGCAAATGCAACTAGACTTTGTGGCCCACCTGAAACTTGTGTGGCACCCGATGTTGATCATGTCGCTGCTTGTACTTGGCATTTGATTTCTCCAGAATGTCATGGACCTGTTGGCGAATATGTTGGATGTGCTTAATGAAGTTGTTTATCTTATCTATTTTGGACTGGACATGAGCTGAATCTGTGTGAGTAGCTGCAAATGGAATGGCCGCATCAATGGGACATATTGGCTAGAATCCCAAGCCCACCTGAAAAGGGTTGTGGCTAGTCGAGCTGTGGAGAGCCCGGTTGTAGCTATGTTGAACATAGGGGAAACTCTTGTCCCATGTGCGTGGATGCTTTGAGTTTTACATGCGTAGAATGTGTACGATCATCTTGTTGACAACCTTTGTTTGGTCATCAGTTTGAGGATGGAAGGCTGTGGACTTAGTGAGTTTGGTGTTGAGCATCGACCAGAGACTGGACCAAAATGTACTGAGGAACCTACTATCCTAACCTGAGATGATAGACTGTGGGATCCCAAAGTGTACCCACACTCGTTCAAAGAAGAGTTTAGCAGTGGCTTCTGCCGTTATATTCTCCTTACAGGCAGCCATAATGGCCATCTTTGAGAACCCGTCGATGACCACAAAAACACAATTGTTTCCATGCTTAGTGGAAGGAAGTCCTGACATGTAATCCATGGAGATGGATTCCCAAGGTCGACTAGGGGTAGGCAGCGGGGTATAAAGGCCTTGATTCTTGATGGTCGGTTTAGCAATGGCATAGGTAGTGCATGATCTGATGTACTTCCCGACATCCTATCGAAGATTCAGCCAAGAGAAATACTTCTACAGTACTGCCACCATTTTCTTGACCCCGAAATGTCCAGCAGCCCAACTGTAGTGTGATTCCCAAATCATCTTGGCACGCTCTCTTGAAGGAACACAAAGGTGACCCAGGTGGCATAACAGGGCATCCTGGAGGTGAAAATCTAGAACATGCTCACCCTCCAAGAGTCTTTGGTATGTGTGGTCAAATTTTGGGTCGCTTTTGTAGAGAAGTGGCTAATCAGAAGTCTCGTGCCCACAAGAGTTGAGCACAGTGGTTAACGCCATGATCGGTGGTCGACTGAGGCAATCTGCAACATTATTGGTGCTACCCTTCTTATACTTGATATTCAAATGAAACTGTTGCAGGTATGTGGACCACTTCTGATGGCGATCATTCTGTAATTTCCCTTGGGTCTATATGAACTGCAGGGGTCGGTGGTCTGTGTGGATGATTGTTTCCTTCCCCCACATGTAATGCTTCCATTGTCAGTAGGCCTGCACAATGGAATACATCTATTTGTCATAAGTGGGATACTTCTGAACTGTGTCTGAAAGTGTCTCACTGTGATATGCCACTAGATGCCCGTGTTGAGTAAGGACTGCCCCAATAACATAGTCAGAGGCATCTATCTCGACCTCAAATGGTTGTTGCAAGTTTGGTAATGCGAGCACTGGTGCCATGTAGAGGTGATATTTCAACTCTCTGAATGCCTTCTATTGATATTTAGACCAAAATAATTTTTCTTTCGCTCCTCCCTTGGTGACTTGACTTAGGGGCCAAGTGATATGAGAAAATCCCAACATGAACCTATGGTAGAAGTTGGCAAGACCTAGAAAGTTGCAGAGCTCTTTCAAAGTGGTTGGAGATGGCCAATATCGAATGACTTGGATCTTGGCTGGATCCACATGCACCCCCTATTCATCAATAATGTATCCCAGATACTGAACCTGGGTGATGCCAAAAGTGCATTTCTCTAAATTGGCACATAACTTGTGTTGCCGCAGAGTTTGGAGAACCTGTCGGATGTGGTGGATGTGCTCTTCCCAACTCTGGCTCAAGATTAGGATGTCATCCGAGTATACCACTAAAAATGAGTTGGTGAATGGCCGCAAAATGTCATCCATTAGCCTCATGAAGGTTGCAGGAGCATTCGTCAATCTGAAAGGCATAACCAACCAAGGCCCTCCTTGGCTTTGAAGGTAGTATTCCACACATCAGAGATTTCAATTGGTACCTAGTGATATCCTAACTTCAAATCGTTTTGATGAAATATTTTCCCCCCTTCAGTTGGTCCAAGAGGTCATCAATCCGTGGGATCAGGTACCTATTACAGACAGTGATCTAGTTCAGTGCCTGATAGTCAATACAGAGTCTCCAAGTTCCATCCTTCTTCTGTACCAACAAGATCGGGCTCCCACAGGGTGATGAACTCGGCGGATGTGACCTTTCTGTAGCATCTCCTGAATCTACCTCTTGATTTCATCATTCTCTAGAACAGAGCGCTGATATATTGGTCCATTGGGCAGCGACGCACCTAGTGTTAGATCGATGGAGTGCTTGACCTGACAGTGCAGAGAAACCCCTGTGGGGGAGGTGAAGATGTCCGCGTACTCCTCCACGACCTTGTTCATCTGTAGTTATTATGGGGAGGGGCCCTGTCTAGAGGTCATGGCCACTATCTTCTTCTTTCCTTGAGGGTGTATCATCAGGAAAAAAAATTCCCTACTTTGGAAACGAGCTTACTACATTGTTTTGTAGTAATCAAAGAGATGGTGGTAGGCGGTGATACCTCCGGTATCCTATACAACTTATTTCCCAAAGTAACAATAACAACACGGGGCCTTGATCCATACACAACATATCGCTTCCACAAGTATGGTTGTCCTAATAATACATCACAAACTTCAAGAGGAGCAATGTCACATAATACCTCATCCGTGAAGGGCTTGATGTTGTATGGAAGGCGACACTGTTGGCTCACACAAAGATCCCATCCTTGGTGAAGCCACTCGATGGTGTATGGTTGTGGATGTGTTGTGGTCGGTAAGCCCAGCCGCTTCATGACCTCTGTTGAAATGAGGTTCTTTTAGCTCCTGCTGTTGAAAATTAACTATAATTATGAGCCCTTTATCCACATCTAGGAGTGGAAGAGACGCTCTTCCTCCTCTGGATCTTCAAGTTCCTTCTTCTGGATCTTCGTGGTGGCAACGATGGCATTGGGCTCCACATCAATAATATTCTTCCCTTTGTCATTCCCCTTGTTGTGTTCTGACTTAGAGTTGGAACATGCATCTGATTCTAAAACCTTTAGCTCAGCCACCAATGACTGCTTGGCCCGAAACTCACTTGTGTTGTGAGTGGAGCTCTCATGGAACTCACACCACTTTCTTGTGTCCTTTTTTAGCTTCACAACACTGTTCTTTGTTTGTAGCTTTGGCAGGTTGTCTTGGGTTGCTCCGCCTTGGATTTTGTTGAGCTAATTTGTGTACCTAAATTAACACAATTATTTCTTATCAATCCAGGTTGTTTATGCTTTGAGGAAAGTTCACTATATGTGAAGATCAGATGTAATCAAACCTTGAAAGATAAGTTATTCAAAAGCTGAAAGTAATACATCCTATAACTCTAATTCAATTAGTTTAAAAAGAGGAAAAACATTGAAATGGTTCTTGACTCAAGAAGTCCACTTTTGCCTCAATTACCACTTAATGAATCAGAGATTAAAACCAAGAACTTAATATGGATAAATTATTAATGAAAGAAGCTCTTAACTTAAGAGACACATAAGGTATTCCATCATAATTCATTCATCTCAATATCAAAATCTCAATAAGAAACTACTTGCATGCAAACAAAGGAAACTAGTTTTAATTCATCATTTTAGTAGAAGGGATTCTCAAGTTGAACACTTGTTTTTCCAACTTGATAAAGTGATGAATAAACTAAGAAATAATGAAATCAATCACTATGCATGAACCATAAAGCAATCTGAAATAAAGCTTTGAAAAACCAATTCTACAATAACTAGATTACAAGGAAATAAAACTAGTTAACAAGGAAGTGTACTTAGCTTGGAATGGGGGCCCTCCACCTTTGCCTTGCACACTTGAGAGGTGATATCAGAAGCTTAAATTCAGTCACACATCCATAGCATTGAACAACAAAATAATAATAACACAAGTCTTCAAATTAACTCTTCAATCCAAAGGTGTCACAACATAAAAGTATAATAAGTCAATACATAAGCCATCAAAGTTTTGGCTTTTAAATAAGAAGTCTCATGAAACAAACTGATCTATATTCACTCAAACAAACCCATCTACTCTCATCCACCTATCTAAGTTGAATTCATTACTCCCATCCCAAGAAAGATGACCAATCCTATAGAATCTCAAAACTGCCCTATTTCTATGGGATTTCTGAATGACTAGTCATGATTGACTAGCACCAAATGGGCCTAATAAAGCTTGTTCTGTTCGAACTAAGCATAGTTGGCTTAGTTCCCAAGCTATCCATCCATGCATTCAATTCGTGCCCAAGTGTCCTGAAACCATATCAACCATAGAGATATTACGGGAATTTCTAAATCTGTCAATTTTGCACTAAAAACCAAACTTTCATAAAAACTTTAGAAATTGAGAAATTAAAATTAAATACCTGAATGGATATCAAATATACATCAAAATGGGATAATGAAGGGAAAATGGATGGGAAATAGATGGATTAGTAAGTTTCTTAGAGCAAAAATAAGACCAAAACTAAGGCCCAACAACTTTGTCCTTTTTTCTGCGGTTTGGGGGCACCTTTCCCTTGCTTCAGATTCACAGATCCAAAGTCTCGCTTCTTCTGATTAAACTTTTGCTCGACCTTGACGGCATATCGGTATGCCATGCCGAGTGAGGGGATGTTCAAGAATTCTATTTCTTCCTAGATGTACTTGTGCAGACAGCTGCGGTATTTGAGTACCAAATGCTGCTCCAAAGCCTTGATACCCAACTTTGTGTGAAGGGTATGGAAAATATTGGTAAACTCCAGCATGTCTTGGTCCCTTCCCTAGCGTAGCGTGGTCCACTTTATGTATTAATTCTCATAGCTTTCATCAGGGTAGTACTACTCATTGATGGCATCCCAGAATGAATCCCAAGTGCGTGTGGCTGAAAATAGTGAGCCTGTACTTTCATCCTTCTGCTCGCAGTAGGCTTCTCACTAGTCCTTGACATGGGGGGCTACTTTGAGAAGAGCGAAAATAATCTTTTCTCGACTGGAAAAATCATGAACAGAAAAATAGCCCTTTAGTATATTTAACCATTTATCAACTGCATCTATGTCTATCTGACCCTCGAATATGGTGATTTCAAAATCAACTTGTACCTTAAATGGTGTGGCATTTCCAGAGTAGCTGTTGGAAGCCGATGTGTCACCCCTAGGTAGTCGCTGAAGGATCTGGGCAAAGCTGTCCATCATCACGTTCCTTTCTCGCTCGAGGGCTTCTTCAAGCAAGATTTTGATAGGATCTCCTACCCCCTCGTCTTTCTTTTCATCCGCCATGGGAGGCTGTCGGGATTTGCGAGGCCGGTCTTGCAAAGGTTTGACCAATTCAAGCCCTAACTCCTTATATCCCAACCTCGTTTGGGACATGCAAAGAAAAACAGAGAAAAAACAAATCACTCTGATACCAATGATCCAGATTTAAACAGGAATGCAACAAATTACAGAGATAACCATAAACACAGAGATGCAATAGAAATAATACTTCATTTCATTAATGTAAAATATTGAAATATACTTACAAACAATAATGGAAATAAACCAGCTAGGGCGATGGTAGCTTATCTCTGAGAAGAGATGTGGCGGCTACATGCCTCTGAACTATGTTACAATGAGGCTTGAAGGCCTATTTATCATTGAGAAACAATGGAAAACCATAAACATCCAAAAACCCAACCCTAGAAGATGAAACGCCAAACTATGGGCCCCGTTTGGGTAAATTGGTACATCAACTTCCTAGGGTCGTAACTTTGGCATACGATCTCCGTTTGACGTGCACAGTATCTCGTTAGAAAGATCTATCCGAGAACTACAACTTTGGGAAGAGGAACATTGGTCCATGGACCCACGCTACTCCCAGTTTTCCCAAAAAAACGTTGTTTAGGTCCTCAAAACGGCTCTGGAAGTTCAGGACCCGAAAAACTGCTAAAAATTGTAAACTATGCTACAATTAAGGAAACTGAAAAGTTGAAAGAAACGATGGTGTGGGTCCAAGTGGACTTGGGAGGTGGCCACCAATATCCACCTGGATCAAATTATCATAGAAGGGTCTCAAGGAGGATGTTCTGAGACATGTCCATGAGTGAAACACATGCCAATATAACAAAGACGAGCTCAAACATCCAATATGTTTACTTCAACCATTTTCTATTCCAACGCAAAAGTGGGAGATCATTTCAATGGACTTCATCATGAGGTTACCATCAATACAGGGGAGAGATTGCATCTATGTTGTGGTGGACAAGTTGACTAAGTTATCCCATTTCTTTGTGATTCCTTCTAAGTATTCAACATCTCAGGTAGCATAATTGTTCTTTTGGGAGATTTTCAAATTGCATGGTCTTCCCAAGACCATTATCAACAACATAGATGCCAATTTTATGGGTGGATTTCGGCAGGAGCTCTTCAGATTAGTGAGTACAAATCTCACACTCAACATGAGTTATCACCCCCATATCAATGGGAAGATAGTGGTAGTTAACAAATGGTTGGAGGGTTACTTGAGGAATTATGTGACAGGGCAACAAAACTATTGGGTGAATTGTTTTCACCTTAGAGAGTACTTCTACAATACCACATATGACATGTTGATTGGGATGTGGCCATTTGAGGCTCTATATGGTTACAATGCCCTTTCATTTGCAAAGTTGGTATTTGGAGATATTTGGGCCCTAGGGGCTAAATATTGGATCCAAGAGAGCTAAGATATCCTCAAGGCTCTCAAGGATAATTTACGTACAACACAAAATCAACAGTATGTTGATAAGAATCGGATTGAGAGGAGTTTTGAGGAGGGAGACATGGTATACTTACATCTACAACCTTATGAACAATCCACCCTCAAATAGAAATGCGCCGAGAAGATGAAGTTGTGACTCTGTGGGCCATACAAAGTCATCAGAAGAGTGGGAGAAGTATCCTATGAGTTGAAGCTTCTAAAAGGGGTTAGGATTAATAATGTCGTCAACGTGTCTTATTTGGAGAAATAATTGGGAATAAGTCACATATTCACCCTAGTTACCTCTGTTGGATGAAGAAGGACGATTAATCTTGATTTTTGAGGAGACACTAGATATGATAGAGAAGAAATTGAGAAATAGGATCATCAAGGAATATCTTATTCAATGGAAGGATCTACCTATGAAGGCCGCAACATGGGAAGGGGAGAAAATACTTCAACATTTAGTTTTACACTTGCTTGAGGACAAGCAATCTTGGGTGGGGAGGACTATAATGTCCCCAATCACTTGAGCATGAAGATATCTTCCTACTAGCCTAACTCACCTCCTTTAGGCTATAAAAAGGGGAAATTATTAATGGGACAAAGTAATTTTTCCTAACTCTACTTTATTTAAATAAAAGGGGAGAAATATTTATAAATAAAACGGGGAAAATGTCACTTGGAGAAGTACAAAAAATCAAATTAGTAACCATATCAATGAAAAATAATAATAATAAAGATGTTTTTAGAAGATCAAAGAAAGTTCCAGAAAATCTATAAAATGAGAGAGGAGGTCATTTCTCAAACATTTGCTTTTGGTTTATCATTTTTGAAAAAATACTCTAGCTCAAGTGAGTTTGGTTCAAGGGTTTCAAGAAAAATCCTTTAAATGATTTTGGTGGACTTAGAGTGCCACCCTAGTTAGCTCTTCAAATAATTTTGGTGGACCTAGAGTGCCACCCTAGTTGGATTTGAGGGGAGAACACATCAAATATTCCATTTGCATGCAGATATTTGTAGGTTCAGGGTTTCTTGCTAAAGGTCGAGTTCATCATTTGGAGGACGAGTTTGTGTTGTAGGAGGTTGTTGAGGTCAAATTCCTTGTTTCGAAGGAATTTTGAGTTCATTGTTGCAAGAGGGTTGATTTGCTATGGGGCCATTTTGTCTTTTAGAGGGATGAGTTCATTTTCTAAAAATGTTGAATTCACTTGAGGTCGAGATCATCTTTTATAGGGGTTGAGTTCACTAGGAGCCCAAGTTATTTATCTAGGGTGGAAAATTTCTAGAGGCCATGTATATCATTTGGAGTTTGAGTTATTCTTTTGGGGAGGTTTATTTTTGAAGGCCTAATTCATTTTTCGGAGGCAAAATTATTTATCTTAGGAGGTCGAGTAGTGGAATTTGAATTCATCTGCAAGGCGAGTCTATCCTTGCATGCCAAGATTTATCATATAAACACCAAGTTCCTAAAGGTTGAGTTTTCCTGTTGGAAGTTGAGTTTACTAGGTTCGAGATCATCTAGCTCAGGGTCTGAGTTCATTATCTAGGATTTAAATTATTTCCAGGTTAATTTCGTCTTCAGTGGATCAAGACCATCATTTTGTTGGTTCGAGTTGATCTAGTCAATTTCCAAAGTTGTATCAAATGTTCACGAATTATTATTTTCATGTAAACCATCTGATTCAGTTAATAAAATTATTGGTTGTGATCTTGGAGTATTTATGTTGTACATTTTTATTTCTTTTCTTACAAAGTGTTAAAAGAAATGTTTTCTCACTAAGTGTTTGACAAAATGTTTCAAAGGAAAACTTAAACTTTTGTTAGATGTACTAGCAAATTTTAGTAGCAAAATATTACAATGTCGAAGTGATAGTATGAATTCTAATAATCTATGTACATTTACTATAGGTTGTGTTGGATTCCAAAAGAATTCTATAAATTTTAGCATTGTAGAACTTGGACATGGGAAAGAATTAGCAAGGGCATAAAATTGTAGACTTGAGAAAATATTGACAAATAAAATTTGCATAAAATTTGATATTTTTCAACAAACATAAACTATAAACTTGAAACAACACCAAATAATAACATTGTCACATAAATATTTAAAGAAGAGACTTTGTTATCATATATAACATGTCCAATAATGTACATCGTTCATTCACTAGGGGTAGTTGATGACGTTCAAAAGTAAAAATCCATAAGTACAAAAAAAAATGAAAATCAAACCACATATATAGACTCATAGATGTATCAAATATCTATTATTAATTCCCTTTGTCACTTTTATGAGGCCTATTTGCGTATGATCCTACCCTATAATTGGAACGTCTTAACATTATACATTGGAATCATTGGAACCAACAACTGATTACTCTTTCCCTTGACTTTTATGGTATTATTCTAGTTGGATCCCTAGGCCCTCCTTGTCTAACTAATTGTTTGAATCTTCCAATACATGGCTTTCAAACACAACCACCTAATAAAAATGGGGTCAATCTCACTTAAGAAATTACATTTGCACTAGTTGGCTTATCCCACTATCTCTCCCACAACTGCAAATTTTCATAAACAAACACCATATAATTCAGTTATTACTATTCAATCATATTGTGCTTCTTTGAATGTATTGTTTAAAATACACTCCAATTGTTCTTGCAATTTGAAGCACCACAAGTTTGGTTTAGCACTCAAATTGAAAATTTGTAAATGTGCACTTGTTTACATTAATTTTCATGTCAACAATCTACAAAATAACAGGAAAAATGAAAGCAAATAAAATGAAATATTAAAATAATAACTTCCTATTAATCCATCCCCAAGTTTTATCTCAATTGGTCAAGTCCCCGTCATTAAAGAACCTTTTCTACTGACAGGTCACAGGTTCAATTCTCTCGACACACTTGGGGTCAGGCTCCATGATTGAGTGGTCAGGAAGAGATCCCTTAGGGTGGATTTGTGTGGTAAAAATATTATGTGGACGTAGTGGTCATCAATATTTGTATTTTGTGAACCACATAGAGAAAAATTCCTATTAATAAATTTTTAAATATCAAGAGCGCTGAAAAGGGAGACTTCCAAAGAGATTATTTACAGGCTTTGGACTTGAGGTTGATTTTTACTGTAATAATATTTTTATTCCATACCATGCATTGCAATTTTTAGGAGACAAATAAATGTGCAATGCATGCCTACTAAATCAACTCTAAGAATGAGGTTCTTATTATACATGGTCTACACAAGTCCTTGTCCCTATAGTGATAATTACTTGGTTTGTTGTCATCTAAAATTACACCCTTTAGTGTAAATCCTTCACTAGATCCTAAGTTCAAGTATAACTCAAAAAAATTATTGCTCTCACCTCGACAACAACTTCCCTTACTTTGTTTCAGGTAATCCAACACAAAGGGGGGCTTCCCTAATAGCAGCTAGGTTCCCAAAGGTAATACATCTAAGATAGCTTAGGTTACTACTTGAATAAACTATGAATGATTTTCAATTGTTAATTAGGTTAATTTCAATGGCTAAGTTCATATGTGGAATTAAGGATTTTGAAATATTCCTAATCGCTATTATAGACTTACCAAAAAGAATAATTTCTTTTTAAGTGTATTACAATAGATTGTTTCAACCTTGAATTTGATGTGAAGTAAACTAAATCTAAGGCTAAAACACTTATAAATATGAAGAATTTCAATCACTTACTAAATATGAAAAGTATAGCCAACAAACAACTTTGTAAATGATTTAAGTTACCCTATTTGAATGGATATTTTTGGGACAACAAGAGGGATTTACACAAAAGGGTAGTTATCAATTTAAGACTAAATAAATCTACCATGAAACCTAGGGTTTCTAGGGCTAAATTTTATGTATAATCAAATTGATAATTTCAAATCTACATAAAATAAAAGAAAATAAATGAAGTAAAAGTATTTAGCTTGAAGAAGTGATGAGTACCTAGCTACCAAATTAGGTAATATGTGGTGAACTAGAGCTCTTCATGGAAACTTAAGGTGGACTAAATGATGGGTAGGTCTAAAGTGTTCAAAGCCTCACAATATTTTAGTGGGTTAATGTAGGTTTTAACTCCGTACAGAAATTACCTGCATACAAATTCTTAAAACACAGAAAATAAACAATGCAAGAGAATAACACATAAAACACATATACACAGAGATTTTCCCCTAGATCCCAAAACCGAGACTACCAGCTTGAGTTTTCATTATTTTCCTTTCAATGTTACAATACATATTTATACATGCCGAAGCATCTAATACCATGGACCGAAAACCATATCGTCCAAAATCATGGACCGAAAACCATCGCGTCCAAAACCATGTGCGAAAATCATGCACAAAACCATAGGTAGGTCTGCCCAAACCATAAAGGGGGGTTACTTGCACCCCTCAAACCCCTTGTGAACCCTTTATTACGCAATTAGCGCAACGAAGGGGGGGCTCCGCCCACCCTCTAACCCCCCAGTTAACTACGTGGGCTAGTCATGGAAAGAATATAACACAACCCAATAGTTAATTTATTTCAAAAATAAAGGAAAATCCTAAACTAGAGATTTTCACAAAGTTTGAGTGCACATCTACTATGCAAGAGCTAAACCTGCATACAACCATGCAATAAAAATATGATCACACTTAACTATTCCAATAGAAAAATTAATCTTACTTGAAAAATTAACTCAAGGTGATGCATTTAAAATTTCATCCATCAATCAAACATCTGCATAATAATGTCTTTCACTTGACCACTCTAGTCAACCATACATAGCCATAACAATAACAACTAGACAAGAGATCAACAACATATTCTCCACAAGTTTCTAGGAAATTTTACATGATAGGATCTTCTTTTATATAAAGAGGAACATCAAAATCCTTTTGAATAGAATAATAATATCTAGATTAAAAATCCATAAAGAACTATTATTTATTTAACTAAACTAGAGAGTTGCATTTAGCAATACAATAAATACTATGGATTGATTATCCACATGTTTCTCTGTGTAGGAAGGACATGTTCATTAAAATGAGGTATAGGCTAGGTCAAAATTCCAACATCTATCCTCTAATAAAAGAGTGTAGTCTAACAATCTCCATCATTAGAAATGGAAATTAAGTTGATACTAAGAGGGGGAGATGAATCAGTATCAAGAACTTTTTAAAAATTTACAAAATTAACACAATCATACACCAATCAAAATGCACATAAATTGAACAAATGATATATGTGGAAACCCTGACAGGAGAGAACCATAAAATTTCTTTTGATTTTAATGTAAATGTAAGCACAAAATTCAAGTTTGATGATATTTTGTCAGCACCAACTTACAAGAGACAGCAACCACCTTTTCTTTGCAAGCACCCACTTGTTGGAGGCACCAACCCCCACTTGTTTGCAGGAACCAACCTATTGGAGGCACCAACCCCCACTTGTTTGCAAGAACCAACCTGTTGGAGACACCAATCTCCATAATCTGCAAGAAGCAACTTCCTTCAACCACTCATATCCCTTTCCCATACATTTTCAAACTCATATCTATGGCCCTTTAATTAAAATATCATACATACAACAAAATTTAATATCAAATCTACTTGATTTATGTAATCTTTTCTCTGTAATGATTTATCTTGCATTGATTCTTTGGTTCAATTCAATTTACACAAAATCATAGTAGCTCCCTCATAAATCTTCTTATGGACATTGGTTCTCTTCCGAGATAACCCTACAATTAAAAATTTAACTCTTCAAATATGAAAATTTTCTTCACACAACTACGTATATTTTCCAATCTGCACATTCATCCTATGCTCAACACTCCTCTACAAACTTTGTCTCAATTCTACTTCATTTTACACTTTGCTCCATCTATTTTCCACAACACAATTCTCACTTTTGATTATTTTCAAATCGTTGCTCTGTTGTGTGTCCACACCACTCCACACATAAATTTTGCATGAGAACACCCACTTTTCACATCGTCTTTCTTCACTTTTATACCTGTAGACATCTCAAATTTTTCTTATTCAAGCCTCTTTTAATTTTAACCCTTCAACTTATTTTAGTGCCTAAAACACCAAATTTTCATTTGTGGCACTCAAGTTCTAAGCCACTTAAATCACGTGACTAAGGGCCAGGACCAACAACTTATCGAATATCAGAGGATTGGGCCTTCTTTAGGTTTGTTGAACGTGATGTGGCTTCATATCAAGATTGAAGTCTAAATTTACAATAAGCCCATAGTCGCTTATGCTTAGCACTCCGGACTGGGCGTTGTGACCTCATACTGCCTTTCAACACAAACTACACTTTGGTACTTGTTGTCGCTGCAAAAACACCCTCCAAAATATTTCTTACACTCAGATTTTGGATCCTACTAAGGATCTTGTGACATGTCATTCTATGGTCACTTCGTGGTCATATAATGTTTTGTAAAGTATTGAGTCTTCCTCCAAGTGTCAAAGTCACTTTCTTATGCATGTTCATTTTTTGAAGAATTCACAAACACACATATTTCTATGCAAGCTTAGATAAGCATTGTGTAGCTCTTAAAGGTAAGGCTTGTTCAATCACTGTGACAGTGACTGTGAAATCCATAAGCATAGTGAACTATGAAACATGTGTCGACAGTCAGTGTGCACTTCCCATTGACAATCTTCCTCACTTTGATTGCAATTATACTATTATTTCGATGAGTTTTCTCAACTATCGCTATGGCGCACCATTATTTTCGCAAGTCACTTTCACATTCGCCACTGCATTTTTTGCTTGTATTCACTTTGATAAGTTCCTTTTTCATGTTATCTTCTCTCTGACAAGTGTCGCTTCCAATTTGTATAAGATTTTTCTAGTGTCGTTTTCACTTTTCGCTTACCTTTGCAAGTGTTGTCTTTTGACAATGGGAAGTGTCGCACATCGCAAAAGGTGGAGTTATGGTTCATTTCAAGGCGGAATTTTGGTGTCAACTAGTCCTATTTATCATATAGTCATACATTATATCCATTCCCAAATTTTTATGCACTATCGTATTAGTGTCGTCACTATCGTCACAAAGTAGTGTAATACCTAGTCGAAGGGAGTCAATAACACATTCTTAAAGCGTAGTTATGATGCATTCTCCTACACTATTGTGTCATATTCATCATAAATAAATGCATTAGATTTATTATCCAAGTCTTGAGCATTGTCATATTAGTTTCCTCACAAAGCATATCCTAAGTGTCACTTGGAGGAGAATGTTGTTTTTTCGTCGCATTAAGGGTACCATGTTGTTTATGAGTGTTGAATGTTCAATGTTGTGTCAATGGTTGTTCTGAGCGTGTGCTCATGCTCAAGTATTACTTTGGTTTCATATCTACTTCACTGATCCCACACTCAGTCAAACTCTAGAAGAATACTCTTCCTAATCAACTTGACTTCACTCAGCCTCCTTGAACTATGCATTGCGCAGTAACAAGCCTCAAGTTGATCCCTTTCCTCCTTGAATTTCACAATTCATGGTTTCTACCTCCAAGATTTGGGCATTGCACAGTCACAATGCTCAAGGATTGCCTCCCTTCCTTCGAAACTACGCAATATTTCCTCCTAGCCAGTCTCTTACTGCACACTATGAAGTCTTTGTCATCAAGCTTCCTCCCACAGTCCTTGAACTGCACAACTGTGCAATCCACCAACCAGTCTCCCTCTAGAACTATGCATTGCATAGTATCAAGGCTCAAGATTGCCTCATTGAGCTCCTCAACGATAGAATCATCTTTCTCAGGCCTCTAGAACTGCACATTTCATAGTCTCAAGCTTCATTTCATCACTCTTGACCCATAGAAATGCGCACTGTGCAACACCTAAGCCTTCCTCTCATTCCAACACCCAATTCCAGCTCCATCAGTGATTTTCATGAAGCATGTGAGCTGAGGCATTTCCCAGACTGATTTCATCTTGTCATGAGTGATTTTTAGTTGTAGGTACTATGTCTTGACATACAGGATGATGCCCAGAGAGGAGGAGGATGATACTATGCTAAATGACACTTGTGAAGCTAAAACCATGAAAAAGTCATCAAGCGAGAAGATGAAGGAACACCAGTTTATAACAGAAGACCAAATATTAGGACCACATGAAGACTCCATGCCATTTAGCCCCTTGAATGCTGAAAATGAAGAACAAAGCAGATCTTTCATGAAGATGAAGCACTGAACAAACCTCTCATGAATATTAAAGAAAACATAGCAAGAAGAATAACTTGGCATTTCCATCTCATCATGACATACATGTCATCATTATCAAGTTGTGACTTGTACTAGTGTCATTGCAATGTCATGTGTGTCCATGTGTCTTGCCATATCATTTGTGGATGTAATGATGTAATAATCAAAATGAAAGGACAAAATGTAATGTGTGGAAGTCTAAGAGTCATATGTAGAATATGAAAAGTCACATAGTCATATATAGACCAATAAGTCTTTAGGAAAATTCCAAAAGTCATATAGAAGTCCAAAGGTCACATTAGAAGTGCAAGAGTCATAAGCGTAACTCAAGAGCCATAAGGGTAACTCAAGAGTCATAAGGGATATGAAAGGTCATTTCTCATGTTATAAATGAAACCTCATAGCTCAAGAAAGGTTTTTCGGAGGCTTACCCTTTAGAGAGCTAGCCTTGGCTTCTCCAACTTAGAATAGGAGAGAAGATCATTCTTTGGAGAATCAAGAAGTGACTTAATGTTCCACTATTGGAGCTACTGGCTTACCATTATAACTATGTACTTGGATATTTCACCTAATAATTAGAAGCTCGTTGAGTCAACACACTTTCATGCGTATGTCATGAATGTTGTAAGACTATTCTTTGAATGTTTGCGATATATGTTGTTCTCATCTGTACTAAAGAAATTGAAATATTTCGGTGGCTTTGGTGCTTACCTTGTTGAATGTGTGTTGTATTTTCTTTAATGTTTGTTGTGTTTGTGTGAGTTATTTCGCTATATAAATAACGAACCTTTCCTTTCTCTCATGTCTCTCTATTAGGATGGTACTATTACTTTCCTTCTAGAGTGACGCAGCACAAAAGCGGACTCAAGGAAACCCCAAAATGACCTCGTGGATCCCCTTTTAACTATAATCCAACTGATTTCCCTTTTAATCGAAATACATTTAAAAACAATGAAAAACATTGATATTCACCTTTTTTATATTTTCGCGCTTACTGTACGCCAAAATTCAACACATCAACCCTCGGTGACCGTTCCAAACCACTTACCATCTTTGATGTGCCGGAAATACTATCCACTGTAGAGAGACCGCTTGGCGATCCAACGGTCATGGTTAATCGCAATCCAATGGTTGTGATTGAATCGCACAATCACAATCACAATGTTCCCTTGGCCTAGTCTCTTTCCACTTCAAAGCACTGATGCGATAGTGCTTGCAGACCTGATAAACTATCAACCCTTTTCTATAACATTTCGGATCCAATATTATCACGATGTCGGAAATCGGTGATTCAACAAGCCGGTTCCTCCCACTTAAGTGTTGCGATTTGGGCCTACGAACCCGATAACCTTAAAAGCCTCTGTTCATAATTTTTTGAAGTCTGGATTCTAAATCCAAATGTGTTTTGTGCCGATCCTTAGTGTATTTTGGATTTTTCTCTTGCGGAACCAAAACAATATAATAAACTTGCCGATTGTTCTTTTAACTCAGTACTTCTATTGTAAAGTATGAAAAACACAGAGCAAGCATCAATATCGTCCGAATACAGAGAAAACAAGAATTCGAGGACCTCCACGGGCTGCAGATATATAATTATGCACACAACATCAATTCATTCATAATAAAATAGTTACAAAGTCTCGGCCTTGGGCCTGATTATACAAATAAAGACCTTTGTCTCAAACTACAATCCACACTCTACTTTTCTCTCGCTCTACCAAATCCACTCCTCAATCCTCTTCTTTTCATTACATTTTCCCTTCCTTTTATCAATCAAATATCACTCTAACTGTATCTAACAACTCAATCCTATTTTTAATAAATCTAGCAGCAAATATTCTAATTCCTAGCTCTATCTCACACCTATGCTAACAACTCATCTTTGAACCGAAAATAAGACAATTTATAACTTATTACAATAATGAAATACACCTCATTTCTTGAGAGATCAAACTCTCTCAGTAAAACTACCTTTTATCCCATCAGGTCAATGAATTTCAACTTGTTTAGCCACAACATGTGGACAAACTTTCACATTGCTAGGAAAGTCCAAATGCTCCTACATCAGGCTCCTGGGGAAGAAAAGAATTGTCCTTCAAACTTTCAGGACTTACTCCATACTTCTGCAATTCTGTTGTCAACCAGCTAGCATACTCCACTGGCTATCCTTTCCATTTGACTGGATATTGGAAATAAGTCTGTCCTCTGGTTCTTTTGGATACTCTTTTCTCCAAAACAACTTTCACTTCCTTCTTAGCTGTCTTTGGCATTTGTTCTTCCCAGTTCACAGTTTGAACTTCATCTCCTGTAGTTTCCTCCTGTAGCTCTATCTCTACCTCTTTGTATGGATATAAAGCTACAATATTAAAGATGGGGGATATTCCAATCCCTTCTGGCAACTCAATTTCATATGCATTGGCTGAAAATTTTCTTACAATTTTACAAGGTCCTATCTTTTTCATTTTCATTTTATTGTAAGTTTTAGTAGGAAATATTTCTTTTCTTAAATGCACCATCACTAAATATCCCACTTGAAATTCCTTCTCTCTTCTTTTCAGATCTACCCTCTATTTGTATTTGTTGTTGCTTTCCTACAATCTGCCTTTGACTTCTTCCTGTAGTCTCTGCATCTGTTCTGCAAACTCTTCAGCTTTTGCACTTCTGGTCTCCTGCTTTCCCAAATCTCTGAGCTCATACACACCTCTTGGATTCATTCTAGAAACAATCTGAAATGGACTCATTCTAGTACTTCGGTTTGGAGTATCATTATAAGCAAACTCAGCTTGAGCTAGTGCTAAATCCCACTTTTTAGGATTTTGATACACTAAACTCCTCAATATATTCCCGAAGCTCCTGTTTACTACTTCGGTCTGTCCATCTGTTTGAGGATGGTATGTTGAACTAAAACTGAGGTTAGCTCCCAGTTCTTTCCAAAGAGTTCTCCAAAAATGCCCTATAAACTTGGTATCTCGATTAGACACAATACTTACAGGAAATCCATGTAATCTTACAATATCTGAAAAGAATAAGTTAGCTATGTGTGTTGCATCACTAGTTTTCCTACATGCAATGAAATGTGCCATTTTGGAAAATCTATCTACTACAACATAAATAGAATCATTCCCTCTCTGGGTTTTTGGTAATCCCAAAACAAAATCCATGCTAACTGCATCCCACGGTCGGTCTGGTACTAGAAATGGCTAGTACATTCTGACTCCTTCCTTTTGCATGCTAACATATCTTGCATTTCTCAACAAACTTCTTAACATCAGTCTACATTTTTGGCCAATAATAAAAAGCATTCACCTGAGCAAAGGTTTTATCTTGTCCAAAGTGACTAGATAATCTTCCAATATGTTTTTCCTTTGTTATGTTTTCCCTCATGGAACATTTGGGAATACACAACTTGTTGCTTTTAAACAATAGGCCTCCTTGAATGAGATAGTCCAGCCATTGACTTCTGTTATGACTCATTGGATTCTGAACCGTTGTATAGATATCTTTGAAATCGGCGTCATTCTTGTACATTTCAATCATTTCCTCAAATCCTACAACACCCACTTTGAATTCTTGCATAATAAAACTTACCCTACTCAATGCATCTGCTACTTTATTTGACTTACCACTCTTGTGATTTATTACAAAAGTAAAGCTTTGCAGAAATTATACCTACTTGGCATGTTTCTAATTTAGCTTCGGCTGGTTAATGATGAATTGTAAGGCATGATTGTCCGAATATAATATGAATTCTTTTGGCAGCAAATAATGTCTCCATTTTTTCAAGGCCTGCACAATAACATAAAAATATTTATCATAAGAAGAATATTTCTTCTTTGCATCATTCAATTTCTCACTGAAGTATGCTATCAGTCTTTGCTCCTGACTCAGTACTACTCCAATTGCAACTCCACTAGCATCTGTTTGTACTTGAAAGACTTTCTCAAAATTAGGTAAAGCCAAAATTGGCTCCTCTGTGATTTTCTTCTTCAGTGAATTAAAATTTATGTCTGTTTCTTCTGTCCATTTGAATGGCTGATTGATCTCCTTGATTGTCTCAAGGATTGGTGCACAAATCTGAATAAAGCATTTGATAAACTTTTTGTAAAAACGTGTAAGACCATGGAAGCTTCTTACCTAAAATATATTTATGGGAGTAGGCCAGTTCCAAATTGCTTGGACTTTCTCTGGATCCATCTTCAAGCCTTCTTTAGAAACTACAAATCCCAAGTAAACCAGTTCTTCCTTCATGAAACTACATTTCTTCAAATTTATTAGTAGTTTCTCTTTCTGTAGAGTTCTTAGAACCAACTTAAGATGTTCTAAATGTTCTTCTTTACTTTTACTACAAACTAGAATATCATCAAGATAAAAAAATAACAAACTTTCCTGCACACTCCTTCAAGACTTCATTCATTAATCTCACGAATGTGCTAGGTGCATTAATGAGTCCAAAAGGCATCACTAAACACTCATACAACCCACTGTTTGTTTTAAATGTAGTCTTCCACTCATCGCCTTCTCGGATTCTTATTTTATGATATCAACTGTTCAAATATATTTTAGTAGAGTATTTTGAGCCACTCAAATAGTCCATTAAATCATCCATGCGTGGCAAAGGAAATCTGTACCTGATAGTGATCTTGTTGATAGCTCTAGAATTTGTGCACATGCACCATTCTCCTCCTTTCTTTGGACTGAGTACTGTTGGTATAGCACATGGACTAAGACTTTCTTTGATTATCCCCTTATCCATCAGCTCCTACACTTGTCTTCCAACTTCTGCGTTATCTTGAGGAGTTAATCTATATGCTACTTTATTTGGAAAACTTGCTCCTAGTATTAGGTCAATATGATGACTAATACTCCTGATCGGTGGCAATGCATTCGACAACTCATCCACAATAATATAAACAAAATCATCTAACATAATTTTAACTTCTTCAGGAAAATAATCCAAGTTTGTGGAAGTAAAAATTACCTTTGGCCTTCCCACAATAGCAAAATGAAACTCCTCATTCTTCACTACTTCCTACAACAGCTCCTTTCCACTTATCAGCATAATACTACTTCCAAGTGTTCCTTTGTCAGCATCGCCCTTCAATGGCAGCAATGTGTGTTTAGTTCCATCCTTCTCCAAAGTATAGGTGTTTCTCCTTACATCATGAATAGCTTTTCGATCAAATTTCCATAATTTCCCAGCAATACATGGCATACATCCATGGGCATTACATTGCATAATATCACATCTTTATACGTACCAATTTGTATCTCCACCTTGCATTGTTCAGTCACAATAATCTGATGTCCCTTCTGTAACCATGATACCTTGTAAGGAGTAGGGTGCATGGTCTTTGCTAGTCCGAGCTTGTCCACCATCTCTATAGAAACAAGATTGTTAGTGCTTCCACTGTCAATTATCACTTTGCAACACTTACCTTTGGATTTATAGGTAGTTCTAAACAATTCTTCCTTTGTGCTGGTTCTCCAATCTCCGACTCTGCCCTAAGCAAAGTACTTCTCAACAACAATGATTCACCTTCTTCAGGGGGTTCTTCCTTTTCCACAAGTCGAGGTGTTTCTGGCTTTTCCTCAACCGCATTCACATTCCTCTAACTTGCTGGTTTATTATGAGGACAGTCCCATGACATATGTCCCCATTCTCCACATGTATAACACCAAACATCTCTTCCTCTCCCTCTTCCTTTGGGCACAAATCTTCCTCTGTTATATTCTCCCCTCTGTGGTGGTTTGCTACTTGAGCTTCCTACTTCATGCTGATGCTATTGTCCCCTTGGTTTGGTAGTTCCTCTACCTCTTGCTGAGCTTTTTCATCTATTCCTTTGACTCTTTTTCCTCAATATCTTCTCTTTTACCTTCAAACTTGCTTGATAGGCATCCTTAATAGTTTTCAGACTTAACAAGCTAATCTCATCTTGTATATCATACCTTAAACCATTGATATATATAGCTACCTTTTCCACATCATCCTCTACATGCCCCGCTCTAATACTCATTCTATAAAACACTTCTGTATACTCTTTAACAAACAATCCTTTTTTCCTTAAATTTTTCAATTGTTTAAAAAGATTCAAATGATAGTCTTTAGGAAAAAACTTGGCTCTCATTTTACTTACCATTTTGTCCCATAGCTTGATCTTAGACTTCCCTTTCCTCATTATTGATGTCTGTAACTCGTCCCACCAGATAGCTGCATGACCCTTCAATCGGGTAACTGCAAACTTCACCATCTTCTTCTCCTCAACCTCTTCATAGTCAAATTACTGGTCTAAGGATCTGATCCAATCCATTAACTCTTCTGTGTTCAAACTCCCTTCATACATAGGGATTTCTGCCTTAGTTTTTCCTCCTACTTTCACCAACATCTTGATAACTTTGGAAGTTTCATTATCTTCTTCTACGACCTCCTCAGGAGATTCTTCTGAAGAAATTTCATATCCTTCATCATGCACTCTTCATTGGGTAGTCTCAATTGTCTCCATTCTCGCACGAAGACTCTGGACCTCTTCCAGTAGAATTTCATTTGCTTCAGGTCTTCCTCGACCAATGCCAGATCCTCTCCTTAGTGGAATTTTTGTTGAAAACAACCTTTCTTCTGCTCTGATACCACAAATGACGCAGCGCGGAAGTGGACTCAAGGAAACCCCAAAATCACCCCATGGATGCCCTTTTAACTATAACACGACTGATTCCCTTTTTAATTGAAATACATTGAAAAAGAATGCAAAACATTGATATTCACCTTTTTATATTGGCATGCTTACCGTACGCCAAAAGTCAACACATCAACCCTCGGTGACCGTTGATCTAGATTTGTGAGATTTGATGGTCGTCAGAGATTTTAGATAGAATAGTAGATTGGGAGTTAACCACCTGATAAAGCGGTTTTATTCCCCTCCACCTTTGCTACATGTCGAAGGTTGAATGGAATCGGGTGCCGACCCTTCCAAACCACTTACCACCTTTGATGCGCCCGAAATACTCTCCATTGTAGCGAGACCGCTTGGCGATCCAATGGTCACATTTAATCACGATCCAATGATTGCGATTGAATCGCACAATCACAATCAAAATGTTCCCTTGGCCTAGTCTCTTTCCACTTCAAAGCGCCGATGCGATAGCGCTTGTGGACCCGATAGACTATCAACCCTTTTCTATAACATTTTGGATCTAGTATTATCGCGATGTCGGAAATCGGTGATTCAAGAAGCCAGTTCCTCCCACTTAAGTGATGCGATTTGGGCCTATAGACCCGATAACCTTAGAAGCCTCCATCCATAATTTTTTGAAGTCCAGATTCTAAATCCAAATGTGTTTTGTGTCGATCCTTAGTGTATTTTGGGTTTTTCTCTTGCGGAACCAAAACAATATAATAAACTTGTCGATTGTTCTTTTAACTCAGTACTTCTATTGTAAAGTATGAAAAACACAGAGCAAGCATCAATATCATCCGAATACAGAGCAAACAAGCATTGAAGGACCTCCACGGGCTGCATGTATATAATTGTGCACACAACATCAATTCATTCATAATAAAAGAGTTACAGATTCTTGGCCTTGGGCTTGACTATACAAATAAAGACCTCTGTCTCAAACTACAATCCACACTCTACTTTTCTCTCGCTTTACCAAATCCACTCCTCAATCCTCTCTCTTTTCATTACATTTTCCCTTCCTTTTATCAGTCGAATATCACTCTAACTGTATCTAACAACTCAATCCCATTTTTAATAAATCTAATAGAAAATCTTCTAATTCCTAGCTCTATCTCACACCTATGCTAACAACTCATATTTGAGCCTAAAATAAGACAATTATTAAATTATTAAAATAATTAAATACAACTCATTTCTTGAGAGATCAAACCCTCTTAGTAAAACTGCCTTTTGACCCATCAGGTCAATGAATTTCAACTTGTCTAGCCACAACATGTGAACAAACTTACACATTGCTGGCTAAGTCTGGATGCTCCTGCATCATAGAGGCTCACTTTTATTTCCCTCTTATGAGAGTTTCCATTTACACATTCCAATTGGTGTTTCACAGTATCAAATTTCTTGCTAATTTCAAAGGTTATGTGCATATTCTCTTATGTTATTCGTTGCAGCCGAGGAAAACATTTAAGTTATGGTGGTCATGTCAATACTTCAGATCGGGCTCCTACTCCAAATGATGTGATTTCTAATTGAGACTTCACATAGGGGAGACCCCCTTGGTTGACAGATTTTCAACACTATTAATTGTTGGCACTAGAAGGAGGCATAAATTAAAAGTTGTTCCTGTTGAGTCTGTTTTGAATCTCTAACCTTAAATGAATCATCCCCAAATCATACTCTTGGTGTGTTTCACTAATAAATATGATGGTAAAATTTCAATCCCCGATGACTATTTTTAGTACTTGTCTTAAATAAAATTTGATGGTGAGAGTGAAATATCCATAGCCAAGAAAAAACTCTATTTTTTTCTATTTCTGTGAATTTATAAAATTGATTCTAAAGATGTTTCTCTTATACTTTTCTCCCTCACCCTTTAAGGTCTAGCTAATTTATGAGGCCATACCTTACCATCTTCTTCCATCCATTCTTTTGAACACTTCATTAAGGAGCCTTTTTTAACCTTCAACACGTATGATTACGAGGATGCCCTGAAAATGATTAATCAACGAAGAATGAATCTTGGTGAACTAATTGAGGATTTTGCTAATCGATTCCTTCAACTAAGTTATGAATTTCCTGAGGAAGATACAAATTGTGATTTCTTTAAACAAAATTTTTAGCGTTTGGTCATATCTCTTTACATTTTGAGCTCGAGCCCCCTGATATTTCTTCTTCCCAACTTTTGTAAATCATGAGACACCCCTAGTTTCAAAGGAGGAACCTATTATTCCTTTTGTTACTTGTTTTCTTCCTTTTTCAGTCCCGATGTGGGTGTCTCCTTGTGATGATGTTGAATTTGGGAAATATGAAAATCAAATGGGTGATCCATCTCATCAACCTTCATCCATTTCTCATGATCCAAATCTGAATGAGGAAACTTTGGAATGGTTTATGGAGCCTAAGGTCAAGACTAATACCTCCATTCCATAAGAAGATACTAACACATAAATTTAGTCCTAAATATGATTTGGATACCTTCCATCCTCTATCATCTCTTTCTCATGACCCCTTGTCCCTTGATCTACCTAATCAATCTCTTCTAAATCCAAGTAGTGAACAGGTGCAAGGTAGTCAAATTTCATAGGTAGAGGAGAAGGAATGTGATAATTATTTCAATATTTCTTCTTTCAAATTCATCTATGTGAAGATAAAATTTATTCATTCTCGGTTGATATTGAATCTACTAATCTCAATAGTCAGTCAAATGAACTCAATTTTCCTAATAAATCAAGTAGAATCTTGGGATGTTAGGTCCCTACACTACTAGTGTAGCCCTTTATTGTTATTAGTGCAACCCCCTTATTGTATTTTTGTGCCCATGTAGTCCCTATATTGTTATTATGTTTCCCCATAGAAGCCCACTATTTTTATTTTTGTGTCCTTACAATATTATTATTGTTATTATGTTTCCCCATAGAAGCCCGTTATTGTTATTGTTATTGTTATTGTTGTGGTAGACCAAAAACTCATGATGTGATTAATTCGAAAGAATTTATCAAAACATTATTGTTATGTAGGCTTTGATTATATTGTGGCCTCTTAGACCCCTATATATAGAAAGGAGGTCTTTGTTGGGTTGTGTTATATTTGTGTTGGGGTCCGGGGCAGCGCCCCAGAAATTTTTTGTTTTGGACCCTATGTTAGGTTGGGTGGACCTACTTATGGTTTTGTGCATGATTTTCACACATGGTTTTGGATGTGATGGTTTTCATTCCATGGTTTTGGACACGATGGTTTTTGGTCCATGGTATTGGATGCTTCGACATGTATAAATATGTATTTAACAATGAAAGGAACATAATGAAAAATCAAGCTGGTAGTCCTGGTTTTGGGATCCAGGGGAAAATCTCTGTGTATATGTGTTATATGTGTTATTCTCTCGCATTGTTTATTTTCTGTGTTTTAGAATTCATATGCAAGTAATTTGTATATAGGGTTAAAACCTACATTTGGTATCAGAGTTGTTTTGGTTTCAAGGGGATGAATTTGTCGCTGAGGGGTTTCGCTCAGGCCTATGGTAGACCTTGTTCAGTAGGAGATTTGCGGGATCGATTTTGGTGGTGAAAGAAGATGGTGAGCAGTGGAAAGATAGAGATCGAGAAATTTAATGGTCAGAGTTTTTAATTATGGAAACTCAAGATGGATGATATGTTGGTGGATAAAGACCAGTGGATCGTGGTAGATCCAAGTACTAAACCAATCAGAGTGTTCGATGAGGAATGAAATAAGTTGGATCAGAAGGAAAAGAGCATAATACGATTGTGTGTCTCAGATTTAGTATTGTTGAATCTATCAAGGGAAGCTACGATGAAGGCTTTGTGGGACAAGTTAGGGAATTTGTACCAATCTAAGTCTCTGGTGAATTGAATGTTCCTATGGAAAAATTTGTATAACCTGAGGATGAAAGATGGAGACTCAGTGACAGAGTATTTGAATGCATTTAATACTGTGGTAAGTTAGTTATTATCTGTTGATATTAAAATTTCAGATGAAGATAAGTGCTTCAATTTGTTGTGTTCTCTACCAGATTCGTGGGATAGCCTGGTTATTGCAATAGGTAGCAATGCAACTGCCTTGCAGTTTGATGAAATAGTCTCATCCTTGCTGACGAAGGAAATGAGATAGAAAAATATGGAGAGCCAGAATGGTGATGCCTTGTCTGTACAAGGACGGTCCCAAAACAGAAACAAAAATAAGTCATCAAGAAGGAGATCTAAATATAGAGGGAGATCTAAATCTCCAGGAAAACCTGTAAAGGTGGTTTGCTAGAAATGCATAAAGGAAGGGCACTACAAAAGGGACTGTAAATCTAAAGCTCCTGACAAACGAAAGGGATCTGATGATGCTCCTTCTATAGAGGCGAAAACATCCTCAGATGAAGGTGGGGATGTTGATGAGCCCCAAATTTGGTAACATTTTGGGCTCATTTGGCCTAACTACCCTTGCTCAATCCTTCATTTTTCATAACTTATGCATTATTTTTTAGTATGTTTATGTCATTTGTACGAATAAGGGTAGTCATTTTTCCTAGGTGGCTAACACGTGCTCATTTCGGGATTTTTTGACACATGTTGAAGAAAAACCGAGAAAACATGGGCTAGGAGACAGCCAAGCTTGGGTTGAGGATTCGTAGGGGGTTGTCTATAGCATTAAATAGCCTTCCTCGGGATATTCACCCCCAACTCCGAGCTCCAAAGGCCACCAAAACCGGATATAGAAGGCAGCCAAGCAGATTTCTTGGAAGGAGCTGTTCACTCACAGTTTGGGCAGCCAAGTCCCATAAACTTAGGAGGCCATCTAGGGCCTCATAGTGTATAAATGTTAAGGCTTCAGCTTTCGAAAAGGACTTTTGGAAAAACTCTTGCACGTTCTGCACTACGTGCTTCTAGCTCTGTTTTGTTCTTTTGTAGCCATTATTGGCATAACTCTTGACTTATGATTATTTTTTGATAATGGGAAGCAGTCAGATTTGATATCAGCTCTAAGGTTTTTATAGGAGCCATAGCTCTCAGGGTTGGGCCCAACCTGAGAAGCTAGGGCCTCCTTATTTCTTTTGCTATCTTTCCTTTCAGCACTGTGATTTTCCTTTTATGCATCTGAACGAAGTTTGTTGAGCTAAGATTTAGTTGTGTTGGTTAAGTAGGATACTGTTGATGAATAGAATTACTTCGGATGTATAGAATAGATTGATAAGACAAAGATTGATAAAAGCTCCATAAAAGGGTTGCCTGCACTCTTAGTTTCACCTCTCCCTTATTGGATCAGGGGCTGGAATCGTGGAGCCAGTGCTGCTCAACAAAAACAATAGTTTGCTTGGCCATGCAATCATTGGTGTAATGTTTTTTTCATTTGTAGAAGTTAGACATATGTTTAGATATTTTTAGATGTTCCTTTGATTAAGTGTTGTACATGGTTCTCTTTGGGAATAAAGTTTTTGTTCATTCGTTTCATTGACAGTTTGGATAGATTAGCTAAGATTTTGGTTGTATGCAAGATTTGGTTGATTCAGTTAAGTGCACACTGTGTAGGGCTTATCCATCTTTCTCTCATCCACCTAAGCTTCGTCCAGGCCAGCTGCTCCATCTCCTAGTCAGCTTCTTCGTCTCACAACTCCTCTTTTGTCCACGTAACCCTACCTTCTTGCTCTTCCATTGCCTTAGTATTCCTTAAGACAAGTTAGCTCTCCACACCCTCTCATCACTTCATCCATCAGTCGCTGGGTCATCTCAAACCCCTACCCTACCTCCCTATCCATTCATGCATCCTCTTTCACTCACCCATCTTCCAAAATCCAATGTCAGAACATCCTGTAGAAATTTCTGAACATCCTGTAGAAATTCCTGAAACATCCTATAGAACCCCTGCAGACTTCCTGTAGAAGCTCACAAGTGAGGTTCTTTGATAGAAAAACTTGGTGAAACTCTCTGGAAGGGTGTTAGGGACTCCTTAAACCCTCTCTGAACCTTCCTAACCTTTTCCAAGTATTCTTCATCATTGATCCGCCCCTGCGCAGTAAGAAGCTAGTTAAAAGTAGACGTATGATAATTTCGATAACGTAACCAAAAATACAAAAACATGTGTTCTTTAGATAGAGATAACATAGGCATGTGCATTTCACCTTTTGTAGAAGTAATGGCATCTTCGTCAATAGTTTGCCTCCTCTCCTTTGCATCAGTAGGACTGGCTGGTAGAATTAGGGTTTGCTAGGGTTTATGTTACTCTTTGACTTTCAATTTCTTTCTGCAAGTAGATCAACTTCCTTTGAGTTGGCTTCCATCCATCAGGTATAAAGCTTCTTCTAAGAGCTCATAGAAGTTGGCTTGAGCCCCTAGCGGACTTGTTCCAGCTGACCAAGTGACGGTTGCGGCAAGAGCTAGTACTTGTGCATACAACACCGTCTCTTCCAAGTTTGTTACGAACTACCGGGTTGATAAAATTAAAGAAGGGAGTTCCAGGAGTTGTAGCATTATTGCTACAATACTGGGACCCACCATCATTTTGGCGCCGTTGCCGGGGAAGCGTCAGAGTATTGGTGATTTCCACTTTTCTTCTATTTTTCTACACTCGCCTTCTGATAAATAGTTCACTTCATTTCCATTTTGCAATTTCATTTCCGCAAAAGTAAAATAGATATTTTCTACTTTCATATATTAGCAATTTCAATTCTGCAAGCATAGACTAGCAATTTCAATTATGCAAGCATGGATTAGCATTTCAATTCCGCAAGCGTAGACTAGCATTTCATTCCTGCAATTTCAGTTGAGCAAAATAGATTAGTCCTTTCCTTCTTTCATTTCAATTCCGCATTTTCATTTTAGCAAGATAGTTAGTTGCAGTTCAATCTATTTCAGTTTTTCAGGTACAAGCAGAAAAATCAAAAAGCAATCAAAAGCCTTTCCATTTCATGCCTCGTAGGAACAGAGATAAAACCGGCAAATTCTTACCCAACACCCCCACCACTTCATTGAGTCACCCTTCTCTCTTCTTTGGTGACAGTGATCTAGAAGAACCTATAGGCGAGCCTCCTGAGACATACGAAGATCCTATACCAGAAGAAGAGTTGGAAACCATCCCACCTGAAGCCATGGCTGAAGATGGAAGAGAAGATGAGAGAATAGAAGGTGCCTTTCCCATCCGAGAGACCAATGGAGACATGAAAATTAAAAACATAAGCCCCTCTGCTTTACCTCACTTCCATGGATTGACTACTGAAGACCCTGATACCTTCTTGTTTGAGTTTGTTGTCCTTTGTCGAACCTATGACTATACAGAAGATGAGAAAAAATTGAAACTCTTTCCCTCTACTCTCAAGGATGCAGCATTACGTTGGTTCATGGGATTACTTGGAAACAATATCACCACTTGGGCTCAGATGCAACAAGCTTTCAATACCAAATACCGGGACTATTGTAGGTCCAAGGAAGCCAAGGGAGAGATATTTTGGATGACCATGGGAAATGAGGAGTCTTTAGAAGATTATGAGGAAAGATTCCAACTTAGCTATAAACGGGCCAGGTGCACACTTGACCCTGAATCTCTCAAGTTGATCCTGCTCTGAGGAGTCCCTGAAGACCTCCTAAATACCCTTCACATGCTAGCTGGAGGAGACATCTACCAACTACCTTACGAGGATATAAAGACTGTGTTTAGAAACCACTCTAGGGTAGCCCGGAAAAGAGGTAGGGGAAACCCCCTTTCAGCTAGTGCTACTTTCTCCAAGCATGAGTTTGTTAATCAGCTGGAGGACCTCAAAAGTGAGGTGAGACAGACCATTTCCATGCAACTTGATACATTCCGGATCTAGCAAAAGAAAGAGGAAGCTGAGAGGGCTTTGGCCATCTTCTGTCCTAGGTGTACAAGGAAGCACCCTAAGAACGAGTGTCCCTTACACTCGGTAGAGGTATGCTTCGTTTGTGAGGAAAACAACCCCACAAACCAATTCCCAACCTTACTTGGGTTTAAGGCCATGTACCAAGGAACTGAGGCACCCACTGAACCTCTCTACCTCCTCAATCAAAGAAGGCCGAATGGACCTAGACCTTTGATGAGCCCCAAAAATGGACAGTTATTTGGGCTCATTCAACCTCCTAATTTGACTTAATCCACCATTCTCATTATTTTATTGCATGTTTTTGATTATATTTATGTTAATAGAGTGAATTTGGTTAGTCATTATGCCAACAATTCTAATGGGTGCTTTGTGTAGCCTTTTGGTCAACTTGGAGACAAAATTGAAGGTCTTAATGAGCACTTGGCAACCAAATTCGTGGGAGAACAAGCTAGAGGATTTGTAGGAAGGTGTCCCCTTCATTTATGGGCCCTTACCTCAAATTCTCCACCATCAGCTCGGAGTTCAAGGGCCACCGAATCAATCAGCACAAGGGCAGCCAAGCAAGTCAAGTAGGACTGTTGTTAACTCCAAGTTTTGGGCAGTCGAGTCCCTAAATTTTAGGAGGATTGTTGGGTCCTCAAATTGTATAAATAAGAGGGCTTAAGACCTCATTTCAAATAGTCAATTTGGTTAACTAGTTAGCCAGTAGATAGTAGCTAGTGGTTAGTCATGTTGTATCTCTGTTTTTGCTCTTTGTAAGCCAATTTTGGCATGTTGTTAGACTCATGATCATGATATTTTAATAAAGGCAGTCAGCTTCGGATTCAATTCTGAGTTTTTAAGGGAGCTATAGCTCTTAGGTTAGGGCCCAACCTGAGAGCAATAGCCCTCCTTTCCTTTGTAATGTTACTTGTTTTTTTATCATTGCATTTATTTCCTTTACTTGCACTTAAAAAATACAGTTTGCTGAGTTGACTGTTTCGGTTTGGTTACGTAGGTTAGTTTCATGAATGCAGTTGTTTCATTAGTTCATAATTAGCGTAGGGAGATTGAAGTTAAGTTGAGTTCAAAAAGGTTGAATGCATGCTCACTTTCACCTCTGTTTGGGGACCGGAAGTGTAGACCTTGCCAACTGCCAAAAAACACTGTTTCAACATATGCATGCAAGTATTGATGTAATGTTTTCGATTGAAGAATTGTTAATGCGATTATATCTTGAGTAATGGCTCTTTAGTTCAGCATCATGCACGAATTAATTTCAACTTACGTTGTTGCTCTTTGATTCCTAATAAAACAGTTAGAATAGGTTGGTGAACTTTCGTTTACATGCAAGATAAGGGTGATTTGTTTCATTTACACTGCATAGCACCACTTCATCGCGTTCTTCTCTTTCTGAACCGTGCCTAAGCCACCTACTCATCCTCTGTTCAGCTCAGTTGCCTTCCAACCCTTCTACTTCTCACGTAGCTCCATCTTTTTAAATTTTCCTTGCTTCCATCCTTCTATCCACCAACCAACTTCATGCACTCTTTCTCCATCTTATTTCTCTGCCCCTGAGCCATCACAAGCTCCCTTTTCATCCTCCCTATCTGTTATAGACATTTTTGTGCCTTACAACATGAAGCATGAAATGTCAATAATCTAAGGGATCCAAAGTCCCTAAACATGTTGTTCCTACCCCTAGAGGAACAAGGTCAGCAAACCACAGCATTGAATATCAGTTCTCCACCTGAAAAAACTCAAAAACAAGCTAATTCTGGATCATGTCAACTGCTCCACTGAGCATCTGCGCTGAATGTCAACTGCTCCAATGTGTACCTGCGCTGAATTTCAACTGCAAAGAAGGCTACCTGCGTTGGGCGAGTTTGGACAAGTGGCACAGTCATTCCTCAAGGTGTCAACGCCCAGGAAGCTTCCAAAATGACACTTGGATCAGGGAATTCGACTGGTGATGAGTAAGAGGGTCTAGATCTCCAAGTGGAAGCAAGAACCTCCAAGTGGACTCAAGAACTGAAGAATAACTGAAGTGAGAGAGGACACTAGTCAACTTCATGCCAAGCTCAAGCTGACTCATCCTTTCTCCAAAAATCCTATATATAGATCTCTCTCATGAGGTCTAGGGAGGCTGGAATCTTGTGAATGTAAGGAAGTGTTGTTGGTTTGAGTATAGAACTATTGGGTGATTTGCTTTGAAGGAGGTGAAGAGGAGATTTCTTTCTGCTGGGAGGTGATGCTGGATTGGGCCTTTTTTGGTTGTATCACTTCCTGAACTTTACTTCTTCCATTAATAAAGCATTTGAGGTTCTTCTATATGCATGTGTCTCAATGATGTGTTGTTATACTTGTGTATTTGATTTATTCTAATCCTTGAATCAATTATGAATGTGTGCTTCTTGTAGTTTCCCTCTCTTGTTATTTTGCAGGATCTTGGTGTAGCTGGGCCAGTGAAAGAGCAAGGAGCTGGGAGAAAGCAGCAAAGAGAGAAGATTGGATCAATCATTAGCGGAAGACATCGGTTAGTGGATCTCTTCCTCCTCTCTCTTACATCTCATAAAGAAGTAATCTCAAATAGCTTTGCTTTGATTGTTGCTGAGGTACTATCACCCTTAGAGTGGGATAGGGTCATTCCATATTAGATACTTTTCCCAACAACAAACGGGTGACTCCACTGGGGATCGTATCTTGTTGGTTGTTTGTGTTTTTTTCTATTCATTTCACAAACACAGGGAGTACCGAATCGAACTACATTTGGGGATTTCAAATGCAAAGTAGAGGGCAGCTACTCTAGCTCAGTTTCTGGGCATGTTTATGATTTGAAGAGCTGATCCACAAGGACTCTGAACAGCTCTTAGTGATAGCTTTTCATCCTCCTTTTCATCCCTTAGTGTGTACTTGATTGATAGCTTCTGATTTGGCCAAAAACTGTGAATTTTTGAGCAATCTGTGACCCGAGAACTGAGAAAAACGAAAGTTTATCTCTTCAGTGCAGGCACTATGAAGGCATTCTGCATTTCAGCGTAGTTCCCGAAGGGGCTACCTGTGCTGAATGTCAAACTGACAGTGTACCACCTACGCTGAATGTCAAACTGACAGTGTACCACCTGCCCTGAACTAGTTTTGCCTTGTGCTACTGGGGTTCCCTGCTATTTATTGCCCTGTTTTCATCCTTCTTTTTGCAGCCTGTTATCAGTCAATGTACCTATCTGAAACCAACTTTCCTTCCCACTATTCCGCCTCGGTTGTATAAAGAAACTTTATTCGTTCTTTGTGTATTTCTTATATCATTTACAGTTTCCCGTAACGAAAGTGAACTAGTCTTGCTGTGGCCTCTTAGATCTAGACCTGTGATAAGTGTCGTTTTGATCTTAAGAGTTAGTTTGTTTGCTTTTCATAGCTGATTGAGCTTTTGCTTTCATCATATGGTTTGAATTTATATATTTCTAGTGTTGAAACAAGTAAATCTTAAGGTGTCTTTTGGTTTTGGACAAGCTTGTTTGCTTTCACTTGAAATTGAATTCAAAGTTATACAACAGCTTTCTTTTTGTAGTACATCAACATTAAGACAGAGAAAAGAAATACCTGCATTGTGCATTTTGAATTTGATAAGTTTGTATGTTGATTTAGGGAAAAAGTGCATTAGTGTGTGCTCTTTGATCTGTGTGAAAAGATGATGTCTTTCTTTTCCCTCAGTAGTTAAGATTTTCATAAGTCGAAAAGATTGAAAAAGTTTGCTTCTCATCTTAGACTGCATTTAGGAATTTGTATCAAACATCTCGTGGTGAACCTTGAAAGGCAAACTTTAAAAAGAACAACTTAAAATATATTGAATGAACCTAACAACGCTTTGAAACATAACACAAACACATAGAGGTCTAAGCTAGAGACGTGTTCCGGCGTCGTTAAACGTAGTGACTGTCGATCTCGAAGAAGGTGGGTGATTCCTCCTGAGAGTCGGTGGCACTAATACGAACTTGTGCTCCCACGTACCATCACGTATATATTGGGAGACCCCTATAGGCATATATCTTTTATCCTTAGGAAGCCGTGTCGGCCACCCTACTGATCGCAATGCAGTGAACACAGCATTCACGAAGATCGACCACCCGTACCGTAAAACGTATTCTGTGGTTTTGCGAAAGGTTTGGCACACCCTCTGCCTAGATCTCCAGAGAAGTTTCTTTTGGCCTTTTTCAAACTCTATAACTGAAAAAGTCCATCCGAGCATTTGTCACTTCGGGCTCGTTAAAACATCGAAGGAGACTAGAGTCATCTTTAGCTTTTTCTCGACTCTTTAAAATTGAAAAAGCAAGTTGTGTCTAAAAGCGTCTAATAAAATTCATTCAATTCGGAAACACAAATTTCCCCTTTTAATATTTTGGTTGATCGAGTAATCCACAATCATGGAAGAAAGTCAATTAAAACCCCGTCGTTCGCGGAGGCTTACGAGTCAACTGTCTTTGTCCGAAAACAGTACGGACAAAGCGAACTCGTTTAACCAGTTCAAAATCTCCTATAAAATTTAGAACAAGTGTTCCAACTGCATCTGAGGTTCCGGTTACTCCAAACATTCTTGGAAACCCTGCCTCTATAGAAGAAGTTCAACAGCCATAGAAGGACAGTAATACTGATCTTAGTCTGGGGGAAAATACTTGTATAACTGAACCAGTTCCATCTGTAATTGGTCCAGAAAGTTTTGTTCCTCAAACAACTGTCGCTGTCGAAACAACCACTTCTTCGGCACCAGAAATATTTTATGGACCTGACAGTCTTCCTCTTCCACCAGGTTTGATTGCGATAGAGGAAATTACAGAGGATCCGCAAGCAAGTACTCCAATTCATTTTGGTGTCGGGGTCACTCTATTTCCTTCATCAGAAGTTAATCCACCACGAGTGGAGGTTCCTGTAGAATCGCTAGGCAATCTATTGGATAGACATAAGATGTCTGAACAACCGTCATCATCTAGGACTGTGTCAAATGATACAGCAACAGCAGAAGCCCCTGCCATCACTCCGACGATGTTTGCCGGCATACCAGCTGTCCCGACTAGCTGACAACCGCTAGAAGGAGTCCACCAATGGACTATTTCGACAGTATGGTCTGTTCGCGTTTGTTCATCTAGATTAATATCCGGCAACTCTTACGTTGAAAATCGACAGATTGATCCTCATGGAGGTCAATTTGGGCCATCCAGTCCTCAAGGACTAACCATCCCTCTGAGTTCCGGATTGCTACCGTATGGGGGGCAGCATGCCCTTTCATTACCTCCTCCGGGAGGATATCCATATGGCAGTTCTCAACAGTATTCATGTTATACTGGAATTGCATCAAGTAGTTGAGTACCTATGCTACCTCAACAACCAAGGGTTATATATTCTATGCAACAGTGTGTACCTATGACGAACATCCCAACCACACCGGCTATTGTAACTGTGTCACAAGTTCAAGCGATACCTGTTACATGTCAACCTCATATTTCTCAGGTTGCAATGCAACAGCCTCTTGAACATGGGTCACAACCACAATCGCCAACTGGTGGGGCGACACAGGTCCAAACGGGTACAATTACCCCACACCTCGGTCCAACGGTTAGCATAGCACAACAGAACATGGCGTCACAACCATGGCTTGTACAATACCAACAACCGCAATTCAAGCAGGTGTACCAAGGTTCTGAGCAGCAGATCTTTGCGAATAGTGGACAACCGTATATCCAAAACGGTCAAAACCAACCACTTCACAGTGGTCAAGTCCACCAACCGTATCAGTCATACCAACATCAATTACATTATGCTGGTATGCAAAGGCCCACTGCTCAAGCGATTCCATCGTACCCTGGTTACGCTTCGCCTAACCTGAATCAACAGTTACCATTCGTGGCAACTTTAGAGTTACCTGATTTACACCGATTAACCAACGATCCGATTGCTTATGCCCCTTGGTGGCCAGCGATTCCTCATAAACTTCCATCTGACATTCCTAAATTCAATGGAAATCCAGGTGAAGGCCCATCGAATCACGTGATGACTTTTCATCTGTGGTGTTCGTCGAACACCCTAAACGACGATTCGATAAGGCTTCGCCTTTTTCAGAGGACATTGACAGGTCCAGCGGCTAAATGGTATATTGAATTTCCAAGAGCCTCTTTCGACAATTTTAGTTCCCTAGCCACGACTTTCTTAACCCATTTTCAATTACCGATAAGGTATGAAACGGGAACAGAAATATTAACCAACTTCAAACAGACAACTGCTACCCATATATCTGATCATATACATGAGTGGCGTCGTCATCGTAGGATGGTGAAAACGTACGTTCCCGATCAGCTATTAGCTGAATGGTTTATAAAGTCGTTACTTCCGGCTATTACGGAAGATGTGGCCAAGGGGGGAGTCGTAACAGAGGAGCAAGTTATTGCTCGTGCACAGTATTTGGACTTAGTTTATACTCAGTCCGGCACGCTCTACGACAAAATACCTGACGCTCCTAGACCGGAATTTTCAATTCCTCCTCCTCCTAAATCAAATAGTGACTCTCACGCCGGTGATGGTGTGATTGGCACGGCAAACGCGAAATCGATAAAGGCTTCGTCAAAGAAAGCCCGTAAGAATTCGGATCAAAATGCAAAAGAAGAAATTCTTGCTTCAGAAGTAAATGTCGTATCAGCAGATAAAGGCAAAGAAACCAATCAACCAGGAAGCAAGAAGAAGCAAAACAAAGGGAAGAAGAAGAAACAGGGTGAGTCATCCCCTGGAAAAAATTCTTCAAACCCTCCTGGGAAAGGGAAACAAAATTATCCATGTCTAATATGTGATGATAAGGATCATAACACAAAGAATTGCCCATTCAAAGCTGAGTTAAAGAGGTTCTTTAAAAATTCCCAAACCTCAGCTGTGTTTACTAATCCATTTCCCAACCCAGGTCAAAATCTGGTTGATAATGGAAATGCTTCCCCGTCGCAAGTACTTATGTTGTCGGTTTCAAAACAGCAGAATGATGCTTTGATTTCGACAAGGAACAAAGATTATGGGAATCCTCAGCTGTCGAACGAAAAAGGTAAAGATCAACCAAGTAGTTCGACAACAACTTTGACAGAAGTTGTACGACCCATCATCCCTGAATTAACAATAAAGCCGCCAAAGGGTGTAGTACACAAGTCGACATTTAATCCTCGCGCCAGAGCGGCGCAGCATTATAAAATAGTGGAAGATTTGGCACAATCGCCATCCGCTATGTCGACTCTTGAGGTACTACAAAATTGTCCGTCCCAAAGGCAGGCATTGTTATCAACAATTGGTGGGGCTGATCCTAAGGATTCCAATCTTGTATCCTTTGATCACAAAGGATACGATCCTCAGTTACCAGCTCAACTAGCCTTCCTTATTCAAGTGAAATCCCTCAACAAAACTGTTCACAGAACAATTATTGATGAGGGAGCATCAACATGTATTATGTCGATGAGTTGCTGGAAAACTTTAGTATCTCCAACCTTGTCGCGATCATCGACAACATTAAAAGCTTTCGACGGAAGTAATTATGCCCCATACGGTATCCTTAATAACTTGAAAGTTGAACTAGGAGAAAAAACGGTAGAAATTGATGTGGAGGTCATCGATGGAAATATTGACTACAACATTCTACTGGGAAGACCATGGATTTATGCCATGGCAGCTGTCGTGTCGACTTATTTTAGGAAGATCGCATTCCCGTTTGAAGGAGGGATTACGGTCGTTGACCAACAGAACTTCCTCCCTAATGGTTCACAAGTTACTGGAAGCATTCCCATGATCCATGACAACAACCATTCGCTTCAAGATATCGGAGTAGGATTATTGAAAGACCCCACATTGATGGGAACTTTCACGCTACCACCTCCTATTCACATAGGAAATATACCATTTGTAGCAACCTGCAACATGATATCTTCCACGAAGGTCGACATGGATCGTGCAATTGTTTTGCCCCCAAGCCCTTTAGAAATATTGTAGCAATCAATGTTTCAAGCATGGGAGGCGAACCCAAATCAACGCTCGTCAAGCGTTTGGGTAGATAGGTATAGAGAATATGGAACCCCATTATATCCTTGATTGAAAGTACATGGGACTGACGAAGGAATCTTACAATCAATGATGATTGAGGGGGCACCATGGAATGATTACCACCATCGTTCCCTTCTTCCGGAATATGAAGAAGATACTCAAAGTGACCTTTATCACCCTTCAGTTTTTGAATTCCTAACGAATACTGTAAATACGGTGGATTCCGAGCGAAACTTATCCAATATTAAAGAGACTATAGCCATAAATATCTCGACTAAAACAGATGTTGTAGAGAATATTTATGTTAGCAAAGGTTGTTCCCCTTCAGAACTGGAAATATATAATGCTCTTTTTCGCGAATTCAGAGATGTCTTTGCTTGGTCATATGATGAAATGCCAGGCATTGAATCGAGTATCGTTGAACATGAAATTAAAATGTATCCTGATTTCAAACCAGTAAGACAACGGCTTCGGTAGGTGCACCCCAAGAAAGTCGCTGCCATTAAGGAAGAAGTTCAAAAACTCCTCCATGCTGGATTCATCTACCCGGTTCCTCTAACCGATTGGGTATCGAATATTGTCCCTGTTCTGAAGAAACAAGGGACAATTAGAGTGTGTGTCGATTATAGGGATGTAAACCAAGCTTGTCCGAAGGACAACTACCCTACACCCTTCATCGACCAGATAATTGATGAATGCACCGGATGTGAAATCTTTTCATTTATGGATGGATTTTTCGGGTGTAATCAAATAAATATCCACCAACAGGACCAGTCAAAGACTGCATTTATTTGTTCGTGGGGCACATTCGCTTATCGAAAATTACCCTTTGGTTTAGAGAACGCAGGGGCGACGTTTTAGAGGGCAATGAATTATGCCTTCCATGACATCAAGAACATTGTTCAACCTTATCTCGACGATCTTCCGGCTCATTCGCGAAAGCGGACTGATCATCCGCAGCATTTAAGAGCGATATTTCTACGTTGCCGACACTACAAGATAAGAGTCAATCCACACAAATGTGTGTTTTGCGTCGGTTCTGGTCGTTTACTTGGCTTTGTAGTCTCTAAGGATGGAATTCGTCTCGACCCCTGCAAGGTTCAGGCAATCATTAATTTTCCTCCACCTTCAACTTTGCTTCAGATTCAGAAACTCCAAGGGAAAGCAAACTTTCTGAGGAGGTTCATTCCAAATTACGTAGAACTTGCTAAGGGTTATACTCGTCTTTTGAAAAAGGATGTACCTTTTGTCTGGGACCAGGTGGCGCAAGCTTCCTTTGATGCTCTGAAAGATTGTCTAGTAAAAGCATCATTAATGTACGCCCCGGACTATCAAAGAGATTTTAACCTGTATCTGGCTGCAGCGGATACGACCATTGCGATGGTTTTAGTTCAAGAAGTCGATGGAATTGAACATCCTATCTATTATTTAAGTAAAAACTTAAATGATACAGAAAGTAAATATTCTTATGTTGAAAAACTAGCGCTTGCAGCTGTTCAAGCGATTCAAAGGTTTCGACATTATGTCCTCTTTCGGAAAACTACCATCTTGTCAGATTGCAACCCCATGACTTATATACTGTCGCAACAGTTGCTGGGGGTAAATATTGTAAATGGATAGCGATCCTTCAAGAGTTTGATCTGGAATTTGTAAAATCCAAATCAAAGAAAGCTCTAGTTTTCGCAGAATTATTGTGTGATCTCCCATCGTCGTCCAACGATGAAACATTGGAAGAGTCAATCGTGGACGAAAGTTTGTTTCTGATATCTACAAGTGATGAGTGGTATGGAGATATCATAGTCTATCTCCAAACCCAAAAATTCAGGCCAAACACCTCTCACTTCGAACAAAAACGTATACGATACCAAGCAAAAGACTACATGATCGTCGGTGATACACTTTACCGTCGCGGTATCGATACAGTTCTGAGGAGGTGCCTTACCCATGAGGAGGCCGAAAAAGCTCTGAATGAATGTCATTCAGGCACGTGTGGGGGCATCAATCTGGATATGCAACAGCACAAAAAATCTTATGAGCAGGATACTTCTGGCCAACCATGTTCAAAGATTGCATAACCGCAGTCAGAAGTTGCCATGCTTGTCAAATTTTTGATAGAAAAACCAGACGACCACCCGCACCTTTACAGCCGATAGTTGCTGTTGGGCCCTTCGCCAAGTGGGGCATCGATTTCATGCAATGTAACCCCACCTCGACCGGGGGGCATGGGTATATTATAGTCACTGTTGACTATTTTACCAAATGGGCCGAGGCGATGCCTACATTGGATAACACTGGTGAAACAGCTGCCCTTTTCTTTTTCAATCATGTAGTCGCCAGGTTCGGCGTACCACAGGCTATAGTTACAGATCATGGGTCGCATTTTCGCAATCACATGATGGTCGAATTAGCTGCCAAGCTAGGGCTATCTCACGACATCTCTACCCCATATTATCCGCAAGCCAACAGACAAGTTGAAGCAATCAACAAGGTCCTGAAGCGTATGTTGCAAAGGATGATCGGGGTTCATAAAAGAAGATGGCACCTAATCCTGTACTCAGCCTTGTGGGCTTACCGAACGTCGGTAAAGAACGCAACCGGGTTCACACCTTTTCAACTAGTGTATGGCCTGGAAGCAGTCTTGCCAATCCAGTGTGAAATTTCGTCGCTTAAACTCGCAATCGATCTTCTCCCCGGAACTTCAGAAGAAGAGGCTCGTTTCTTGGAATTAATCCAATTGGATGAAACCCGTCGTGATGCCGCTTTGGCTAACGAAGCCCATAAGAAACGAGTCAAGGCTCAGTTCGACAAAAGTGTCAAACCCCGTGTCTTCTCAGAAGGTGATTTGGTCTTGCTTTATGATCAAGAATCCGATAAATTGGGAGCAGGTAAATTCAAGTCCTTATGGATGGGCCCCTATATTGTTAAAAGGGTGTTAGCAAAAGGAGCCTATGAGTTAATGGATTACGATGGAATTCCACTGGCGCAGCCCCGCAACGGCTGTAACTCAAGCGTTACTATGCTTAAATAGTAACCTGCATGCTTTTGTTGTATTTTGTTTTCGCTAAAGTATTTGTTCTGGTTGAGTGATCCACCCTTTCCATTTGTTGCAGATGTCGAACCTTCTGGAGACATGTGTTGGATATGCTGATGGAGCGAGTCGTAGTTCGCAGAACCTATCCTCCGCAGCTTGGGCCATTTTTGATCCAAGCGGCGAGTTAGTAAGTTTCAGAGGTGTGTGTATTGGGCAATCAATGAATAACATCGCTGAGTATAGCGCGTTGATAGAACTACTCTCTGATGCCGTCACACGTGGCATACGCCGACTAATTGTCAGGCTAGACTCACAACTCGTAATACTACAACTCAATGGTATATATTCTGTTCGCAATCCAGATATTTATCGCATGTTCCTAAGGGTTAATATCTTGGAAAGACGATTTGATTCAATTCAATATCAACATATTTCCAAAAACTTAAACACATTAACTGACTCATTAGCAAACTATGTGTTAGATAGACATTTGCAACATTTATAAAAAGGACACATCATCAAAGATTGTACATATGGATCATATAACTCAAACAGAATAAAACTCGAAAATCAAAATATATAAGCTGTTTATAGTTCATACATAATGTTCTATAACCAAGACAAAATGGGTCATATGACCTAAAAACTCAAAAAGTGCTAGGGGGCACCCTAGCCTAGTGGTGCTCATGATAGCACGTCACGGCCTGTGCAATCATGTGCAAGAGACGAGTCCATCGTCTAGGCACGCCAGTAGTGTGTCGCTGCAGCTGTAAAGGTAACTCATCAATCCTCACATCGGGAATGCCGAGAGTAAGGCTCTCAACCTGCTCCTGCACAGCTGTAAGGGTCTCGGTATCGTCAAGGTCACGGAGAATAGCTCTCTTAGCAAGCTCTGTTGCCGAGGCAGCAACTGGTGGTCTCGGACGAACTGCTGGACGAACAAGACCAACATCTGCATGCACCCAAGAGTATGATTAAAAGTCTTGATAGAATAAAGCACAACAACATTATGAATAAGAACAGTAAACAGTAATATGGTCAAAGAGTTTACCAATAGCGCCCCATTGTTCCCCATGCGGTAGCACCAAATCCGGATCACCTCGGAAATCCATACCCACATATGGATACTCGGAGAAGACCATCTCCTGGCGCTCGAACCACCTGAAGAAGGCCTCAGTAAAAGTAATCTGAGGTTGACTAGCATGCCTAGACATGTGATCGACCCACCTCTGCATACGTGGCTCGGTCGGAGAAGGCAAGTCGAGTATAATGTACTGAGGCTGCATCAGTGGGATTTTCTCCAAGGCAAAGGCAGTCAGAATAGAACCAAATCCAAAGTTCTTCAGCTTCCCGTCCTTTACCTTGGTCAACTGACTTTTCATATGAACAAGTACTGCATCACACCAGTTGAATAATTTTGGTTGGAGACACTCCAAGGCGTGCTGCATATAAGATCTGTTGGCAACATGTAGAGATGCGCTACCGGCCATCCTACCAATGGTATATAGAATGGACCTGAGAGACCTTTCAGTAATCTCACGGATAACAATCTTGCCGTCTCTACTCGGCTGAGAACCTTCCCTGCAATACTGGCGGACATAATCTCTGGTGGAATCGGTCCCCCGGGCCGTACCTGACAAGGAAATGGGGGCACCTCGTCTTGACAACCCAGTCAAGAAGTACATGTCCTCTATGGTCAAGGGGATGAACTTTCCCCTAATCTGGAATACTTGGTTAACAGGATCCCAAGCATCAAGCATATACTGCAGCAAAGTGATCTGTGCTCTCATGCTAGAGATACGGAAAAACTTCAGCAGGCCACAGTTCCGCAGCGCGTTCACCGTGACAGGGTCATGGAGGGAAATCATGTCCTCCTCTTCATGTTCTCGTTCTCGCCATGTAAGGGACATTTTGTTCAAAGTTCCCTGCAAAGCAACAAGAGAAGGAGTAAGTTCCTGATTTTGATGAAAAACTGGCGAAAATTCATCAAAAAATGAGCTGGAAACTCAGTTTTCTGAGCCCAGCGCAGGCAGAGAGTATCCCACCTGTGCTGAAGGTCAGGCTGCCTTAAGGCAGCTTGACATTCAGCACAGGTTTCGAATGGGGAACCTGCGCTGAAGTTAGGGCGCCCTGGCAAAACCCTTGAGGCCCAGAAAGACTGAAAAATAGGCATGAAACTGGAAAAGAAAACCATGAAAAGATAGAGCTAGGGTTTAGCTCCTACCTGGTCCAGACGGCGCTGAAAATCGTCCGCAGAATCTCCCAGAATCAGCTGGTGAAAATCAAGGGGAAAGAGGCACCTCTAGAGCTCCAACAAACCAAATGCAAATGAAATGGTAAATGAGAGGTAAAAACACCTTTTAATGGCTTTTTACGTAGTTCAAAGTGAAATATTAGGGTTATAATCTCATTTTCATGCAAATATTATTCATTTCTAACAAAGTTTGTTGCAACAATTGAGAATGTAGTACTATTCTTGAAAAGAGAAAAACTAGTAATGGTAAAAAATCAAAATTTGACCATATGTTCGAGCAGTTTTACCGCGGAATTTATGCTCGTTAAAAAATAGAAAAGCGAGATCCGAGCAGTTTTAGCACATAGTTCATGCTCGTTAAAAAATAAACATAAGATTGAGCAGTGTTTTGGCGCATTCAAGCTCGTTAAATAAAAAATGAACCTATCCTGGTAAATAACCACTGTGATCATAAATTTATCAGCCATAAAAAGCCTTGGTCGTGTTTTTTCACCTGCCACCTCCATTCCATTTGGCCAATCGTTCACCTCCATATGATTGTTTACCCATTTTGAGGAACAGCTGCGAAGAGTGATTTCACCTAGCCATCCTTGTGACACTGCCGTGATTGGAAAATTCCAACCTGTACCTGGAATCTGCTGCTATCCCTGTTTATCACTCGTTCCTCAAAAGACGAGTCTTCTTTGAGCTCTTTTCATCTGACTCGTAAAATATGAAAAGTTTGCCGAGTTTTGGCCTTCCATCTCGTTAAAGTGACCGGAAGAGCTATCCCTCCTCTAGATTTTAATCTTTTTGGACCTGAGGGATTATTGCACAAAAAGGTCGAGCGCTTGTTTTATTCGGCTCGTTAAAGTTATCGAAAACTCATCCCTTCCTTATTGTTTTATACTTTTTCGGACTTAAGGGATTAGATGGCGAAAAAGGAATTTTGGAGTTAACTTTATGTACCTTTTCAGACTCTCTAAAAATGAAAAGGACCGAGTTTTCCTTGTCGTTAGACTCGTTAAAATGATTAAATAGCGACAAACTTGTCTTTAGACGAGAACGAGTTTCCCTATCGCTAAGCTCGTTAAAACATAGCGATGGGCTTGCCCGAAAGGCAGGTTATAGAACAAGCATATGTTATCCTCCTCAAGCTTGACAAAAATAAAGAGGTACTGGTCAGAAATGACTGGGGAAAAATTGGGAGAACATCAAAGCTTTAATGGTAGCAAGTCGCTCTTGAACATGACACTTTTCCTCCGTATCACATCGGGTTGGGTTGTTTCATTCACCGGTCTCATCACCATGGTATTGCCAAACCATCCACATTTGGGGTAATGCTACCGATCCATCGCATCAGTGTTGTTATATGTTCAAGAGATGTTGATCAGAAAGAGTCAACCGTGTCCCATCCACTGCCATACATTATCCTTCATCCATCCATGATCGCCACCCTAAATCATATGTCACAGATTGTTTTCACCTCCATTAAAGTCATTAGCTCTGTTCCGTGTCACTGATGTGGGATTCATTAAGGCCCTCCTTTGATGGATCGCTTCTTGTCGACTTCAACTCATTATCCAAGAAGTTGATCTAGGAACACACCCTTCAGTACTTTGAAGCTTGCATGCCTCAATGGCAAGTTTCTCACTTCCGGCGACAGGTATACATCAATGACCTTCGACCGAAATATTTTGCGTGGTGTTCGACGCCAAGTCCTGTATTCACACCACGTGAATTGTACTGCAGTACCTTGAGGGTCATTATCATTATTGGTGATTCCTCTCGCGTTTGTTAACGGTTTACATCATTGACCGGTAATCAAGCGATGTCTTTCCGTGTTCGACTTCAGTGCAATTCTCACATGGATCGGCTTGTACTTAGAGTGAATATCGAACGAGTTTGAAGACCCCGGATCTAGTTTCATCCATCTGGGCTGCGATGTATATTCAGGAAATATAAAGACATTTGACATGTACATCATTACAGCAGATGATCATCCTACTCAAAGCATGATAATTTCAGCAGAGAATTATCAGTCTACCATCAGACGATCGTCTGTTATATGTACCAAAATGAATTTATAAAGTTGAGCATGGGAATGCCCGCCTCAGCTAGATCATGAAAGCAGAATGAAAAATAATGTATTGTATTGTATTTTATTACAGGTCACCTCTCAGCGATTGAATGAACTTCGGATCCTCCTGATAAAGCATTTCACCCGATGAACGACCTCATACTTTAGGGGGCAACTGTTATAGACATTTTTGTGCCTTACAGCATGAAGCATGAAATGTCAATAATATAAGGGATCCAAAGTCCCTAAACTTGTTGTTCCTACCCCTAGAGGAACAAGGTCAGCAAACCACAGCACTGAATATCAGTTCTCCACCTGAAAACACTAAAAAACAAGCTAATTCTAGATCATGTCAACTGCTCCACTGAGCATCTGCACTGAATGTCAACTGCTCCATTATGTACCTACGCTGAATGTCAACTGCAAAGAAGGCTACCTGCACTGGGTGAGTTTGGACAAGTGGCACAGTCATTCCTCAAGGTGTCAACGCCCAGGAAGCTTCCAAAATGACACTTGGATCAGGGAATTCGATTGGTGATGAGTAAGAGGGTCTAGATCTCCAAGTGGAAGCAAGAACCTCCAAGTGGACTCAAGAACTGAAGAATAACTGAAGTGAGAGAGGACACTAGTCAGCTTCATGCCAAGCTCAAGCTGACTCATCCTTTCTCCAAAAATCCTATATATAGATCTCTCTCATGAGGTCTAGGGAGGCTGGAATCTTGTGAATGTAAGGAATTGTTGTTGGTTTGAGTATAGAACTATTGGGTGATTTGCTTTGAAGGAGGTGAAGAGGAGATTTCTTTCTGCTGGGAGGTGATGCTGGATTGGGCCTTTTTTGGTTGTATCACTTCCTGAACTTTACTTCTTCCATTAATAAAGCATTTGAGGTTCTTCTATATGCATGTGTCTCAATGATGTGTTGTTATACTTGTGTATTTGATTTATTCTAATCCTTGAATCAATTATGAATGTGTGCTTCTTGTAGTTTCCCTCTCTTGTTATTTTGCAGGATCTTGGTGTAGCTGGGCCAGTGAAAGAGCAAGGAGCTGGGAGCAAACAAAGAGAGAAGATTGGATCAATCATTAGCGGAAGACATCGGTTAGTGGATCTCTTCCTCCTCTCTCTTACATCTCATAAAGAAGTAATCTCAAATAGCTTTGCTTTGATTGTTGCTGAGGTACTATCACCCTTAGAGTGGGATAGGGTCATTCCGTATTGGATACTTTTCCCAACAACACTATCCACCCATACCGCTCCTTCACTCCTCCATCACCCAAAACTCCCATGGCAGCACATCCTGTAGAAGTTAGCAGACTTCCTGTAGAATTCCTGAGTTTCCTGTAGGATCCCCTGCAGATATCCTGTAGAAGCCTGCAAACTCGGTTGCCGAGCACCTGAACATTGTGGACTTCTGTGGACTAATGCTAGGGATCCCCTGGGACCTCTCCTAGCCCTCCTGACCTTTCCCAAGCTTTCTCTCCCTTCGCACCACCTCTGCACAGCCAAACCCTAATAAGAAACAAAATCATAATAACTCCAACCATTTAAGTAAAAATACAAAAACATGTTCTTTTCAATAGAAGTAATTTAAGTTCATGCATTTCACATAATTAGAAGTAATGGCATCATTCTTAGACATTTGCACTCCCACCATTGCATCATAGAGATTAAGCTAGTCAGATTAGGGTTTACTAGGGTTTCCATGTTTTGGTTGGCTTTCAGTTCATTTTTGCAAAGTAGATTAATTTCCTTTGAGATAGCCTTTGTCCATCATTTAGAAAGCTTCTTCTGAGAGCATATAGAAGTTGGCTTGAGCCCTAGCGGACTTGTGCCAGCTGACCAAGTGACAACTGCGACAAGAGCTAGTACTTGTGCATATAGCACCGTCGCTTCCAAGTTTTTACGAACTACCGGGTTGATAAAATTAGAGATAGGAAGCCCCAGGAGTTGTAGCATTATTGCTACAATACTGGAGCCCACCATCTTTTTGGCGCCGTTGCCGGGGAAGCGGCAGAGTATTGATGATTGTTGCTATTCTTCTATTTTCTACTACAACCTTCTACTAAGTAGTTTATTTCATTTCCATTATGCAATTTCATTTATGCAAAAGTAGATTAGCATTTCTTGCTTTCATAGATTAGCATTTCAATTCCGCAATTTCATTTCTACAAGCGTAGATTAGCATTTCAATTCCGCAATTTCAATTCTGCAAGCGTAGATTAGCATTTCAATTCTGCAAGCATAGACTAGCATTTTCGTTCCTGCAATTTCATTTGAGCAAAATAGATTAGTCCTTTCCTGCTTTCATTTCAATTCCACATTTTCATTTTCACAAGATAGTTAGTTGCAGTTCAATCTATTTCAGTTTTGCAAGTAGAAGTAGAAAAAAAGCAAAAATCAACCAAAAAGATTTCATTTCATGCCTTGTAGGAGTAGAGATAAGTTAGAAAAATGATTGCACAACCCCCCACTGCTTCACACAGCCAACGTTATCTCTTCTTCGATTGCTGTGATTAAAGAACCCCTGGGTGGACATCAAGGCATATTTAAAGAACCTCTAGGGGAGAAGAAGAAGAAAACATTCCTCTGGAGCAAATGGCTACAAGTAGAGATGTTGGGAGCAACATCTTGTCCAAAGATGAATTTGAAAATCAGATCAAAGATTTCAAGAGTGATATGAGGCATTTTCTTGCCATGCATCTGGATACCTTGCGGATCCAAAAGAAGCAAGAGGAAGCCAAGAGGGTTTTGGTCATCTTTTGTCCTAGGTGCACTAGAAAGCATCCTAGGAACGAATGTCCAATGCACTCCCTAGAAGTGTGTTTCATCTGTGAAGAATACCATCCTACAGATCAGTGCCCTTCCTTGCCCAGAATCAAAGCTGCATATCAAAGAGCCAAGGGAGCCACTGAATCACTCTATTATATGAACCAAAGGAGGCCACATCGACCTAGATCTTACCAGCAGGAACTGCAAGGGACATCCGAGACCTATTATGACCCCTATCAAGCCACTTTCATGCCTTCTTGGGGTCCCCCTGCTCATCCTTCCTGGTCTACACCTCCTCCTTGGCCATATTCTCCTTGTTCCTTCACAGATCCATATTATTCCCTACCAGTTGCTCATTCATTTCACTCTTATGCTCAGCCACAGCCTCAGTGGAATGCACCTTATCAGGAGAGGAGGCCCCAGTACAACTCTCATCCCGCTCATTTTCCTCCACCACCTTCTCATCCTCAAACATCGCCTCCTCCTCCACCAAGGCAACCCCAAATGCCTACCCAACCACAACCCCATCCACATCCATCTCAAATACACCCCTCCACTCAACTACCCGTACCATTTCCAAAGCCATAAAATGGAGCAGCTCAACCCCATTGCAAATCTGAGGCACAACATATGCCAACAACTCCTCTTGAGCTCAATGATCTTCACCATAGCTCAGGAAGAGTGTTGCAAATTAGAGACTATATTGCAAGCATTGAAGGACCGCATCCAACAAAAGAAGATTCAAGAGAGGAGATCAAAGAACCATGGGCTACACTTGATGAAGAGAAGAGATCAAAATCAGAGATCGAGAGAGATCCCTCATGGTTACCATCGAATATTCCATGTATTCAAGAGAAAGATCAGCAAAAAGAGGAAGATGAGAAAATCATGATAGAAGGTGACATGAAGAATGATCCAGATCAACAAAAGGACCAAGGATATCAAAGCTATATTGAGACATGGTTCCAGATAGTCACTAAGTTGCAGCAGTACTCTCTTCCTCAGCTATGTTTGATCCCTTCAAGGTCAGATCATTTGGTCTTTGAGATCTGGATACCTATCAAAGCATGCATTTCGAGCCTTCACATCATTTTTTCTCTAATCTCGATGTGCACATGGCTCCATTGGAAGTATTCTTATACTTGAGAACGATTTTGTTTTTCAAGTAGGGTAGGGTAGAAAAAAAAAAAAAAAAGAGAAAAAAATGAAAATAAGAGAAAAATAAAAATCTAAGGTGAAAACCTCCTTGGAGGCGCCTTAGATAGGCTCATGGATTGAAAACCTCCATGAGGCGGTCAATGAGTTGGAAAAAAGAGAAAATAAAAGGGAATAAGATCTTTGGGTGAAAACCTCCCTTGGAGGCGCCCAAGGCAGGCAATTAGGGTGAAAACCTCCATGAGGCGCCCTAGTTGTTTTTCAAAAAAAGAGAAAAAGAAAAGAAAAATAAAGCTAATCTCCATTGAATAATTTCATGTTGCAGCAGTGACATTGCAGGTTGCAAGAAGGATGTTTCATGACAGGAGGAGCACTCAAATCAAGGTTAAAGGAATTTTTCTTGTGCCTTCTACAGGAAGCTCTGTATTTCTACAGGAAACATCCTGTAGAACCTTTGGACGAGCCAAATCCAATTTCAAAAGTGAATCTAATGGTGGGAATCTGTTGATTAGGTCTACAAGCACTTGTGTGTCCATCCCTTGCCTTTCTCCATCATTTTTTCCACCTCCTTGTGCTTCTCATTGTGCTTCTACAGGAACTTCCTGTAGAAATTGTGGGAAACTAGACATGGCTCTCAAAAAGTGGTTTGGAGAACATGGTAGCTTCCTCAAGGGTTCAAAAGTCCTCATGCAACCTTCCAACTCCTCCTCCATCATCTCCATACCTACATCACAACCCAAGCTCAGTTTTCCCTTCCATGCAAACACATGGAAAGTGCCTTGAAGCAAAAAGACATAGAACAAAATTTGTTTTTGCCATAACTTGAAAACCATGCATCCATTTGACAAACCGTTTTATGGGGAATTGTACAAGGGTGATGGAAACATGCTTGAGCAGTTTCAGCCAATTCCGGTGCACGGTTTCCAAGAAATCAGCCTTCATCACCATCAACCATTTTTGCATTTTCTCCATATCCGTGCATCCGTTTCAAAACCTGTTTCATGGGGATATGCATGTGAGTGATGGTAACCTACCCAAGCAGTTTCAGCCGATTCCGATGCACGGTTTCCGAGAAATCGAGCTCTGAAATCTTCAGCCATTTTCCATTTTTCTCGAAATCCATGCATCCATTGATCACGATTTTGCTATGGGAGATGCACCATGATGATAGGAACATGCTCACCGAGTTTCAGATCAATCTGGTTTACCGTTTGAGAGCAATGGCGAAAACAAGTTCTGGTTTTGTGACCATGCAGCAGCAGCAGCTTGAAGGTGCAGATCTGGACGTGGAAACAATTTCATGCAGCTCAGATCTGGCCAGAGGACACCTGCACAAAGAAAAGCAATAAAAAATCATCAGCCAAGCCCTCATGCAATCAAAGGATCCAAGCATGCAGCAGCAAAAAGCTTCACAAGTAGTCGTTTGACTTCAGGTACGTGACTAAACCTTGTTCTTCTATTGCATGAATCTAATCTAAGCATTGCATGAAGAAATGAGATGGTTTGATTCAGCCAGGAAGCTAGCCATATTCGATTGCACTCATCCAGGCAAAAATCACGCATCATGCATGGATCAGTCATTCCCGTGGAAGTTGGAAAACATAGTTAGTGGTAGATCTGTTGAACTCTCGTGCACAGGACGTCAAATAATTAACAGAGAGAAGAAGACATGTATCACTGCAGTTTGAAAAATCTAGCGCACATGTTTTTTCCACGTCATCACAAATCACGGAGCAATTAAAGACGGCTCGGCTGAAACTCATGAACTGTTGTTCATCTGCACTTTCCACGTCCTCAATTGAAGTGTGCACAATCAGTTAATTGGTTCTCTATCATCAACTCATTTGACGATTGTTTTATTTCTCTCCGAAATTGTTGCAATGATCATGATGCGAACATTGAGCCGTGGAAGTTTAATGACAGCTATGCTACTATTATGGGTGTTTATGGGTTTCTTTGTAGGGTATGCATTGTCACGTCTATCTAAGATGTTCAAGAGCACAGAACAGAGGAGGAACACGTTGAAACCACATTCTTGTTTCCAGGCATTGCCTTTTGCATTTTCTTTATTCTCAATGCACCGCTATGGGAAAAAAAAAAATCAGTTGGTGTAGTTCCTTTCGAGACTATGTTTTCCTTAGTCCTTTTATGGTTTGGAATTTCTGTGCCAGCAGTTACTTTGGCTACAATGAACCTACAATTGAAGATCCAGTGAAGACCAATCAAATCCCCAGGCAGATTCTAGAGCAAGCTTGGTATATGCAGCCCATTTTTTCCAATACCAATTGGAGGCATGCTGCCTTTTAGAGCTGTATTCATTGGACTTTTCTTCAGATTAACTTCAACATGGCTGCATCATTTCTACTGTATATTTGGGTTCCTGTTCATTGTCTTTGTGATCCTCATTGTTACATATGTAGAGATCACCATTATCTTGTGCTACTTCGAATTGTGTAGTGGAAATTACAACTGGTGGTGGAGATCTTATTTGACTGCAGGCTCCTCAGCATTTTACTTGTTTCTCTATGCCACATTCTATTTCTTCACCAAGCTGGAGATGACAAAACTTGTTTCTAGAATTTCATATTTTGGCTACATGCCATCATGTCATACTCATTTTTTGTTTTGACCGGTATAATAGATTTCTATGCATGCCTTTGGTTTGTGCGGACAATATACTTATCAGTGAAGATTGACTGAGGCTCTGCATGCAGCTACCATTTTTCAGAGGGGCCGTTTAAATTTCAAGGTTTGGACATAATCTGATCATGGTTCAGCCTTCTACAGGAATATACTTGCACACTCATACCAAGGCTGAGAATTCACTAGGAAAAGGAACAGATAGTGAGGAAGAAGAGAAGAAGGGCAAGAAGACGAAGGCTGCCACAGCCAAGCTGAAAGGAAAAGCACCCTCAGCCAAGCAGGCTAAGACAGTGCCGACTGTTTCTACAGGAAGACAGAGAACTGTTAGCAGACCGTTTCTACAGGAAGTTAGTAGACTGTTTCTACAGGAAGACAGAGAACTGTTTCTACAGGAAGTTTGACAAGAGGGAAGCCAAAGGAGAAATCAGCCGAGATGTTAGCCAAAGAAGCCACCAGGGCCATCAAAGATGAGGAGAGAGATTGGTTGCTCAGAGGATGAGCAACACTTTCAGTAGGGGGGTGATGATGAGCCCCAAAAATGGACAATTATTTGGGCTCATTCAACCTCCTAATTTGACTTAATCCACCATTCTCATTAGTTTATTGCATGTTTTTGATTATATTTATGTTAATAGAGTGAATTTGGTTAGTCATTATGCCAACAAGTCTAATGGGTGCTTTGTGTAGCCTTTTGGTCAACTTGGAGACAAAATTGAAGGTCTTAATGAGCACTTGGCAGCCAAATTCGTGGGAGAACAAGCTATAGGATTTGTAGGAAGGTGTCCCCTTCATTTATGGGCCCTTATCTCGAATTATCCACCATCAGCTCGGAGTTCAAGGGCCACCGAATCAATTAACACAAGGGCAGCCAAGCAAGTCAAGTAGGACTGCTGTTAACTCCAAGTTTTGGGCAGCCGAGTCCCTAAATTTTAGGAGGACTGTTGGGTCCTCAAATTGTATAAATAAGAGGGCTTAAGACCTCATTTCAGTTAGTCAATTTGGTTAGCTAGTTAGCCAGTAGATAGTAGCTAGTGGTTAGTCATGTTGTAGCTCTGTTTTTGCTCTTTGTAAGCCTATTTTGGCATGTTGTTAGACTCATGATCATGATATTTTAATAAAGGCAGTCAGCTTTGGATTCAATTCTGAGTTTTTAAGGGAGCTATATCTCTCAGGTTAGGGCCCAACCTGAGAGCAATAGCCCTCCTTTCCTTTGTAATGTTACTTGTTTTTTTATCATTGCATTTCTTTCCTTTACTTGCACTTAAAAAATACAGTTTGCTGAGTTGACTGTTTCGGTTTGGTTACGTAGGTTAGTTTCATGAATGCAGTTGTTTCATTAGTTCAGAATTAGCGTAGGGAGATTGAAGTTAAGTTGAGTTCAAAAAGGTTGAATGCATGCTCACTTTCACCTCTGTTTGGGGACCGGAAGTGTAGACCTTGCCAACTGCCAAAAAACATTGTTTCAACATATGCATGCAAGTATTGATGTAATGTTTTCGATTGAAGAATTGTTAATGCGATTATATCTTGAGTAATGACTCTTTAGTTCAGCAACATGCACGAATTCCTTTCAACTTACGTTGTTGTTCTTTGATTCCTAATAAAACAGTTAGAATAGGTTGGTGAACTTTCGTTTACATGCAAGATAAGGGTGATTTGTTTCATTTACACTGCACAACACCACTTCATCATGTTCTTCTCTTTCTGAACCATGCCTAAGCCACCTACTCATCCTCTGTTCAGCTCAGTTGCCTTCCAACCCTTCTACTTCTCACGTAGCTCCATCTTTTTAACTTTTCCTTGCTTCCATCCTTCTATCCACCAACCAACTTCATGCACTCTTTCTCCATCTTATTTCTCTGCCCCTGAGCCATCACAAGCTCCCTTTTCATCCTCCCTATCCACCCATACCGCTCCTTCACTCCTCCATCACCCAAAACTCCCACGGCAGCACATCCTGTAGAAGTTAGCAGACTTCCTGTAGAATTCCTGAGTTTCCTGTAGGATCCCCTGCAGACATCCTGTAGAAGCCTGCAAACTCGGTTGCCGAGCACCTGAACGTTGTGGACTTCTGTGGACTGATGCTAGGGATCCCCTGGGACCTCTCCTAGCCCTCCTGACCTTTCCCAAGCTTTCTCTCCCTTCGCACCACCTCTGCACAGCCAAACCCTAATAAGAAACAAAATCATAATAATTCCAACCATTTAAGTAAAAATACAAAAAAATGTTCCTTTCAATAGAAGTAGTTTAAGTTCATGCATTTCACATCATTAGAAGTAATGGCATCATTCTTAGACATTTGCACTCCCACCATTGCATCATAGAGATTAAGCTAGTCAGATTAGGGTTTACTAGGGTTTCCATGTTTTGGTTGGATTTCAGTTCATTTTTGCAAAGTAGATTAATTTCCTTTGAGATAGCCTTCGTCCATCATTTAGAAAGCTTCTTCTGAGAGCATATAGAATTTGGCTTGAGCCCTAGCGGAATTGTGCCAGCTGACCAAGTGACAGCTGCGACAAGAGCTAGTACTTGTGCATACAACACCGTCGCTTCCAAGTTTGTACGAACTACCGGGTTGATAAAATTAGAGATAGGAAGCCCCAGGAGTTGTAGCATTATTGCTACAATACTGGAGCCCACCAACCTTACCACCAGGGGATGCAAGGGACATCCCAAGCTTATTATAGTGCCAACAAATCTACTCCTATGCCTTCTTGGGGGCCCCCTGCTCATCCTCCCTGGTCTGTGCCTCCTCCATGGTCTTACCCACCTCAATACCATACTCAACCCACTACTCATTCGTTTCACTCACATGTCCAGCCACAACCTCAGTGGAATGCACCTCAACGGGGGTGGAGGCCCCAGTACAACACTCCTCCCGCCATTTTTCCTCCACCACCAGCTCAACCACAACCATTACCTCCTGCTCCTCCAAGACAACCCCAAATGCCTGCTCAACCGAACCCGAACCCCAACAACTGATAGGCCCAATAGGTATATATCAGGGAAACAACCTGCCCTACCTATGTTGTGGAGATCTAGGAGATCAACTTGCGATTCGGGAAGACTCTTCCGGATCACCAACCTCCTCCCCTAGAGGACGAGGAAGACAAACAGGAAATTGAACCCAAGGCCACTCCACCCTTTCCTAAGATACTAACAGTAACCACACAACCCGACCCAGAGGAGAATGAGCTTTTGGGAGAACTCAAACAGTTGTGTGTAAGAATACCACTTCTCCAAGCCATCAAAGATGTACCGATATACAACAAATTGGTTAAGGAAAAGTGTTTCAGGCACCCAGGCAGGCGAAAAAGAGATGCCTCAACCATCAATGTCATAAGACAACTGTCTGATCTTATGTTGGGGCAAGTAATCTGTCCAAAGTATTTGGATCCTGGGAGTCCTGTAGTTGATGTCCACATCAATGGCACCATCATACCCCACACTTTGATTGATGTAGGGGCTGCCATTAATGTGATGACCAGGGATACCATGCTCAAACTCAACCTTCAGGGTTCCTTAAGGAAGACCTTGACAGTCCTGCAGTTGGCAGATCGCTCCACTGTGACTCCCGAAGGGATTGTGGAGGATGTCTTGGTCTCTGTTGACTCTTGGGAATATCCTGCGGACTTCTTGGTTCTTCAGCCAAAGGCAAAGCTTACCGGATACCCCCTTATTTTGGGAAGACCTTGGCTAGCCACTGCGGATGCTTAAATAAGCTGTCGAGCAGGGAACATGACCATCCAAAATGGTCCTATGTCCAAGCAGCTAGTCCTATACCCTCCTGCCCAACCTCTATTAGAGCATGAATTACCACTTTGGTTGGAAGAAGGAGAAGAGGATGAGGTGTACTCTGCACCCTTGTGCACCTTAGAGACCACCAGGGGAGGTCCTCAAACTGAGGATGATTTGATTGAGACCTTGATTCAGAATCCGCCTCCCAGTGCATTGTCCATAGAGAAATTGGTGGAGGATACTCAAGCCAGCACCTTAGTGGACCTTTGTGTGACCAATCCACTCTCTCCCAGGATAAAAAATGTGGAGTTTGGCCCTGAGAGATCGTTAAAGATCAGCTCCTCCCTATCTCCTCCCCAGGAAAAGGAGCAGTATAGTCTGTTGGCCAGTCATTTAGATGCTTTCGCTTGGAGCTATAAGGAGATGAAAGGAGTCCACCCTTCGGTCGGTACCCATCACATCTACATCAAAGAAGATTGTAAACCAGTCAGGCAACCTCAGAGGAGAATGAATCCAGCCCTTAAGGACATTGTCAAAGAAGAACTACAAAAACTGTTGGATGCAGGATTCATCTACCCCATCTCGGAGAGCAAGTGGGTGTCCCCTCTGGTGTTGGTACCCAAGAAAAATGGAAAGTGGAGAATCTGTGTGGACTACCGAGAACTGAACAAAGCCACCAAGAAAGACCACTTTCCTCTGCCTTTCATAGATCAAGTGTTGGATGGACTAGAAGGGAAGAAGTTTTTCTCTTTCCTAGATGGGTTCAGCGGGTATAACCAGATCCAAATCAGCCCAGAAGACCAAGATAAGACCACCTTCACTTGTCCTTGGGGTACCTTTGCTTACCGAGTCCTTCCCTTTGGGCTATGCAATGCTCCTACCACTTTCCAAAGAGCAGTATTGAGCATATTTTCTGAGTTGGTCCATGATTTGGTGGAAATCTATATGGATGACTTCACTCCCTATGGGTCCAACTTCCAAGGAGCATTGTCCAATCTGGGAAAAGTCCTAACCAAGTGCATTCAGATGAACCTGTCCCTTAGTCCGGAAAAATGTGAATTCTTGATGACTGAAGGGACCGTGCTAGGACATACCATTTCTCGCCAGGGATTGCAGGTGGACCCTGATAAAATTGCTCTCATCAAAAAGGTTCCACCTCCTCAGAAAGTAAGAGATGTTCGCAGTTTCCTAGGCTTAGCAGGATATTATAGAAGGTTTATTAAAGATTTTAGTTAGCTAGCCTCGCCACTGTTTGGCCTCTTAGCAAAAGATGTTGAGTTCAAATGGACGGACGACTGTCAAAGGGCTCTGAATGAATTAAAGGATAAGTTGGTGTCCGCCCCGATATTAAGAGGTCCAAACTGAGCCCTACCTTTCCACATCCACACTGATGCCTTGAACAAAGCCATAGGGGCAGCCTTAGGACAGGTTGAACAAAAACTCCCATATGCCATATACTTTGTCAGCAAAAACTTATCCAATGCAGAACTGAACTACACTGTAACTGAGAAAGAGTTCCTCGCTGTGGTCCATGCCCTGAACAAGTTCCGACACTACATCACTAGCTATCAAACATTTGTACATACTGATCATGCTGCAATTAGATATTTAATGAATAAACCAGATGTGAATGCTCGTATTATTAGATGGTTACTTCTGTTGCAGCAATTTGATTTGACTATCGTTGACAAACCAGGTAAAGAAAATGTTGTTGCTGACTCCTTGTCTAGATTGGATTTACCTGCAGGTGAAGATGGAACAGTGGACGACTAGATGCCAGATGAACATTTGTTCTCTATCTCAGTACTCTCCCCATGGTTTGTTGATATAGCAAACTATCTGGTCTCATCACAGTTCCCTCCGCATCTATCTTCCAAAGAGAAAAGGAGAATTGTAAGGAAGAGTGCCTCGTTCACTTGGATCAGGGGCAACCTGTTCAAACTTGGCCCCCATTAGATCTTAAGGCATTGTGTAAGGGAGGAGGATGTCTTTGACATCCTCCTAACCTGTCATGACGGGCCTTGTGGAGGACACTTTGCAGCCAAGAGGACTGCCTTCAAAATTCTACAGGTAGGCTACTATTGGCCCACGCTTCATCAAGATGTCAAGAGATATATTAGCCAATGTGACCGATGCCAAAGGATGGGGAAGCCAACCCCAAGGGACGAAATGCCTCTCCAACCTCAAGTGACTCTCGAACCATTCGAGAAGTGGGGCATGGATTTTGTGGGTCCTATCAATCCTCCTTCAAGGAAAAGGTCTTACACCATTGTGTGCACAGACTATCTGACAAAGTGGGCAGAAACCAAGGCAATCAAAGCAGCGACAGAAGAAAAGGTGGCTGAGTTTTTAAGAGAAAACATCTTCTACAAATTTGGCTACCTAAGAGAGCTAGTCACCAATCAAGGAAGCCAGTTCACCTCCAACTTAATTAAAGATTTGCTTTCTCATCACAAGATCAAGCATAGGACTTCCACCCCCTATCATCCTCAAGCAAATGGGCAGGTGGAAGTCACCAATAGAGCATTAGAAGAGATTTTGACTAAGGTGGTCAGCAACAGTAGAAAGAATTGGGCAGATCGCCTGGTTGAGGCCACCTGGGCTTACAACACCACTTGGAAGACCACAACCGGTTTCACACCTTATGAACTGGTCTATGGGAAGAGAGCTTTGTTGTCAATTTAGTTTGAGTACAACACATTGAGGATGGCAGCTCAGCTGGACCTAGATCTCAGCCACACCCAACAAGAAAGGCTATTGCAGCTGAATGGGCTAGATGAACACAGAATGCAGGCCCTTCTCCACTCTAAAGTGGTTCAACTTCAGAGGAATATATGGCATGACCGGCACCTCAATGACAAGCAATTCCAATCGGGAGATTGGGCGTTGTTGTATGATTCCAGACACAAGGATTTCAAGGGGAAGCTGAGGACAAGATGGTTAGGGCCATATGCAGTGGAGAAGTGTAATTATAATGGGTCTGTTCTTATCCGGACCATCGATGAGGAAGCCATCCCCATGCTCGTCAATGGGCATCGACTAAAGATCTACAAGAAACCTCTTCAAGGCAAGAATTCATCAAAACTGTGGAAAAATCAGTGTTGGTCATAGAGAAGGGTTCTGCCTCTGTTGTGGGCATACCCTGAGCATTAAAAAAAAAAATCATAATAAAAAGATCCTTGGGTGAAAACCTTTTTGAGGCTCCCAAGGCAGACGATAGGGGTGAAAACCTCATTGAGGCGCCCCTGCTGTCTCTCTAAAAAATTGTAATAAAAACAAAAAAAATGACCCTTGGGTGAAAACCTCTCTGAGGCGCCCAAGGAAGATAGTAGGGGTGAAAACCTCATTGAGGCACCCCTGCTGTCTCCTCAAAAAAAAAAAAAAAAAAAGAGAAAAAAACCAAGGAAAAGAAGAAAGAGGTAGAAACAGAAAAACAAGCTCAAGCTTTGGAAATTAATGCAGGTTGCAGGTATTCCATGCAGAAAAGGAGGCCTCTAAACTCAAGGATAAGGGTCCCCACCATGCTACCAGGTGACCTCACCAGCACTCCCTCCAGAAACACTCATCTCTTCCAAGGTTTGGGCACGGTCTGGTCATAGTTTAGCCTCCTACAGGAAGCTACAGGACTTTCTACAGGAAGTTCTGTATTTCTACAGGAAACTTCCTGTAGAATCTTGGGACGGGCCAAGACTGACTTTGTAGGAAAACTTGAAGCCCGAAGTCCAATAAGGAGGCATGCAACCAATGTTTTTCTCCATCACCCACTGCTGTCGCCTCCTTCCACCACCATTGCTGCCATACGATTGAAATACCTGTGCAGTCAAACGAGAACGTTGGACTCTCAGAAGAAATCATTTTCAAATGAAAAACAAAGCATGCAGAGGCCGTTGCGCTTCCTGTTAAGGCAATCCAAAGACCCTGCAACCGTGAACATGACTCCACCGTTCAGCATGCACCTGAGGAGGAGAAACGGCTACAGGATGTCCTACAGGAATCCTGTAGCAGTTGATCCAGCTAGAGCGCATGTCATGAAGATACCTGAAACTTGTGAGCCGACGCATGCACCATCCACAGCCAAGCAATTGGTCCCGTAACCAGCAGCAGTCAGGAAAAAGAAGCTCCCGTGCCCGTGCACGAAGCAGCAGCAAGCGGATTCGTCACCCTCATCCCGAAGCATGATAAAAATAACGTCACAGCCGCACAAGTAAGTGCCTCACCCTGTTTCGTCAAATTACATGAATATGCTTTAAAATGTGTGTAAATATGAAAATTAATGGGTTGAGAAACTCGGGTCACCATTCAACTGGAAACCACAACCAGCTCGACGGCCTCGTTCGATCTGAAAAGCTTTGGGTGTGTCGACAAGGCAGGAAGTGGACACATGGGAAGAGTCCAGTCAGAGAGAAGCGGCGATCTAACAGGAGTGGCGGTGGTAGATATGCAGGGAATGATTCGGCGGTCAAGCAGACATGCAGTAGAATGATCACAGGTGACGTCGGCCAACGGGGACAGCTCACCCCCGCGCCACGAGTTCCGCAGAGATTCAAATCTACCGGCTAGATCGCGTATGGCGTACTACACTCATTTATTCCAACCGCTTTGCAGCCGAGTACACATCCGCAATTTCCTGAAGGTTGATAATCCGAGTTCTTGGCCTGCTCAATGTCCTGTTGTTGCACAGAAGGCTCAGAACAGCTGAAGCGCTCCCCAGAACCCGTGCACGACTCCTACAGGAAGCTGTGCTACAGGAAGCTCAATGTTACGGAGAAATCAAACTGTTCACGTCAAAGGTGGCAAGTTTGGAATGAGGTAAGCCTGAACATAGTCCTCCCATGCAATTGGTTTGAAAGGTGGTGAAGTCGACGTATCAAAGGGGTAGAAAACCGTAAATTTCATTCTGTGCATGAATTTGCAAGTGTCTTCTTATTTCTGCATGAGAATTGTCGTCGTAGTGTATATGCGGGATTTCTACAGGGTTTGGTTCATAATTGAGCCACTGTCAAGGCTCACCTTTAGACAATCGTAAATTTATAAATTGTGTGCATGATAAAGGCGTAACTCTACGCTCTGTCTGAGGAAATCCCAAAGGTCCATCTTTTTATACGCGCTAGCCAGCTCAGGCCACCACAACAAGCCTTTACCATGCTGGGTAGGTTCATCAGGAAAGAGCCTACAGACTCAAAGAAACTACGGGAAACCCCTGAGGTGGTAGACCTATTTTCTCGTGCACGGTGGATGTCATTCTGTGACAAGCTTCAAGGTCACGATGACGAGGTTGCAGAGGAATTCTTGCGATCCTTGCAACCAAAGTCCAAAATGTTGGCTGTTGTCAACTTCAGAGGTTTGACCCTCAGACTTACCCCACAGTTCATTAGCAGGGTCACTGATCTACCGATGGGGGTACCTTGGGATAAGGAGGAGAGAAAACTAGGCCAGAAGGCTAAGAAGGAATTCTTTTTGCCGGAGGAGCAATTCTCAGAAGACAAGAATGGAGTGCGAAGAACCAGCCTATAGCCGTTTTGGAGTGAGGTCAGCCTCCAAATTATGAAGTATATCACATGCGAGGATCGATTCAGCATCATGTATGGATACCATTTTCGGCTGCTCACAGCACTTAGACGCCAAATGGACCTACCCTCAGAGAAAAAGTTGAGCATCCCTTACTTCCTCCTGCAGTCCATGACCAAGTGTGCCACTAAGTTGAAAGAGGGGAAGCCAGATCAGATAGCCCATCATGGGCTCATTAAGCTCCTCATGGAAGATGCACTTCACACGTATACCATACCTCTCTCCTGGGAAACCTTCCAAAATTTGACTAAGGATGATGACATCCGAGTACTCGCCGAGGAGCTCACCTCCTCCAACAGCGAGGAGAAGGAACCAATTCAAACAGAAAAGAAAGAGAAAGGCCGAGAAAACATGGCCAAAGCACCAAAGAAAGAGCACAAGGGAAAACAAGAGGAAAAGAAAGAGTCCAAGGGAAAACAAGAGGAAAAACAAGCTGCCAAAATAAAGGGTGAAAACCACATTAACCCCCAGGGAGAAACAGATACAGAGCAGAGTGGAAAGGACTGAAAAGGTCCATGTCAGTGAGGGCACCTCTAAGGTATCCTCAGCAAAATTGAAAGAGAAAGCACCCTCAGCCAAGCAGGCTAAAATGGTGCCATATGTTTCTACAGGAAAATTGAAAACGACTTCTACAGGAAGCCAGAAATCAGCCACTACAGATATTTCTACAGGAAGTCCTGAGAAAAGAACACAGAAGGAGAAGATGGCCGAAATTCTTGCTCGGGAGGCAGCAGCTGTGTTGGCCACCCTAAGTACCTCCCCCAAGCCAAAGGAGAAACGCAAAAGGGAGATTCCTCTGTATTTCAAAGCGAGGAGAAGTGTGAGAATTAAAACTGGCGGGCCCCAACCTCCATCTAAAGAACCAATTCCCGTCGAAGACACCCCTACCTCGCCAAGGGAGAAGTCCCCCTCCAAAGTATCAGTCACTTATGAGCGGGGGAGCCCCAAGACAACTACCTGGAGGGAGAGAATGGAAAGGTCAGCGTCAAAAACCCCTCTACAGGATGCTGAAGCAGTTCTACAGGAAACTTTAGCAAAGCTCAAGGAGACCGAAAGAATGGAGGGGGAGGCAACCACCTCACCACAAAGGGAATCAGAGGTAGAACACATCATGGAGCCTAGCCCCCAGCCCAGCTTGAGCTCTTATTATAACTTTTTGGAGGCCGGGAAAATTATCCCACAAAAATTCACAGTACCGATCTTCTTTGCATTGGGAGAAGAAAGAGTATGGACCCACACGTGGATGACGATAGCTAAGTCTAAAGGAGTAGCAAATATAGGCCCCTTGGAGGAACAACTCAAGGAGGCAAGAAGGGAATTAGCTATGGCCAAGCACATGGGAAACTGCCAGCAAGTATTTCTACAGGAAGAGAATGAAAATCTCAAACTGCAGCTACAGGAACAGAGGAAAGAAAGGGGCACAGCCTTAGGGGACAATACAACAGAACCTCAAGGCAAAGAAGGAATGCAAGCTGGTATTGAGGAACTAAGCCGACATCTACAGGAAAGGGAACTGCAACAGACATAGAGTTACAAGCTCTCAAACAACAGTTACAAGAAAAAGAGGCTATGGATGCTCTACAATGTAGGCAGTCGGCCAAATATTATGGCCTATACCTACGAGACTAGTGGCTGCAATTCCAGATTAATGCATTAGCACAGAGGGGTATCTCCCAGATCCAAAACCCCCAGTAGTTCACAGATTTATGCAACAGTATCTCCTCAGAGGACAAGGCCAAGCTATCAGAGTTCTACCTCCATAATTTGGCCCTTCCTAATGTAAATTCATGGGATCCCAACATGGTTGTGGGAGATATGCAACTAATGGCATTTACCTCATGGTTAAACCACGAAGAAAAGAGAGCGACAGAGGTCAAAGATGTTATGAACGGGGAGTTATATGAACCACTGTTAATCAGAGCAGAGCCAGGGGACCCCACTACATTGATATCCGCCCACCAACACCTAACAACCAACCCGCAGGCTTTACTAAAATATATGGATCAGCAGGCTCAAGCTATAGCACATTTCGAGGATATGGAGCGACTACTAGGGGACAATTGTGTTCATGCTTGCACCCGGAGGTGGAACACATTGTCCCACAACCTCAAAATCAGGGAGTATCACACCCCAACTAGAATGAGAGAGGGCCTAGTACGGGTACCTCTCTACAAGAAGTCCATGCAGAACCTCCAGGCCAGCTGGATCGGCCTCAAGCTAAGCCCACCTTTGCTTTTGGGATTGGTAGAAGGAAGCACAGAAAAAGAAGAACATAAGCAATGGGAAGAGGTGGAAAAGAAGGCCGGGTTCCATGACAGTGAGGAGGATACTACTTCAGAAGCCTGGGATGTGAGAGTGGCAGTTAAAGCAATGAAGGACAAGGAGCTGGATTAGTTGCTCAAGGATGAGCAATCATTTTAGCAGGGGGGTGATGATGAGCCCCAAATTTGGTAACATTTTGGGCTCATTTGGCCTAACTACCCTTGCTCAATCCTTCATTTTTCATAACTTATGCATTATTTTTTAGTATGTTTATGTCATTTGTACGAATAAGGGTAGTCACTATTCCTAGGTGGCTAACACGTGCTCATTTCAGGATTTTTGGACACATGTTGAAGCAAAACCGAGCAGACATGGGCTAGGAGACAGCCAAGCTTGGGTTGAGGATTCGTAGGGGGTTGTCTATAGCATTAAATAGCCTCCCTCAGGATCATCACCCCCAACTCCGAGCTCCAAAGGCCACCAAAACCGGATATAGAAGGCAGCCAAGCAGATTTCTTGGAAGGAGCTGTTCACTCACAGTTTGGGTAGCCAAGTCCCATAAACTTAGGAGGCCAGCTAGGGCCTCGTAGTGTATAAATGTTAAGGCTTCAGCTTTCGAAAAGGACTTTTGGAAAAAATCTTGCACATTCTGCACTATGTGCTCTAGCTCTGTTTTGTTCTTTTGTAGCCATTATTGGCATAACTCTTGACTTATGATTATTTTTTGATAATGGGAAGCAGTTAGATTTGATATCAGCTCTGAGGTTTTTATAGGAGCCATAGCTCTCGGGTTTGGGCCCAACCTGAGAGCCTAGGGCCTCCTTATTTGTATTGTTATCTTTCCTTTTAACACTGTATGCATCTGAACGAAGTTTGTTGAGCTAAGATTTAGTTGTGTTAGTTAAGTAGGATACTGTTGATGAAAAGAATTACTTCGGACGTATAGAATAGATTGATAAGACAAAGATTGATAAAAGCTCCATAAAAGGGTTGCCTGCACTCTTAGTTTCACCTCTCCCTTATTGGATCAGGGGCTGGAATCGTGGAGCCAGTGCTGCTCAACAAAAACACTAGTTTGCTTGGCCATGCAATCATCGGTGTAATGTTTTTTTCATTTGTAGAAGTTATTCATGCGTTTAGACCTTTTTAGATGTTCCTTTGATTAAGTGTTGTACATGGTTCTCTTTGGGAATAAAGCTGTTGTTCATTCGTTTCATTGACAGTTTGGATAGATTAGCTAAGATTTCAGTTGTATGCAGGATTTTGTTGATTCAGTTAAGTGCACATCGTGCAGGGCTTATCCATCTTTCTCTCATCCACCTAAGCTTCGTCCAGGCCATCTGCTCCATCCCCTAGTCAGCTTCTTCATCTCACAACTCCTCTTTTGTCCACGTAACCCTACCTTCTTTCTCTTCCATTGCCTTAGTCTTCCTTAAGACAAGTTAGCTCTCCACACCCTCTCATCACTTCATCCATCAGTCGCTGGGTCATCTCAGACCCCTACCCTACCTCCCTATCCATTCATGCATCCTCTTTCACTCACCCATCCTCCAAAATCCAATGTCAGAACATCCTGTAGAAATTTCTGAACATCCTGTAGAAATTCCTGAAACATCCTGTAGAACCCCTGCAGACTTCCTGTAGAAGCTCACAAGTAAGGTTGTTTGATAGCCAAACTTGGTGAAACTCTCTGGAAGAGTGTTAGGGACTCCTTAAACCATCTTTGAACCTTCCCAACCTTTTCCAAGCATTCTTCCTCATTGATCCGCCCCTGCACAGTAAGAAGCCAGTTAAAAGTACACGTATGATAATTTTGATAACGTAACCAAAAATACAAAAACATGTGTTCTTTAGATAGAGATAGCATAGGCATGTGCATTTCACCTTTTGTAGAAGTAATGGCATCTTCTTCAATAGTTTGCCTCCTCTCCTTTGCATCAGTAGGACTAGCTGGTAGAATTAGGGTTTGCTAGGGTTTATGTTACTCTTTGACTTTCAGTTTCTTTCTGCAAGTAGATCAGCTTCCTTTGAGTTAGCTTCCATCCATCAGGTATAAAGCTTCTTCTAAGAGCTCATAGAAGTTGGCCTGAGCCCCTAGCGGACTTGTACCAGCTAACCAAGTGACAGTTGCGGCAAGAGCTAGTACTTGTGCATACAACACCGTCGCTTCCAAGTTTGTTACGAACTACCGGGTTGATAAAATTAAAGAAGGGAGTTCCAGGAGTTGTAGCATTATTGCTACAATACTGGTGCCCACCAGATGTGTACTTGGCTTCTTCAAGTACACATGTAGATCATGAGGTAAGGTTGATTGACTCAGGTGCATCCTTTCACTTCACTCCTCATAGAGAGTGGTTTTGCAAGTATGAAAAATATGATGGTGGTGATGTCTTCTTGGGGGATGACAGGAAGGCTAGAATCATTGGCCATGGAAAAATAAAGTTGAAGTTGCAAGGTGGAAGGGTTAGAACACTTCCAGGTGTTCTGCATATTCCTGCATTAGCCAGAAATATGATTTTTGTAAGCAAGCTAGATGATGCAGGTGTAAAAACAGTGTTCGAGAAGGATACCTGTAAGATGGTTTGGGGGAAACTGGTATTGATGCAGGGAGTTTGAATTGGAACTCTGTACAAGATGTAAGGTAGCACTGTTGTTGATGGGTGCAACAATTCTGTGGTTCCTGAAATTGGAGCAGAAAATCTAGTGGTCTCTGGAGAGAAGACCATGCTGTGGCATCAAAGGCTTGGACATATTGGAGAGAAGGGCCTTTGAATACTTCATGGTAAAGGTATGAGTAATAGCTCTCTGGATTTTGATTTTTGTGAAAATTGTGTATATGGGAAGCAGAGTCGGGCGAGTTTCCCCCTTGGTGGTAAGAGGGTGAAATAGATATTAGAGCTTGTGCACAGTGATGTGTTTGGACCTGTGAAGGTTCCATCACTGGGTAAGTCTGTGTACTATGTATCATTTATAGATGACTTCTCAAGGAATACATGGATATATTTCCTTAAGAAGAAATCTGAAGTCTTTGACAGGTTTAAATAATTTAAGGCTCTAGTGGAAATCCAGACTGAGAAGAAGATAAATTTGTTGAGGACAGATAATGGTGGAGAGTTTTGCAACAAGGAATTTGAAGAATTTTGTAAGAAGTGTGGTATATCATGGTAGAAGACTACCCCATACACACCTGAGAAAAATGGAGTTGTAGAAAGAATGAAAAATACGTTGATGGAAAGGGCAAGAAGCATGCTCAGTGGTGCTAGGTTAGGACAGGAATTCTGGGCAGAGGCGGTGGAGACCGCATCTTACTTGGTCAACAGATCACCTTCATCAGCGTTAGAGTATAAGACTCCACAAGAGGTATGGACTGGTAAGAAACACTCTCTTTCACATCTGAAGGTATTTGGATGTGATGCATATGTACATGTTCCAAAGGAGAAAAGAACCAAGTTGGATAGTAAATCTAAAAAGTTCATCTTTATTGGGTATAAGGATGGTTTAAAGGGTTATAAGCTTTGGAACCCAATAACAAGGAAGGTTGTGTACAACTAAGATGTGGTGTTCATAGAGGTGAAAGATGTTATTAAACATGAAGTCCAACCAAAGGAACCTGAGAAGATAGAGTTTAAGCTTAAGGAGGAAGAATCAGACTCTACAACAAAGGAGGAATCAAAAGATGAAGAGCCAGAAACTCTGGGTGTGAGAAAATTAGTTCGAGCAAGAAGGCAGCCAGAAAGGTATATTCCATCTGCTTTCTATTCAACTTTTTCTTTATCTATTACTGATGATGATCCTAGAACTGTGAAGGAAGCAGTAGATTCAGAGGATGGAAAACTCTAGAAAGAGGCTATGGTTGATGAAATGGCATCTTTGCACAAAAATGAGGCTTGGGATCTAGTGGAGTTGCTGGCTAGAAGAAAACCCATTGGCAACAAATGAGTGTTCAAGAAGAAGACAAATGTAGAAGGAAAGGTGGAAAAATACAAAGCTCGGTTGGTAGTAAAAGGTTATTCCCAGGTGCCAGGAATTGATTTTGGTGATATTTTTTCTCTTGTTGCCAAGGTAGATTCTATTAGATTACTTTTATATGTTGCTGCTGCTTTTGATTTTGAGGTAGAACAAAATGGATGTGAAGACAACATTTCTTCATGGGGATCTAGAAGAGGAGATCTACATGAAGCAACTTGAACATTTTGTGGTGAAGAAATGGTATGCAAGTTAAACAAGTCTCTGTATGGGTTAAAATAGTCACCAGGGATGTGGTATCAGAAATTTGATACATTTATACAGGGACTTGTCTTCACCAGAAGCAAACCAGACCACTGTGTGTATTTTAAATTAATTGGTGACCATGTTATTTATTTGGTCTTGTATGTGGATGATATGTTTTTGGTTGGAAATGCTAAAGAAATTATCCAGGATTTGAAGACCCAATTGTCCTCCAAATTTGACATGAAAGATCTTGGTGCTGCAAATTATATTTTGGGTATGGAAATTAAAAGAGACTGGTAAAAGAGGAAGCTCTGGTTAAGCCAGAGGAAGTATTTCGAGACAATACTACAGAGGTTTAATATGCAGGATAGTAAACTGGTGAATGTTCTTATTCTTGTAGGTGTGAGGTTATTTGCTAAACAGTGTCCCAAGACACAAGAAGAGGAAGAGGACATGTCCATGTTCCATATGCAAGTGCAGTCGGTAGCCTGATGTATGCAATGGTATATACTAGACCAGACCTTGCACATGCAGTGGGAGTATTGAGTATGTTTATGTCAAAACCATGGAAGGAGAACTAGACAACAGTGAAGCGGGTTTTCAGGTATTTGCGTGGCACTAGGGATTATGGTTTGTGCTACCAAGGAAGACCAGGATTGGACAAAGTGTTGGATATTCGTGGCTTTGTTGATGCAGACTGGGCTGGAGATCTGGATCACAGAAGATCTACAAGTGGGTATGTGTTTAACCTATTTGGAGGTGCATTCAGTTGGATGAGTAAGAAACAATCTGTAGTGGCACTATCAACTATAGAGACAGAATACATGGAAGCCACTCATGCAAGCAAGGAAGCAGTTTCGCTGCAGAGATTATGTTCAAGTATGGGGTTAGTACAGGGAGCTATAAGGATAGACTGTGACAGCCAAAGTGAAATTTTCTTAGCAAAGAACCCTGCATATCATTCAAAGACAAAGCACATTGATTTTCAGTATCAGGTTGCAAGGGATATGATAGAAGACAAAAAGGTGTTGTTTGTAAAGGTGGACACTTTGAAGAATACTACAGATGCATTGACAAAATCTGTGAGCTCTGAGAAGTACTCTTGGTGTAGAGAAACAATGGGTGTTATAGGGCTGGATAAATGACTAAGCTCTCTTGTGGCCCCCTATGGAAAGAAAACAACAAGTGGGAGAATGTTGAATGTGTTATATTCTTTCCATGACTAGCCTACGTAGTTAACCGAGGGGTTCATTGTGCCGATTGTGTAGCTGGGGGGTCACAGGGGGTTTGAGGGGTGCAAGTAACCCACCTCTATGGGGTCCGGGCAGACCTACCTAGGGTCCAAAATTTTGGTTTTGGACCCTATGTTAGGTTGGGCGGACCTACCTATGGTTTTGTGCATGATTTTCGCACATGGTTTTGGACGCGATGGTTTTCGGTCCATGGTTTTGGACGCGACGGTTTTCGGTCCATGGTATTGGATGCTTCGACATGTATAAATATGTATTGTAACATTGAAAGGAACATAATGAAAAATCAAGTTGGTAGTCTCAGTTTTGGGATCGAGCGGAGAATATCTGTGTATATGTGTTTTATGTGTTTTTTCCCAAGGAAAAATCGTAATCTTTCATTAGTTTTGAAAAATTACATATAGTAGATGTGTGGTAGCATATGCATCAATTGTCTTTATTAAATATGTCAAAAAACCCTCAAAAACCATTCCTGTAATCGCTGAAAAAGTCAAAATAATCACCAAGCAGGATGATAGCCAGATAGTGTCTAATATGTATGTTCATGAACTGTGAGATCTAGAATATATACACCACGTAGGGTGATATCATAAATAAAAAACTATGATATATACAAGATATTTTATAATTGAGAAATAGTTATCAAAAATTAGGTTCCATCAACCCGATGATATGTCTGATCTATGTATGGTTTGTGATAATATTGGTACTGTGCAGTACCCCTTTGCTCATGTATCATCCACTGTCCTCTATGAAGTAGCGTGGCCTCCTTGGAAAGGTTTTCAGTGCTGTCATTATGCTCCCTGTAAATATGATGACATATGATGGAGTTAAATTGCAATTTGAATATATTCACTTCATCCAAAATGTTTCTAAGTGTGTGTGCATGGCAGATCGTGATATTATTGAACCAATCAATAATAATTTTGGAGTCTCCGAAGATCTCAATATTTCTGCAATCATGGCTAAGAGAGAAATGTAATAGATGGTGAAGGGTGATAATTTCAGCATAGTTGTTTGTTCCTTCGCCCAGTTCCAGCTTGACTCTGAAAAAAAGATGTTTTGATAGGTAAAGTAGAGAGCCACCCCCACACCCATGTCTAGGGGTCCAAACCAATGCGCACTTTTGGAAGTTGGAAACGACCTCCTCCCCCTGTCTAGGGGTCCAAACCAATGCGCACTTTTATTCCATCATTAATCCTCCATGCCAGATGATTGCGGATGTGAGGGATAGAGTGGTGCAGTGCTTTCCAGACTAATGAAATGCTAATCCTTGTGCATTGTGGTAGCCTTATCTAGTCCATGATTTTGAGAGTCCATATATATTTACGATATGAAACATAAGTCTAGAGATTCTTTTTGGTGAGGAGGGTCCAACCCATCTTTGCTACTAGGGCTTGAGCAAAGAGGATTAAATCTTTGAGTCCCCATCCTCGCCATTTTTTGGGCAAGGCAATCTTATTCCAACTCACCCAGGTAAATTTTCTCTTGTCTTGGTTATCATTCCAAAGATATCTGCTGCAAATTTGTTGGAGACGAGCAAGTATTCTTCTGGGAATCCAAGCTAAAGCCATCCATAATATAGGGGTAGCCTCCAAGACTAATTTAATGAGAACTAGTCTTCCAGCTCTGGACAAGAATCATTGGCACCAATTTGTAAGACTTTTCTCTAATTTAATGACCAGCCAAATCCAATCAACAATTTTTTGGCTCAGGGGCTTGATCCAGAAGCCCAGGTATTTGAATCCCTGGTTAAGAGGTCGAATACAATAGGATAAGTGCTGTTGTGCATATCGGGATTCATGGATAGATGTATTAGCCAGAGTAATGGTAGATTTCCCTTGATTTTCCAGTGTACCAGTGGCCCTAGAGAAGGTGGATAAAAGCTTATCAAATACTATTAAGTCTCTAATGCTGCCATCGAGAAAAATCAGAAAATCATCGACAAAAAGGAGGTGTGTGAGATAGCATTGATCATTTATTTTCATACTGAAAAGGCTGCCACTTCACTTTTCATGTGTTATTAACCGATTGAGCCCTTCCATGACTATGAGGAAGAGGAGGGGGGATAGTGGACATCCTTGTCTGAGTCCCCTTTCAGCATGGAAGAAATGTGAGGCAGAGCCATTTATGAGGACACTGAAGGAAGCTGATGAAATGCAAGACATGATCTAGGTAGTGAAAAGGTGTGGAAATCCCAGGTGTATGATAAGCATTTTGATGTATAGCCAGCTAACATGGTCGAAGGCTTTTTCCAGGTCAATCTTTAGAATGATGCCTTTTAGCTTTCTAGATCTAATAGAGTGTATAACTTCTTATCTAGTGCCAATGGCTTCATGGCTTTGTCGATCTTCGCGAAAGGCAAACTGTTCAGGTGAAATGTGATGGGATAGAATGGGTCTCATTCGATTGGCTATGATCTTGGAGATGATTTTGTAGAGGCAATTGCAGAGAGAGATGGGGCGGAATTCATTGAAGGATGATGGGGGATCTGTCTTGGGAATGAGGGCAATGAAAGTAGAGTTTATGGCATCATATAATTTTCCCGTAGTCCTGCACTTCTCTACAACTTTGAGTAGGTCTTGTCCCAAGAGCTCATAGAATGCAAGATAAAACTCAATATTCAATCCATCTGGTCCAGGGATTTTATCTTTTTTGAACCACTTCAGGGTCCCCTCAAGTTTAGTAGATGTTACTGGTGAATTGAGTTCCTCATCATCTACAAATCTAGGGAAGTAGCCAGCCACTTGAATAATATCCGCTAGATTGGTATCTGGAGGAGATTTGTATAGATTTTGGAAGTGTGTGGTTACCAAAAGAGATAGCTTTTTGAAGGTGTCCACCATACCTCCATCCAGAAGAGGAAATTTACAAATTGTCTTAGCTATCTTTATTCCCTTTACAAAGTTCTGAAAAAACTTTGTGTTATCATCTCCAGGCTGCAGCCAAATTGCCCTTCTCTTAAGTCTCCAGGATTCTTCTCTTTCCTTTAGTATCTTGTCCTTCTTTTTCTCAAGTTCACTGAGATGTGATTTCTCATTTGCGGTTGTGAATCCCTTGTTACTGTCATCCATAAGCCCATTCAATTCAGATTCAATCACTGATAGAGTCTGGTCATCCCTCAATTTTTTCTTCTTGGCCCAGGTGATGGATAGGTGTTTGAGCTGAGACAGGTTGTGGCAAAATCCTTCAGCCATTGATCTGTGACTCGAGATTGGATGAGATTTCCAGAAGTCTGTGACAATTTTGATATATCTCGGATCTTGTAGCCATACATGATTGAATTTGTATGGGGTCTTAGGTTTGGCTTCAAGTCCAAGAATCTCCAAGTATATTGTGGAGTGGTTTGATATGCCCCCAATACCTACCCATTGTCTATACCTATTGAGCTACTGAAGCAATGGCACCTTTATCAAAAATCGATCTAGCCTTCTAGCCAGAGTTGCATCCCCAATTCTTCGATTTCTCCAAGTGGGCAGGGGCTTGATCATAGGGATATCCATGATATTTGCATCTCCAGAGAGTCCTTAAAGTATTCAAACAGGGGGTCTACTTGTGCTTGGGATCCCCAGGATTCCCCAAAACCTATGGAGAAGTTTAGATCACCCCTGATGGCCAGATGATCAAATGAAGTGATTTCAAGATTAAGGAAACACTGCCAGAATTCTTCTCTCTGATGGCAAGGTCCATATACATTGATGACCCGGATATTCATACCCATGTTGGTAGAGAATATATCCATGCCAATCAACCCTAATCCTCCTCAGGATGCTGAAACTTTGATAGTACGCGGGTCATATCCAATGGCTAATCCCCCCGATCTACCCACGGCATCAAGAGAGGAGAATATCCAACTAGGTTTTAATGATGCTAGGGTTTGATTGATGAGCTCAGCATTCCCCAAGGTTTCTTGCAGCATGATGATATCCACAGGCTCGATTTCAAATGACCTACACAGGGCTAGTTTTTTGGAGGCACTAGCCATGCCCCTGCAATTGAAAGATAGCCATTTCATGGTGGAACCCTCCCAGGGATGTTCTTATCTCTAACAACCCCTTCAAGAGTGGATTTTTTGCCAGTGATAACTTCTGCCCTGGGATTCTAGATGGCTTTCAAAAGGTTAGACTTTTGGTGTTGTTGGGAAAAGTATCCAATACGGAATGACCCTATCCCACTCCAAGGGTGATAGTACCTCAGCAACAATCAAAGCAAAGCTATTCAAGATTACTTCTTTATGAGACGTAAGAGAGAGGAGGAAGAGATCCACTAACCGATGTCTTCCGCTAATGCTTGATCCAATCTTCTCTCTTTGTTGCTTGCTCCCAGCTCCTTGCTCTTTCACTGGCCCAGCTACACCAAGATCCTGCAAAATGGCAAGAGAGGGAAACTACAAGAAGCATACATTCATAATTGATTCAAGGATTAGAATAAATCAAATACACAAGTATAACAATACACCATTGAGACACATGCATATAGAAGAACCTCAAATGCTTTATTAATGGAAGAAGTAAAGTTCAGGAAGTGATACAACCATAAAAGGCCCAATCCAGCATCACCTCCCAGCAGAAAGAAATCTCCTCTTCACCTCCTTCAAGCAAATCACCCAATAGTTCTATACTCAAACCAATAGCACTTCCTTACATTCACAAGATTCCAGCCTCCTTTAGACCACATGAGAGAGATCTATATATAGGATATTTGGAGAAAGGATGAGTCAGCTTGAGCTTGGCATGGAGCTGACTAGTGTCCTCTCCCACTTCAGTTATTCTTCAGTTCTTGAGTCCACTTGGAGGTTCTTGCTTCCACTTGGAGATATAGACCCTCTTACTCATCACTACGTGAATTCTCTGATCCAAGTGTCATTTTGGAAGCTTCCTGGGCATTGACACTTTGAGGAATGACTGTGCCACTTGGCCAAACTCGGCCAGCACAGGTAGCCTTCATTGCAGTTGACATTCAGCGCAGGTACAGAGTGGAGCAGTTGACATTCAGCACAGATGCTCAGTGGAGCAGTTGACATGATCTAGAATTAGCTTGTTTTTGAGTGTTTTCAGGTGGAGAACTGATATTTAGTGTTGTGGTTTGCTGACCTTGTTCCTCTAGGGGTAGGAACAACATGTTTAGGGACTTTGGATCCCTTAGATTATTGACATTTCATGCTTCATGCTGTAAGGCACAAAAATGTCTATAACAGTTTCCCCCTAAAGTATGAGGTCGTTTATCGGGTGAAATGCTTTATCAGGAGGATCCGAAGTTCATTCAATCGCTGAGAGGTGACCTGTAATAAAATAAAATACAATACATTATTTTTTCATTCTGCTTTCATGATCTAGCTGAGGCGGGCATTCCCATGCTCAGCTTTATAAATTCATTTTGGTACATAGAACAGACGATCGTCTGATGGTAGACTGATAATTTTCTGCTGAAATTATCATCCTTTGAGTAGGATGATCATCTGCTGCAATGATGTACATATCAAATGCCTTTATATTTCCTGAATATATATCGCAGCCCGAATGGATGAAACTAGATCCGGGGTCTTCAAACTCGTTCGATCTTCACTCTAAGTACAAGTCGATCCATTTGAGAATTGTGCTGAAGTCGAACATGGAAAGACATCACTTGATTACCGGTCAATAATGTAAACCGTTAACAAGCGCGAGAGGAATCACCGATAATGATAATGACCCTCAAGGTACTGCAGTACAATTCACGTGGTGTGAATATAGGACTTGGCATCGAACACCACGCAAAATCTTCTGGTCGAAGGTCATTGCTATATACCTGTCGCCGGAAGTGAGAAACTTGCCATTGAGGCATACAAGCTTCAAAGTACTGAGGGGGGTGTTCCTAGATCAACTTCTTGGATAATGAGCTGAAGTCGACAAGAAGCGATCCGTCAAAGGAGGGCCTTAATGAATCCCACATCAGTGACACGGAATGGAGCTAATGATTTTAGTGGAGGTGAAAACAATCTGTGAAATATGATTCAGGGTGGCGATCATGGGTGGATGAAGGATAATGTATGGCAGTGGATGGGACACGGTTGACTCTTTCTTAACAACATCTCTTGAACATATAACGACACTGATGCGATGGATCAGTAACATTACCCCAAATGTGGATGGTTTGGTGAAGACCATGGTGATGAGACCGGTGAATGAAACAACCCAACCCGATGTGATACGGAGGAAAAGTGTCATGTTCAAGAGCGACTTGCTACCATTAAAGCTTTGAGGTTCTCCCAATTTTTCCCCAGTCATTTCTGACCAGTACCTCTTTATTTTTGTCAAGCTTGAGGAGGATAACATATGCTTGTTCTATAACCTGCCCTTCGGCCAAGCCCATCGCTATGTTTTAACGAGCCTAGCGATAGGGAAACTCATTCTCGTCTAAATACAAGTTTGTCGCTATTTAATCATTTTAACGAGTCTAACGACAAAGAAAACTCGGTCCTTTTCATTTTTAGAGAGTCTGAAAAGGTACAGAAAGTTAACTCCAAAATTCCTTTTTCGTCATCTAATCCCTTAAGTCCGAAAAAGTATAAAACAATAAAAAAGGGATGAGTTTTCGATAATTTTAACGAGCCGAATAAAACAAGCACTCGACCTTTTTGTGCAATAATCCCTCAGGTCCAAAAATATTAAAATCTAGAGGAGGGATAGCTCTTCCGGTCCTTTTAACGAGCTGGAAGGCCAAAACTCGGCAAACCTTTCATATTTTACGAGTCATATGAAAAGAGCTCAAAGAAGACTCGTCTTTTGAGGAACGAGTGATGAACAGGGATAGCAGCAGATTCCAGGTACAGGTTGGAATTCTCCAATCACGGCAGTGTCACAAGGATGGCTAAGTGAAATCACTCTTCGCAGCTGTTCCTCAAAATGGGTAAACAATCATATGGGGGTGAACGATCGGCCAAATGGAATGGAGGTGGCAGGTGCAAACACGACCAAGGCTTTTTATGGCTAATAAATTTACGATCACAGTGGTTATTTACCGGGATAGGTTCATTTTTTAACGAGCTTGAACTCTGGAGGAAACTCTTGCTCAATCTTATGTTTATTTTTTAACGAGCATGAACTATGTGCTAAAACTGCTCGGATCTCGCTTTTCTATTTTTTAACGAGCATAAATTCCGCGGTAAAACTGCTCGATTTACCAGTCATAAGATAAGAAATGTCTCCTGTGAGATCTCTATTTTTTAAGGAGTTTCATCTTCACTAAGCTTTACTCCATATCCTTTCTTTATGCAAGTTTGGAAACGGCTAATCCCAAAAACAGATAAATAACCGCTCTTAGCTTGCACTCCAAAAGGTTTGCATGCCCCCAGGTATAAGGTACAATTTCAAGGCTGCCCCTCCTCTCCCCCACCTCTGCTTTTCTTTGGGTGTTCACAACTACTTGTCGTCTTGCCAGTCTAATGTTAACGATACTTGTCTTCTCGTTATTTTTAACGGGTCTTATGCGGTACTTGTCTTCCCGTCAGCCCAACTTTTAACAGATCTTTTGCAAGATCGCAAGAGAACAACTACTTGCGACAAGAGAGCAGCTACTTGTGACAAGAGAAGAACACTACTCAAAGACAAAACATTGGTGTTATTGAGGGAGGCTTGCCTCTTTCTGGTTACCCAAAGATTGTTTTGTTAACACCATCAAACGAAAACATTTCCTCGGCACTGTCTACCGAAGTAGACAATGGTGAATGACCTTTGTCAAACAAGTAACCTTGACAAAAGAATCGTATTCTAGAACAACCCCTCTTCCAACCACGGACGGGGTACGGACTAGTCATATTCTTTCGCGGAAATTCTACCTTATACCCAAGGTTTCCTCTGCCCGAAGCAGACCAGGATGCATGCCCCCTGGGTTCCAGTCCCATCTTTCCGAATCACTCGCTCTCATCGGGAAGGAGGACTGGGGGTGGAGACATTTCTTGAGTGAATAGACCATTGAGGGTTGGTATGTGACTATTTGCGATGCGTGATCCCGGAAATGAAAGTTGGTCTACGAGCTTGACCATCCTTCCTTCGTGTGGAAAACACATTACTCTAAAGAGTGAGGAGACTATAGCTCCCATGCAATATATATAGTCTCGTCCAAGGAGTAGGTTATAATCCAAGGGTCCTTGAACGACCATCACGTTCATTTGAACGGTCTTCCCTTTCAATGTAACAGGCACATTGGGGAGGATCCCTAATGGTCGACTGGTTCCTTTATCAAAACCCGAGAGATTTCTTATCTCAGGCAAAAGCGCTGGAGAACCCAGTGCTTTCCAAGCAATAGAGGAAAGGATACTCACAGATGCTGCTTCATCAATGATAGTGCCAGCCATTACCATTCTGTAAATTTGGACTATGATTCTGAATGGTATACTGGCTGGCAACCGGGGTCTGCCTAGTTGATTCCAATCAAAGGACACAACCAGGTTGCTTGGTGGTGGGACCGAATACACGGCCGGATATGACCCTGACGATGTTCCTTCCTGCGATAAAGGAATGGGCGCATTTCCCTGATGCTCATCAAAGTCGATGTTGATGAAAAGAATCTGGATGGTGTCATCCTTATTCTCTTCAGTGAGGGTGTCATTTGAAGATGAAACCTCTGAAGGCAGAACCGGGTCAACTGTCGTTTCGACCTTTGGACTTTCATCCGGTCTGGATTCGGTAGGTTCATTTTCAATGACTGACGCTTCAGCCGACCACTTGAGCGAGCCAGCTATATTTTCAACCAACGAAGGACTTGGCAAGAGTTTTTTGTATCCAGGAGGAAGTCTCAACGGTGAAACCGGACGATCTTCCAAAACTCTCTTCGCTTCGTCTAAGAAGGGACAATGGTGGATGGCGTGATTGCCTTCACACAGTCTGCAGGGGGATTTTGCTCCCCCTCTTTGTCTTGAACCTTCACTTTCGCTGGTTGACGGTAAGCATTCAACATGGCTATCAGAGGTTGATGCTCCCGAATTGTGCAATCGAGGGGACCAGTCCCTTAGTATCCGGGGAATACAGGGACAATCTCTATGGAAGTGGTCTCCTTTACATATGACGCATGGCGATTTAGGCCCGGTCTGTGCTGTGTGTGGATTTTTGTTAGATGTCTTTTGCTTGCCCCCAGTCGCCTTAGGCTCCTTCTTCTTCTTCTCTCTCTTCTTCTTCTCCTTCTTCTCCATGGGAGCTTGGCTTTTGCCGGCTCTACCTTGCGAAGATGAAGGATTGGAGGAAGAGTTATAGGAAGTAGAAGGCTGGTGGGCAGCTCTAGACTCATCTAACTGTTGACTTGACTGTTCAGGAACCATGGTGTTCTGAACTACACTGGTTGAGAATAGCCAAATTGGCAGGCCAATTGACAGTCCTGGAAGCGACAATGTGGCCATGTGAGGCGCACCAACTTCTCCCCAAGAGGAGAAAGGACTAGGATTTCCATCATGTGGAATTCCTTGGTTGGTGCGTTCCATGTTCTCAACCTACAGATCAACGCAGGAATAGGAGGTGATTATGTTCCGTTTAAAATAAATTTTATAACGACGCTTTAGACACAACTTGCTTTTTCACTTTTTAAGAGTCGAGAAAAAGCTAAAGATGACTCTAGTCTCCTTCGATGTTTTAACGAGCCCGAAGTGACAAATGCTCGGATGGACTTTTTCAGTTATAGAGTTTGAAAAAGGCCAAAAGAAACTGCTCTGGAGTTCTAGGCAGAGGGTGTGCCAAACTTTTCGCAAAACCACAGAATACATTTTACGGTACGAGTGGTCGATCTTTGTGAATGCTGTGTTCACTGCATTGCGATCAGTAGGGCAGCCGACACGGTTTCCTATGGATAAAGGCTTTGTTCCTATAGGGGTCTCCCAATATATACGCGACGGTACGTGGGAGCACAAGTCCGTATTGATACTTATCGCTTCACCGTGGAGGAATCACCCAACCACTCAACGCTAAGATATCACGTTTAACGACGCCGGAACACGTCTCTAGCTTAGACCTCTATGTGTTTGCGTTATGTTTCAATGCGTTGTTATGTAAATTCAATTTATTTTAAGGTTGATCTTGTTTAGCAGTTTGCCTTTATGGATCACCACGAGATGTATAGTAACACTCCTAAATGCAGTCTAAGATGATAAGCAAGCTTTTCAATCTTTCAACTTTGAAAATCTTAACTACTGAGGGAAAAGAAAGACGTCATCTTTTCACACAGATCATAGAGCACACACTAATGCACTTTTCCTAAATCGACATGCAAACTGTCATAATGCACATGCACAATGCAAGTATTTCTTTTCTCTTTCTTAATGTTGGTGTAATACAAAAAAGAAAGTTGTTGTATAATTTTGAATTCAATTTCAAGTGAAAGCAAACAAGCTTGTCCAAAATCAAAAGACACCTTAAGATTTACTTGTTTCGACACTAGAAATATATAAATTCAAACCATATGATGAAGGCAAAAGCTCAATCAGCTATGAACAGCAAATAAACTAACTCTTAAGATCAAAACGACACTTATCACAGGTCTAGATCTAAGAGGTCACAGCAAGACTAGTTCACTTTCGTTATGGGAAACTGCAAATGATACAAGAAATACACAAAGAACAAACACAGTTTCTTTATACAACCGAGGTGGAATAGTGGCAAGGAAAGTTGGTTTCAGATAGGTACATTGACTGGTAACAGGCTGTAAAAACAAGGGTGAAAACAGGGCGATAAACAGGAGGGAACCCCAGTAGCACTAGGCAAAACTGGTTCAACGCAGGTAGCCCCTTCGGGAACTGCGCTGAAATGCAGACTGCCTTCACAGTGCCTGCACTGAAGATTCAAACTTTCGTTTTTCTCAGTTTCCGGGTCACAGATTGCTCAAAAATTCACAGTTTTTGGCCAAATCAGAAGCTATCAGTCAAGTACACACTAAGGGATGAAAAGGAGGATGAAAAACTATCACTAAGAGCTATTTAGAGTCCTTGTGAATCAGCTCTTCAAATCATAAACATGCCCAGAAACTGAGCTAGAGTAGCTGCCCTCTACTTTGCATTTGAAAGATCCAAATGCAGTTCGATTTGGTACTCCCTATGTTTATGAAATGAATAGCAAAAATACAAACAACCAACAAGATACGATCCCCAGCGGAGTCGCCAATTTGTTGTTGGGAAAAGTATCCAATACGGAATGACCCTATCCCACTCTAAGGGTGATAGTACCTCAGCAACAATCAAATCAAAGCTATTCAAGATTACTTCTTTATGAGACGTAAGAGAGAGGAGGAAGAGATCCACTAACCGATGTCTTCCGCTAATGCTTGATCCAATCTTCTCTCTTTGCTGCTTGCTCCCAACTCCTTGCTCTTTCACTGGCCCAGCTACACCAAGATCCTGCAAAATGGCAAGAGAGGGAAACTACAATAAGCATACATTCATAATTGATTCAAGGATTAGAATAAATCAAATACATAAGTATAACAATACACCATTGAGACACATGCATATAGAAGAACCTCAAATGCTTTATTAATGAAAGAAGTAAAGTTCAGGAAGTGATACAACCATAAAAGGCCCAATCCAGCATCACCTCCCAGCAGAAAGAAATCTCCTCTTCACCTCCTTCAAGCAAATCACCCAATAGTTCTATACTCAAACCAACAGCACTTCCTTACATTCACAAGATTCCAGCCTCCTTTAGACCTCATGAGAGAGATCTATATATAGGATATTTGGAGAAAGGATGAGTCAGCTTGAGCTTGGCATGGAGCTGACTAGTGTCCTCTCCCACTTCAGTTATTCTTCAGTTCTTGAGTCCACTTGGAGGTTCTTGCTTCCACTTGGAGATCTAGACCCTCTTACGCATCACTAGGTGAATTCTCTGATCCAAGTGTCATTTTGGAAGCTTCCTGGGCATTGACACTTTGAGGAATGACTGTGCCACTTGGCCAAACTCGGCCAGCGCAGGTAGCCTTCATTGCAGTTGACATTCAGCGCAGGTACAGAGTGGAGAAGTTGACATTCAGCGCAGATGCTCAATGGAGCAGTTGACATGATCCATAATTAGCTTTTTTTTGAGTGTTTTCAGGTGGAGAACTGATATTTAGTGCTGTGGTTTGCTGACCTTGTTCCTCTAGGGGTAGGAACAACATGTTTAGGGACTTTGGATCCCTTAGATTATTGACATTTCATGCTTCATGCTGTAAGGCACAAAAATGTCTATAACATTTGGCCACATGAAAATTGAATAACCTAACTAGGAAAGGTGAGACCTAGTCCTGTAGGGTTAAGGCTCTCCGAAATTAATCGAGATCGAAGGTTATATGGATGAGACAGAGCCACTTGGTCCAAGGTTGATGGGAGAGGGGAGGATGGGGGGGAAGGAACAAATGGAGAGGTGGTGGAAATAGTGGAAGGAGGTGAGGTTATTGCACAGGGAATGGAGGTAGACATGAACATAGTATATGAAGTATCGAATGATGCACTGCAAGTAAAAGATACAGATGATACATTTGATATAGGAAGGGAGTAAAGAGGAGTACCTACTTTTCTTGCAGCCTCGGTGGCAACAGCTTTGGCACGAGTCATCGAAGGCGATGGAGTCATGTGTGATTCTTTTGCAACTTTGGAGGTTCTGACCTGATCAGGTGTTTTTTGAGCTGAAACTGGGGAAATTGCCTGGTTAGCTACTGCTTTGCCTTTGTGAATAGAAGGTGTGCTAAGAGGATCAGATGTTTTCATGATTAATGGACATTCGTTGTATATGTGCCCTACCTTATGGCATCTTCTGCAGCGAAAAGGGACTCCTTCTTAGTCCAGAATCTATATTCGAGTGTAATGCCTCCATTTTAATGTTATTTTCTCCTCTATAACCTCTCGCATATCCAAATATACCAGGATACGAGCCAAGGTATGATTCTTGTTCTGAACGTAGGTCTTATCATAGTCTAGGTAGGTGCCAAGTGCGTTCCCAATCCTTAGAAAAATAGCTTCAGACCAATACTGAAGAGGGAGACCTAGTAAATGAACCCAGATGGGTCCAGCTCCTATTTGCTTGCTTTTCGGGTTGAACAATGGACTCCAATGCTTAAGGAGAACCGACGCCATCTCAATGTGCGAATATTTTGCTAGGACTAGGTCTGTGTAGTCCTCCTTAGCAAAATGTAGCGTGAACCATCCCCTTGGTAGATTCTATACCTCCAACAATTCCTTGAGGGTAATACCCAAAATTTCCTTAACCCAGAGGGTTAATCTCTCCACTGTGTAAGCCCTTCCTCTGACATGTCCAACCAGAACCATGTTGGCCTTGTTCACAACCTCTCCCATCAGAATGTCTTCTCCAAATGAGATTGTAAGTTCCTTTGCGGTGGATTTCACACACTTTACTTTCCATTTCCCAGTCCATGGCATATATGGATGTCCTAGCAATGGGTCCGTGGATGTACCACCCTCTTGTTGTTTTTGGGCCACTACCTTAACCCTGATCATGGGGGTTTCAAAGAATCCAGAAGGAGGGGTGCTAGGGTTTGATGGATTACGGGGACCAGAGCAAGATGGATGCGATTGAACACTCGGAGGGCATGGACCAAAAGAAGGCGATGGTGGAGTGATGATAGTGAGAAAGTTTAGGATCCCAGGTGAGAGCAGAGGGCAGTCAAGGCCAGGGGAATCAATGGAGAGTGAGCTGAATTATAAGGAGGAAGTAGTATGGCCAAGTAGAGAGACAACTGGAGCAGAGTTAGGGGGAACCGAAATAGAAAGCGGGAGTGATACAAAGGGTGATAGGTTAGGGTTAGGGCTCCAAAAGATAGGCTGACTAGAATACGGGTCCAGGGAGTAATCGACCTCATTGAATTCCATGCTATCCTCCATGTTTTATGTGTTATGCTCTCACATTGTTTATTTTCTGTGTTTTAATTCGTATGCAGGTAATTTCTGTACAGGGTTAAAACCTACAGTCTTGTCATTTGTATCATAGAAGAATTGTTCATTTGTTTAATGTAAAGGAGGTTTCCCCCTTGAAGAGGCTAATTTTCAAGTCATTGATCTATCTATTCTTATATTTTGTGAGTTGGTTGCATAACATTTAGTATCATAGCTTTGGATTCTAGGGTTTCGTTGCTTCAAACATGTCATTGTGGAATTTTCTCTATAATTTTTTGTCTATGATGTTTTAGAATCTGAACTTAAAACCCATTTGAGCCAAAATATTGATGAACCTCGTGTCTGAATTTCAGATATTGTATCTCTATATTTTCATAGATATGATCCAAGGAAGTTAGGGTTTCTGCAGGATTCTGAGTTCCATTTCAAACAGGTAACCTTGGGAACATCGTCATAACTTTCTCTCTGAGTAGCAAATTAAATTTCCTAAAAAGTGACAAAAATAGGTTGGAATTTGGTTTTTTGGGCATTGTTTGTAGGGTTGAATGTCATAATAGTCACATGTGGTACTTCATACAATTTCTCTCTACTGAACCAGACTATAATCATGTCATCATGGGGGATTGGGAATACATCTTTCTTGGAGAATCCAATCTCAATCAAAATTGTGGGGTTGGAAAGAGGTATTAGCGAGATACCATAGGATGAAATTGTAGATCTTGGAGAGCCACAATTACATAGTTACAATAGATTCAATATAGATCTCCTAGAAAGCAAACAAAAAGGTGTGTAGTCTTTTTAAAATTTTGCATAAGTTTTGTTTGAAAAATTAGTTTGAAGTGATTCAAAGGGCATAGTGAAGCATAATTATCATTAATTGATTCTCTAAAGAAAGAAAATGGAAACACCTAATAAGAAACATGAAATCTCTACTATGACTTAAGAAGAAAAGGAAGAAATGCAACATGATATATCAAAATTACAAGAACATGTGAAACCAATTTCACTCTCACAAAATGTAACAGAAGCTAAGATGGATGGTTTGAAGAATTAAATGGAAGCTAAAATGGATGGTATAGAATAAAATCTAAAAGGAAACATTGAAGATTTGAAGAAAGACATGGAAGAAGGGAGGTTTGGAAAAGTTACTATAAGAAATACTTCCTAATGGCGAAAAGGTAGTAGAGGAAAGTCATAATGCGAACAAAATAAATGTTAATCATGTTTTCATAGCCTCTAACATTAGATTTAAGACCCACCATATTCCAAGGATCGATATGAGGAATTTTGATGGCAAGGATCCTGTAACATGGATACTATAGATGGAGCAATATTGTGATCTCCACAATGTGAAAAACACACAAAAGGTATGCATTGCAACTTTATATTTAGAACCTAATCAATTTGTATGGCATCGATGCCTTTTATCTCGTAAACAAATTGTCACTTGGTTAATTTTTATGTAGGAAATGATAGCACATTATGATGATACAAAGAGAAACTCCTTCTTTAGCCAATTGATAAATCTCAAACAAAAGGGTTCAATGTTGGAACACATTGAGGACTTCCAAAAATTGAATATAAGGGTAAATGGTATTCGAGAGGAGCATAATATCTGTGTCTTCATAGGGAATTTCGAGGATAACATCCAACATGAGGTTTGTTTTTGGGAACCTGATTAATTGGAGAAGGCATTCAGGTTGGCAAGAAAAATTGAAAGAAACATTATGGAAACAAGGAATCCTACCACTCACAACTATAAATATGGAAGTGTTGTTGCTCCTAACCTTCCAAAAGATACAAGGTTAACACCACAACAATGGGAAGAAATAAGAGATAAAGGTTGTTGGGAATGGGTCCCTTGGGGATCAATTTTTGGGTTAAAACACCAAAGTTTTGGGGAAAAAGACCCGAATTTTGTGTAAAAAAATGTAAAGTCCCCGCATTTTGTGGTTGCAGAGCGCAAAAGATGTCTAAAGTTAAAATTAAAAGGGTTTTCCTTAGTTTAGATAAGTTGTGTCGGTTTTGAGATCTACCCATGTTTCACGGACCATGGGATTGTCTAAAAAGGGAAGTCTTAGAGGATCTAAGTACAAGAAGAAAAAGTAAGTAAGAATTCATGAGTCATTGGTAAGTTTGGGTGATATAAGAGCGAGAGTCTTAGCGTAGGAAGAGGTTTGCAACTGAGTGCGCAGAGGCCTAGGGTGGAAGTCTGTAGCTGAGTGCACGGACCTGTGCAATTGTGTGCATAGGGCAAATAGAGTCTGTACCAGGAACTTGAATCATAAATAAAGAGAAGTATTCTGGAATCATTGTGTTTTCTGTCTCTGATTATGGTAGCCGATTATGATATGTTAAGTTCTGGGTTTACTTTATAATGTTAAATTGATGCACGAATGTATCTATTTCTATTTGTTAGTTGAACACAAGTAATAATGTATGTTTACATGAGGATAATATTAATTGCATGATAAAGTTGGCTAACCACTAAGATAATTAGGGGACAAGACAATAACATAGTTAAAGAGGCACGTAAGTGGCTAAATCAGTGCTTAGGGTTGCACAAAGGATAGCCAGATACCTTCGCGGAGGTTCTAAAAGATAGAAGAGGAAATACATTGATAAGATCTAAAGGCTTATCGATCTGCGCAAAAAAAAGGAATTAAGGTGGAAAATCGAAATCACAACCATCTAAGGGTGAAAAAACTTGGTTCCTACATCCCTCCATACTACTTTAGGTGAGACTTCGTTCCATGCTCCACGGACTGATGCCGAAAGGGCTAGTAGTGTAGGGATTTTCTTGGCTACCTAACATTGAACCTGGGTCAGGCTCCTTCAAGCCAACAAATGGTTTTATTGCCGGGACTGGGATCTGCATAACGAGATGAGTGATGTCGTATCATTGGAATCCAACTAAGAAGGAGATTGAAACCTGGTTGGATAGAAAGATCCACAAATTCGTGGCGCAAGAAAACAAGAATCCACGGTTGATGAAAGAATGATGATTGGACAGATACCTTTACAAAGAAGTACACGAAATGTTCTTTTGTTCCTTCCCAGTTGAGTTATATGAGTGGATCACGAAGTTGGTAGATGGCCAAGGAAGGTGGAGATTTGAAAATCCGATTGTTTGGACACCGGAGTTAGCAAGGAGGTTAGAAGCTTATAAAGATAATATCGCACGCACTATCGACCATTGGCTCGACCGCATCATAGGAGGATTTGTGATAGAGTTCGCGGTCGATACCTCTGTCAGTTACAGTGAAGCAGAGCACTGCTTCTTTAAAGGACTGCGAGGTAAGTATTTAAAGTCACTAAATACTTGGATTAAGATGCTCTTGTGTGAACAACGGGTTATGCAGTTACCTTGATGTTTAGAGCTACGTGAAGTGAAAAGTCTTTCAGGGATGGAGGAAGAAAAGGTCCTGAGTATAGCCCACTGATCGGGCCTCCTTTGAGTGATGACGAAGGAGCACTGTAGACTTCTCCCCTGAGCGCTAGTTAGTTAATAAGACAAGGGTTCCCGCGAATCCCTACACCACCTCCACCCTCATCCCATCCATCTACACAGCCTCCATCCTTGCCTCCACCACTTACCCCATCACCCACACCACTACCACCTCCACTGCTGTCCAATATGGCGAACTCCATAAAAGTACATGTATTAAAGTGTGTAGGGAATGAAGATCCAGACCATTTTTGGTTCATCACGAAGGCTCTATGGGAAGCCAAAGGTATCACGGATGACCAGATGAAGAAAGCCACACTGGTTAGTGCCTTGCAAGACTAACGTGGTACATTAAGTATAGTATTGATAACCAAACATCCACGTTGGAAGATATCCAGGTCGCGCTAAATAGAGAATTCACTAGGCCTAAGTCTCAAGCTCTGTCAATTGTGGGATTCAAGGAGATCATGATGAAGTCAGGGGAGACACCTTGATATTTGGATCAAAGACTAAAGTTTATAATCCGTGAAGCCAACATGAACCTAACTGATGGATAGCACCACGAATGGTTTGTGGCCTCATTCTTGCCCTACCTAAGGGTTGCGCTATTGCAACAAAAGATTGGGACCTAGGCAAAAGCTCTGGAAATCGTGATGAGGCTGCATGAGACACCAATGCATGATTCTAATATGGGGGTTCAAAAAATTCATGCACAGTTGCAAAACCTTTGTCTCGAAATGCAAAGTCTGAAGCAGAGTAAAACAACTCAACTAGAGGTGCATGAAGAAGTTTGGTGCATAAAGTGCAAGGGTAAGGGGCATGATAAGGATCACTACCCAGTCTTCGCGAACCATGTTGCAGTAGGGGGACCAATGCCTCTACGACTGGAGGCCGCAGCAGGGCCAAGTGTAGGATCCACGCTATGGTGCGCTATATGCTAGGTGGTTAGGAAGCATGTGATCGACAATTTCCATTTGTTGTAGAAATTTGTGCAGACACTACAACAATTCTTTTGCAATTTCTGTCAATTAGTAGGTCATGATGAGTGCAATTGCCATAGTTATGAATTGATGATGGACAGGACACTTGCATATAGGGTGTAGATAGAACATGACCTCTAGACCAAGGTGTTGGAGGAACGCGAGGTGAGTATCAGGGGTGCGACCGAGGCCGAGGTGGAGGAGGGCCTCAGAGAGGCTGAGGACAGCTGATTTGTTATAATTGTGGAGACCCAGGACACTATGTGAGGGATTTTCCGAATCCGATGTGAATTTCATGCCTCTATTGTACTCAGTTTGACCATGTTACTGAGGATTGCCCAATATTATTGTCTAAGATTTGCAAAAAGGGGGCGCAGCTTTCGCAGCCGACACAAAGCCTCCATATGATAAGGGCTGGAACTATGACGGGGGAGGATATAGGCAAGTCGCATGCAGAAGGTGAATGGGTCCGCAAAGCACTAGAAAAAGACATTGGGTTTGACTTGGATTGCACAAAAGAAACATTTATGGAAGCAAAGAAAAGCTTCGCTAAGGCATCTACCTCAGGAAGTTAAGAGAAACTAGTTGAAGAAATGGACTCATCCATGATTACCACATTCTTGGAGACCTTCATGAAGCTGCTCCTCGATAGTAAGGTTGTGAAGGGCCTGCAAGAACTGATCAATCGGTGCGATGGTAAGGATGGTGCTACTAGTGAACCGTGCATGGTCAGGAAGCTTGGAAATCACAAGGCAAGGACCGAGCGTGAAATGAGACTCACCATGCAAGTAGGGGAATACGAGATGGACCAAGTTATCCTAGATCTGGGGTTTGACGTGAATGTTTTTCCAAAATAGACTTGGTAAAGAATGGGGAGAACTGTACTCTAGTTGTCTCTGATACAGTTAAGAATTCCGAATCGACAGAAAACTATCAAAATGGGGAGGCCGCAAGGGGTAATAGTTGACATCAAGGGTGTGAGCACATTGGTGGATTTTGAAGTAATAGAGATTGTGGATGATATCAATCCCTACCCTGCGCTCCTTGGAATCGATTGGGCCACTAACATGAATGGGGTAATCAACTTGAAGAAGCGAAAGAAGATATTTGAGAAGAAGTCGCTCCGTGTAGTGGTGCCGCTGGATCTCACGGAGGGACCGCGTTATACAAAACTAGTCCAAGATTATGAATGTGATGACTATTTGGACCAAATTTACAAGATAATGGCATGAGACCAGGATTGGGTAAATCTAATAGTGAATGGACATATTGCATGGTACTGCAAGAGCTCTTGCACGTTAGATTCAGATGAAGAATTAGAGCATTGGTAGAACTGACTACATGAAGTATCAACGTTACATTGTAATATTATGACCAAGTCATAGCGTTTCGTGTTATCCGAAGTCAGGGATATGCCTCACTATGATGGGCTAACAATGTTTATTGATTTTTGGATGAATTTGAAAGAGAAGTACCAAAGAAACATCACTTCTAGGCCTTGGACTAGGTACTACGCGCTACACCCACATGATGGTCGGGTACGCACAAGGATAATTTCGGTGATTGGCATGACTATAGGAGGATGATGAGAATACGTTTTGGGCAGCAAAAAGTGCAAAGGACAGATAAGTATGATGGAAGGGATGATCTGCATGATCACCTGGCCAAATGGACTAAGGTTTATGGAGAGGAGCCCCAGCCTGAACAGGTGCATTAGTTTTGTCATACCCTGGGCATCATACCAATGAATTGGTACTTGGAAACAGAGCTCCGCCATGTCATTGAAGAGTGGGACATCTTGTGCTAGGGATTTATAATGACATTCAACTTTGAGGATGGGTTTGACTATATCGACGCGACACTATAGGAGGTTAAAGCAATGATATTTAGGATACCACAAGATCCCTTGGACCTAGTCCAAACTGACTGAACAACCCAGATGAGCCACACATTCGAATGCTATAACGTGACCACTAAAGAAGAAGATGAGGATCCCAGAAAGATTAATATTCAAGAAATGGAAGGTCACCATGAGGTTGAAGGTGCATAGATAGAGGATTCAGACATAACCACACTACTGAAAACTAGGCAGATTAACATTGGCACAGAGGCGGAACCAAAATTTGCAAAGATTTTGGACTATTGGGATGATGCGACAGTAGACAAGGTCGCTGAGCTCCTCCTCGAATATCAATATTTGTTCCCCATGAATTTTTCTGATTTAAAATGAATAATAGGAGACCTAGGTGTCATGAATATCACCGTGAAATTGGACGCAAAACCTGTAAAAAAAGAGCTTACCGCCTTAATCCTCAGTATAAGGAAAGGGTTCATGCTAAGTTAGATAAGATGCTCACGACATGAATTATCGAACCAGTGGAGGAATCTAATTGGGTAAGCTCGATAGTGGTTTAGAAAAACAAATAGAAGGAAGAAATAAAGATATGCATGGATCTCTGGAAGCTGAATGATGCTTGCATGCATGATCCCTTATTGACCCCATTCAATAACGAGGTCTTGGATAATGTAGGCGGCCAAGAAGCATACTCATTTCCAACTCCTCATAATCAGCTCCCACCTTATGGATTTGTAGTTTTAACCACTTTTTTCCTCATCCTTATCTGTCTTTGAGTTGAGTGCAGCCACGTGTGAGAGGACACCTGGTTGTGCATGTTTTGACTGAACGAAGGTGGCCAAGTTAACTGGCCACCTTTTCATTTATAAACCAATTATCTCGTAACCCTTACAATTTTTTACTACATGATGCATATGAGAGAGTGAGTGGGATACTTACCTATGGTTCCAATGTTATGCTGCAGTTGTCGAAGACCAAAGCTGTTGTTGTGTGTATTTGTTGCATGCTATTTTTCTTCCTCCTCTTGCTATCTGCTAATGGCTTCATTGTTTTTGCAGGTACCTATGGTTGAAGATATGATGTTGCTACTTTGGAGCTCTTGGATCACCATGCTAAAGGCTTGTTTCTAGTGTGATTGGTATTCTATGGGATAGGCTGCTACAAGATTTCCTACAGGTTGTCCTATAGCTGCTTCTCCCTCAGAACTCTTTGATCAATTTTCTTACTAGGGCTATGAGGATGTTGACATGGATGGAAAGGAGTGGGAGTGTGGAGAGCAAGGAATATTCAGGTAATTCTCTTTATTCCTCTCTGTTTCCCTTTTTTCGAAGACTAGGGAAAAAACAATACTCTTGAATTTGATTTTTTTTTTATGGTGAGTGCATGGATGATGATGGTGGACAAGGTGAGGTGATAGATGATGAAGAGGGTGAATTTTAGGGACCTAGAAAGTCCATAATTTACCTTCAGACTACTTTCTCACTGTAATGCCTACAAGATCATCTTGTAGGTTTTCAGGGGATCATGTAGGAATACAAGGGATCCTGTAGAAAACATAGTCTTTTTATAAACTGAAGCATAGTGAAAAAATGATAGAAATGATGGAGGGATGGATGGTAATGAGTGAAAAAATAAATATGTGAGTGGCAGGGGTCTCCTTGTGATCCTGTTTTGCTCCTTGACCATCCTTCTTGCCCACCTACAAATGGAAATTTTTTTTTACACCACTGAGCCGCCTCAAGAGGTTTTCAGCGCAATGATGGGACTCAGGCACCTCATGGAGGTTTTCACCTGAGTCCTTATTCTTTTTTCTTTTTCTCATTGATTTGATGAGGGAGGAGCTGGAACTTCCTCCACTATCATCATTTTTTTATTGATATCATCAATGAACTCTTATTTTTATAAAGGTCTCTTGTAAATCTTCAATCATTGTCCATTAACAAGCAAAGAAATGGCTTCTTCATCTATGGTTCTAATTTGCACCGAACCATTATCATGGAATATTTCCACAACATAAGGTCCGTGCCATCTTGTCCTTAACTTGCCCTTGAAGTCTTTATACCTAGAATCATATAACAATGCCCAATCACCTTCCTGAAATTATTTCTCCTTGATATTTTTATCATGCCAAATCTTCCTCTGAAATTGAACTACTTCTCTATGTAGGAGGGTCTACATTCTGAATTCATCCAAACTATTCAATTGGAACAATCTCTCTTTATATGCACTGCTGAGATCCAGATCTAGTTGGGTTGCCATCCTTAATGTGTTATATTCAAATTCAATGGACAGTAAGGCCTTTTTCCCATGGACCAGCTCATAGGGTGTTGGGCATGGGATCCCCCAAGAGACGTTTTGGGGCTTAGAGCCTAGATTTTGGTCAATTTTGTAATTCCAGTAAAAAGACTTTGCATTTTGTGGGTGTGAATCATGTAGTTTGTTAAAGAGTCATAGGGTTGTCTGCCCTTATTTTGATAATATAATGTCAATTGTAGAAGATCTACCCATGGTCCACGGACCATGGGGTTGTATAAATAGAGCAAAGCTCTAAGTAGTTAAGGAAGCTAATCACAGAATGTCTAAGGAAGAATGATGTATGCGAGATAGTTATGAAGTGTAAAGTCTAGTTTTGGGTCGTAGTGTAGGAAGAGGCTCTGCAGCTGAGTGCGCAGAGGCCTAGTAGTCCGCAGTTGAGTGCGCGAACCCCTACAGCTCAGTGCGCAGGGCGAGTCAAGTCTATAAACACTGGAAGTATTAATAAAGAGAAGTTTCTATCAATATAGCGCCTTTATTTCCTATTTTATGTATATGTTATATTGGGTATGAATTTCACTTTTAATGCTTATATGATGCGTGAATGTGTATAACTGTATTGTTTAAGTGAACGCAAGATACAATATCTGTTTATGCGAAGATAATCAAGACCTGTTAATAAGATAAGTAAGATACTTGGAGTAGTTTAGGAGATATCGCAGTTCATTGCCTTAGCAATGCGAAAGGACTTCAGCCCCTGGTTAGGGCTGCATGAAAGTCGATTATAATAAATCATGAAGGTAATGAAGGGTAGAATAGTGCGTGAAGTGACCTACGTGAAGACAGGTTTAGTTGGACTAAACCGACATCACATCCATCTCAAGGGTGTAGAAACTTGGTTCTAGCATCTCCCCATACTGCTTCAGGTGAGACTTCGGTCCGCGCTCCTTGGGTTGATGCCAAAGGGCCAATAGTATAGGGATTTGTTGGGCTAAATAACTCTGAACCTGGTTCAGACCCCCATAAGCCAACAAATGGTTCCATTGTCAAGACCAGAATCTGCATGAGAGATGTGTGATGTCATATCATTGGAATCCAACTAAGAAAGAAATTGAAGGTTGTTGGACAAAAGAATTCACGAGTTCGTAGCGCAGGAGAACAGAAACCCGTGACTATCAAAAGAAGAGTGGCTAGATAGCTACCTATATACAGAGATCCACGAAATCTTTTTCATGTCCTTCCCTACTGAGCTATACGAGTGGATCATGAAGCTAGAAAATAACCAAGGAATGTGGAAGCTTGACCGTCCTATTGTGTGGACTCCAGAACTAGTGTGGAGATTAGAAGCATCGGAGGATAAGATTGCACACGCCATCGATCATTGGCTCGGTCATATTATAGGAGGATTTGTTACTGAGTTCGCAGTTGACACCTCAGTTAGCTACAGCAAGGCAAAGCGACGCTTTCTCAAAGGACTGCGAGGTAAGTACATAAAGTCTTTGAATACTTGGATTAAAATTTTGTTGTGCGAAAAGTGGGTTATATAGTTACCTTGATGTTCGGGGCTACGTGAATGATCCAAATTGGATCCTTGAAAATTATCATAGTTCTATGATTGTTTCAAATTATGTCAGACTCCAAAATCTTGTGAACAACAAGCTATTAGGAGGGACCTCTAGATAGTGGCAGTGGTATCCAGCACGGAACAACGAGGACCCTCATCAAAGCGCGCTGACCGTTGGCCCATGGAGACTGCGCAGTGGCACAAATTAGCAATTGGGGATTCCAGATCAGAAAAAAGAGGCCATTTCAAATGTGCGAGTGCTAATTGCGTATTGCAGGATAAAAACCTCAGAGAAGGTGTTAGCGTTCGAATTTGCCTCAGGCTGAGGAAGGAAAAACTCGAGGCCACATCAAACCACGCTCAGCCTCGTAGCTAGCCCTACGAGGACAGGAGAGGGCTCTCTCCGGTCAATCTCGGCAAAAGGTAATCAAAGGGGCTGAGATGACCAATAAGGAATACTGATCTTAGGCTAGATATTAAGTGTAGAGGTTTAAAGGTGATATTTTTTTGGATTTTTGTTGAATCAAAGGGAAAAGAAATTTTGGGTGCGGGGATGAGACACAGTTTCTGCAGAGGTCTGATTGGAGCAAGGTAGGCAATTGTTTTGATGATTTTAAAGTGATGAGGTGAATATATCAGACAGGTGAGGAGCTAAGGAGAGCAAGCAAACGCATGGATTCTCCTTAAACTGAAGAAAACATGGAAAATTAAACAAATTTAAAGGCAGAGCATAGAAAATTTATGGATTCCACCTTAACACTTCATTTGTTCAATTGCAGAAGATGAGAGAGGGAAAATGATACACATAAAAAACTTACAAGTATTGAAAGAAGCACACCATCAATACATAAAGCCACAAGAATTCCAAATAGTGCTGCAAATCCTTGGTCTTCCCTTTGCCAAGATGCTGAAGTAAAATGTACAATAAAGTCTCAAAGCCTCTTCCCAAAGAGTCCAACCATGAAAATGACTAAGAAAATACATAATATAGGCAAGCTAACACATTCCCTTGCCTCTAGGGTCGAGCTCATCATCCTAGGAGCTGTTTCAACCAATTCTAAACAAAGCACTATAATCTAGGCAGTCAAAACAACTTGCCTCTATAAGCTAGGAAACCAATTCATTCATTAAATTTTTGCTATTTTATGAATGAATCATTTAGAATAGGTAAATAAGTGTCAAGTCAACATAAAATTATATTAATTACATCAAGGAGGGTGAAAAATCCCATCACAAGTCAAAACTGGTCAAAACTGGGCGAATTCCTGAGCTGGAAGGTGAAAAATGTGCAAGAAATCCTGATGTGTAGTGCGCCTTTCCACCTACTTTTGAGGCACTTACCGGCATCCAAATTGAGCTCAGGTTGGCTTGTTGAAAAGCCCAGGATGTCTAATTTCCAACCCAAGTGGAATTTTCTCATTTGATGTTCATTTTCCCCTCCAAAAGTGCATTCTCCCAAGGATACTACCTGTGTGTCCAAAAAGGGGCAGTGAGGTCATTTTTTGCATTTGTTTGACCTTTTGGGGACCCAAACCTTGATGAAATGCCTTGGAAGTGGCTGAGCAGGTGTATTTCATCATGAAAAATCAAAAAATGCAAACCTTTCGTGATTTGGACCTCCCAATCTTAAGGATAGCGTGCGACGCGCTACGTGTTGAGCCCAAAAACCTGTTTTTTACACAAAAATTTCAAAATTGACAAAATTTTCCCCAAACTTGTTGAAATTTGGGCTGGAGGTCCCCAATCAAGTACTATGCTCAATCAAAGAGGCTTCGGCCAAAATCCGAAGACGATCAAGCTCCTTTTGTCGTTTTTGCTTCTCGACCATTTTCTTCAATTTTGCCTTAAGACTCCTAATTCGCGCCTTGCAAACTAGGTTCCGGGCCTTGTAATGCATAGCCATGTGTTTTAATAATGAATTGTCTCTATTGGCCTTTTTAGCCGCTCCTCCAAGCAGATGATGACCCTCTCGAGATTAGCCTCTCGATCCTCATTTACCTGTTGCTCTAGAGAAGTGAACTCAATTTCCCTATGTTGGGCAGCTTGGCGATTCTCACGGATGTTCTGTAGCTCTATGATTGCGTGCTGGTCCTCAAGCTACTTATTCCACTGCTCTAGATACCTGATATTTGACTTTTCCATCTCCAGCTGGATTTGCAAGGCTTGAATTTCTGTTTCTTGCTCTTTGATAATCCTGATATATTGGGCCTCCTCTAATTCTGAAGCTGTATCATCATCATGAATGATAACAAATCCCGATGGCTCACCTGAAAACCTCTCCTCATGCTTGGGCTTCTTGCCCTTATCCTGTACCTGTGGTGAAGAAGAAAGCGAGACACTTTCCACATGATGTGGAGATAATACTCGTTTTGCTGCTGCGAACAAAGGTCTAGTGCCTCTCTGATATGTAATGAAAATAGGCCTGGTCTCATGATGCTCAAAAAACTGCATAGCAAGAGGACAAGCATGCAATTCTCTAAGGTTGATTAGTTCTTCCCTAACATGTTTGCCACTTTTCCGAGGCCTCCGGGATTCCTGTTCTCTCAAGGGAGAATCACTTTCGGTCTCTGCCTCATATTCAGATGAGTGACCAGATGACATGACTGCTGATATACAAACTGCCTTGAATGAAACTGTGGTGTGCAATTGAATGTGAACTGCTTTTTTGCTCTAACAATGCTATGACCAAGGGGACACAAATGCACAAGGGAATATTAGGAAAGGGGAAACATTAGGGTATTAGGGAATTTGGAAATAAAAACAAGGGATTTAGGGAAAGGAAGGGACATGAAGATCTTGAAGTTTTAGGGTTTTGGGATGAGGTAAGGTAGGAAAATGTGTTTGTAGTAGAAGGGAGAGGTTAGAATTTTGTAGGGGGATAGTGTAGGGTTTTATGAAGAATTTTTGAGGAAAATTTTGGTGAATATGGTAGGGGTAGGAAACACAAAAGTGGGAAAACCTTGGCAGCATGTAATTTTGAAACCCTAGCAAACTAGGCCTTTCAATCCACACAGAAACTTTAGGGTTTTTACATTTAATTTTCATGGCATATCTATCATAATTTTTTCTCATTAATCTTGCAAAACCAAGAACCAGCCATGGAAATGAAGCCTACCTGTGGTTTGCTTGAGTTAGGAGAGGAGTTGAATACTTGTTGGCGAATTTCTGGGCAGAATTCCCAATGCATAGCGTGCTTCACCCAACACATAGCGCACCCCTGGTGCGTAGCGCACGAGTAAATTTACACTGAGAAAAGTATGCTGATGCGTAGCACGCCCTGGGTGCGTAGCACGCCCAAGCTGATGCGTAGCGTGCACCCAACTACATAGTGCATTTTGCAGGAGGCTTTTGGAGGCCTTCTAGGTGTCCAAATTGGGTGCAGGATAGCTTTTTGGAAAGGTCTTTGAGTCTAATTTCCACAAAAACTTGAATTTTTTTATTTGGAATTCATTTTCCTTATCAAAAATCAAATATCCCAAGACTAGTCAAAATGTGCCAAATGAGGCTGCCTCAAGGCAGAGTGCTGTTGCAGTCAACTTTTGAATGCCTTCCTCAACTCCAAGTTGAGCTCATGATAGCTCATTGGAAATATCTTTGTGTATAGTTATCATTTGACGCATCACAAAAGTCATGTGGCCAACCAAGCTAAGAGAAAACATGATTTTCCCAAGGTCACTTTAGAGGTGCATTCGATTCTCCTGAGGCAACAATATTTTTGACATTTCTTTAAAACCATGACACCTGTGTAAAAAGTGAAAGAGTGTTTTCTTCCCTGGCATGTTTTGGACAAAAACCTCTCTCATTTTTCCCAAATTCATTTTTGATTTCTCAGAAACATCATGCGAGTAAAACCTATCCCGATGTGTGAAACGAGGGATTTTGTCAAAAAGAAGCGAAATGAAGGGGATGAGGGGCTTGTAATTCTTGAGGAAATTTTTGGAAGTAGGGAGGGATGTTAGGAAGTAGGGGAAAGTGGAATTGTGGAGATCGAGTGAGGGGAAGGGGTCCAAAAGGGCAAAACACAGGCCCAACCTAAAAAATTGCCAGGTTGTAGCAAGAAACTAGGGTTTTTGCGAAAATGAGGAATTTGGGGTATCTCAGTAATGGGAAGCATTTGATAAGGTACTTTAAAGATAGGGGAAGGTGTATGAACATCAGGATACAAGTTTTGCTGATGATTTGACCGTCCAAGAGAAATTGCCTTCAAAACCCTAGGAGAGGGAAATGACCTTACCTAGGCACAACTGAAGCATGAACAAGGTGTAAAATGACTCATTAGACACTGACATGATAATGAAAACCCTATGAATGATGATAGACTCAGCTGAATAGTGACATAGATCGACATTTGGACAACTTTAGAAGGAGTGAAAGCAAACCCTAGACCTAATGCCTAGTGACCAAATTTTGCTTGAAGACTCACTGAAATGACAAAATTTGACCTTGACACTCTGAGACCACTTTGTAAGAGCATATTTGATCACTGGAGGAAGGCTGAAAAGATCGACACTAACATTGGATCCAATGGGGATGGTAGCTCCTTGGAGGTGCCAAGAACGACAGATCTTTGGGAGAGCAGACAGTGCCTTCGTCCATTGGGAAATGGAGTCAAAAACTCAAACTAAAATTCATGACTGAAAACCAACACAAACTAACTTAACAAAAAGACTGAAAACTGACTCACAAATGACTCATGACTGACTTAACTAAAAAAAGAACTTACAAATCTTATGGAAGGGTAGCAGTCCATCAAGATTTGAAATCATGATGACAACTACCTGTGTTTCTTACAAGACAATATACCATCAAACTATTTCAAAATGCCAATGCAACCAATCAAGCAGATGCCTTCTTGATTGATTCTCCTAATCAGATCTTCTGGTCAACAATGAATACTGGTAAATAGGCATCCAAAAACATAGTTGACCATAATCTCCTTCACCACTGAATATTGCAATGATCAACTTCACTGCTGACTGCAAGAGATCTGCCATTGGATCCTGAAAAACATGAAGTCTTTCCATTGCCACCTCCTGCTGAAAGAACAAGGTATCCTTTGTTTCAAATTCTGATCTACCTTCATCATGTGCTTCGGTAAAAGTATGCTCATGAGCTTCAAAAAACTCTGAACAAATGGATGAGCAGATCTCTTCTTGGAAAAACATTTCAGTACATGAAACATATGAAGAGGAATCTGAATGGAAATCCTAAATGTTTTGATCTTCTATGGTGTGAATGTGCTGTAGGTCATTCTTAAACAAAAAAAAAATCTTCGAGATTATCAAACATGACAACCTTATCATCTTTGTGAAAGAAAAAATTATCTTTTTGCTGGTCTACAAAACTGATTATAAGACAATCATCTTTTTCAAAAGAGGAAGAAGTTTCACCAACACTTTCCTGACTATGTGTGCACTGCAAATTTGATGTAGCTTGGGCTGTAACAAGACCTCTCAAAAGTAGATCTATCTCATCTTCAGACAAAGGAGACAATGCTTTTTGTTTTCTTCTGCTTAAACAGTAATTATCTTCATATGACAGGGCATTCAAACTATCATTTATTACTGAGTTATTGAAAGGAGATTTATCACTTACTTGCACAAAGATCTCATTCTGTTTTTTATGAACATCTGAATCCAAAACTCTGTCTATGATCTCAACAACAGAGCTCTCTTTGATGGGATTCAACACAAGGTATTCTTGGTCATCATGATCTGAATGTTGATCTGAAATAGCTGACTTGACTGCATCACATTCTGAAATTGAATCTTGACTACCCTGCACGTTGTCTTCTTCTGTGAGCAGATCTGAAATAGAACCCTCTCTTTCATTATCTTCCACCATATGACCATCTTCAGCCTACTGATCTTGATTCTGCTGCAAAATGTCCTGATCATCTGGACAAGTATCCTCTAAGTTTTCTTTATGCTGTTGAAATGGATTATCATACAAAGCCTCCATGATCTCATCATCCATAAAATTATCATCTTCATAATATTTCTCAAGGATTTCAATAAAAGTAGAAGCATGTTTGCAACAGTCACGAACTAAATTTAATGATGGATAAGATGCTTGATATCTTTCAATGAAAAAGGCATGAAAATCCTTTGAACAGTAAATACAGGCCAGCGGCAAATTTTCATACCAGGATTGGGCTTCACCTTCTAGAGTGGCCAGGAATATCTTCATCAAGCAATCTTCAGGAAAATCCACCTTCAACTTGCGAATATGCATATGAAATATAACTAGATGTAAAGCAGCATCCTTCTTACCATCATCATTAAATGTAGGCAAATTCCTTGACCAATCTACCCTCGGAATTTTATTTGGAAAACCTGGGATGTGATCTCGGCTCATAGGAGCATACCTTCTTGTGATTTGGTCCATCTTGAAAATCTCACAGCTACTGATCTCTCTGTAGTGAAGTCACCATGAAGCACAGGTTGCTGGATTCTTAATGAAAGGAGTCGCCAGGTGAATGATTTCAGCCTTGCCAGTGTCTGATCGTTTTCCACCATCAACAATCAGATCTAAACTTGATACATGTAGTGGGGTAATTAACAAGTTAAATGTCACATTTACAAGCTAGACCGGAGATTGACTGAAGCAGCGTTTATCTACTTCCGCCAATGCAAAGCAAAAGCGTTTCGAAGGCTACCTGGCATAACTTTAGGCTCCGTCTGTAGCTTATAAAACAAATGACATCAACAAGAAAACCATTTGTTCTTCCCCAGTATGGTCGCCACTATGTTAGCGCTCGAATCTGCCTCAGGCTGAGGAAGGTAGAACGCAAGGCAACATCATACAACGCTCAGCCTCGTAGCTAGCCCTACGAGGACAGGAGAGGGCTCTCTCCAGGTCTATCTCGGCAAAAAAGTCTTCAAAGGGGCTGAGATGACCGATAATGAATAATGATCTTAGGCTAGTAAATTGATATGAATGAAGTTTTTATAAATGATGGGGTTTTCTGGGCTGCATGGGGCTAAGAAAAGCTTGAACAGAGAAAGATAATCAAAAACACAGATTATCTCCTGAGGCAAGGTAGGCAAGAAATTTTAACATCAAATTGAGATAAACGGAATGGCAAGACTGCTGAGGAGTTGAAAAGGGCATAGAAGATGAATCCTTGTCAAACAGAAGAAAACATTAAATATGAACAAACTTAAAGGCAGAGCATACGAATTATGAATTCTACCTTAACACTTCATTTGTTCAATTGGAAACGATCATGAAATGAAATGAACACATAACAAGCTACATATGAAACAAAGGATGACACAAATGTTAAATTTCATACCACAGGAATCTCAGGGGTCAGAGCTGCATTTTTATTAAAATCCCTGTCAAAATCTGTACAATGAAACTCTGTTTTTCTCCCCCAGCGCTCTCTCAGAATTCTCTCCCCCTCACTTTTACAAATGATTTTTTAATACATTAAATAAAACTCTGCTAGGGGAAAAACAAATCGACCTGAAAACAGGGGCACTGTTTCACCTGCAGTTACAAAAATAGAGATAGAGTCATTTCTTTTTCCTAAAACAGAAGATCGTTCCCCTTAAAATCCTCTGAGGGCTAACAAACTGGAGCGCAGATCCCATCGAATCAGGACTGAAGTCATTAGTAGGAGATCGGTTGCTATATTTGGATCCATTACTTCAACAACAAGCTGTTCATTGCTTGTATCGATGAAATCAATTGGATGCAAAGCTATGCCATTGAAATGATCACTTATGTAACGACCAATAACTGCAAGGCACTCGGACGGATCCTTTGGATCCCATTCGGCACGAAAGCAGGTCAAGTGACGATTAAAATCATGACTATGGACGATCTCATGGCTTGGATAGCTCAAATCACCAAAGATAGAATCCCATACACGTATCCGATTATCTTGGCAGGTAGTCATGATTTTACTGCCAGGTTTTGGCGAAAACTAAGCAGAGTTCACAACACGTGGGTGTTTCAACTCTCCCAGGAAGGCCCCAGCTTTTAATTGGCGAATATCCCAAAGACGAGCAAAATTATCATTGCCACAGCTGATCAGAAGATCTGAATTTAATGGATTGAAATGAAGTCCCACAACTTTAGAACCCTTTTTGTGGATTAGAATGGGTTCCTCTGTTTTCTTATTTGAGCGAATGTCTATCTGGTAAAGAATCCCAAATTTATCCGCAACTAATAAAAGATCTTTCTCTGAATTGATATCCATGCCATATAGCATTCTCCATGTTGCCAGTCCATTCCATCCATCATGATTGCATTGCTACCCAAATCATCTTCTTCGCGAGCATACTTTGCATAGTCATTCTTCAGAATCTGCATTAGGATCATTGAGACTAAACCCGTGAGTAAAATAACCATTATAAATGAATTGAAGATGGAGAACCAATGGATCTGATGTTCAAAGAAAGGATATTCTAAGTAGATATCAGAACACCTGGCAAAGGTTATGTTGGTCTCGACCCAATGGACTGAATCCCAGCAATAAGCGGCTTTGGATTCTCCTGAGTGAGGTTGACATGAATTATTTGGTCATTATTGATTTTCACAATAATATTCTTGAACTGTGATGCCAATAGCGCCATACATATATTGTAATGGTGATGTCAACGAAAAGAATGCCAATGCTGCTATTCATAGAACTGAACTGAGACACATATCGAACTGAACCATATATACAATACTGCTATCATACATCTGTGATGCTCTGCAATTGATCATGCCATACATACTATATGACAGAGCCGAGACTCATCTAGTGCTGAAACAGGTCGATATAATAGTGACGTTGAAACTATAGGGATGTCGGGAGAGTGCTTGTGCCAACCATATAAGTACCGCTGACCATAGACATTATTCTATATGTATATATGAATATAGCTGCTAGCATAGATTTGTAGAAACAATACACCCATCGCAGAACAACGTTGAGACCTCCATACATATCACTGTGACCATAACGCAGAGACAACATATTGTGTATCAAATTGCAGAGAGTATACGCCCAATTGAGAGACTGCCTATCAACATCAGCCTTCACAAGTGCCATAGCAGCGCCAAACTTGTCAATGACTAGTAACACAAGCTTGCAGGCATCCAAGAATGGCTTTGTCTGTAACCATAGTAATTTCTGGGACATTTTTTATTCCAGCAAAAATCAATTTATTTGAGTAGTCTCCAATGGCACCTTTATCAAAAATAAAGTCACAGATGCATCCATCCTTCCCTGTCGAACATATACAGATTTGGTTTCCATTTGATCTTGCAACTGAAATGCTAACCACACTTGAGATACCATGGGCTCCTTTAAATGAGAAAAATGTTTGAAACTTCTCTGGCATAATTGAGTTTTCAAGATCGATCAATCTCACTGGAAATTCAAAAGCAACAATATTGCCCTGCTGATCACCACAAACAAGTAGCTGATCCACAAGGCTCACATCAATACATACAATGCATGCCAAGAATGTTGATGTGAAATCAGCAACTAAAGATGCCTGATACTCTTTTGATGGATCCCCTCCAACCATTGACTTCTCTAAATGTGTACTCCAACCTCCACAATTTTAATCCTCCTTTTGGATCTGTTGTAAAAACATGCCTATGCCTTAAGGACTTGCACCAGTAAATTCCAAGAAGTTGTCTCTCTCTTTCAGTAGACCAAGTAAAAGAGCATGGGTTTTCATGTTTAAGATTACTAGATACAAGTTGCACAATAGTTACTCTTCCTTTGCCATCACCCATTGCAACCCAATCTTCTTGTAAGGCTGGGGAATCAGGGGACTCCATGACCAGTACATCCAAACAAACAATGGGCTCCTTGTCATTAATTTTGAGTATAGTTGTCCACTTTTCTTCTCCAGGAATAGTTAAGTTGATGCAATTTAGATATCTCAGGTTGGTGGCAAATGAAAAGATAACTTTCTCGAGCTAAATGCAAGCATCGCACATATTCACTCTTGCCGTCTATGAACTCACGACTTTTCAGAGATGATTTCCTTTGAAAACATCTAAGTAGTAGTGGGTGAAAGGTAATTGTCATTGGCCTGCATATTTGAACTGAGATTTTGACAGTCACCTGCCAATTTGACTCTGATAGAGGAATTTGAGAAGACGGAGTCTAACATCGGCTCCAATGGGGGATGGCAGCTGTCGCTTTTTGGAGGTGCCAAGAACCGCAGAGCTTTGGGAGAGCAGACAGTGCCTCCGTCCATTGGGTGATGGAGTCATCATTCCAACAACCAACACAAGATTTCTGACTCATTTATGGACTGAAACTTGACTGAAATGATTGAAACACTGACTCGGCAAACTTCTAACTAAAACTGTAATAAAACTGGAACAAAATGCTACCCTTTGGCTGCTTATTTATTTACAAAATCTACCCTAATCTGTTGTACAAACAATAGATCAGGTAATACTAAAATGCCAGATCAACCATTCAAGTAAACCTAAGAATAATGCCGCTTGAGAATGCTTCCACCAGGACAGAGATGTTATTGTTGGTAGCCCTTCATGCACGTAATGAGCCTGGTCACGTAGAATACAGCTTGATCTATCAATCAAACTGGAAAACATTTCCATGTACATTGCAATTGGATCTCAAAATCCAGACTCTGTCGGCTGCCCCAACTCTGCAATACATACCTCCAGCTGCACACTGTCAATGCAAACATCTGTAGGCAATTCTATTATTTCTTGTTCCGAAGGAGGAAGGATTTCCAAGAACTTCTTAGGGTCTTGGAAATCATATGATTGGATCTACTCATCTAAACATTGAATCTCCTTCTCAACTCTTTCAACACATAACTCACAAAATCTAGTTTTAGTTTCAAAAGGGAACTTTGGAGATTTCAACCAATGAAGCAAGGCACTGAAAAATTCTTCATTAATTTCAGAATCTGCTAACTGATTTCTAACCTCTTTTATAGCTTCACAAAGTGCAGGGTTTTTCACATACCCCACCATTGCATGAATGGATCAGCAAGCACTGGAATGTCTGGATTGAGTTGGAGTCGCCAGGTGAATGCTTCAGCCTGCATATGTGTCTGATTGTTGTCCACCATCATCATCAGATCTGCAACTTGATTTCATGTATTGGAGCAAGAAAATCTACAATCGAATGTCACATCAAGAGCAAACCATCTTCCCCAGTATGGTCGCCACTATGTTAGCGTTCGAATTTGCCTCAGGCTGAGGAAGGCAAAACTCGAGGCCACATCAAACCACGCTCAGCCTCGTAGCTAGCCCTACGAGGACAAGAAAGGGCTCTCTCCGGTCAATCTCGACAAAAGGTAATCAAAGGGGCTGAGATGACCAATAAGGAATACTGATCTTAGGCTAGATATTAAGTGCAGAGGTTTAAAGGTGATTTTTTTTGGGATTTTTGTTGAATCAAAGGGAAAAGAAATTTTGGGTGTGGGGATGAGACACAGTTTCTGCAGAGGTCTGATTGGAGCAAGGTAGGAAATTGTTTTGATGATTTTAAAGTGATGAGGTGAATAGATCAGACAGGTGAGGAGCTAAGGAGAGCAAGCAAACGCAGGGGTTCTCCTTAAACTGAAGAAAACATGGAAAATTAAACAAATTTAAAGGCAGAGCATAGCAAATTTATGGATTCTACCTTAACACTTCATTTGTTCAATTGCAGAAGATGAGAGAGGGAAAACGATACACATAACAAACTTACAAGTACTGAAAGAAGCACACCATCAAGACATAAAGCCACAAGAATTCCAAATAGTGTTGCAAATCCCTGGTCTTCCCTTTGCCAAAATGCTGAAGTAAAATGTACAATAAAGTCTCAAAGCCTCTTCCCAAAGAGTCCAACCATGAAAATGACTGAGAAAATACATAATATAGGCAAGCTAACACATTCCCTTGCCTCTAGGGGTCGAGATCATCATCCTAGGAGCTGTTTAAACCAATTCTAAACAAAGCACTACAATCTAGGCAGTCAAAACAACTTGCCTCTATAAGCTAGGAAACCAATTCATTCATTAAATTTTTGCTATTTTATGAATGAATCATCTAGAATAGGTAAATAAGTGTCAAGTCAACATAAAAATACATTAATTACATCAAGGAGGGTGAAAAATCCCATCACAAGTCAAAACTGGTCAAAACTGGGCGAATTCCTGAGCTGGAAGGTGAAAAATGTGCAAGAAATCCTGATGCGTAGTGCGCCTGAGCCCTACGCGTAGCACACCGTTCCACCTACTTTTGAGGCACTTCCCGAAATCAAAATTGAGCTTAGGTTGGCTTGTTGGAAAGCCCTGGATGTCTACTTTCCAACCCAAGTGGAATTTTCTAATTTGACGTTCATTTTCCCCTCCAAAAGTGCATTCTCCCAAGGCTGCTACCTGTGTGTCCAAAAAGGGGAGTGAAGTCATTTTTTGCATTTTTTTTGACCTTTTGGGGACCCAAACCTTGATGAAATGCCTCGGCAGTGGCTGAGAAGGTGTATTTCATCATGATAAATCCAAAAATGCAAATCTTTTGTGATTTGGACCTCGCAATCTTAAGGGTAGCACGCGGCGCGCTACGCGTTGAGCCCAAAAACCAGTTTTTTACACAAAAAATTCAAAATTGACAAAATTTTCCCCAAACTTATTGAAATTTGGGCTGGGGGTCCCCAATCAAGTACTATGCTCAATCAAAGAGGCTTTGGCCAAAATCCGAAGATGGTCAAGCTCCTTTTTTCGTTTTTGCTTCTTGACCATTTTCTTCAATTTTGCCTTAAGACTCCTAATTCGCGCCTTGCAAACTAGGTTTCGGGCCTTGTAATGCATAGCCATGTGTTTTAATAATGCATTGTCTCTATTGGCCTTTTTAGCCGCTCCTCCAAGCAGATGTTGACCCTCTCGAGATTAGCCTCTCGATCCTCATTTACCTGTTGCTCTAGAGAAGTGAACTCAATTTCCCTATGTTGGGCAGCTTGGCGATTCTCACGGATGTTCTCTAGCTCTATTATTGCGTGATGGTCCTCAAGCTGCTTATTCCGCTGCTCTAGATACCTGATATTTGACTTTGCCATCTCCAGCTAGATTTGCAAGGCTTGAATGTCCGTTTCTTGCTCTTTGATAATCCTGATATATTGGGCCTCCTCTGATTCTGAAGCTGTCTCATCATCATGAATGATAAAAAATCCCGATGGCTCACCTGAAAACCTCTCCTCATGCTTGGGCTTCTTGCCCTTATCCTGTACTTGTGGTGAAGAAGAAAGTGAGACCCTTTCCACATGATGTGGAGATAATACTCGTTTTTCTACTGCAAACAAAGGTCTAGTGCCTCTTTGATATGTAATGAAAATAGGCCTGGTCTCATGATGCTCAAAAAACTGCATAGCAAGAGGACAAGCATGCAATTCTCTAAGGTTGATTGGTTCTTCCCTGACATGTTTGCCACTTTTCCGAGGCCTCCGGGATTCCCTTTCTCTCAAGGGAGAATCACTTTCGGTCTCTGCCTCATATTCAAATGAGTGACCAGATGACATGACTGTTGATATACAAACTGCCTTGAATGAAACTGTGGTGTGCAATTGAATGTGAACTGTTTTTTTGCTCTAACAATGCTGTGACCAAGGGGACACAAATGCACAAGGGAATATTAGGAAAGGGGAAACATTAGGGTATTAGGGAATTTGGAAATAAAAACAAGGTATTTAGGGAAAGGAAGGGACATGAAGATCTTGAAGTTTTAGGGTTTTGGGATGAGGTAAGGTAGGAAAATGTGTTTGTAGTAGAAGGGAGAGGTTAGAATTTTGTAGGGGGATAGTGTAGGGTTTTATGAAGAATTTTTGAGGAAAATGTTGGTGAATATGGGAGGGGTAGGAAACACAAAAGTGGGAAAACCTTGGCAACATGTAATTTTGAAACCCTAGCAAACTAGGCCTTTGAATCCACACAACAACTTTATGGTTTTTACATTTAATTTTCATGGCACATCTATCATATTTTTTTCTCATTAATCTTGCAAAACCAAGAACCCGCCATGGAAGTGAAGCCTACCTGTGGTTTGCTTGAGTTAGGAGAGGAGTTGAATACTTGCTGGTGAATTTCTGGGCAGAATTCCCAACGCGTAGCGCGCCTCACCCAACGTGTAGCGTGCCCCTGGTGCGTAGCGCACGAGTAAATTTACACTGAGAAAAGTATGCTGATGCGTAACGCACACCCAACTACATAGTGCATTTTGCAGGAGGCTTTTGGAGGCCTTCAAGGTGTCCAAATTGGGTGTAGGATAGCTCATTGGAAAGGTCTTTGAGTATAATTTCCAAAACAGCTGGAATTTTTCAATTTGGAATTCATTTTCCTTGTCAAAAATCAAATCTCCCAATACTGGTCAAAATGTGCCAAATAGGCTGTATCAAGGCAGAGTGCTATTGCAGTCAACTTTGGAATGCCTTCCTCAACTCCAAATTGAGCTGATGATAGCTCATTGGAAAGATGTTTGTGTCTAGTTATCATTTGACTCATCATGAAAGTCATTTGGCCAACCAAGCTAAGAGAAAACTTGATTTTCCCAAGGTCACTTCAGAGGTGCATTCGATTCTCCTGAGGCAACAATATTTTTGACATTTCTTTAAAACCATGACACCTGTGTAAAAAGTGAAGGAGGTTTTTCTTCATTGGCATGTTGTGGAAAAAAAAATCTCTCAGTTTTCCCAAATTCATTTTTGATTTCTCAGAAACATCATGTGAGTAAAACCTATCCCGATGTGTGAAACAAGGGATTTTGTCAAAATGAAGCGAAATGAAGGGGATGAGGGGCTTGTAAATTATTGAGGAAATTTTTGGAAGTAGGTAGGGATGTTAGGAAGTAGGGGAAAGTGGAATCGTGGAGATCGAGTGAGGGGAAGGGGTCCAAAAGGGAAAAACACAGGCCCAACCTAAAAAATTGCCAGGTTGTAGCAAGAAACTAGGGTTTTTGCAAAAATGAGGAATTTGGGGGATCTCAGTAATGGGAAGCATTTGATAAGGTACTTTAAAGATAGGGGAAGGTGTATGAACATCAGGATACAAGTTTTGCCAATGATTTGACCATCCAAGAGAAATTGCCTTCAAAACCCTAGGAGAGGGAAATGACCTTACCTAGGCGCAATTGAAGCATGAACAAGGTGTAAAATGACTCATTAGACACTGACATGATAATGACAACCCTATGAATGATGATAGACTCAGCTGGATAGTGACATAGATCGACATTTGGACAACTTTAGAAGGAGTGAAAGCAAACCCTAGACCTAATGCCTAGTGACCAAATTTTGCTTGAAGACTCACTGAAATGACAAAATTTGACCTTGACACTCTAAGACCACTTTGTAAGAGCATATTTGATCATTGGAGGAAGGCTGAAAAGACTGACACTAACAGAAGGAAAAGCCCCAACACTTGGTCATGTGAAAAACAGGGAAAACCGTTCGGAAATACCCAAACCATCAGAAGGCGGGTCCCGCGCCCAAAACCAGTGGGATATCACAAGCACTTTAAGAGGTAAGCGGGTTTGGCAGGGGACCACACGATGCCATACACTGAATGATGTGTGTCCACCGGATGAGAGAGAAAAACACTCTCATCACAGGGTAATGGTCAAGAAGCTCACCTATGCGATAAAAGTTATGACTGTAGGATCTAGAGGCCCCAAATCAATGACAAAGAATCCACCCGATGGAGGACCTGATTCAATGAAAGAATAGGTAGAGGCATATGGAATTTGGGGTCCGAAATGACCATTGAGCTGGCGGATGAATCATTTCATAGAATAACCGAAATAATGACCCTTGGAGGAAGATCTAACACTCAATTAATGAGGGGACAAGTGGCCACCTCTTTGTGAAACGTTACATAGTGGTGATGACACAGAAGCAGGGAATTCCAGCGGAGAGAGGCAGGCTATCCGAAGAGCCGAAAGAGGAAGCAAATAGTCATGGGATAGATTGGATTTAAGCCATGAACATACAAAGAGCATAGGAGAAATAGAATAGAGAGTGAAGCAAGAAGCAGAGAACAGAGAAGTCGAGTTGACTTGCAGAGCTAAGGCAACATCAAGCATATAGAACTGAGAAGGCTTGAGAGGTTCAAGCAATCCCTGTGAGGATATCACTCAGGAACTGAGTACCAGATTAGACTCATCCCATTAAGACCAGTTGGGGTTGAGACTCGGTAAGGGGGAGTCTGTGTACTCTAGTGGCTTGGGGAATCCAAGTACCACTCTACTGAGCATCATCTATTACAGGAGACTCAAATTGAGCTCCTCATTGTAAAAACTCTGCTTAAAGACACAATAGAAAAGGCCACCACTGAAAGCTGGACTAGGAGACGTAGCCCAGGAGGATTGGGTGAACTCCTTATTAAATTGTTGTGTTTTTGCATTTGCTTGCTGTGTTTCTCTTACTGTTTTCCAATTCCTGTGTATTTCGCAATCTTATCGATCCATTGCTTAAAATAACATAGGCATATCCCAGTGCATGAGTCTGTAATACCTACATTAATTAACTGAGATCATTCATAAGTGATTTCAGATCAAGTGGTATTAGAGCTATAGGTTGTTAAGGTTAGACAAGCTTGTGGTGGATTTAGCTGTTGAATGCTAACTAGATCAAAGCTCAAATTAGGAGAAGGAGAGTTGGTCGAAACTAATCCTAAAATTGGAAGAGTCTATCCTCAGAAGACAATGTCAGAGGAAGGTTCTATGGGGCCAGACCCTTAATTTATAGATAGTTTCCTGGCCATAAGGTCCATGGCAGAGGAAATGTATAAGGACTTTAGAAAACATAAAGATGAATATTCATCAGGCTCCAAACAAGATAAAGGAGAATAAGAGTCTCTCCTCCATGACCACTTAAAAGGCAAAGGGAAAGAAGAAAACTTTCTCACACCTCCGAATAGCCCTGAACATAAAAAGAGGTCATATTTGATTAAACTAGATGTTAAATTTGATTTACCAATATATGATGGAGAGTTGAATGAAAAAAATCTGGACAATTGCATTAGACAAATTGATGTTTATTGCAGAGTGCAGAGTATCGATTCAGACAAGATCAAGATTTAGCTGGACAACCTACGCCTTGGAGGCACTGCCTTGGTTTGGTGGGAAGGCAGCACCCAAGCTGACATGAAGAGACATGGTAAGACTCTTTCTGTCTAGAGTGAATTTGTTTCTGCAATCAAAAAGCAGTTCTATTCACTGGCCTACATGCAGCAAGCCATGATGAGCTGGAAAACTCTTTGACAATTGAAAGGGAAAAGTGTACAAGGTTACACCCAAGAATTTAGGAAGAGAGATTTGATTCTAGGAATCTCATTAGACTCACCTGAGACTCTGTTGAAGTACAACGGTGGTCTACACAGCTACCTGAGGCACACTATCCTCACGTTTAATCCCACTAGTATAGATGAGGTATCTGTTCAAGCTACGCATCTAGAAGCTAGAGGAAAGAATGGAAACCCAAAAGTTGGGGGATCATCCCAACCCATTGCAAACAAGCATAAGGAGAAAAGAAAATAGAAATGGAAAGAAAGGAAGGCCAACACTGCACAGAAAAGCAAGTCTTCATGCACTCACTGTAAGAAGGATGGGCATGATGATGAGCACTGTTGGATTTTGCATCTGTAGCTGAGACCTAAGAAGTTCGAGGGCAAGAAGAAGATTGTTGCGACTATTTAGAAAGATTTGGGGTCGGACTTAGTAGATGAAACAACCATTGCAGCCACAGGTATAAAAGATAAGAATTTTGAAGCATCTACTAGTGATTCTGCACAATCTACTATTGATGAAGAAAATGAGAGAAAAAGACATGAGCTTTTACATATTCGAGTTATTTCCAAACATCAAAATATTAATACTTTGCTTGATAGTGGCTCACAAGTAAATTTAATTTCTGAAGCAATTGTAAAGAAGTTGGGATTACTGACTACACCTCACAAGAAACCATACCCATTAGGATGCTTAAGTGATAAATCACAACTACAAGTGACTAGACAATGCAAACTCAAGTTTTCTTTTGGGTCAGCATTTGTAGATGAGGTTGAGTTAGACATAATTCCTTTGGATATATGTGGAATTTTTTTAGGAAGTCCTTACTTTTATGACAGAAATTATCTTTTCTATAGAGATGAGAACAAATATCTACTCATTAAAGATGGAATCTAATACTTTGTAAGAGCTCATAAGCTCAAGAATAATTATACTCTCATAAACTCAGGGCAGATGAAATGAATTATAAATTCATGCAAACAATTTTTACTGAGGGTTGTAAAGGAAAAGAAACTTGATAAAACCAATGTATTTAAGGGTTGTGATGCTAAACAACAAACTGATTTAGAAAAAGTTGTTTCGAAGTATGATATCTTGTTTCAAGAACCTAAAGGTCTTCCATCCAAAAAGGAAATAGTGCATGATATTAATTTGCAGCAAGATGCTCCATTGTCTAACATCGGAATGTACATGTTGTTCGCTTTAGAGAATGTAGAAATCAAGAAGCAGGTGCAGGGGTTGCTCGAGAAGGGGTTCATGAAACCTAGCACATCACCATGTGGATCTCCAATTGTTTTGGTGAGAAAGAAAAATGGCTCGTAGAGAATGTGCATTGATTACTGAGCATTGAATAAGATAACAATAAAAATCGTTATCCCCTTCCTCGCATAGATGATCTATTAGATCAATTGAAAGAAGTTGTTTATTTTTCCAAGTTAGACTTGCATAGTGGATATCATCAGGTCAGAGTTGCAAAACAAGATGCATGGAACATTTCTTTCAAGACAAAGCAGGGATTGTATGAGTGGATGGTTATGCCTTTTGGCTTAACTAATGCTCTTACTACTTTCATGAGAATATGAATGATGTACTCGGACCTTTTCTTGATGATTTTGTTATTATGTATCTGGATGACATTCTGATATTTAGTAAAACATGGGAAGAACATTTAAAGCATGTTAAGCAGACGCTATATGTTTTGAAAAGAGAAAAAAATTATGTTAAACTCCCAAAATGTGAATTTGACAAAACATCTTTGAATTATTTGGGATATATAGTAGGGGGTGGTGAATTGAAGATAGATCCCTCTATGGTGGCAGTCATTGTAAACTGGCCTAAACCCAAATCTGCTATAGAAGTTAGGAGCTTCTTAGGAGCAACACAATATTGGAGAAATTTCATTTCTAACTTTTCCTTAATTGCAGCTCCCTTACATTCTTTAATAGGATTGAACAAGGTGTTTCAGTCGGGAGGCAAACAATAGAAAGCCTTCAACACCTTGAAAGAGAAGATTAGTACATCACCAATACTAGCACTGTCAGATCTTCAAAGACCGTTTGAGATCCAAATGGATGCTAGTGACTATGCCATGGGAGGAGTGTTGATACAACACAGTAAACCCATATGTTATCATTTGAGACATTTAATTCTGCAGTAATTAACTATCCCACATATGATAAGGAATTGTATGCATTAGTGTAGAGTGTGAAAAAGTGGAAACATTACTTAATGGGCAAAGAAACAGTTATACATACTGATCATCAACCACTTCAATATCTACACTCCCAAACCAAATTGCAGTAGTCAAGACACTATAGATGGATGGGTTTTCTTCAACAGTTTCATTTAGTCATCAGATATAAAAAGGGCATACACAATAAAGTTGCAGATATTTTATCTAGACCCATTATAAATGCATCTACTATACTTAAGCATAATTTTGTGTTACATGAGAGCTACATTGAACAATATGCTCAAGATATAGACTTTAAAGATGTATATGCAACTTTAAGTCAAGGAAAACGAGTAAAAGAATTGGATTATCATATTAAGGACCAACTCCTATATCATTGTGGGAAGCTATGCATTCCACAAACTGAAAGAGTAAAGATAATTCAAGAAGCCCACACTTCTCTAATATCAAGTCACTTTGGGGTAATTAAAACAGTTACACAGCTGCAGAGATTTTTTTATTGGCCAAAAATGAATGAGACAGTTTCTAGATATGTAAGAGGGTGTACTATGTGTGCTAAAAGCAAGCCTAGCAATAGAAAACTAGGCTTGTACACTCCATTACCAGTTCCTTCTCATCCTTGGGAAAGTGTTTCCATGGACTTTGTTGGAGGACTACCTATATCTAGGAAAGGTCATGACTATCTATATGTTTTTTTTGATAGGTTCAGCAAAATGTGTATTTTGATACCTTGTAATAAACAAATTATAGATGAACAAATTGCAAAACTATTCTTTCAACATGTATGGGTTCATTTTGAATTACCAATTCCATTATATCTGATCGAGACACCCGATTTGTGGGAAATGTTTGGTCAAGTCTGTGGGAACTGATGAACACCAAACTAAAGAAAAGCACAACTTTCCATCCACAAACCGATGGCCAGACAAAATTAGTCAATAGGACAGTGATCCAGTTACTCAAGGGATATTGCAGCAAGCATCCTAAGCTTTGGGATGAACATTTTTTTTATGTGCAGCATGCTTACAACTGAGCCAAACATTCTTCCACACAGAGATATCCTTTTGAGACCTGTTTTGGTTTCACATCAAGGTCTCCCTTGGATTTTTTCTTTGATAAAGACACAAAAGTTGAGGGACACAACGATGTGGACAAGGCAACTAGGTTCATTGAACAAATCCAAGAGATCCATTAGGAAATACAAGAACCGCTAGAAAAGAGCCAGGCCAAATACAAGGCAAGGCATGAAAAGCATCGGATGGAGCATAGTTTCCAAGTTGGTGATCAAGTTTGGCTGTATATCAGCAAGGACAGGATGAAAGGTGAAGGGAAAAAGCTAAAACCAATAAGGTATGGACCTTTCAAGATCCTTGAGAAAATTGGTGAGAATGATTTTTGCCTTGATTTGCCAGCTTATATGTACATCTACTCAGTCGTCAATGCAGAGAGCTTGAGACTATTTGAACCTTCATTAATTGAAGATCCTAAAGAACAGAGTCAATTGCCTTTTATTGATGACTTGCTACTAGAATATCTTAATGAATTGTAGGAAGACGTAGTTCTGGATAGGAAGGTGAGAATGATGCATAAGGGAGATGTTGAGTACCTTAGAATTGGGCTCAGGGGTTCAAATCCGAGCAGTGCCAAATGGATATAGATTGAACAGGTGAGAAAGTTGTATCCTCACTTAGTCGGTGCTTGAAAACCAACTTTTGGTGGTCTAAAAGCTTTTTCAGTGGGAAGGCCGTGATCCAAATTGGATCCTTGAAAATTATCAAAGTTCTATGACTATTTCAAATTATGCCAGACTCCAAAATCTTGTGAACAACAAGCTATCAAGAAGGAACTCTGGACAGTGGTAGTGGTAGCCAGCATGGAACAACGAGGACCCTCGGTCAAAGCGCACTAACTGTTGGCCTATGGAGACTGCGCAGTGGCACAAATTAGCAATTAGGGAGACCAGATTAGAAAACAGAGGCCATTTCTAATACGTGATTAGTGAAAAGTGCTAATCATGTATCGTAGGATAAAAACCTCAGAGAAGGAAAAGCCTCGACACCTGGTCATGTGAAAAATAGGGAAAACCATGCGGAAATACCCAAACCGTCAGAAGGCGGGTCCCGCGCCCAAACCGGTGAGATATCGCAAGCACTTTAAGCAATAAGCAGGTTTAGCAGAGGACCACGCAAAGTCATACACTAAATGACGTGTGTCCAGCGGATGAGAGAGAAAACCACTCTCATCATAGGGTAATGGTTGAGCAGCTAACCCGTGCGATAAAATTGATGATCGTAGGATTTGGAGGCCCTAGATCAACAACGGAGAATCCACCCAATGGAGGACTGTATTCCACAGAACAATAAGCGGAGGAATATGAAATTTGGGGTCCGACATGACCACTGAGATGGCAGATGAATCATTTCACATAATAACCGAAATAACGACCGTTCCAGGAAGAGCTGGCACTCAGTTTGTGAGGAGACAAGTGGTCACCTCTCTGTGCAAACAGTCACGGGACAGATTGGCGTTAAGCCACAATCAGACAAAGAGCAGAGGAGAGATAGAATAGAGAGTGAAACAAGAAGCAGAGAATAGAGAAGTTGAGCTGACCTGCAGAGCTAAGGCAGCATCAAGCAGACAAAACTGAGAAGGCTTGAGAGGTTCAAACAATCCCTGTGAGGATATTGGTCAGGAACTGAGTACCAGATTGGACTCATCCCATTAAGACTGGTTGGGGTTTAGACTCGATAAGGGGGAGTTTGTGTACTCTAGTGGCTTGGGGAATCCAAGTACCACCCTACTGAGCATCGTCTGTTATAGGAGACTCAAATTGAGCTCCTCATTGTAAAAACCTCTGCTTAAAGACCCAATAGAAAAATCCGCCACCGAAAGCTGGACCAGGAGACATAGCCCAGGAGGATTGGGTGAACTCCTTATTAAATTGTTGTGTTTTTACATTTGCTTTTGTGTTTCTCTTATTGTTTTCCAATGCCTATGTATTTCATAATATTATCGATCCGTTGCTTAAAATAACATAGGAATATCCCAGCGCATGAGTCTGTAATACCTACATTAATTAACTGAGATCATTCATAAGTGATTTCAGATCAGAGAAGTGGAAAGTTTTATAGGAACGAAGGAAATAAGGGTCCAGAAAATAACCCCTTGATTTCACCTTCGCGAGGAGATGAGGAAGAGCTCATGAAGGTCTCTCCACGAAGTGTTATTCATTTGATAAGACAAAGAATTATTCAAATACCACCACCACCCACACCTCCACTGACTTCACCTCCATTTTCACCCGTACCAACTCCACCACCACTGCGATTCAATATGGCAAGCACATTGAAGTTGCTTGTGTTCAAAGGTTTGGGAAAAAAAGATCTGGACCAATTCTGGTTCATTGTAAGGGTTGTATGAGAAGTACAAGGTGTTACAGATGACCATATAAAGAAGGAGACAATGGTTAGTGCTCTTTAGGATCGCGCGCTGACCTGGTATATTAAGTACTCCAACGATAAACTGAATTCGAGAGTTGTGGATATCCAAACATCGCTAAATAGAGAATTTAGTAGGCCTAAATCTGAAGTGTAATCAATTATTGGATTTAAGGATATTACGATGCTACCAGACGAGACTCCTTGGGAGTTGGATCAGAGGTTGAAATGTATGATTTGCGAAGCCAATATGAATTTGACATATGGACAGCATCGTGAGTGGTTTATAGCTTCACTACTACCACATTTAAGGAGTGCGCTATCGCAACATAAGATAATGACTCAGGCAAAGGATTTAGAGATTGCTATGAGGTTACATGAGACCCTGATGTAGGATCCTAACCTAGGAGTTCAACAGATCCACGTGTAGCTCAAGAATATGTGCCTTGAAATGCAGAGTTTGAAACAGGGCACGATGGCTCGACCAGAAGTGCGCGAAGAAGTGTGAAGCGTAAAATTCAAGAGCCAGGGTCATGACAAAGACCACTACCTGGTTTTTACAAATTACCTCATAGGAGGGGGAACGATGTCATTAAGATCGAAAGCTCAAGAAGGACCTAGTACAACACCTACTTTATGGTGTGCGATCTGTCAAATATCTGGAAAACATGCCACGGACAATTGTCACTTGTTACAGAAGTATAATCAAAATTTGCAACAGTTGTTCTACAACTTTTGCAGGTCGATGGGATGTGATGAGTGTACCTGCAAAAGTTATGAGTTGATGATGGATAGAATCCCCACCTACAAAGTTCAGGCCAAAACGTGGCCCCTTGACCAAAATGCAGGAATGGAACGAATAGGATTTCAGGGGCGTGGACGAGGCAGAGGTGGAGGAGGACCTAGGAGAGGTCGCGTGTAGTTGATTTGCTACAGTTGCGGAGGGCCAGGACACTATGCCCGCAATTGCACCAATCCAACATGCCTATCATGCAATTATTGCATGTTGTTTGATCATGAGATAGAATATTGTCCTACACTAGGATACATGACAAAGGAGTGCTACCACCTCCTCTGACTAAAAACCTGTATATGATGAGGTCTGAGCCGTGCGAGGAAGACCCGAATGTAAACATTGTGCTCCGAAGTGGAATTGCAAAGGGAGATGACAAAGGTAGATAGCCAGAAGATAGTACTTGGGTTCACAAAGCTCCAACGAAGGAAGCAAAGTTTGATTTGGAGTGCGCTTGGGAAACCTTCATGGAGGCTAAGAAGAGCTTCGCTAATGCTTCCACTTGTGGAAGCAAAGATAAACTGAAGCCGGAAATGGACCCATCCATGCTGGCAACTTTCCTTGAAACATGTATGAAGTTATTGCACGACAATAAGGTTGTGAAAGAGTTAGAGGAACTCATGAACAGATGTGCTGGGACCGTGCCAGGAGAACCACACATAGTCTGGAAGATCAAAAAACATAAAACAATAACGGGATGAGAAATGAGACTTACCGCACATATCAGAGAATATGAGATGGATTAAGTCATTTTGGATTTGGGATCAGATGCGAATGTTATACCGATGCAGACATGGGAGCGAATGGGAAGACCTGCACTGCAATGGTCTTCAATTTAGCTAAGAATGGTGATTCAGTAGAAAATAATACCCATGGAGTGATTGTAGGGAATAACTGTGGATATTGATGGAGCGAGCGTGCTGGCAGATTTCAAAGTAATAGAGATTGTTGATGATAGAAATCCCTACCCCGCGCTCCTAGGAATTGACTGGGCCACTAACATGAACATGGTAATTAATTTGAAGAAGTAGAAAATGATCTTAGAAAAGAAGTCACTACTAGTAATAGTACCCCTGGACCCTGCTGAAGGATTGCGCTATATGGAGCCGGTCCGCGACATGATGATCTAGACTGCATCTACAAGATAATAGTGTGATACCAAGACTGGGTGAATCCTACTGTGGATGGGCAGATTACATGGAAACGTGAGAACTCCTGCACTTTGGATTTTGATGAAGAAATAGAGTGATGGCAGAATCGGTTACACGAAGTAACTACGTTGAACTGCAATATGATGACAAGGTCACTGTGCTGCATGTCGATAGAAGTAAGAGATATGCATACTTATGATGGTCTAAATGAGGTAGATACCTTCTTGGATGCCTTTGAAAGGGTGGTGCCAGAAAAGCAACGCTTCCAAGACTTGGATTGGGTACTGCATGCTACACCTACCAGATGGTGGGGTATGCACATAGGAAGCTTTGATGATTAGCACGAATGTAGGATAATGATGCGAGTACGATTTAGGAAGCTTAAGGTGTAATTGACAAACAAGTATGATGAACAAGATGACTCATGTACACATCTGGCCAAGTGGATGCAGGCCTATGGAGAGAAGCCCCAACCTACACAAATGCACACATACTCTGCGCTAAAATACATGGTCAATAAACATGTGTTGGGGGGGTGACCTTGCATATGGATCTTAATGTTGGGAAGACATTATGTAGGAAGAGAAATCGTGCAGAAGCGTTCAACAAGGTATGCAACGCACTAACCATGGTATGCAATGCACACAGAAGTGGTTGGGATCTACGCATACCTGAAGTGGTATGGGCTTATCGAACGACATGCAAGAAACTGACGGGATAAACACATTTTAGGCTTGTCTATGGAGTGGAAGCCATAATGATTATGGAATACATTGTGCCTAATTTGCACATAGAAGCACTTATAGGTATGATGGATCATGGAGCCCTGGAGGAGAGGCTCGCGTAGCTGGAAAAGCTTGAAGAAGAACGATTTTTAGCTGGATTGCACCAACAAGTCCAAAAGTAGCGCGAAAAGGCATCACACGACTGACACATCAAGCTATGAACATTAAAGGTAAATGATTTGGTGTTGCTATATGATAATAATTTTGATAGATTCCCAGGAAATTTCAAAATGCATTGGCTAGGACTGTATGTTATTAAGGATATTATTGATGGTGGTGCAATATAGTTGATCAAGTTAAATGGAGAGCCCTTCCTAGGAAAAGTGAATGGCAGTGGTTTGAAGCCATACATAGGTGGCCCGACCACCTGATTAGCTGAATGAAGCACAATCTTAGTGCTCCAGGCAGCTAAAAGGAGGTGCGAGACTACAAACTACTCTGCCTGGGAACTGCGTGATGTCAGGACTCCGTGCAGTAGTGAAGTGTCACAGGGTCCGCAATAGTGCAAAGACAGCTGCACTGGCGTGTAGGTCTGCCGAAAAGTGACCGTTACAGTCACTATTCACGATGTGATGCTTGGTTTTTTGCCAAATGGAGTAGGCGACGGGTATTTAAGGTGAACTTTATGGGCTAGATTCTTGAAAATTTTCTGCCAATCTAGCATTAATGGATTGAATGTGGGGGGAATGGTCAAATTCAAATTCAAAAGGAGCTATAAATTACAAAGGGTTGTCTAGCAAACAACACTTGGCAATTTGAGAGCTAATTTGTTGCACTCTCAGATATTCATGAACCAAGACTTGTTCGATATTCTAAAGGTGAATTCATTACTTGAGCAATTACCAGGGACTCTGAGAGAACTATGGAATCACACTGGAAACACCTGAAGAATTAATGGATACTGGAGCAATGACCATCAAGGAAGCCGTGTAGGCAATTACAAAAGTGGAAGCCTCAAAGAGTGTTGGTATAGTCGCTGAGATCCCTAAATCACCACGCACACCGAGACCTAAGAAGGATAAGCATGTCATGATACCAATGTGCATCTCGCCAAGAAATCCATTTAAGGCCTGTTGACATGGAAAATGTGCATGATGCCAACAAAGGGAACTAACATGATCGCAAGCCCCAATTAGACCTGCTTTTGTTTGGAATGGCTAGCTCTGACAGGTTTTAAGGGACCCCGTAAACTGTTTGAACATGTTGAAAGATTACTTTCGGGAGGAAGACTTCAATTAGATCAACAAAGATAAAACATCTAATGTCTATGTATTAAATCCTATCTATACTACTTCTAACTACTCTAACCTAGTCCTAGCTATCCTAATCTATCTTGCAGGAGCATAATACAAAGGTTTAAACATCACATATATGTTCTGCAAGAGAGTGATAATGAAGGTAAACATCATGCATAAATTCAAGTCCAAATGAATAAATCACTGAATTCACAGCTGGATAAGACTATATTAAAGCCAAATTGCAATCCAATCACTCATTTATGAGTTCACATTCTTCCATGGAATTAAAACTTGCAACTAATGTTTAACTTAGTTTCAAATCAGTGACCATTCCCAAGTTAACCATGAAACTGAATCACATTCAATTTAACAATATTAATAGTGAACTGTAAGTCATCAATATGCATAAAAAAAATCACATTTGCATTCATGCTAGTAGCAACACTCTGATCCAAAACAATAGAATGAGTCTAAAACTAAAGCTCCTCCTTGAACCAAACAATCCCCTTTATTCACAATAAATCAAAACTATTCTTCTCCAAGCCAAAAATCCCTTTCTCCTCTTCCGAGGTAATACTTATGCGGCCCTGAATGACCCTCGGCCTTCTATGACCTTTCCCTGCCTCTTGTCGTTACACATATCAATATGTGTAGATGCGATAGGTTGGTGAAATTGCCGACAAGTTGCGGTCACCCTGCCTCTTCATCTTCCTACTATTTCAGATATGCCAATCAAGTACATAGAGATAGGATCATTAGCATGATTGATAACACATAGAAGGCATAATGGCCGGGTTGATTCCTTTCCTGAGGAGGAGAACAAATGTTGGCAAAAATGGGTCACTATGTGTTTCCTCCCCATAATGAAGACCGGGACAGCTCTACTTATGAAATGCACAGGCAATGCATGGGCTCCCGACCTGGAATGCTTGCAGCCAAACCCTTAAACGCAATGCTTTTGCATCCATGGCTCTTCATATCCCCTCCTGCGTCCTTTACTTCTCACCTGCAGAGATAGCTATCATTAGCTTCATAATTGTGAGTGATATAACAGAGATATTCACATGAAACACAAATGTTGCTTCCATTAACTTTTATAACTGTGGGAACAAGTGTGAAAGGGATCTATGCATAAAACACAATCAACATATAATTTCCCGCTCAAAGCATAGGCTTGGCACAGTTTTCGAGGGCTTCCTTTCATCACAATCGGGTATCGGCTCCCTCTCAAGTCACAAGACCCATGCCTTCCACCGCCCTGATGTGCAATTGCACTATTGGGAGTCCACAGGCTTGCCCTTTACACTGAAAACCTGATCCCATTATAATTTTAGAAAATTTGGAAAACAAATAAATACATAGGAAAACCTGAGTCAATCACCCAAGTCGGACCTTAAATATTATATGTTGGAGCCTATAACAATTGCTGGGTCCAGCCTATCACATATTGCAAAATGCACAAGCCTGGGGCTCCGTCGATATGCGGTGTGCGATAGGGCTTCAGACCCAGAAATATCTATATCTATATATATATATATATATATATATATATATATATATATATATATATATATATATATAGAGAGAGAGAGAGAGAGAGAGAGAGAGATATAGATATATATAGATAGATCATATTTGATAGGTCGGCAGGTCCGCGATATCATTGCACATAATATGTATCAAGCCCGAGGCTCCGTCGATATGCGATATGTGGTTGTGGCCAGACCCAATGATATATACAATGCGGTTCATAGGGTTAGTGGGTCTAGAGACCAGGGGTGCGTTGTTTATACACATGGCTTTGGGGTTGGGCCGATAGTGATCTGCAATGGGCTCTAGACCTGAAATGCATACATATGATTTAATAAAACCCATCAAGTCTAGAATCCAGGGCATGCCAAATATATATAAACCCTGGACTTAGGCCGATTGCAATATGTGATAGAATTTTGGACCTGAATATATATATATTATAGTTTTTGATGTTGTCGGGTCTGACCCTTATGGCATGCATTATGTTAATTGCGATAAGCCCCAATAAAGGGATTTATGCATGATTTGTGGAGGATTTTTGTTATAAAGAGTTAGAACAAAATAAGGTGCGATAGAAGTGAAGGTGGAGGTGATTATGTGAGTGAGCATAGAAGTACCATGAATTCATATGAATATTAAGAAGTTTGATTAAGGGAATGAATGAAGGGCTGAGCTAAGTCAAGAATGAACTATGCAACAAAGATTTATCAAAAGGTGTGTCTTGACCATTACGAATTAAAGATTTGACTTGGCAACGAGTTAAAGTCTCTGGGATAAAATGGATCATTCGAAGAGGTGGAAGATCAAACTTCTAGGGGGACCCATGAAAACTTGCTACCAGGGCAAGTTTTTAATAGGGTGGTAGTTGTGGCCACAACAAATGGCAAATTATTGGGCGAACTAGTTATCTATGTTTCCAAATAACCTTCGGATCAATAGAACACCAGGATGTTAAAATAAACTTGAAATGCAAACTATATAGATGGACAAGCATGGGTTCCACTTAAACATTACTGCTTCAGAAGGGATAGAGACAAATAGCTTCTACTTGTTGATACGATTTTGATAGGCATTCTCAAATGGCAATATTATGGGGTTTATTGACCTTCCTCTACCTGTTTCCCACTTTCACAAATCCCTTTGGGGCCATCACTGGTCTTTCCATACCTGTTTAGGTGTGTACCTTAGCTCTTTATTGCTCATCAAGCTTGATGTAGACATGCTTTTCTTGCATTTTATATGAGAATTTCAGTGTTATATTTTCATTGATTGAATGGGGCATAGTCATGGATCATGCCATATTTTTAAACCGCTTCAGCAAGGTTGGGCTTGCTGTGTCAACCGGTACTTTGAGCCCAGTAACAGTCCTTACTCTAACTGGCTTTCCAAACAACCTATCCTTCCAGATTGGTACAAGGACTTGACAATTCATTTTCTTTTAGATAAGTCCTTCCAGTTTCAGGCACAAGGACTAGAGCATAATTGGATTTTCCACAAGGTATATGACAGTAATCTTGGCCCATGAAAGGAGATTTACTTGTAGATAACAAGTATTAGACAATTTAGTGTGGTGGATGGGACCAATGGAGAATGACTGTAAACCTCACAGGAAAGTGTAGGCTAGGTTTGAGTGGGATTTATTTAAAATGTAGCGTTCCTCCATGCTAGTCCAGCTGTAGTTACACATTTTTTGTTTTATAAAGATGCCCTTACATGCTCCAGATATCCAAGTTATCAACAGATCTCACATAGTTCCCAACAGATGCCCATGAGGGGTTTTGGTTTGCATTCCATTGCTGATTCTCAAGTGCTCGTGGGATGATAGAAAGTTTGTTTGATTTGCAAGGAAATGATGGATCCAGGAACATCAGAATCATCAGTAAGTTAATTAGAAAGGGAAAGGCCGAGAGTGGTGAATGAGGGTAGTTCTAAGAGGTAGAACGAAATTGGAGGACCACCATCAGCTAGCTGAAAAGGAATGTGATTAAAAACAACAGGAAAATGGACTTTACAAAAAACAAAAGAAAGGACAGGAATACAATTACACTAACAGCAAAATGAAATGAACTCTAACATACTCAGAGGGTAACCACCATGAGGGGGCTACTGGAAGTATCTCTGGAGATGCTAGCCATTAACAGGGAGTTTTCAATTTCTGCCTATAAGGTTTTCAATCTGGAAATTCCATGACCAATTTTTTCCACAACTTGGAATGGGCTCAGCTGTGAGTGTTGTAATTTTGTGTGCTTACATGTTGGCTCACTCATGAGAGATGAAAAGTAAATAAATTTCTTGATGAAAGATATCACCTCATCTTCACTTCCTGTTATAAGTTTTTCATGCTCCTTATTTGTTAATGGCTGTATTTCTGAGTGTTCTCTCGCAATGCAGGAACTCACGCCTACCAATTTGAGATTTTATCAGTTATGGATGATCTGAAAATCAATTCAACATGAAATTTATTCGTGTTTAATCTAAGACTAGGCAAAAGTTTCCTAGCCATAGCAGCCATCAAATCGGCATCATGGTTATACTTTCGAGTTATGTATGTGACATTGAAAGAACCAAAATTGCCAATTAAACTCCATAACTCATGTTGGTACCTCACCAGGCATGGCGGACTATAGTGTATCTTTTTCTTTACCTCGTTCACCATTATCTGTGGGTCATAAAAAACTCTGAGATTTTTTATAATCCTTTCAAGGGCTCTTCTCAGGCCTTTCAGCAAGACTTCATGTTCTGCTGTGTTACTGGTGCGTGTGCGTTCCAATCGGCTGGCCATTAGGCGTTGGTTCCCTAGTGGGCCAATGAAAATGCTCCTAGCGCCTGCACTTTTAAGACAGTTAGAGTCATCAAAGTGAAGTGTCCCGAAAATAAACTCTAATGTTACGCTAAAATAACTACTTCCTATGAAATTAGTCCTATCATCTACTATAATACAAGGTAATCCATTAGTTCGATTATGGGGGTGTTCAATTATTTCTTCCAATTGTGTGTTTTTCAAAGCCTCCTTGATTGTTTCTGCATGGCACTCCTTGAAACAGGTTTCCATGGCATAAACATCAGAACTGTAATTCCCAAGGATAGAGCTATAGAACATTGTAGTTTCATTGGGTTTGTTTGGTTCCATTACCATGTACTTCATGTATCTTTCCTGGTCCACTCTTAGCATATCACTTTTTCCCCTGTGAGGCAACAAAAGATGGGACCAATCAATTGAGAAATATCCATTTAGATTTGATGACCAGTCCCTACTAATTAGCATCCCATAAACCTCAGGTATATCTGGTGAGCTCCAGTATTGCAACAATGATGTTGCAACTCCTGGGACTCCCTACTTTACTTTTATCAACCCATTTGTTTGTAACAAACTTGGAAGCAACGGTGCTGTATGCACAAGTACTAGCTCTTGCCGTAGGTTGTCACTTGATCAGCTGGCACAAGTTTTCTAGGATCTTAAGCCAACTTCTGTGAGCTCTTAGAAGAAGCTTTTAAATGTGATGGATGAAAGCTAACTCAAAAGAGGCTAGTCTACTTGCAAAAAGAAGTGGAAAGCTGAAAGGAAATGCAAAACCTAGCAAACCCTAGTTTTACTGACTAACCCTACTAGTGCAAGAAAAGAGATGAAAGCTTCAAAAATGGATGCCATTGAATCTTGGAAAGGTAAAATGCATGTGACTAAGCTACTTCTGAAGGAAAATATGGAAAAAACAACTTTTTGTATTTTTGAGTAATTTTGCAGAATTATTATGCATGTGCTTTAACTATTTTTTACTGTGCAGAGGTTGATTGGCGAAAGGAAATGGAGTGGGTGCTTGCAGGAGGTTGGGAAGGTGAGAAGATGGCCTAAGGGGTCCCTGGCAGCCTTCCAGAGAATTTCACAGTGATCAGATCTCGAAAAACTGCTCACGTGAACTTCTACAGGAAGTCTGCAGGGGTTCTACAGGAACGACCGAAAGAGGTTTTTAGAGGATTGATGGAGGAAAAATGGTGGGGAAGTGGAAATGAAGGATGGATAAGGTTTTTAAGAGGTGTGGGACCTGGTAAATGAAGCTCAGGAGTGATGAAGATGGTTGGATTTGTTCAAGGATGGAGAAGGCAATGTTGCACAAAAATATAGAAATTAGGGCAAATTGGGAAAGTGTGGCAAATGAAGGGAAGGAATCTTGGATTAGGGGCTAGAATAGGTTGGATGATGGAGGAAGGGTAGGTAGGAATGTGTTATAGGTTTTCTGCACACTATTTCCCAAAACTAATCTAACCAAGACTAGAAAAACTAGAGATTTGCCTATTTTGACCTAATCTGACCTAAAAACCAAAAACATGATGAACAGAAGTTTATAGACAGGAAATCATGCAAGATATCTATGGAAAGTAAGCAAGAATAGATCTAAACATGCAAGTGCAACTGGTATCAACTCTTCCAACTCAAAATCTAACACTAGCAATTGCATTGAAAGGCAAAAAAAGTGTTTTTGTGGCAACAAGTATGACTTAGTCTTGGTTCATGGTCCCAAGTAGGGAGAGATGAGATCAAGGATTGCTTGATGGCCTTTATGGAGGTATTTTCTATTAAGAAATTTCCAAATCAACCTAAAGCACGAAAAGCTATTTTAATCATCAAAAGAAACCTAAGTAACAAAGAAAGATCTTTACCTAAATAACAGAAATTATTCTATGAATGCAAGGAAAACACATAAAAGTACACAAAGGAGGTACTGGCACTTGGGTTGGGACCAACCCCAAGAGCTACAACCTCCTAAGAAAGCTCAGAGCTGGTGCAAAGCGAAATTCATCTCCATTACTCAAAAAATAATAGTCATGTAACAAAAATTGTCTATAGCAAGAGCTTGAAAATGAGCTGAAATGCAGAGCTACAGTCAAGTGCGAAAAACAACTATTCAATAGCTAAAATACCAAGGCTTGAAGCCTTCCTACTTATGCAACACGAGGACTCCCGACAGTCCTCCTTAACTTTAGGAGCTTGGCTGTTCAAAACTGCAGTTAATCAGCCACTTCACAAAACTTGCTCAGCTACCCCTTGAAATCTTCTTTGGTGGGTTGTTGAACTCCAAGCTGATGGTGGAGAACTTGAGGAATGGGTCATTTAGTGCAGGAGACACCCCTCCTACAAATCCTCGGTCTTTTTCCTTCATATTTGGCTATCAACTTGCTCATAAGTGCCTGAACTTGGTCCAAAAGATGTCCAAAAATCTGCCATAAGCACGTATTAGACTATGTGGTCAAGTGACTATTCTCATTCATTCAATTAACATAAATATATTCAAAAGCATACATAAAACTATGAATAATGGTGGATTAATCGAGAATAATAGGCAAAATGAACCCATAAAGTTACCCATTTTTGGGGTTCATCATCACCCCCCTGTTGAATGTGTTGCTCATCCTCTGAGAAACTAGTCCAGCTCATCATCTTTGATTGCTTTGACTGCCTCTCTGACATCCTAGGCTTCTGAGGTGATGTCCCCTTCTCGGTCATGAAACCCTGCCTTTCTCTCTACTTCCTCCCATTGCCTATGTTCTTCTTCTTCTTTGACCCCTTCCAGCAGTCCTAAAAGTAATGGAGGACTAAACTTTAGGCCAATCCAGTTGGCCTTCAGATTTTGCATTGACTGGCTATAAGTGGCACTCTTGCTAATGCCTCTCTCATTATGGTTTGGGAATGGTACTCTCTTATTTTCAGGCTATGAGGCAATGTGTTCCATCTCCTTATGCAAGCATGAATGCAATTATCACCAAATAGTCTTTCCATGTCCTCAAAGTGAGGAATGGCCTGAGCTTGCCTTTCAACGTAGTTTGGGAGAATCTGAGGGTTGTTGGCAAGGTGCTAATGGGCATATACTAAAGCTGAGGAATCTTTTGGTTCTTCCCTGATCATGAGTGGCTCACTTAGCTCCCTATCCATAACTTTCTGAATTTCTGTTGCCCTCTTTTCCTCATGGCTTAACCAAGAAGCCATGGCCATGAGTTGCACATATCCCAATGAAACATTGGGGTCCCATAGATTCATGTTTGGAAGTGCCAAGTTGTGTAAATAGAATTCTGCTATCTTGGCCTTATCTTCAGCTGAGCTACTGTCACACAAATACATAAATTGATTGTAATTCTAAAATGGAGTAGTGCCCCTTTGGGCCAGTGTGTTAATTTGAAATTGCGACCATTGGTATTTAAGGTATAATTCATAAGATTTAGCAGGTTACCTACATTGTAAGGCTTCTATTGCCCAACTGGACATGCAGGCCAATTGGGCCTCTTTCTCTTGCAATTGCTGTTTCAAACCTTGTATTTCTTTTGCTGCTTGAGATTCCTATTCTTGCAGCAGTTTTGTTATCATTTCCACATTAGCTTGTATCTCTTCCTCTTTCTGTTGTTTCTCAGTTGTGTCCTTGCCTACTGGAGGTCCTCCTTGCTGCTGTTTCCCTCCCAAAATGGACAGCGTATCTTCCTTGTGGACTTCCTGTAGCTGCAACTGTTTTTTCAGCAGCTCATTCTCCTCCTGCATCTTGGCTCTTTTGCAACTTTCTACATGCCTTACCATGGCCAATTCTCCCCTTAATTATTTTAACTTCTCCTCCATGTTGTCTATGTTCTCAACTCCCTTAGATTTGGTGATTTTCATCCATGTGTGTGTTTTGATCCTCTCTTTCTCTAATTCGAAAAATAACGGTACAACAAATTTCTGTGGGATGGTTTTCCCACCCTCTAACAAATTTTAATATGAACCCAAATCAACTTGAGGGGTAGGTTCAGGTATTTCTTTGGTTTTGCTCTCCCCTTGTGATTTTTTAGCTACCTTCTCCTCCAATTTCTCAGTCTCTTTTAACTTGGCTAGAGTTTCTTGTAGAGATGTTGCAGCTTCCTGTAGAGATACCTTTGAGTCCATTGACTTAATTTTCTCTTTCCATGTAGAGGTTTTTGGGTTTCCTCTTTCATAGGTAATGGAGATCTTGGAAGGAGACTCTTCCTTATGTTTAGTGGGTGAGTACTCAATGACAATCGGTTCCTTGGATGGTAGCTGAGGTTTGCCTACCTTGATCCTTGTGCTTTTTTCGGCTTTGAAGTACATGGAGGTCCTTTTTCTTTTTCCTCTTTGTTTTGTAGGTGTTCTTAATGCAGCAAGCATAGTTGTTGCCTCTCTTGCCAAAATTTCAGGGGATTTCTCTTCCTGTTGTTCTTTTTCTTCACTTCCTGTAGAAATCTCTATGCCCCATGTTTTTTCTTGTGCCCCTGATATCTCAGGGTGTGTCTCTTATTTCTCTTGCTAGGTACCTTCCTTGGCTATGGAAGCCTTATTTTGGGCCTTCTTGGCCTTTTTATTCCCAATCTTTGTCTTTCTCCCTTTCTCTGTTTTTGTTTTTGTCTCTTTCTTTGTTTTAAGCTCAATAGTCTTGCCAAAATCTTCTTTTTCTTTCTGTTCTTCCTTTGTTTTTCCCTTTGCTTGAATTTCATGTGCTCATTCATCCTTGTTCTTCTCAATTTCTTCAGTTTGTTCCCCCTCATCATTGCTGGATGGGATGATGTTCTCAACCAAAGTTCTAATGTCATCATCCCTAGACATATTTCTGAAGATTTCCCAAGCTATGGGGACAGTATAGGTGTGTAAAGAATCTTCCACCAATATTTTGATGACCCCATGGTGGGCCAAATAATCTGGGATCCATTCATTTAGTTTTGTACCACATTCAGTTAAGGACTAAATTAGGAAATATGGGATGCTCAGTTTTCTGGCTGGAGGCAAGTCCATCCCATACCGTAATTCATGTAGAAACCTGAAATGGTATCCATAAATGATGCTAAATCTCCCTTCACATGTGATATACTTCATATTTTGATAACTAAATTCACTCTAGAGAGGAGGCAAGCTTGTCCTTCTAACCCTGTTTTTGTCTTCTACAGGATGCTCCTCAGGAAAAAAATATTTTTTCTTAGCAACTTGGCCCAATGATCTCTCTTCTTTGCTCCAAGGGAGCCCTAATGGTAGACCAATAATTCTACTGATGAGCAGGGGTAAGTTATAGGGTCAAACCCATAAAACTAACTGTGGCATGTGTCTTTGAATGTGGTCTCAAGGACATTAAAAACTCTTCAATTATCTCCTCATCATAACCTTGAATTTTGTCAAAGAAGGATATCCAATCTACTTGAGTGAAAAGGTCCACCACCTCAGGGTGCTCGTGCAACTTGCTAGAGTCTAAGTGTTCTTTCCTTATGAATGTTCTTGGCATGGTGTTGAGTGCTCTTTTTATGTTTTAACCAGAAAGGAAAATGCTCAGGAAAACAAACAGTCAACCACTGCAATAGAGGATAGTTGAATCCCATTCCTTTTGAACCCAAAAAGGAATTTCTCGTGTGTTCCTTACAATATCAAGTAGCAATAATTCTCCTGTTTTAAGACTGCTGTCACCAAGAATTTGACTTTCTGTTTATGAAAAAAAAAATTACAGAACAGAGTATAAGGGCACATGTTCTTTTCTCAGCACATAGTTAGATAGGCACAGTCATTTTTTTCACACACTCACACAGGCTGGCCCTTATTGCTGCATATATCTTTCTTACAGGAGAATTTTGAAAAAGGATGGGGAGATTTCAAATGCAGAGAGAAAAAGAAACTGTGTAGACTCAGGGAAATATGCAGGCAGACTTTCACTTTTTCAATGCACAGGAAGACTTCCACTTTCTTTTTCAATCTACTACCATGTTCAATTTACCACCTTACTCAAACAAATCATGCACAGAGGATTTTTCCCAAGCCTAACTCGTTTTGGGCTTGGAGTCCAATGAAAATCCTGAATTTCCTCTCCGCAGAGCTGTTCTCTACCTTTCATGTAGAACCCTTCCTGTAGATGGCTCACGGTTCCTGTAGAATGAAACTGTGCTTTTGACAGAGCCCGATAGGTGGGAGATTTTCGAAAACTGGTAGAAAAAATGGTGGAGGACAACCGGTTAACTGTTCTTGAAGTGGTGGATGCGTACTCCAGTTGAGAACATCGTGAGTGTAGAATGAACAGAGGGTGGTGCATGTTTCAACTGAGCGTCTTTTAAGTGCGGCGTGATTCGTGGTGAGGAGATGAGGTGGCCGGACCGGAACGTTGATCCAACATCATAGCCATAATGTTTCCGCATGTTTCTGACCACCATCACCTTCTTTCTCCCGTTATCTGCTACCACCACTACCAGTCCTGACGATTTCTCCCTGAATGGACACTCCACACGTGTTGGCTGCACATCTAATTGGTAGTTTTGAATTTAATGGAGCTCGTTTGGATTCCATGAGGATGTGTAACTGGAAAAGGGTGGTCAGTTGACTGGCCACTGATTCCACTCAATCCGAACCATTCACATATTCATGCAGCTTTAAAATATAATTTATGCAATTGAAGAACGAGTTTAGGAACTTACCCGCGTGGTCCTGTCCGTGTTATGCAAATTTTGGGTTTTGGAACCCATTCCTTCGTTTGTTGTTGCTGCATGCACACTGCATGCTTGGCCTCGTCTATTGCTGATGTTCATATGTTCAAGTAGAGCTCCATGCATGTTTCTTTTGCCATACTTTGCTTTCCCTATCTCTGGAGTATGTCTTTTAGAGGGATTAGTTGCTATAGGATTCCTGTAGGATGTCCTATAGCTGCTTCTCCTCCTGGAATGCAAGCTAGAATGAGCAAGGCTATACTTTTGATGAGGGTCTTCGCTAATGAGGAGTCTAGATGGAGGGTAATAGGTATGGTGAGTGAAAAAACTGTTACTTGATTTGTCATTAAGAAGGTTTTGCTGGCAGTATGAAGAAAACATGGTTTCTGTATGTGACTGCGCAAGGAAAAAAAATGAGTGCAATGAAGGTGTACAGAGATGGAAAAAGGTGACATATGGTGATGGATGGAAGGAGGGGGGTTTACAGGTGTCATGGATAGATTCCCAACCTTCGGGTCCTCTTCTGAGATCGATTTTGGCTTGTCTATAGGTTCTACATGATCTTCCTGTAGAAGGTGAAATCTTAGCCTGAATGAGACCAAATCTTAGGAAAGGGTAGTGGTCATGGAGGAATGGATTATGAGGGATGCTTGTAGCCTCGTGCTGACCTTTGTCTTTGTCTTGTGCGATCCTCCTACCCTGCAATGTCCTTCCTGCAACCTGCAATTTGTTCGACATAAATTTTATTTTTATTTTTCTTTTTCTCTTTTCTCTCTCCTTTTTTTCTTTTTAGTCTGAGATAGCTAGGGAACCTCTAGGAGGTTTTCACCCTCACTATCTGCCCTGGGTGCCTCCCTGAGGTTTTCACCCAAGGATCTTTTATTCTTTTACTTTTTTCTATTTTTTTTTTGTTTGTTCAAGGTGTGGGTGGAGTGCAGATAGGGGCCTGCTCCACTACCAACACTGATTTACCCAGAGTTTCAATGAACTCCTGCTTAGAAAGGGTCTTCCTGTAGATTTTCAATCGATGCCCATTGACGAGTATGTGGATGGCTTCTTCATCAATGGTCTTGATAAGGACTAAACCATTTTTGTTGCATTTCTCCACTATATATGGTCCCAGTCATCTTGTCCTCAGCTTTCCTTTGAAATCCTTATATCTTGAATCATATAATAGTGCCCAATCTCCTGGCTGAAATTGTTTTTCTTTAAGGTGTTGGTCATGCCATATCTTTCTTTGAAGTTGGACCACTGTTATAGAAATTTTTGGGCACTGCAACCCCAAAGCATAAATTTCCATAAACCAAGGGCTCCTAAGTCCCTAAAGGTGTTGTTCCAACCCCTAAAAGAACAAGGTCAACTGATTACAACATCTCCCAGAAGTTCTCCATGAAACACTACTCAGAACTGGTCAAAACTGGACCATTTCACCTGCTCCATAGGAAAAGTGCATTGCATCCCAATTGAATACACAAAGTAGGTGCGATTCATGTCAAAAATCCCTTCTATGGGGTGCGATGGGTGAGAAGGGACAAATGGCAGGGTCAATCTGCAAGGTGGAGGGGCATGCAATCTTCCAGAAACTTCTCCTGTGACACTTGCCTCTCTGAATTCGACCAGGGATGAGTAAGAGATCATCAAACTCCAAGTGGAATCAAGAAATATCAGAGGGAAGACACTAATCAAATCTCAAAAGCTAACTCACCTCCCTTGCAGACATCTATATATGGATCCCTCATCCTAGAGATCCAGAGGCTGGAATTTTGTATCTTGTAAGGAAGTGATGTTGGTTTCTTGGTGCAATATCATAGTGTTGGGTGATCTAAGCTTTTCATGAGGTGAAGAAGGGATTTCTTGCTGAGAGGATGATGCTAGGTCAGAACAATTGGTTGTAATCTTCTTTGCTCTTTTTTTATTATCAATAAAGCTATTCAAGTTTTCCTCCACATTCTTGTGTGATTGATGATTTATGCATTTGTGTGGTCAATGTACATCTAATCCTATATTGTTTATGATAATAGATCTATGTTCTTGGATAGTGTTATGCTTCTTTGATTCTACAGGTACTCTTTGAAGCTGGGTAGACAAAGAAGCAAGTGGCAAGGACCTACCATAAGAGAGAGGAATCGAGCTAGGAACCAAGTGCAAAATAGAGGTTGGTCTCCTTATTCTTCTCTTATATATTTCTCATAAAGGAAAACGAAAGTAGTTTTTAGTGTGTTTGTTTCCAAGGTAGCTACCAGCCTTAGTGGGACTAGCAGCTCTGCATAGACACTAGTTTTCCCGATAAAAAAATGGCGACTCCACTTGGGAGCGCGTAGATTTTTTGTTCATCTACATTTGTTTACTTTATAAACTTACAGACGGAGCCTGAAGTCAAGACAGCTAGCCTTCAAACTGCATTTACTATGCAAGTGAAAAGTAGATCAATGCTGCTTCAGTCAATCTCCGGGTTTTGTTTATGAATTAAAAAATTGATTTACAAGCTCTATAATTGCCCTCATGGTGGCTCTAGTAACCTCCTTAGATCTACCCCTGTGATTGATTTACTGATTACCACTTTCTTGGCCTAAATCCCTGAACTGAACTGCAAACTGTGACTCAGAACCCAATCAAAGTCTCACCCCTGGTCCAGCCCATTGTTTGTTCTGTGGACTTCAAATGTAGTGCACTTCCTGAGTGTAGTAGGTGTGTTGCATTTCAGTTTCACTGTGTTACAGGTACGCTGATCAGATAAGGCCTTGTTCCTAAATTTTGGTTTCTGTGTTCACTCTTTTCAGCTCTATTTAGGAGTTTTGCTGCCTGTAATCTGTACACCTCTATTTGAAACCCCTTTCCTTGTTGTTATTCCGCCTCCATTGTGCAAAGAACTGTAAATGTTTTTATGTATTTTTGAGTCATTTTCAGTTCTCCTTTACAAAGAAGTAGCGTGATTGTACTGTCGTTTCTTGATTTGAAAGTGTCGCAAGTGTCATTTTCAGTCATAGAAGAGAATCTGATTGTTCTTGATAGTCGGTTACACCGTTGCTCTTGTATTTGATTTGAGTTAGTAGTTTTCCAAGTGTCGAAAGCAAGTTTTCAATTCCAAATAACAAAGTGTCGTCATTGTCCTCATTTTGTTTCGAAAAGAAACTTGTTAGCAATTGTTGCTTTGGAAAATAATTCAAATTTTCACTTAGCTTTATTTTTATCATTCACATATTAAGAAGGTTGAAAACAAATACATGCATGTGCATTTTCATTTAGACTGTTTGTTGGTTTCATTTAGGACAGTGCATATAGTGTGTGCTCTCTGCTCTTTGTTGAAAGAATGCCATCTCTCTTTCCTTAGTAGCTAGGATTTTCATTGCAAAAAGAAGATTAAACGACTGTTTATCATCTTAGATTGCATTTTAGGAATTGTACATCTACATCACGCGATGAACCTAAAAGGAAAATTTCTTAAGCAAGATCAACAATAAAATAAATTTAATGAATCTAAAAACGCTTTGGAACCTAATGCACAACATCTAGAAGTCTAGGCTAGAGACGTATTCTGGCGTCATAAAGCCTGGTAACTGTTGTTTTCACTGTAAGTTGGGTGATTCCTCCACTTTGAGATGATAAGTGCCAGTACAGACTTGTGCTCCCACGTACCGTCGAGTATATTTTGGGAGACCACAATAGGCTTTATCCTTTATCCATAGGAATCCGTGTCTGTCGCCCTATCGATCGGAATGCACTGAACATAGCATTTGGGAAGATTGACTGCCGTACCGTAAAAAGTATTCTGTAGTTTGCGATTGGTTTGGTAATCCCTCTGTCTAGATTTCCAGAGCAGTCCCTTTCATTCCTTTTCAGACTCATTAACGAAAAAGGTCCATCTGAGCACTTGTCACTTCAGGCTCATTAAAAATCGAAGGCGACTAGAGTCATCTTTTTTATTTTCTCGACTCTTAAAAATTGTAAAAGAAGTTGTGTCAAAGCGTCTAAAAATTTATTTTAAATGAAATAATCATCACCTTTCTTACGTTGATCTTAAGTTGAGAAAAATGGAGTCCACCAACCAAGGAGTTCCCCTTGGAGGAAATCCTAGTCCCTTCTCCTCTTGGGGAGATGTTGGTGCACCCCATATGGCCACATTGTCTCTTCCAGGATTGACAATTGGCTTACCTGTATGGCTCTTCTCAACTTCTGTCATTCAGAACACCCTAATTCCTGAACAATCAAGTCAGCAACTAAACGATATTAGAGTTACCCCCCAACCCTCTACTTCGTCCAATTCTTCCTCTCCTGCTTCCTCTTCGCTTGATGAAGCTGGTGAAGCCCAAAATCAAGTAACTGAGAAGAAGAAAGAGAAGAAGAAGAAGAAGCCAAAGGTGAAAAGGGGCAACCAAGCATCGTCTAGAAAAAATCCACACACTGCACAGACCCGACCTAAATCTCCATGTGTCATTTGCAAAGGAGACCACTATCATCGAGATTTTCCTTGCATCCCTCGGATCTTAAGGGATTGGTCTCCTCGTTTGCACAATCCAGTGTCATCAACCTCTGACGATCATGTTGAGCATACACCTTCAACTAGTGAAAGTGAAGCCCCTGGACAAAAAGGAAAATATAAATTTCCTTGTAAATTGTGTGAAGGCAATCACGTCGTCCACCATTGTCCCTTCTTAGACAAAGCTAAAAGAGTTTTGGACGACCGTCCGGTTTCACCATTACGGCTTCCTCCTGGATACAAGAAACTCTTTCCGAGTCCATCACTAGTTGAAAATCCGGCTGACACGCCCTTGTGGTCGGCCGAAGCGTCTATTATTGAAGATAAACCATCTGAATCGATACCAGACGAAAGTCAAAAGGTCGAGGTGGCAGTTGACCCGGTTGTGCCTTCAGAGGATCAATCTTCAGATGATACAATCACCGAAGAGAACAAGAACGACATCGTTCAAATTCTCTTTGTAAACACAGACTTCGATGAACATGGGGGCAGTTTACCCGTTCATTTACTGCAGGAATGAAGTTCGTCAGGTTCGTACCCGGCCATCTATTCGGTCCCACCTCCAAGCAACCTGGTTGTTTCCTTTCACTGGAATCTACTAGGCAAGCCCCGTTTACCAGCTAGTGTACCATTCCGAATCATCGCTCAAGTATATAGAATGGCTATGGCTAGTACCATCATAGATGAGGGGGCTTCTGTGAGTATCCTTTCCTCAATTGCTTGGAAGGTGCTTGGTTTTCCATCGCATTTTCCTGAGATGAGAAATCTAACAGGCTTTGACAAAGGAACCAGTCGACCATTGAGGATCCTTCCTGATGTTCCGATAACATTGAGAAGGAAAAATGTTCACATGAACGTAATGGTAGTCCAAGGACCCCTGGATTATAATCGACTCCTTGGATGAGACTATATTTATTGCATGGGAGCCATTGTCTCCTCACTCTTTAGAGTAATGTGTTTTCTACATGAAGGAAGAGTGGTCAAGCTCGTAGACCAGCTTTCATTCCCTGTTTCACACATAGAAAATAGTCATATACCAACCCTAAATGGTCTTTTCACGCAAGGAATGTCTCATCAATCCCCAGTCCGTCCTCCTGATGAGCGCGAGTGATTTGGAGGGCATGACTGAAACCCAGGGGGCGTGCACCCTGGCCTGTTTCGACAGGAAAACTTCAGGTATAGGGTAGGTTTCCGCGAAGGATATCTGACTAGTTTGACACACCCGTCTATTTAGGAAAAGGGGATTAGGCTAGAATAAGATTCCCTCATCAAAGTTATGTGAGTGGAGGCGTCTGCGCCACTCACCTTTGTCTATTTCGGTAGACATTGCCGAAGAAGTGTTTTGTTTGTGGCACAAATAAAACAATCTTTGGTAACCTAAAAAAGGTAGGCCTTTCCCGATAAAACAAATGTTTTTTTTGTAAATTGAGGGGTAACCTGAAAAGGTAGGCCTTTCCCGATAAAACAATTGTTTTGTCTGCAAATTGAGGGGTAACCTTGAAACTCTATTTCACTATACCTGGGGGCATGCAAACCTTTTGGCATGCAAGCGAAGAGTGACCATTTATTTTTTAAATTTATAGGCCCTCTAACCCTTTAAACTCGTAGGATTGGTCGTTTCCTAACTCGCATAAAGAAAGGATGTGGGGCAAAGATTTGAAATAATGCCATTTTTGTATATGAGACATCCTTATTATGCGACTGGATTAATCGAGCAGTTTTAACGCGGACTTCAAGCTCGTTAAAAAATAAACATAAGCAATGAGAAAATGTTCCTCCAGAGTTTAAGCTCATTTTAAAATAAAAAATGATCCAATTTCCGGTAAATAACCATCGTGAATGTAGTACTTCAACCTTTGAAGCCTTGGTCGTGTTCTCATCATCACCTCCACTCTTTATTGGCCGATCATTCACCTCCACTTGATTGTTTACCCCTTTTGAGGAACAATTGCAAAGAGTGATCTTGTTAGCCATCCTTGTGACACTTCCATGATTGGAAAATTCCAAACCTTACCTGGAATCAGCTGCTACCCGAATCTATCACTTGTTCCTCAAAAAACGAGTCTCCTTTAAGCTCTTTTCAACTGACTCATAAAATATGAAAAGATTGCTGAGCCATTGGCCTCTCTAGCTCGTTAAAGTGACTGGAAGTGCCATCCCTCCTTTATATTTTAATCTTTTTGGACCTGAGGAATTATTACACAAAAATATCGAGCACTTGTTTTGTTCAGCTCGTTTAAAGTACCAAAAATTCATCCCTTTTGTATTATTTTATACTTTTTCAGACATAAGGGATTAGATGACGAAAAAAGGATTTTTGGAGTTTCCTTTACGTCCCTTTTCAGACTCTCTAAAATTGAAAACGACCGAGTTATCTTTGTCGTTAAACTTGTTAAAACCTAATAGTGACAAACTTGTCCATAACAGACAAGAACGAGTTTCACTATCGCTAGGCTCGTTAAAACATAGCGATGGGTTTGCCCAAAGGGAAAATTATAGAACAAGCATATGTTATCCTCCTCAAGCTTGACAAAAATAAAGAGGTACTGGTCAGCAATGACTGGGGAAAAATTGGGAAGAAAACTTGAAGAAACTTTGTTGGGAGCAAGTCGCTCTTGAACATGACACTTTCACTCCGCATCCGAGTCGAGTTGGGTTGTTACATTCACTGGTCACATCACCATGGTTCCATCACACCATCCACATTTGTGGTTAATGCTACCAATCCATCATGTGAGTGCCGCCGATATGTTCAAGAGAAGTCGCTCAGAGAATTCACCTGTGCCTCACCCACTATAATACATTTTCGCTCCATTCTTTCATGACCGCCAACCTGAACCGTATGTCACCAGATTGTTTTCACCTCCATTAAAATCATTTGCTCCATTCCGTGTCATTGATGTGGGATTCACTAAGGCCCTCCTATGACAGATCACTTCTTGTCGACATCAGCTCATTATCCAAGAAGTCGATCTAGGAACAACCCTTTCAGTACTTTGAAGCTTGCATGCCTCAATGGCAAGTTTCTCACTTCCGGCGACAGGTTTACATCAATGGCCTTCGACCGAAATATTTTGCATGGTGTTCGACACCAAGTCCGTTATTCACACCACATGAATCGCACTGTAGTACCTTGAGGATCATTATCATTATCGGTGATTCCTCTCACGCCTATTAACAGCTTACATCATTGGCTGGTAATCAGGCGATGTCTTTCCATGTTCGACTCCAGAACATCTCTCACATGGATCGACTTGTACTTTGAGTGAAGATCGAACGAGATTGAAGACCCCAGATCTAGTTTCATCCATCCGGGCTGCGATATATATTTAGGAAAATAAAGACATCAAATGTACATCATTGCTGCACAGATAATCATCTAATCCAAGGGATGATGGCTCTACCAGAATCATCAGTCTACACTCAGACGATTGTCTGTCCTATGTACATGAAAATGAATTTATAAAGCTAAGCATGGGAATGCCTGCCTCAGATAGATCATGAAAATAATATGAAGATAATGTATTGTATTGTATCTTATTACAGGTCACCTTCCAACTCGAAAAAAAGCTTCGGATCCTCATGATAAAGAATTTCACCCGACATCAAAAGATTAACGACCTCATGCTTTAGGGGGCAACTGTTATAGACATTTTTGGGCACTGCAACCCCAAAGAATAAATGTCCATAAACCAAGGGATCCTAAGTCCCTAAAGGTGTTGTTCCATCCCCTAAAATAACAAGGTCAACTAATTACATCATCTCCCAGAAGTTCTCCATGAAAAACTACTAAGAACTGGTCAAAACTGGACCATTTCACCTGCTCCATAGGAAAAGTGCGTTGCATCCCACCTGAATACACATAGTAGGTGTGATGCATGTCAAAAATCCCTTCTATGGGGTGCGATGGGTGAGAAGGGACAAATGGCAGGGTCAATCCACAAGGTGGAGGAGCATGGAATCTTCCAGAAACTTCTCCTGTGACACTTGCCTCTCTGAATTCGACCAGGGATGAGTAAGAGATCATCAATATCCAAGTGGAATCAAGAACTATAAGAGGGAAGATACTAATCAAATCTCAAAAGCTAACTCACCTCCCTTGCAGACATGTATATATGGATCCCTCATCTTAAAGATCCAGAGGCTGGAATTTTGTATCTTGTAAGGAAGTGTTGTTGGTTTCTTGGTGCAATATCACAGTGTTGGGTGATCTAAGCTTTTCATAAGGTGAAGAAGGGATTTCTTGCTGAGAGGATGATGCTGGGTCAGAAAAATTGGTTTTAATCCTCTTTGCTCTTTCTTGATTATCAATAAAGCTATTCAAGTTTTCCTCCACATTCTTGTGTGATTGATGATTTATGCATTTGTGTGGTCAATGTACATCTGATCCTATATTGTTTATGATAATAGATCTATGTTCTTGGATAGTGTTATGCTGCTTTGATTCTACAGGTACTCTTTGAAGTTGGGTAGACAAAGAAGCAAGTGGCAAGGACTTACCAGAAGAAAGAGGAATCGAGCTAGGAACCAAGCGCACGCAAGAGGTTGGTCTCCTTATTCTTCTCTTATCTATTTATCATAAAGGAAAACGAAAGTAGTTTTTAGTGTGTTTGTTTCTAAGGTAGCTACCAACCTTAGTGGGATTAGCAGCTCTGCATAGACACTATTCCTGATAACAACCACCTCTGAGTGGAGAAGGGCCTGCATTCTCTGTTCATATAGTCCATTTAGTTGTAGTAATCTTTCCTGTTGAGCATGGCTAAGAACTAGGTCCAGCTGAGCTGCCAACCTCAATGTGTTATATTCAAAGTCTATGGATAGCAAAGCCTTCTTCTCGTAGACCAGCTCATAGGGCATGAAACCTGTTGTAGTTTTTCAAGTAGTGTTGTAGGCCCGGGTGGCCTTAACCAAGCGATCTGCCCAATCTTTTCTGCTGCTGCTCACTACTTTAGTCAAAATCTCTTCCAAAGCTCTGTTAGTGACTTCCACCTGTCCATTTGCTTTTGGATGATAAGGGGTGGAAGTTCTGTGCTTAATCTTGTGATGAGCGAGCAAGTCTTCAATCAGGTTAGAGGTAAACTGACTTCCTTGATCTATGACTAAATCTCTTGGGTAGCCAAACTTGTAGAAGATATTTTCCCTCAAAAATTCAGCTACTGTTTCTTCTGTCACTACTTTGATTGCCTTTGTTTCTACCCACTTTGTTAGGTAATCTGTGCACACAATGATGTAAGAACTCTATTTTGAAGGAGGGTTGATAAGACCCACAAAGTCCATGCCCCACTTCTCAAATGGCTTGAAATTCACTTGAGGTTGGAGGGGCATTTCATCCCTTGGAGTTAGTTTCCCCATCCTTTGACATCAGTCACATTGGCTGATGTATCTCTTGACATCTTAATGAAGAGTGGGCCAACAGCTTTCCTGTAGAATTTTGAAGGCGGTTCTTTTTGCTGCAAAGTGGCCTCCATAGGGCCCATCATGACAGGTTAGGAGGATGTCGAAAACTTCCTCCTCCCTGACACAACGCCTCAAAATCTGATCTGGGCCAAGTTTAAACATGTTGCACCCAATCCAAGTGAATGGGGCACTTTTCCTCATGATCTTGCTCTTCTCTTTTGAGGATAGGTGTGGCGGGAACTATGTTGAAACCAAGTAATTTTCTATATCAGCAAACCATGGAGAGAGTACTGAAATAACAAACAGGTGTTCATCTGGCATTTGATCATCCACCATCCCTTCTTCACTTGTAGGCAAATCTAGTCTAGACAGAAAATCAGCAACAAAATTTTCCTTGCCTAGCTTATCAACAATGGTCAAATCAAATTGCTACAATAAAAGTAACCATCTAATGATACGAGCATTTACATAAGGTTTATTCATAAAATACCTAATTGCAGCATGATCAGTGTGTATGAATGTTTGATAACCAGTGATGTAGTGTCTGAACTTGTTTAGGGAATGGACTATAGCTAGGAGCTCTTTCTCAGTTACAGTATAGTTTAACTTTGCCTTGGATAGGTTTTTATTGACAAAATATATGGCACGTGGTAGCTTCTCTTCAACTTGTCCTAAGGTTGCTCCTATGGCTTTGTTCGAGGCATCTGTGTGAATGTGGAAAGGTAGGGCCTAGTTTGGACCTCTCAAGATTGGGGCAGTTACCGGCTTACCTTTGATCAATGCATCCAGAGATTCTTGATAGTTTTCAGTCCATGTAAACTCAACATCTTTCCCCAAAAGAACAAACAATGGAGAGGATAGATTACTGAAATCTTTAATGAATCTTCTATAATATCCTACTAAGCCTATAAAACTTTGAACATCTCTTACCTTTTGAGGAGGTGGAACCCTTCGGATGATAGCAATCTTGTTGGGATCCACCTATAATCCTTGCTAAGAAATTGTATGACCTAGCACGGTCCCTTCAGTCATTAGGAATTCACATTTTTCAGGACTGAGGGACAGGTTCATTTCAATACACTTGGTTAAAACTTTTCCCAGGTTAGTCAATGCTTCTTGGAAGTTGAACCCATAAGGAGTAAAGTCATCGATATAGATTTCCACCGAATCATGAACCAGATCAATGAATATACTCAGTACTATTCTTTGGAAAGTGGCAGGAGCGTTGCATAACCCAAAGGGAAGGACCCGGTAGGCAAAGGTACCCCATGGACAAGTGAAAGTGGTCTTATCTTGGTCTTTCGAGCTGATTTGGATCTGATTATACCCGCTAAACCCATCTAGGAAGGAAAAGAACTTCTTCCCTGCTAGGCAATCTAACACTTGATCTATGAAAGGCAAAGGAAAATGGTCCTTCTTGGTAGCTTTGTTAAGTTCTCGATAATCTACACAAATTCTCCACTTTCCGTTTTTCTTGGGCACAAGCACCAAAGGAGAAACCCACTCGCTGTCAGAGATGGGGTAGATGAATCCGTCATCTAGCAACTTTTGCAGTTCTTCTTTGACAATGTCCTTGAGGGCTGGATTCATCCTCCTCTAAGGTTGCCTGATTGGATTACAATCCTCTTTAATGTAAATGTGATGGGTATAGACTGAAGGGTGGACTCCTTTCATCTCCCTATAGCTCCAAGCAAAAGCATCCAAATGGCGGTTCAATAAGCTACACAACTCCTTCTCCTGAGAGGGGGATAGGGATGAGTTGATCTTCAAGGTTTTTTAGGGAAAAATTCCACATTCTTAACTCGAGGAGAGGTTGGATCAGCCACACAGAGATCCACTAAAGCACTGGCTTGGGTGTCTTCTACCAACTCTTCTAATGGCAACACACTGGGAGGTGGATTTTGAATCAAATTTTCAATAAGGTCATCCTCAGTTTGAGGACCTCCCCTGGTGGCTTCCACTGTGCACAATGGTGCAAAGTAAACTTCATCCTCATCTTCCTCCTCCAACCAAAGAGGTAAGTCATGTTCTAGCAGAGGTTGGGTAGGAGGATATAGGACTAGCTGTTTGGACATAGGACCATTCTTAATGGTCATGCTCCTAGCTCAAAAATTGATGTAAGCATCTAGAATAGCTAACCAAGGCCTTCCCAAAATGAGGGGGTATCCAGCGAGTTTTGCCTTTGGCTGAAGGACCAAGAAGTCTGCAGGGTACTCCCAAGAATCAACGGAGACCATGACATCTTCCACAATCCCTTCAGGGGTCACGGTGGAGCGGTCTGCTAACTAGAGTATTGTCGAGGTCTTTCTCAGGGAACTCTGAAGGTTGAGTTTGAGCATAGTGTCCCTAATCATCGCATTAATGGCAACCCCTAGATTGATCAAGGTGTGGGGGATTATGGTGCTATTGATGTGGACATTGACTACAGGGCTTCCAGGGTCTAGATATTTTGGACAGATTACTTGTCCCAACATCAGGTTGGACATTTGTCCTAAGACATTGATAGTTGGGGCATCTCTCTTGCGCCTGCCTGGGTGCCTATAACACTTCTCTTTGATCAATTTGTTGTAGATTGGTACATCTTTTATGGCTTGGAGAAGTGGTATTTTTACACATAACTGTTTAAGTTCTCCTAGAAGTTCAGTCTCTTCTGGGTTTGGTTGTGTGGTTCCAGTTAGTCTCTAAAGAAAGGGTGGAATGGATTTGGGTTAACTTTCCTGTTTTTCTTCCTCATCCTCCTTAGGAGGAGGTTGGCTATCTGGGAGAACCTTCCCAGATCGTAGGTTGATCTCCTGAATCTCCATAGCATAGGTAGGTTATGTTGTCTCTCCAATATATACCTGCTGGGCCTGTTTGCAATTGGGGTTTGGGTTTAGTTGAGCAGGCATCTGGGGTTTTCTTGGAGGAGCAGGAGGTAATGGTTGTGGTTGAGTAGGTGGTGGAGGCAAAAGAGTGGGAGGAGATTTGTACTAGTTCCTCCACCCCTATTGAGGTGCATTCCACTAAAGTTGTGGCTAAACATGAGAATGAAATGAATGAGAAACATGTTGAGTATGGTATTGAGATGTATATGACCAAGGGGGGGGTGCGGACCAGGAAGGATGAGCAGAGGGACCCCAAGAAGGTATGTGAGTGGATTAGTTGGGGTTGTAATAAGTCTGGGATGTCCCTTGCAACCCTTGCTGGTAAGGTCTAGGTCCATGTGGCCTCCTTTGGTTCAGGAAGTAGAGTGGTTCAGTGGCTCCCTCAACCCCTTGGTACATAGCTTTAAGTCCGGGTAAGGTTGGGCACTGGTTTGTAGGGTGGTTTGCCTCACAAACGAAACATACCTCTATGGAGTGCAATGGACACTCATTCCTTGGGTGCTTCCTTGTACATCTGGGACAAAAGATGGCCAAATCCCTCTCAAATTCCTTTTGCTTATGTTGGATTCGGAAGGTATCCATTTGCATGGCAATAGTCTATCTCACCTCATTTTTGAGGTCTTCCATCTAATTTGCAAACTTGTTTTTGGATAAGGTGGTACTGGCTGAAAGTTGACTCCCCCTACCTTTTTTCCGGGCTTCCCTAGAATGGTTTCTAAACACAATATTTATGTCATCATAAGGTAGCTGGTAGATGTCTCCCCCAGCCAGCAAATGGAGGGTATCTAGAATGTCTTCAGGGACTCCTTGGAGCAGAACCAACTTCAGAGATTCAGGGTCAAGTGTGCACCTGGCCCTTTTATAACTGAGTTGGAACTTTTCTTCATAGTCTTCTAACGATTCATCACTTCCCATGGTCATTTAAAAGATTTATCCCTTTGTTTCCTTTGACCTATAGTAATCCAGGTATTTGTTGTTAAAGACTTGCTACATATGAGCCCAAGCTGTGATACTGTTTCTAGGTAATCCCATGAACCAGCGCAGTGCTTCATCCTTGAGGGTAGAGGGAAATAGTTTCAACTTTTGCTCGTCTTTTGCATAGCAATAAGTTCGACAAAAGACAAAAAACTCAAACAAGAAGGTATCAGGGTCTTAAGTGGTCAATCCATGGAAGTGAGGTAAGGATGAGGGACTTATGTTTTTCATTTTTGTGTCCCCATTGGTCTCTCGGATGGGAAAGGTGCCTTCTATTCTCTCCTTATTTCCTATATCGTTTCTGTGTTCAGCCATGGTATCAGGAGGAATGTTTTCTTGCTCTTCTTCTATTATAGGATCTTCGTATATCTCTGGAGGTTCACCTATAGGTTCTTCTGGATCAATGCCACCAAATAAGAGAGAAGGGTGACTCAGTAATGTGGTGGGGGTGTTGGGTAAGAATTTTCCTGAATTGTCTCTGTTCCTATGAGGCATGAAATGAATTTTTTTTTATTTTTTATTTATTTTATTTTTTTTCTTCTTGTACCTGAAAAACTGAAATTGATTGAACAACAAATTGTAACTAAATAAAATAAACCTTGCTGGAATGAAAATTGCAGAATTGAAATGAAAGCATGAAATGACTAATATATGCTGCTAAAATGAAATTGCAGAATTGAAATGCTAGGCTACGCTTGCAGAACTAAAATTGCGGAATTGAAATGCTAATCTACGCTTGCAGAATTGAAATTGCAGAATTGAAATTCTAGTCTATGAAAGTGGGAAATGTCTAATCTATGCTTGCTGAAATGAAATTGCAGAAATGGAAATGAAACAACTACTCTACTCTTGCTGAAATAAACTACTTAGCAGAAGGTTGTAGTAGAAAATAGAAGAAAAGTAGCAATCACAAACACTTTGACGCTTCCCCGGCAATGGTGCCAAAAATATGGTGAGCTCCAGTATTGCAGCAATGATGCTGCAACTCCTGGGACTCCCTAATTTACTTTTATCAACCCGGTTGTTCGTAGCAAACTTGGAAGCTACGGTGCTGTATGCACAAGTACTAGCTCTTGCGCAGGCTGTCACTTGATCAGCTGGCACAAGTTCACTAGGAGCTTAAGCTAACTTCTATGAGCTCTTAGAAGAATCTTTTAAATGTGATGGATGAAAGCTAACTCAAAAGAGGCTAGTCTACTTGCAGAAAGAAGCGGAAAGCTGAAAGGAAATTCAAACCCTAGCAAACCCTAGTTTTACTAACTAACCCTACTGGTGCAAGAAAAGAGATGAAAGCTATGGAAATGGATGCCATTGACTCTTGGAAAGGTAAAATGCATGTGACTAAGCTACTTCTGAAGGAAAATATGGAAAAAACATCTTTTTGTATTTTTGAGTACTTTTGCAGAATTATTATGCATGTGCTTTAACTATTTTTTACTGTGCAGAGGTGGATTGGCGAAAGGAAATGGAGTGGGTCCTTGCAGGAGGTTGGAAAGGTGAGAAGAGGGCCTAAGGGGTCCTTGGCACCCTTCCAGAGAATTTCACAATGATCAAATCTTGGAAAACTGCTCACGTCAACTTCTACAGAAATTCTACAGGGGTTCTACAAGATGTTCTACAGGAATGGCTGAAAGAGGTCTTTAGAGGATTGATGGAAGAAATGGTGGGAAAGTGGAAATGTAGGGTGGATAAGGTTGTTAATAGATGTGGGACCTATTAAATGAAGCTCAAGAGTGATGAAGATGGTTGGATTTGTTCAAGGATGGAGAAGGCAATGTTGCACAAAAATATAGAAATTAGGGAAAATTGGGAAAGTGTGGCGAATGAAGGGAAAGAATCTTCGATTAGGGGCTAGAACAGGTTGGGTGATGGAGGAAGGGTAGGTAGGAATGTGTTACAGGTGTTCTGCACACTATTTCCCAAAACTGATCGAACCAAGACTTGAAAAACCAGAGATCTACCTATTTTGACCTAATCTGACCTAAAAACCAGAAACATGATGAACATAAGTTTATAGACAGGAAATCATGCAAGAGAGCTATGGAAACTAAGTAAGAACAGATCTAAACATGCAATTAAAACTGGTATCAACTCTTCCAACTCAAAATCTAACACTAGCAATTGCATTGAAAGGAAAAAACAATGTTTTTATGGCAGCAAGTATGCCTTGGTCTCGGCTCATGGTCCCAAGGAGGGAGAGATGAGATCAAGGATTGCTTCATGCCATTTTTGGAGATCTTTTCTATTACCAAACTATCAAATCAAACTAAAGCATTAAAGGTTATTTTAATCATCAAAAGCAACCTAAGTAACAAAGCAAGATCTTTACTTAAATAACATAAATTATTATATGAATGCAAGGAAAACACATAAAAGTACACAAAGGAGGTACTGGGACTTGGGTTGGGCCCAACCCCAAGAGCTACAGGCTCCTAACAAAGCTCAGAGCTGGTGCAAAGTGAATTTCATCTCCATTACTCAAAAAATAATAGTCACGCCACAAAACTGTTTACAGCAAGAGCTTGAAAATGAGCTGAAATGCAGAGCTGCACTCAAGTGAAAAAAATAACTGTTCAATAGCTAAATTACCAAGGCTTGAAGCCTTCCTACTTATGCAACACGGGGACTCCCAACAGTCCTCCTTAACTTTAGGAGCTTGGCTGTTCAAAACTGCAGTTAATCAGCCACTTCACAAAACCTACTCGACTGCCCCTTGAATTCATCTTTGGTGGGTTGTTGAACTCTGTGCTGTTGGTGGAGAACTCAAGGAAGGTGTCATTTAGTGCAGGAGACACCCCTCCTACAATTCCTCAGCCTTGTTCCTTCGTATTTGGCTGTCAACTTGCTCATAAGTGCCTGACGTTGGTTCAAAAGATGTCCAAAAATCTACAATAAGCATGTATTAGACTTTGTGGTCAAGTGACTATTCTCATTCATTCAATTAACATAAATATATTCAAAAGCACGCTTAAAACTATGAATAATGGTGGATTAATCGAGAATAATAGGCAAAATGAGCCCATAAAGTTACCCATCTTTGGGGCTCATCAATATCCACTACCACTATATCAATGACTTGAGTGTATTGAGGCTTGGAAACCATACGAATCAACACATCTTTCAGCTCCCCAATAACTCTCACATTCGTTCTGTCCAACTGCATAATTCAAGTTTCAGTTTTATTGGGTATTTCCTGAAGTCTCTTAGCAACAGCGTGAAACATAATAGTGGATGAGGCACCAAAGTCTACCAAGAAATTATGCACATTCATGTTGAAGATTTCGAATGTGATAAGGAAGGGTGGAGTCATAGATTTTGATTTCCTCCCTATCATGGCTGCACTAACATCTTGGGGCTTTCGATTCATTTCAGACAATGTGGTATCCATAGTTAATGGTATTTGGGCTACGATAGTCATACTAATAGTTTTGGACATTGGCTTCTTGGTTTGGGTGCTTGAGGTGGTGGGGTTTTGTAGTTCCGCTCATTCATAGCTTTCAGTAGAAAATCTCTTTGCTGCGTTAATTTCAACAAGTCAAAATATGTGATATTAGCCCTATAATTCTTGAGATCATCGACAATATTGTAATCAATGTTATAAATAGGATATGGCAGAGTAAACATACCTATTTTTCCATTCTTAGATGGGAGTTTACTATCTTGATTAGCCTTTGTTGCAGTGGGAGATGCATTTTCTTTCTTTGGGTGACTTGCAATAGTGGCATTCTTGGATTGACCACCAGGTCCACTATTCTTGACAGGAAATCTGGGAGTGGATGCTTTCATAGGGTGAACATCTTGCTTTGTTCGGTCTGGGGGCTTTGTTGTATCTGGGAGCGACCCTTTACTTTGCATGTGGATTTCGTTAGTGTTGATTTATGCAATGTTATCTCCTTCATCGTCATTCTCATCACTATACAAATCTCATAGCACATTAATCTGGGCTTTCTCCTTTGAGGGTTCTTCTACTTGGTATCCTTCTTCGTCTTCTTGTTCTGGTTTGAGCTCTTGTATAGGTTCTTCTTTGCTAAGGAGTGATCCAATAAGAGCCAACTCTTCTATGTCTAAAGCCCCTTCATTAGGTGGAGCAGGCAATGCAAGCTGGTCATGACCACCTTCTATTTTCTTATGATAGAAAGGCATGAAGGGCTTTCTGTTGTTATAGTCTCCTCCATTACCACTAGTACTCTATCCATGATTCCTTTTCATGTCAATGACTATGTTCATAAGTTTCTTAATGATTCGATGCAACCCTTCCACATCCATGGTATCCTTTTCTTTAGTTTCAGCCCCTTTGTTATCATTTCCATTATTCTTCTTCGATGTCTGAGAGGCTTTCTTTTCTCTAGTTGTAGGGTGGCATGCTGTGAGGCTGATCATCTCATTTTCAACTTTCACCTCTTCATCAATAGCACCTTGTAAGGTTTGCACATTACTCCTTTTAACCCACATCTTTGTAGGGATAGGGATAGAAGAGATATAGAATTCCATTAGCACCTCTTCAGTAGGTTTAGTGGTGGTTGGGATTTTGTTGAACAAGGTGTTGAATCGGATGCTAAAATCCTTAACTTTCTCCTTGGTTTCCATTTTCAGACGGGATAGTTCTAAAACTAAGACCGTAGGTGTTTTTTCATCACCAAACTTGTCTAAAAAGGCCTGCTAAAAAGTGTCCCAAGAGGTGATTGACCCTACTATCAAACTGAAATACCACATGGAGGCTGCACTAGTCAAAGTAAAAGAGAATACACCACATATTCATCGGAGACCCCCAACCTATGCAAGGCTAGGAAGAAAGAGTGAATATGGTTATTAGCGTATCTCCCCGCTCAGGGTCGAAATTGGGTAACAATCTTTCTGTATTTTTGGGTAAGGGATGTTGTTTCCCTAGTACCGCTACAGCATCCTGCGCAAGCCAGGGAGGGAGTGCTCCTAGAGGAGGTCAAGGTTGATTCCCACTAAGAGGAGGAGGTGGAGGTTGATTCCCACCTAGAGGGGGAACGTTGGCCATATTATGGACAATGAATTTTTGGTTGGAGAGTTCTCCGTTAGGATTCTCAAAATCGAGCGAGGAGTTTCCTTTAGAAGGGGAATCCTTAGGAATTTCTTCCCAAGGGGTGTTGATACTTTGCAAGGGTTCTAGCACAATATCTTCGAGAGAAGTGGTTGTAGATGTATCTTCACTCAGGGTAAAGATCCTTGGTTTTCTCTTAGTTGTTAGAGGTAAAGAGTGAAATATGGGAAGATGAGAAAGGGAACGAGTGTAAGGCTGACTAAGTGCTCCAACAAGTTGTTCCTGAGTGACAAGATACTCCCACACTCTTTCTTCCTTGGGTGACCTAGAAACAGGACTTAGAAGGGTCTCTGTTTCTTCAAAATGAGGCTCTGTCAAATGTGTGGTAGGATCCATCTGACCTTTACGATCCACACATTAATCCTTTTGAATCCATGTGGCACTTATAGATGAAATCTTGAAAATCTAGAGAGGGCGGTTTAGGCCCTCCTTCTAGTGCCAATTTGTTGACATGGCAAATGCACACGATGCCAAGAAAGGGAATTAACCCAATCACAAGCCCTAATTAGACCTACTTTCATTTGGAATGGCTAGCTCCAATGGGTTTTAAGGGACCCCGTAAACTATTTGAACATGTCGAAAGATTACTTTTGGGAGGAAGAATTCAATTAGATAAAAAAAGATAAAACAACTAACCTCTATGTATTAAATCCTATCTATACTACTTCTAACTACTCTAACCTAGTCCTAGATATCCTAATCTATCCTGTAGGAGCATAATATAGAGGTTTAAACATCAAATATATGTTCTGCAACAGCGTGATAAAGAAGGTTAAACATCATGCATAAATTCAAGTCCAAATGAATCAATCATTGAATTCACAGTTGGACAAGACTGTATTAAAGCCAAATTGCAATCCAATCACTCATGTAGGAATCCACATTCTTCCATGGAATTAAAACTTGCAACTGATGTTTAACTTAGTTTCAAATCAGAGACCATTCCCAAGTTAACCATGAAACTAAATCACATTCAATTTAACAAGATTAATAGTGAACTGTAAGTCATTAATATGCATAAACACAAATAACATTTACAGTCATACCAGTAACAACACTCTGATACAAAACAATACAATGAGTCTGAAACTACGGTTCCTCCTTGAACCAAACAGTCCCCTTTATTCACAATAAATCAAAACTGTTCTTCTCCAATCCAAAAAGCCCTTTCTCCTCTTTGGAGGTAATACTTATGCGGCCTTGAATGACCCTCATCCTTCCATGACCTTTCCCTTCCTCTTGTCATTACACAGATAAATATGTACAGATGTGACAGGTTGATGAAACTAAAGACAAGTTGAGGTCACCCTACCTCTTCATCTTCCCACTGTTCCAGATATGCCAATCGATTACACAGAGATAGGATCATTAGCGTGACCACTAGCACATAGAAGGCATAATGGCCCGGTCGATTCCTTTCCTGAGGAGGAGAACATATTTTGCCAAAAAGGGGTGACTATGTGTTGCCTCCGCATAATGAAGACTAGGACATCTCTACTTATAGAATGCACATGCAACGCGTGGGCTCCCGACTTGGAATGCTTGCAGCCATACCCTTAAACACAAAAATTATAGATCCATGGCTCTTCATATCCCCTCCTGTGTCCTTTGCTTCTCACCTGTAGAGATAGCTATCATTAGCTTCATAATTGTGAGCGATATAACAAAGATATTCACATGAAACAAAAATGCTGCTTCCATTAACTTTTATAACTGTGGGAACAAGTGTGAAAAGGATATATGCATAAAACAAAGTCAACATATAAATTCCTGCTCAAAGCATAGGCTTGGCATAGTTTTCGAGGGCTTCCTTTCATCGCAATCGGTTATTGGCTCCCTCTCAGGTCACAGGACCCATGCCTTCCACCGCCCAAATGCGCAATTTCACTATTGAAAATCCACAAGTTTTCCCTTTACATTGAAAACCTGATCCCATTATAATTTTGGAAAATTTGTAAAACAAGGAAATACAGAGGAAAACCAAAGTCAATCGCCCAAGCCGGACCTCAAATGTTATATATTGGAGCCTACAACTATTGTCGGGTCCGGCCTATCGCATATCGCAATATGCACAAGCCTAGGGCTCCGCCGATATGCGGTGTGCGATAGGGCTTCGAACCCGAAATTATATATATATATGTATATATATATATATATATATATATATATATATATATATATATATATATATATATATATATATCATATTTGATAGGTCAACGGGTCTGCTATATCGATGTGCATAATATGTATTAGGCTTGGGGCTCCGCCGATATATGATATGCAATTGGGGACGAACCTGATGATATATACAATGTGGTTTATAGGGCCAATGGGTCAGAGACCAGGCGTGCGTTGTTTATACACATGGCTTTGGGGCTGGGCTGATAGCGATTTGCGATGGGCTCCACATACATTTGAGTTAATAAAACCCATCGGGTCCAGAATCTGTGGCACGCCATATATATATAAACCCTGTACTTAGGCCGATTGCAATATGCAATGGGATTTCGGACCCGAATAAATATATATATATATATATATATATATATATATATATATATATATATATATTGTGGTTTATGATGTCGTTGGGTCCGGCCCTTATGGCATGCATTATGTTAATTGTGATAAGCCCCGAAAAAGGGATTTATACATGATTTGTGGGGGATTTTCATTATAAAGAGTTAGAACAAAAATAGGGTGCAATAAAAGTGAGGGTGGAGGTGATTATGTAAGTGAGCATATAAGTACCATGAATGCATATGAGTATTGAAAATTTTGATGAAGGGAATGAATGAAGGGTTGAGCTGGGTCAAGAATGAACCATGCAACGAAGATTTATCAAAAGGTGGGTCTTGACCATTATGAATTAAAGATTTGACTTGGAAACGAGTTAAAGATCTGGGATAAAATGGATCATTCAGAGAGGTGGAAGATTAAACTTCTAGGGGGACCCATGAAAACTTGCTACCAGGGCAAGTTTCTAATAGGGTGGTGGTTGTGGCCACAACAAGGCCAAGATCACAATGGAGGAAAAGGGGAAGTTCGTTAATTTGGAGGTTGATGAGGAGGAAGATTTTGAAGAGATCCTGGTGGAGGAGGAGGATGTAGAGATGGAAGTCGAAATCTAGGTTGTAGACCCTCTCACCAAGTTTCATGCATATGTTCCTCTGCGGAAGGGTAAAGCCAAGGTGCCCAAGGATGTAGATGAGAGCAAGAGATCTCTACAAACTCCACTGCTCCCTGATGACATTACTTTTGAAGGAGTGCACTTGGGATGGGTTTCCATATTAAAATTTGAATATTGGGACCTCGCGAACCACAAGAAATTCCCACATTTAGCAACCACGTAGCTAATGCACCAGAAGAAAGACACGTTGCCTAGAATAATAGAGTTGGAGCCGTGCAAATGGCTTAGAGGTGTTGAGAAAGAAGGGTTGCTAAACCTACTCTTGGTGTCGCATTACCATCGTGCCCCAGTAACCATTTTCGTCATCAAGAAAATGCTCTACTTGGTGCATGATGGGTGCTTGTGGCTACAGGAGCCCATCCCCATCATAGGCCATCAGATTCACAGGATTACATGGCTCTCTTATGTAGGGTAGGACCCAATGAATGTTTCAAAAGGAAAGAGTGACGATTTGGCCATCACAGAGGCCATGAAAAAGAAATTTAAGATGGAGAAGAAGAAGCGAGGGTACACCATCTCCAACATCAACAACCCTGCAGTCAAGGTCACAACACAAATATTGGCAGGAAAGTTGATGAGAAAGTGCCACGCGGATGAGGTGACCACGCCAGTCATTGCACTAGCAGCGCAATGCGCCGAAGGGGTCCAGTTCAATTGGGCAAACTATCTATGCAGTGAGCTCCTTGAGAACTGCCACGAGGCACAGGAGTAGGGTAAAACATTCCATTATGCATGGGTCCTGTTGTCAATAATACTGGTAGCATGGAAGTTTCCTGAAAATAGCCAGTTTTTGTCGATCGCATAGAACCTTCCAGACGCAATGAAGTACACTTCATTGTGGGAAACCAGGGATGCACAGAGGATAAGGGAGAGCAAGATCTTTTGGGTGCTCATGGAGATGAACATTAGAATGCAAATTAATCACAAGTTGCGGTTATCGCCCACAATCTACAATAGTCTGCAGAGCTTCGTGGAGTTCAAAGCATACTTCAACCATTTCTTCATTAGGGCACAGAAGGACCCTACGAAGACGTGGCATGAGCTACCTTACTTAGCGACTAACGATGTAATTTCACAGTCCTTAAGTCTTGGCCACTGGAGTGGCACACTCTAGTTGGCTTCGTAGTAGAAGCAGAGAATTTTTCCGTGCAACAGAAGAAGGAAGAAATGAAACTGTAGATGGCACAACTGGTAGAAAAATGCAGGAAGGAAGAAGTAGTGGCTAAGGCCTAGGCAGTGCACGATGCTGCAAAGTTGGCTAAGGAATAGCATAAGACAACAGAAGAAGAGCGTGAAGGATAACAGTCACCTTTTCCTGAGCTAGAAATAGACATAGAACAAGGTGGCATGGACCTATAGACAATGTCCACCCAGCTAAAATGTCCATGCCCAAGAGAGTAGGTAGGGTTGCGAAAGAAGACAAAGGCCTCAAAAACTTCGTTCGACCCAATCACCCTCACTGAGGGGGATCTACATGATATTGGTGAAATGATGTGGGATGTCACCACGGAGGCCCTCTAGTAGTTTGAGGAGCAACACCAGATGGTATTGGGGGCTCTCTGGACGCAAATACAGGAGTTGTAGGTGTGCACTTCGCAGGTTGGCACAATGTCAACCAACCTCGCAGTCGACACATCCGCAGTTGAGGAAATGTTGCGCGCCAAGATGACCAACACAATAGTGCTACTAGATGGAGCACTCATTATAGAAAATGAGGCCGACAGGCCTATGGTCAACAACTTGAAAGGAATTGGGTTAAACATGGCTGCGCTCCCTTGGGAGACGCTCTATATTTTGCAGGATGGAGTCACTACAGAACTACACACCAGGGAGAGTCGCGCGCTACAGGTAATGAGCAAGTAGCGCATCAACATTGAGAAGTTTAGCCTGTAGCACAATGAGGTAGTGGCACAAAACAGACAGATAGTGTAGGTGGTGGAGGAAGCCTGCCAGATGGTCTTGTAGTTGGTCATCCAAGCAGAGCAACCGATGGAGGCGTGCATATGTAAGTTAGCAGCAGGGTTGCACGATGCCAGAGCAGAAATGGCCAGGGTTCAGTTGTAGCTAAACCTTCAGATAGCAGAACTGCAATTGAAGGCACAACCTTCAACTTTGCCAGAGGTTAAAGAACATCGCACCACCATGATCACAATAGAAATGGTAGTGGTTAATAGTGCAGTGATAGATTGCATGAAGTTGTTTGAGTAGTAGTTCGAGGTCCTCACCACCTTGCAGGAGGAACCGAACATAGAACACCTGGAGACAGAGACACATGAGTTGCAACAGAGATACGACGAGGTAAAAGGAACCTTGTAGATGGTTTCCCTTACGTAGAGGCTCACAAGGATGCAGCAGGCAAAGGCACTCAAGGAGCAGGTGGATGTTGCTCGCAAAAAGAGGTAGTTTTGAAATCGTGCCTACAGTTGTGTATTGATGAGGCATATACCATTACATCCTCTATTGAAGCAAAGCTCACGTAGCTACAAGCAACTCAGGGGAGGATTCAAGGTAGCAGTTTGATGATAGCGGTCACCGAACAACGTGTAGAGGAAGCTCAACAGGCAACCGCTTAGTGCGTTGTCGAACTTGCAGCGATCCAATCAGAGTTGGGAGGTCTTCATGCAAAGATATTCGCACCTATAGAGTGACTTGAGGGTGAGTCACAATGCTTTTGTTGGGGGCCCGTTGGGCATGGGATCCCCCAAGGGAAGTTTTGGGGCTTAGATCCTAGATTTTGGTTAATTTTGTAATTCTAATAAAAAGACTCCGCATTTTGTGGGCATGGAGCACGTAGTTTGTTAAAGAGTCATAGGGTTGTCCGCCCTTATTTTGATAATATAATGTCAGTTGTAGAAGATCTACCCATGGTCCACAAACCATGGGATTGTATAAATAGAGTGAAGCTCTAAGTAGTTAACGAAGATAATCACATAGTGTCTAAGGAAGAATTGTGTATGCGAGATAGTTCTAAAGTGTAAAGTCTAGTTTTGGTTCATAGCGTAGGAAGAGGCTCCGCAGTTAAGTGCGAAAAGGCCTAGTATTCTGCATCTGAGTACGCGGACCCCTGTAGCTGAGTGTGTAGGGCGAGTCGAGTTTGTAAACAATGGAAGTATTAATAAAGAGAAGTTTCTATCAACTCTGCATCTTTATTTTCTGTTTTATGCATCTGTTATATTAGGTATGAATTTCACTTTTAATGCTTATATGATGCGCAAATGTGTATAACTATATTGGCCAAGTGAAAACAAGATAGAATATCTATTTACATGAAGATAATCAAGACCTGTTGATAAGATAAGTAATATAGTTGGTGTAGTTTAGGATATATCACAGTTTGCTGCCTTAGCAACGCGAAAGGACTTCAACCCCTGGTTAGGGCTGTGCAAAAGTCAATTATAACAAATCGTGAAGGTACTAATGGTTAGAACAATGTGTGAAGTGACCTGAACGAAGGAAGGTTTAGTTGGACTAAACCGACATCACATCCATCTCAAGGGTGCTAAAACTTGGTTCCAACATCCCCCCATACGGCTTTAGGTGAGACTTCAGTCCATGCTCTATGGGTTGATGCCGAAAGGGCCAGTAGTGTAGGGATTTGTTTGGCTAAATAACTTTGAACCTGGGTCAGGCCGCCATAAGCCAACATAGGGTGTGAATCCAGTGGTGGTCTTCCATGTGGTATTATAGGCCCAGGTGGCCTCAACTAGTCTTTCTACCCAATCCTTCCTGCAGCTACTCACCACTTTGGTCAAGATGCCCTCCAGTGCTCTATTGTTCACCTCCACTTGCCCATTATTTTGTGGATGATAGGGAGTAAAGGTTATATGCTTGATCTTGTGATGGCTGAGAAAGTATTCAATCATGTTGGAGTTAAACCGACTGCCTTGGTCTGTGACCATATCTCTAGGGTACCGAAATTTGTAGAATACATTCTCCCTTAAGAACTCAACCACCTTCTCTTCTGTTATTGCTTTAATTTCCTTTGTTTTAGCCCACTTAGTGAAATAATCAATGCACACAATAATGTACTGTTTTTTCCTTGAAGGAGGTTCAATAGGCCCAATGAAATCCATGGCCAACTTGTCAAATGGCTCGAAGTCACTTGAGGCTATAGAGGCATTTCATCTCTTGGAGTAGGCCTTCCCATCCTCTCTCACCAATCGCAATGACTAGTGTATTTTTTTACATCTTGATGAAGAATGGGCCAATCATAGCCTGCTTGTAACACTTTGAATGTTCTCCTCTTTGCTGTAAAGTGACCTCCACAAGGCCCATCCTGACAGGTTAGAAGGATGTCAAAGACTTCCTCCTCCCTGACACAACTTCTCAAGATTTGATCTGGGCAAAGTTTGAAAATATTGCCCCCAATCCAAGTGAAGGGGGCACTTTTCCTAACTATATTTCTCTTTTCTTTGGAGGAAATGTTTGGTGGGAACTATGCTAATACCAAATAGTTTTCTATATCAGCAAACCATGGAGAGAGAATTGAAATAGCAAATAAGTGCTCGCCTAGTAACTGGTCATCCATCATTCCTTCTTCACCTGTAGGCAAATTTACTCTAGACAAAAAGTCTGCAACAACATTTTCCTTACCAGGCTTATCAACAATGGTTAGATCAAATTGTTGTAATAAAAGTAACCATCTTATAATTCGAGCATTCACATCTAGTTTGTTCATTAAATATTTGATTGTAGCATGGTCAGTATGCACAAATGTTTGATAGCTTGTAATATAATTCCTGAATTATTTTAATGAATACACAACAAGAAGGAGTTCCTTTTCGGTCACTGTATAATTTAGTTCAGCGTTTGATAAATTATTACTAATATAATAGATAGCATAAGGCAGTTTTTCATCTATCTGACCTAGATCTGCTCCTATGGCTTTGTGTGAGGCATCAACATGAATATGAAAGGGGAGGGCCCAATTTGGGCCTCAGAGAATCGGTGCAGTGGTTAACTTATCCTTTACGATGTCTAAAGCCTCTTGACAACTTTTTGACCATATAAACTCAAAGTTTTTGGCCAAAAAACCAAATAAAGGAAAGGGAAACTTGCTGAAGTCCTTTATGAACCTTCAATAGTATCCATTTAACCCTAGGAAACTTCTGACATCTCTCTACTTCTAAGGAGGTGGGACCCTTTGGATGATAGCTATTTTGTTTGGGTCCACCTGCAGTCCTTGCTGAGATATTGAATGACCTAGCATGGTCCCTGCAGTCATTAAGAATTCATATTTTTCAAGACTAAGAGACATCTTCATTTCAATGCATGTGTGTAGTACTTTTCCTAAGTTAAACAGAGCTTCTTGAAAATCACAACCATAAGGTGTAAAATCATCCATATAAATCTCCACTACATCATGGACTAATTTAGCGAAAGCACTCAAGACTACTCTCTGGAGAGTGGCAAGAGCATTGCATAGGCCAAAAGGAAGGACCATATAGGCAAAAGTACCCCAAGGACAAGTGAATGTGGTATTATCCTGATCTTTTGGGCAGATCTAGATTTGGTTGTATGCATTGAATCCATCTAGGAAAGAGAAAAACATTTTCCCGGCCAGGCCATCTAGCACTTGGTCAATGAAGGGTAGAGGAAAATTATCCTTCTTTGTGGCTTTGTTCAACTCCCTGTAATCGACACAAATTCTCCACTTACCACTTTTCTTGGGAACTAACACCAAAGGAGAGACCCACTCACTATCGGAGATAGGGTAAATGAATCTTGCATCTAGTAGTTTTTGCAGTTCTTCTTTAACTATATCTTTAAGAGTTGGATTCATCCTCCTTTGTGGTTGTCAGACTAACTTGCAACCTTCTTTGATGTATATGTGGTGTGTACACACTGAGGGGTGTACTCCTTTTATTTCTTTGTAACTCCAAGAGAAGGCTTCTAGATTTTCCTTTAACATGTTGCATAACTTCTCTTCTTTGAGAGCAGAAAGAGATGGATTGATCTTCAAGGTTCTCTCTGAGCCGAATTCTATGGTTTTTACACGGAGTGGGTTGGAATCGACCAAGCATAAGTCAATTGGATGATTGTTCTAGGTTTCCTTTACTGCTTCTTCTAAGGGTAATGAACCGAGAGTTGGACTTTGGAGTAGGTGTTCAATCAAGTCATCCTCATCCTGTTTTCTTCCTCCCATGGTTGCTTCTAAAGCATAAAGTTGGGTGGAATAAACTTCATCTTCTTCCTCCTCCTCCAACCATAAAGGTAATTCATGCTCTAGAGAAGGTTGAGAAGGAGGGTATAGGACTAACTGCTTGGACATATGCCCATTCTTGTTGGTCATATTCCCAGCTCTACAGCTAATGTAAGCATTGGCAAAGGCCAACCATGGCCTCCCAAGGATGAGAGGGTAACCAGTAAGCTTAGCCTTAGGCTGGAGAACTAGGAAATCTGCAAGGTACTCCCAAGAGTCAATGGAGACCATCACATCCTCCACAATTCCCTTAGGGGTTACTGTGGAACAGTCTGCAAGTTGAAAAACTGTTGTGGTCTTCCTCGATGAACCTTGGAGGTTGAGCTTGAGCATGGTGTCCTTAGTCATCACCTTAATGGCAGCCCCAAGATCGATTAGAGTGTGTGGGACAATGGTGCCATTGATTTATAGATCTACTACAGGGCTTCCTGGGTCCAAATATTTTGGACAGATTACCTGTCCCAGCATTAAGTCGAACAGTTGCCCAATGACATTAATGATAGGGGCATCCCTTTTTTGCCTCCCTGGATGCTTGAAGCACTTCTCCTTAATCAACTTATTGTAAATAGGAACATCTTTTATTGCCTTGAGAAGTGGGATATTTACACATAGATTTTTCAATTCTCCTAGAAGGTCAGTTTCTTTTGGGGTAGGCTAGAGTGGTTAGGATAATCTCTGAGGAAAGGGTGGATTTACTTTAAGGTTGCTTTCCTTTCTTTCTTCCTCAAATCCCTAGGTGGAGGTGGAGGTTTTCTATTTGGGAGAACTCTCCCAGATCTTAGGTTAATCTCCTGGATTTCCACAACATAAGCTAGATATGAGGTCTCTCCACTATATACTTGTTGAGTCTTCCTATTATTTGGGTTCGGATTTGGCTGGGTAGGCTTCTGAGGTTGATTGGGTGGAGCAGAGTGTAGGAGCTATGGTTGGGCAGGTGGTGGAGGCAATAGAGATGGAACATTGTTGTATTGGGGCCTCCACCCCTGGAGTGGTGTAATCCACTGAGGTTGTGGCAAAGAATAAGGTTGAAATAACTGGCTGGTTGGCTGGGAGTGATACTGAGATGCATAGGACCAAGGAGGGGGTGTAGACTAGGAAGGATGAGGAGGGGGTCCCCAAGATGGTATGGATTTGGTTTGGTTGGGGTTGTAATATGCATGGGACGACCCTTGCGTGTCCTACTGGTATGGTCTAAGCCCATGAGGTCTCCTTTGGTTAATGTATCAAAGCTGCTTAGTGACCCCTTCAGCTCCTTGATATACAACTTTGAGTCTAGGAAAAGAAGGGAACTTGTCTGTGGAGTGGTTTTCTTCACAGACAGAGCAAATTTCAATAGAGTTCAATGGACATTCAATCATGGGATGCCTCCTTGTGCATCTAGAACAAAAAATGGCCAAGGTTCTTTCTCTTTCCTCTTGCTTCCTCTTAATGTTCATTATGTCCATTTGCAAGGCAAGGGTTTGCAACATCTCTCTTTTGAAATCTTCCAGCATGTTTCCAATTTCACCCTTGATGGATGAGTTTGAAGATGATACACTGGCCATAGGTTGACTACCCCTACACTTTTTCCTAGCTGCCCTAGAATGGTTTCTAAAGACAGTCTTGATATCCTCATAGGGTAATTGGCAGATATCTCCTCTTTCTAAAAAATGTAAGGTATCCAGAAGATCTTCTCTTACTCCCCTAAGCAGGACCAACTTGAGTGACTCAGGGTTAAGTGTGCACCTAGCCCTTTTGTAACTAAGCTGGAATATTTCTTCGTAATCCTCTAAGGATTCATCATTGCCTATGGTCATCCTAAAAAATTCTTCTTTAGTATCCTTTGATCGACAGTAGTCTCGATATTTGTTGTTAAAGGCCTACTGCATCTAAGCCCAAGTTGTGATGATATCTCCAAGTAAACCCATGAACCAGTGTAATGTTGCATCCTTGAGGTTAGATGGAAATAGTTTTAAATTTTTTCTCATCATCTATATAGTCATGGGTACGAGATATATATAATAGCAAACTCAAATAGGAAAGTGTCAGGGTCCTCTGTGGTTAGGCCATGGAAATGAGGTAGGGCAGAGTGGCTTATATTTTTCATCTTAGTGTCCCCATTGGTTTCCCTAATGGGGAAGGAACCCTCAACTCTCTCTCTATTCCCTTTGTCATTTCGGTTCTCAATCATTGGTTCAATAAGAATGGGTTCCTCTTCTTCTTCTTCCCCTCTAGGTTCTTCAAATATGTCAGGTTGCTCACCTAACGTTTCCTCCAATTCACATCCACCAAAGAAGGTTGGTTGTTGGAAGTAGTGGGGGTATTTGGCAAAAAATTCCTTAAGTTGTCCCTATTCCTACAAGGCATGAAAGGAAATACTTTTGGTTTGGTTTTGTATTTTTTTTAAATTGGAAAGTACTTGCAAAATTGAAATTGTTGATTGAATGAAAATTAATGATAGAATGAAAAAACTACTTGCTGAATTGAAATCTTGCAAAATGGAAAGGAAAGTAAATAATGCAAAATGAAAGAAAGGAAACAACTAGATTAATCTTGCAGAAATAAACTAATGGCAGAATATTGAAGACAAGAAATAGAAGAAAGGAAAGTAGTAATCACATTCTACTCAGACACCTCCCCAGAAACGGTGCAAAAAGGTGATGAGCGCCAATATTGAAGCAAGGATGTTGCAACTCCTGGCCTACCAGCTTTACTTATCAACCCGAGGTTCATACAAACTTGGAGGTGACAGTGATGTATGCACAAGTAAAAGTGATGGTTCTTCCTGGTGTCACTATTCAGTTGGTGAGAGACCACTAGGGTTCTAAGCCAGACTTTTATAGAGTCAGAAGAAACTTGATTCTTTGATGGAAGAAAGATAAATCTACTCTAAGAGAGTTACTCTATTGAAGTAATGGAGAAGGTCAACATGCGATGCTAAACCACACCATACCCTAATTAACCATTTAAGAAGCTATGCTAAGCAGAAATGCTAAATCAACATAAAACAAATGCTACTGTCTAATTTGCAGAAGTAAGAAGCATCAAACAATACTAATGTGCAAGTAAAGAGACTAAACTAAGTCCGGTTTTTTCTTTTTTGGCCTTTTTATGCAAAATCAAGTATGCAAACTAATTGTTCTTATGGATGTGGCAAGTGAATTAAGGGTGTTTGAGGATTGATAGAAGGTTTATGAATTGGTTGGATGTTGTGGAGGGTCCCTAGGAGGATTTAGGTGACTTCCTAGAGGTTTTCCATCAATTCGGCCTCAAAACAGGCCATTTCAGGAAAACCTACAAGATGATCTTGTAGGAATTACAAGAAACCTACAGGTTACAACTGTGAGCTAAATGTGAGGTGTTCGAGGTGATGGGAGGCTTAGGAAAGGTGTGTGATGGGTGCAATGGAGTGTTATAAGGTTTGGGATCACTCAAGAGTCAATATCCAAGATGATAGATGGCTAGATTTGCTCAATGTGTTTGGGAGAATTTCAGTGAAAAATGATGAAAAACAAGTGAAGGTGATGGTGAAAACAAGGGATGGCTAAGGTGGATGAAGTGGAAGGTGGCTACTGGCTATGAAGTCTTAGTCTCCTCCTGAAGCACCTTATTTGCATAAAACATGTGTGTCTTCCAAAAATCTATGCAATAAGAAACATTTTCATAAACTAGAAATGAAAAAGATAACAATGAAATCTACCTTGCAAAATTAACGAAATGCTAAATTTAAGACAACAAACTCCAAAGCTCATAAAAGAACTAGAAATCTGTGGTTTGGGGGCTGCTTAAGGGTCCCTTCCTCAAGTCATGGTCCCAGAGGGAGGAAGTGAGGCCAAGACACCTACTAACAACCTTGTGGTGATCCTTTTTATCCTTGATAACTTGCTACTTGAAATAAGGGACAAATGGAAGAAAACTATTAAACAACCAATCTAATCTACACTACTTGTAATGGAAATGCATGTAAAAAGCAAATTAACAATGAATCTACACTAAACATACATGTACAATAAAGAGGAGCCTTGGTTGCTAGGGTTGGGCCCTAACCCAATAACTTCAACCCTCTGAGTTAACTCAGTGCTGGCTCAAAATAAAACTCATCCTTATTACCAAAACAACAAATTACATCAATAGAACTGTCACAAGTTTTGAAGCCCGAAAATAGAGTAGAGTTTTGCAATAAAAAATCCAAATCCTACTAAGGTCCTAGCCCTCTCTACTTATACATCTAAATTCCCCAACGACTTCGTTAAAATTAGGGAGGCTTGGCTCCCAAACTCGAGATAAATTGGTGCTTTGTCTCTCACTTGCTCAGTTGCCTTCTAGTCCTCATGATTTGGTCGTTTACACTCTGAGATGATGTGATAAATGGAGGAAAATTCCAATGGAGGAGTAGTAAATGAGGAGGATTTACCTCCTATAATCCCTCTCCCTTGTCCCATTCGATTTTTTACCTTGGTCTTTGCCAAATTTCCTTGATTTTCTCCTTTAATCCCGCATTCAATGCATATTAGACCACAAAGCATAATATACAAATCTAACTCACCTCATAAAAAAATATAATAAAAAACATGTAATAAGTTATGAGAAAAGTTGGTTTGACTAAGATAGGAGGTGAATTAAGGCCCATATAATTACCCAATGATGAAGCTCATCAACCTAGAATGTAAGGCTTCCATTTTTGGTAGGCCTGCAGAATAGAATACATTTATTTGTCCTTGTAATCTTCCTTAACCTTGTGAGGTGAGGTGAAGATGTGCCTGTACTCTTCCATGACCTTGTCCATGTGTTGTTACCATGAGAAGGAGTTGTGTTTGGAGGCTATGGATATGGCCACAGTATTGTTCTTGCCCTGAGGGAAAATCATAAGGAAGACAAATTTACTGGTCTGGGAAACAATATTATTGCATTGCTTCGCAGAGATCAAAGAGATGGTGGTAGGTGGTGCTACTTCCAATATCTTGTATAACATATTGGCCAAATAAATAATGATAATGTGAGGCCTAGACTCAGACACAACATGATGGTTCCACAAGTATGGTTGGCCTAATAATAAATCACAAACTTCAATAGGTGCAACATCGTAAAGTACCTCATATGTGAAGGGCTCGATGTTGTAGGGAAGGTAGCACTATTAGCTGACGTGGAGATATCACCCTTGGTGAAGCCACCCAATGGTGTACAATTGCAAGTGTGGTGTGGTCAGTAAGCCCAACCACTTCACGACCTCTACTGAAATAAGGTTATTTTGGTTTCCACTATTAAAAATGAACTACAGTGAAGAACCCTTCATCCACATCTATGAGTGGAAGTGTCGCCCCCCCTCCTCTAGATATTCAAGATAAATATTCTGGATCTTGGTGGTGAAAATGGTGGCACTAGGCTCTGTATAAGTAATTCCCTTTGTCATTCTCCTTGTCAGTTTTTTACTTACTGTCGGAACATGCATCTATTTCAAAAGCCTTCAGCTCGGCCACAAGTGACTGCTTGGCTCGAAACTCACTCGTGTTGTGAGTGGGGCTCTTATGGAACTCACACCATTTCCTTGTGTAATTATTTATCTTTGTGGTGTTTCTCTTTTCTTGTGGCTTCAATGGGTTATCCTAGGTTTCCCCCCCTTAGCTTTGTCCTTTGTTTTGCAGTTTGGGGCGCCTTTCCCTTGCTTCAGATTTGCAAATCCAAATTCTCACTTATTCTGTTTAAATTTATGCTTGATCTTGACAACAAATAAATAGGTGACACAAAGTGAGGAGATGTCCAAGAACTCCATCTCATCCTGGATGTACTTGTGTATACAACCGCAATACTAGAGTATCAAATGCTGCTCAGAATCCTTCATACCCGTATTTGTGCGAAGTGTATGAAAAATATTTTGAACTCTGACACATCTTGGTCCCTTCCCTACCACAACATGGTCCACTTTATGTATTTATCTTCATAGCTCCAAACAGGGTAAAATTTATCTCCTTGATGGCATCTTGAAAATAATCCCAAGTAGGTGTGGCTAAAAACAATGAGGATTCCCTATCATCCTTTTGTTCACAATAGGTTTCCCACCATTCCTTAACATGGGGGATGACCTTGAGGAGTGAAAAAGTAATATTTTCGTGATTGGAAAAGTCATGAACCGAAAAATATCCTTCCAACAGATTTAACCATCTATCTATGATGCATGCATCTACCTAGCCTTCAAATATGGGAATGTTAAAGTTAATGTGTACCTTAAAAGGAGTGGCACCTTTAGAGTGGTTGTTGGATGAAGATGCGTCACTCGTGGGTAGCTGCCAAAGGATTTAGGAAAAGGATATAGGAAGACAAATTTACCTCACACAAAATTCAAGAGGAGAAACATCACACAATATGTCATATGTGAAGGGTTTGATGCTCTAGGGAAGGCCACACTATTAGTTAACGCGAAGATATCACCCTTGGTGATGCCACCTGATGGTGTACGGTTGCAAGTGTGGTGTGGTTGGTAGGCCCAACTACTTCACGACCTCTGCTAAAATGAGGTTCTTTTGGCTTTTGTTGTCGAAAATAAACTGTAGCAGAGAAATATTCACCCACATTTGTGAGTGGAATATTCGCTCCCCTCCTCTGGATCTTCAGCTCAACATTCTAGATATTTGTGGTGGCAACAGTGGAACTAGGCTCCATGTTAATAATATGCTTCCCTTTTTCATTCCCCTTATCGGTTTCTGACTCAGAGTTGAAACATGCATCTAATTTGGAAGCCTTCATCTCGTCCACCAGTGTCTACTTGGCTCGATTGTCACTTGTACTATGAGGGGGGATATTATTTAACTCACACCATTTCCCTATGTCCTTCTTTGTCTTTGTGGTGTTGTTCTTTGCTTGTGGCTTCGATGAGTTGTCCTGGGTCACCCTACCTTGGCTTTGTCCTTTTTTCTATTGTTTAGGGGCAACTTTCCCTTGCTTTAGATTCATAGATCCAAATTCTTGCTTCTTTTGTTTAAGTTTCTATTTGATCTTGATAGCATATCAATAGGCAACACCAAGCAAGGAGATGTCCAACAAAATCCATCTCATCCTGTATGTACTTGTGTAGAAAGTCACAGTACTTGAATACCAAATGTCGCTAATAATTCTTAATACCTAGGTTCGTGCGAAGGGTATGAAAAATATTTGCAAACTTCGGCACATATTAGTCCCTTCCCTACCACAACATGGTCCACTTTATGTATTTATCTTCATAGCTCCCGATAGGGTAATATTGTTCCTTTATGGCATCTCAGAAAGAATCCCAAGTGGGTGCACTGAAAAAAATGAGGATTCCCTCTCATCCTTTTGTTCACAGTAGGTTTCCCACTAGTCCTTGACATGGGGGGCAACTTTAAGGAGCAAAAAAGTAATATTTTCTCGATTGGTAAAGTCATGAACCAAAAAATATCCTTTCAACATATTTAACCATTTATCTATGGTGTCTACATTTATCTAGCCTTTAAATATGGGAATGTCACATTTAACTTCGTACCTTAAAAGGAGTGGCACCTCTAGAGTGGTTGCTGGATGAAGATGCCTCATTGGTGGGTATCTGCCTAAGGATTTCAACAAAATTATCCATCATCGCATTCCTCTATCGCTCGAGGGCTTCCTCGAGCAATATTTTGAAAGGATCTCATGCTCCCTCATCTTTATTTTCTTCCGCCATAGGAGGTCATTTGGGTTTGCGAGGCTAGTCTTGTAAAGGTTCAACCAGTTTGAGCCCTAAATCCTTATATCTTGAACTCATTGGGGACATGCAAAGAAAAATAGAGAAAGTGCAGACTTCTCTGATACCACCGATCGAGACTTATGGAGGAACGCAACATAATATAGATATAAACATAAACACAGAGATGCAACAGAAGTAAAAAATCATTTCATTAATATTAAAGAACTGAAATATGCTTACATAAAAAATAGAAATAAACTAGCTTGGGTGATGGTAGCTTACAACCAAAACCCTAACACCATGAGATGAATTGCCAAGAGTTTGTGGGCCCCACTGGGGTTAGTTGGGCAGCCAAATTCCTAGGGTTGTAACTTGATCATATGATCTTTGTTTGTCACATAGAAAACCTCATTGGAAATATCTTTCTAAGTACTAAAATATTTTCCATAGGCCCTTGCCTAAGGCTTTGGTCTTGTTGTTGACCTCAAAAAACATCGTTTAGGGGATCAAAATAGCTACGAAAGTTCAAGACCCAAAAAAAATCTACAAATAGTAAATGTTGTTATAATTAAGGAAATAGACTAAACCAATTGGAGGCCTAGGTGGAATAGGCAGGTGACCACTAATATCCACCTGGATTAGTCATCCCCCCTTAGGAAGTAATGGTCCCCATTATAAGCAGAGCCTCCATGAGGTGAGGAATTTTTTGTTGAACCTAATCCCTAGTGAACCACTTGCCCTGGTAAAGGAGTTGTTCTGATTTAAAAACTTGATATAGATGGATCCTCAAATGGTGATTTTTCTTGATCTAGGTGTCCATGATCCTATCAGTTATGGCCTCCTCAGTGCAACTTGGGTTGAGCTCTATTGGTTTCGGCTTCTCACCAACGTCAGAAAGTATGGTAGCAGCTGGTCCATATTGAATAGTAGGTGCAAACCTAGGAACGGTGGAATGTTGAGCTTGAAGGAATTGTCGCCTATATCCTTGGTGATGGTGGAAATTCCATATTGAAGTGATCGAAGCTTGTGGTGGGGCCCAATGAGGTGTTCCTTCTACAAATGTAACCAAACTTTGTCACCCACCTGGAATTTATGTGGCACTCGATGTTGATCATGGCGTTGCTTGTACTTGGAATTGGCTTTGTCCAATATGTCATGGACTTGCTAGAGGATGTGTTGAATGTGCTCAATGAATTTTTTGGCCCAGTCACCTTCAAAATGGACATGATCTGAATCTACTTGAGTAGCTACAAATGGTATGGTCACATCAATGGGACATAGTGGCTGGAATCCCAACCCCACCTAAAAGGGGCTATCCCTAGTTGAGCTATGGAGAGCTTTGTTGTAGCTATTCTGGACATAGGGAAGGCTTTCATCCCATGTGAATGGATGCTTCAAGTTATACATGCAAAAACTGTGGATGATCATCTTGTTGACGACCCCTGTTTGGCCTTCAGTTTGGGGGTGGAAGTTCGTGGACTTAGTGAGCTTGGTATCCCACATCAACCAAAGTCTTAACCAAAATGTACTAAGGAACATGATAGTCCGATCTGAGATAATGGACTGAGGGATCCAAAAATGCACCCATGCTCATTCAAAGAAGGGCTTAGCAGCGACTTCTGCTATGACACTCTTATTGCAAGCCGTCAGAATGGCCATCTTAGAGAATTTGTCGATGGCCACTAACACATAGTCCTTGCCATGCTTAGTACAAGGAAGGCTTGACATGTAATTCATGGAGATGGATTCCCAATGCCGACTAAGAGTAGGAAGAGGAGTATATAGGCCTTTCTTATTGATTATTGGTTTGGAAATGGTTCAAGCAGTGCAAGATATGATGTACTTCCCAACATCTTGTCATAGGTTCGACCAATAAAAATACTTCTGCAACACTACCAATATTTTCTCTACTCTGAAATTTCCAGCGACCCGACTGTAATGTTCCTCCCAAATCATCTTGGTAGGAACACAAAGGTGTCCTAGGTGGCATAACATGCACCCTGGATGTGAAAATATGGAACTTTCTTGCCTTCTAGGAGCATTTGGTATGTGTTGCCGAATTCTGGATCACTCTTGTAAAGATTCGGTCACCCTGAATTTGCATGTCCACAAGAGTCAAGCACAGTGGTCAATGCCATAACTGGTGGTTGGCTGAGATAGTATACAACATTATTGGTGCTTCCCTTATTGTACATGATGCTCAAATGGAATTTTTGCATATATGTGGACCATTTCTTATGGCGATCATTCTGCAATTTCCCTTATGTTTGTATGAACTGCAAGGGTTGGTGGTCTGTGTGGATGATTGCTTCATTCCTTGAAATGTAATGCTTCCATTATCAGGAGGCCTGCACAATAGAATACATCTCTTTTTCCATGTACTCTTCCCTAAACTTGTGAGGTGAGGTGAAGATGTCCTTGTACTCTTCCACAACCTTGTCCATCTACTGTTGTTGTGTAGAGGCACCATGTCTGAAGGTTGTGGATGTGGCCACAATATCCTTCTTTGCCTGAGGATGAATCATAAGGAAGAAAAAAATCCCATTCTGGGAAATGATCTTACTGCATTGCTTCAAAATATCAAAGAGATGGTGGTAGGTGGTGCTATCTCTGGTATCATGTATAACTTATATCCCAAATAAATAATGACAGTGCGAAGCCTAGAATCATACATAGAATGATGCTTCCATAAGTATGGTTGGCCTAATAATACATCACAAACTTCAAGAGTTGCAACATCACATAGTACTTCATCTGTGAAGAGCTTGATGATATAGGGAAGGCGACACTGTTGGCCCATGCATAGATCTTTCCTTTTGTGAATCCACCTGATAGTGTATGGTTGTAGGTCTAGTGTGGTCAGTAGGCCCAACCGCTTCACAAACTATGTTGAAATGAGGTTCTTTTGGCTTCCACTATCGACAATGACCTACAACAGAGAACCTTTCACCCACATTTGTGAGTGGAAGAGCCACTCTCCCTCCTCTGGATCTTCGGGCTCAATCTTCTGGATCTTGGTGGTGGAAATAGTGGCACTATACTCCACATCAATAATTTGCTTCCCTTTCTCATTCCGCTTGTCAATTTCTGACTCAAAGTTGAAACATGCATCTGATTCATAAGCCTTCAGCTTAGCCACTAGTGACTGCTTGTCTCGACACTCACTTGTGTTGTGAGTGGGGCTCTTATGGAACTCACACAATTTCCCTGTGTCCCTCTTTGTCTTCATGGTATTTTTCTTTGCTTACAGCTTCGGCAGGTTGTCCTGGGTCACCTTGCCTTGAATTTGTCCATTGTTTTGTGGTTTGGGGGTGCCTTTCCCTTGCTTTGGATTCATAAATCCAAAGTCTCTCTTCTTCTTTTTAAATTTCTCCTCGATCTTGACCGTGTATTAATAGGCAACACCAAGAAAGGAGATGTCCAAGAACTCCATCTAATCCTGGATGTACTTGTGTAGGTAGCCACGGTACTTGAGTACAAAATTCCACTCATAATCCTTGATACCCATCTTCATGCAAAGGGTATGAAAAATATTTGTGAACTACAACACATCTTGGTCCCTTCCCTACTGCAGGGTGGTCCACTTTATGTATTTATCTTCATAGCTATTGAAAGGGTAATATTGTTCCTTGATGGCATCTTGGAAAGATTACCAAGTGGGTATGGTTGAAAATAGTGAGGATTCCATCTCGTCCTTTTGTTCATAGTAGGTTTCCCACCAATCCTTGACATGGGGAGCAACTTTGAGGAGCACAAAAGTATATTTTATCAATTGGAAAAGTCATGAACAAAAAAATATCCTTCCAACATATTTAACCATCTATCTACAACGTTTGCATTTTTCTGGCCTTTAAATATGGGAATGTCAGAGTTAACTTGTACCTTAAAAGGAGTGGTGCCTCCAGAGTTGATGCTAGATGAAGATGTGTCACTAGTGGGTAGCTATTGAAGGATCTGGGAAAAGTTATCCATCATCGCGTTCCTCTGTTGCTTGAGGGATTACTCGAGTAATATTTTTAAAGGATCTCCCACTCCCTCATCTTTCTTTTAATCCACCATGGGACGTAATTAAGGTTTGTAAGGCTGGTTTTGCAAAGGTTCAACTAGTTCGAGCCCTAACTCCTTATAGCCTGACCTCGTTGGGGACATAATACAGATATAAACATAAACATAGAGATGCAACATAAATAAAACTTCATTTCATCAATATTAAAGAAATAAAATATGCTTACATACAAAATGGAAATAAACTAACTCAGGTGATGGTAGCTTAAAACCAAAACCCTAACCACAAGAGATGAAACACCAAGAGTTTGTGGGCCCCGTTGGGGTTAGTTGGGCAACTAACTTCTCGGGCTCGTAACTTGGTCATATTATCTCTGTTTGGCATGCACGATACCTTGTTCGAAAGATCTCTCTGAGTACTAAAAGATTTTCCACATGCCCATTCCTATTGCAGACCTCAAAAAATGTTTTATAGTGTGTCAACATAGCTCAGGAAGTTTAGGACCCTAAAAACAAATAAAAATAGTAAATGCTACTATAATCAAGGAAACATATGAAAAGGATTGGAGGTCTAGGTGGAATACGTGGGTGGCCACCAATATCCACCTAAATCATCCGAAAAGGTGTTGAGATAGATATACTTCTCTTGATTTCTACTATTCTTTTATTTTGTTAATTAATGATGGTGAACATAGCTCATTTTGGAAGCTAAAGGATCTAAGATAACAATAAATGAATGAAGATCACGGACAAGGAAATGAAAGAGATACACACGAATGATGCATGGGAACTTGTGGATCTCCCAACTAGAAGAAAAGTTATTTTTAACAAATGGGTGTGCAAAAAAAAAAAAAAAAAAACTAATGATGATTTGTTGGAATAATATAAAACTCGCATCATGGAAAAATGTTATATATAAAATTTAGGTATAAAACTTAATGAAATCTTCTTTCTAGTTGTAAAGTTAACCACTATAAGATTTTTACTTGCACAAGTAGTAAAAATAGATTTAGAGGTTGAGAAACATGATGTAAAAAATGCTCTCCTACATGGTGATCTTTAGGAAGATACTTATGTGAATTATCTTGAGGACTATGAAGAAAGATGTAATTTCTTCCTTTTTTCTTATAGGCCCTCCTAAACTCACCAAGAAAATTCTCCCTAGGATGTCACTATGAAATACATATAGTAGTGTATTCACTAGAAATAACAAAACCTCAGTTTTTTAATAGATCAAAGAAAGGAAATCATGTGAAGGAAAGAACATGGGACACAATTCTGGATTCAAGGGGTCACCTAATTCTCATTAACTCATGGAGCATGGGAACAAAAATATATGATGAGGAGGAGGCACGAGTCTTATGGAAAGGGATGAAACAAATGTAATGTTTCATAAATCATTTCAAGGTAATTTTTGAGTATTAATAGATAATCATCATAATGATGTTTCTTTCCTCTTGCCCTTATCCACCCTCCCAAACATTAATTTTTACTTGGGACCAGATTTTCATTTAAAAATTCCTACTTATTTCATGTTCAACAAATAGTCAAAACTCACATGGACATGTTACATAATCAATGAGTAGTAGCTAAGGTGGGATAATTTTTGGTCATGATAGCAAAGATCGCCATCATGGTTCGGAGACACTCCTCATATTTTCATGTGCCTCTCACATGGATTCATCCCTCCTACTCGACCACAATATTCCATTATTGATCATGCCACCAACACTAATCCATATAAATAATAATTATAAAATTTATTTTTTGAAATAAGGTTAAAAAATGGATAGAAAAATTCTATATTCTATTTGGTTTTGGTAAAATATTGTCATCCTAGCTAAAAAACTCTTCCTTTGGTTTGAGATGCATCAACATTAGCATTGATACCCTCTTAAGATTTTGATTAGTTCCATAACTTTGGTCCTCATAGCCTAAATATTTTTATCTCTTGTCAAACTCAGTTTAATCATGACCCACTTAAGAGGGATATGGATTAAGATCCTTAATTACTACCAACAAGGGTAGACATTTAGAAACTACAAGAGAAAACAACCTAAAAGAAGAGTTGGATAAGATCGTATCAAACATGCCTCTATGGAAATCTCATTGTTCCTATGGATAAAGCTAAATTGGAGATATATTTTCTCAATTAGCCCTTCCATACACTTGGTATGAAGATATTATAGATAAACTGGAATCCTCCCACAACAACTTTAAATGGGCCTTGGAATAGGTGGATGCCATTAGAGAGAGATCGATGAGATTCAAGGAATGATCAATTCCACAAAGCATCATGTCCTATGGAAAACCGAAGTAGGGCCAACTCCCTTGAAGAGGTCAATGAGTTATAATAATCATGCAATCCACACTAGTAAATGATCCTAAATACATAATTTTTTCCCTGGTTGTTTTGTTAGATATTTTACATGTAGAATAATATAAATTATACTAAGTAATTTGAGAAGGATGATAAATGTTTTGGATAATAAGTATGGTGATCTGGATTTAAACAGGAAAGCAAAAAATTATAGATATAACCATAAGTACAAAGATGTAGTAGAAATAACACTTCATTTCATTAATATCAAATACTAAAATATGCTTACAAACAGAATGGAAATAAGACTAGCTTGGGCAGTGGTAGCTTATCTCCGAGAAGAGATGTGGAGGCTACATGCCTCTTAATTGTGTTATAATGAGGCTCAAGGGCCTTTTTATTATTGAACAATAAGAACAATCCCTAAACAACCAAAACCCTAACCTGAGGAGATGTAATGCTAAGAGTTTATGGGCTCCGTTGGGGTTAGTTGGACAACCAACTTCCTAAGGTCGTGACTTGGTCATATTATCTCTGTTTGATGTGTATGATACCCCGTTAGAAAGATATATTCGAGGACTATGACCGAAAAGTTGATTTTTTCAAAAAATCATTGGCAGTAGATTGCCAAAAAACGCCATTTAGGGCCTCAAAATGGCTCCGAAAGCTTAGGACCAAAAAACCTGCTAAAAATAGTAAACTATGCTACAATTAAGGAAACTAAAAAACTGAAAGAAATAATGGTGGGGGTCCAAGTGGAATTGGCAGGTGGCCACCAATATCCACCTAGATCATTCCTCCCCCCTTAGGAAGCAATGGTCCCCATTGCATTGAGTTCCTTGAAGAGGTGAGGAAACTTTTGCTGAATTTGGTCCTTGGTGAGCCACTTGCCCTGGTCAAGGAGTTGGCCTACTTCGACAACTCAATACAGTTGGATCTTCTACTAGTGAGTGTGATTGATCTGCATGTCCATGATCTGATCAGTTGTGGCTTGTTCCATGCAATCTGGATTATCTCTGTAGGTGTGAGTTGTTTTGTAATGTTTGATGTGTTTAACAGTGGTGGGAAGTATGGTTGAAGGTGGTCCACATTGAACACTAGGTGTAGGCAAAGGAATGGGGAAATTCAAAGCTAAAATGCATTGTTTCCCACATCCTTGGTATTGGTGTAAGGACCATATCGGAGTGTTCTAAGTTTCCTATAGGCTCTGATAAGGCGTTCCTTTTGCAAATGCAACCAGACTTTGTTGCCCACCTAAAACTTGTGTGGCACCCAATGTTGATCATGTCGTTGCTTGTACTTGCCATTTTATTTCTCCAGAATGTCATGGACCTACTAGCAGATATGTTGGATGTGCTTAGTGAAGTAATTTACCTTGTCGGTTTCGGACAGGACATGAGCCGAATCTGCCCAAGTAGCTGCAAATGGCATGGCCACATCCATGGGACATAGTGGCCGGAATCCAAGCCCACCTGAAAAGGGTTGTGGCCAGTCGAGATATGGAGAGCCCGATTATAGTTCTATTGGACATAGGGGAGACTCTCATCGCATGTGTGTGGATGCTTTGAGTTATACATGCGCATAGTGTGCAAGATCATTCTGTTGATGACCTCTGTTTGGCCATCAGTTTGGGGATGGAAATCTATGGACTTAGTGAGCTTGGTGTCCAGCATCGAACAGAGACTAGACAAAAATGTACTGAGGAACATGTTGTCCTGATCTGAGATGATAGACGGTGGGATCCCAACGTGTGCCCACACTCATTCAAAGAAGAGTTTAGCAGTGGCTTTTGATGTGATATTATTCTTACAGGAAGCCATAATGGCCATCTTCGAGAATTTGTCAATGACCACAAAAACACAGTCGTTTCCATGCTTAGTATAAGGAAGGTCTAACATGTAATCCATGGATATGGATTCCCAAGGTCAACTAGGGGTAGGCAATAGAGAAAAGAGGCCTTTCTTCTTAATGGTCGGTTTGGCAATGGTGCAGGGAGTGCAGGATCTGATGTACTTCCCAAAATCCTATCGAAGATTCGGCCAATAGAAATACTTTTGTACTACTACCACCATTTTCTCGACCCTAAAATTCCCAGTGGCTCGACTATAGTGTGCTTCCCAAATAATATTTGCACGCTCACTTGAAGTAACACAAAGCTATCCCAGGTGGCATAATAGGGCATCCTGGAGGTGAAAATATGGAACTTGTTGACCCTCCAAGAGCGTTTTGTATGTGTGGCCAAATTCTGTGTCGATTTTGTAGAGAAGTGGCCAATCAGAAGTCTCGTGTCCACAAGAGTTGAGCACGATGGTTAACGCCATGATGGGTGGTTGGCTGAGGTAATCTGCAACATTATTGGTGGTGCCCTTCTTATACTTGATATTCAAATGGAACTTTTGCAGGTACGTGGACCACTTTTGATGGTGATCATTCTTCAACTTCCCTTACATCTATATGAACTGTAGGGGCTGATGGTCTGTGTGGATGACCATTTCCTTACCCAAAATGTAATGCTTCCATTGTCGACAGGCCTACGCAATGGAATACATCTCTTTTTCATAAGTGGGATACTTCTAGACTGTGCGTGAAAGTGTCTCACTGTGATATGCCACTGGATGCCCCTATTGAGTAAGGACTACCCCAATAGCATAGTCAAAGGCATCTATCTCGATCTAAAATGGTTGTTGCAAGTCTGGTAATGTGAGCATTGGTGCAGCTAGTGCAGAGGCAACGTTTCTACTCTGTGAATGCCTTCTGTTGAGATTCAAACCAAAATAATTTTTCTTTTTCTCCTCCCTTGGTGACTTGACTCAAGGGAAAATTGATATGAGAGAATCCCAACACGAACCTGTAGTAGAAATTGGAAAGACCAAGAAATCCATAGAGCTTTGTCAGAGTGGTTGGAGCTGGGCAATCCCGAATGACTTGGATCTTGGCTAGATCCACATGCAACCCCCATTCATCAATAATGTATCTCAGATACTGAACCTGGGTCATGCCAAAAGTTCATTTCTCCAAATTGGTAGATATATTGTGTTGCTGCAATGTTTGGAGAACCTATCGGATGTGGTAGAGGTGCTCTTCCCAACTTTGGCTCAAGATCAGAATGTCATCCAAGTACACCACTACAAATGAGTTAGTGAATGGCAACAAGATGTCATCCATTAGCCTCATGAAGGTTGTAGGAGCATTCGTCAACCTGAAAGGCATAACCAACCATTTGAAAAGGGCCTCCTTGTTACACTAAAAAATGTCACCTTGACTACTTACAGTTAGTATGGCTCAAATCAACAGTCATGCTACCCTCTTAGGCAAGTCTCTATGCCTCTGTTATCCATCTCAAACTCAAAGAAGAGAGAAAGTCTTGTAAAAACTATGTTTATCTCTGGGGTCGCAGGTTCTCTCTAGCCTTACCTGCGGGGACGCAGGTCATGTTCACAAAAACTGCGTCCATGGACGCTCTGTATGTTAAAGGACAGGTGCGTCCTCCTGTAAAAGGCAAAATGCGCAAGTTTTATCTTGAGAAAGTTACTTGTGGTTACTTCTAGAACATTCTAGAGGTCGGTTTGATGAAATGGATGCGCCTCCAGTTGGTTCATGTATCTCTATTAAGAGGGGACTTATCCCATCAATAAGGGAGCTATCCCACCCATAGAGGGGGATGATCCCATTGATAGTGGACCTGAATAACCTCTTTACAGCACTATAAATAAAGGCATTGAGCCAGAAGGAGAGGAGGTTGGAGCTATACATTTTCTTTGGGTAAATGCTGCAGGATTTAGGTCTTCCATTAGAACCTTTGTGAGGAGAGATTGTCTTTACATGATTCTACTTGGAAGTGGGTGAGCTTTGTCAAAGTAGGGGAAAACACTTGATGGACCCTGGGAGGAACTTGCACAACACCAAGGCCAGGTTGTAAGAGTTTCTTTGTTTCGTTATTAATACAAACTGGTTTATTTTTCTCAATAGCTTGTGTTAATGAGTTATTTCATGTGTTCCTTGGTCTGCATGTTGAATATATGTTTTATTATATGAAATGCAAGTGCTTGGTAATTGTTTGATTGTTTGTGGTTGCAGGAATTGACTTGAAAGAGGAGCTCATCTGGATCGTCAAGAACGGACTTCAACAACAGCGTTTTGGAATAAGGTAAGCCTGAACACTTGTAGTTTTCATGTTGTAAAGCGTGTATTTAGAGAAAGATCACTCCATTTTGTCTTGTTTGTCATTAGAACGTCTTAGACTTCTAGGAAGGTCAGTCGTGTCCGCACCCTTGACAGATTCCGTGTGACAAATTGGCGACTCCACTGGGGAATCCATTAATGAGAGAGTCTTTTCCTTTATATGAACTTTGCTTTGAGAAAATCATTTTTATTTTCTGGTTTTTGACTGTGAGAATTAGTATTTGGGTGGCTTAGCTTTAGATTTAGTTAGTTTTGGTTTTTCTTTCTTTTTCCAGAAGGACGCACCCTCTCAGTCTGCACAGTGCGTCCTTGGACGCGCTGTTGCCGTCTGCACAGAGCGGGCCCGCACCTGTGACAACGGGTGGCCTGCGTCTTCCTGTAAAAGTTAAGAAAATTCCATTTTGCCTTAAATTGCTTTTAGATTTTGGTTTTTCTTAGTGTTTTCTGCCCAGATCCTTTAGTACCCTGTCAAGAATTCTCACCTGAACTGGTTTTGTGAGCTTTGAGTGTTTTAGTGGATTTCAACGAAGTTTAGACCTAGGGTTTGATTTTTGGATAGGTTCTGTAGTGACTTTGAGCGTAGAAAGTTGTCCAGCCTTAGATCTCTCTGGTTAGTCAACCTTCTTAGAAGTTGGACCTGTCGTAAAGTCTCCTTGTTTGAGCAGCTTGCCATTTAAGTTGTTTTGGGTCAAATTTCGAATTGCTTGTTTTTAAAGTATTGATTTCCATTTTACAAAAAGAACAAAAAGATTAGAATTTTGTTTTGACTAGTTTTTGGTTCTGCAATAAGCTAGTCCTTGATTTGATTGTGATCAAGTAAAACACCTTAGAATAATCATTGTTAGTTTTGACCTTGTTAGAATTGCTTAGAATAAATTTGCCTTTAGTTTGCTTATGAGTGAATTTTCATAGATTTTGATAGTTGTTAAAGATTGCTTTTTGGTTATATTAGTTTTATTTGCTTTATTAAAAGAAAAATAAAAACATCTTCTTTAAAAAGTCTTGTTTCAAGTAGCTTTTTGTTTTTCAAAGAAGAAAAGAGTTTTTTCGTGCATGTAAAGAGAAGTTATGTTTTTATGTTTGGAAAAGAAAATCGAATTGTTTCTTTGATTGTCTTCAATTAAGTTGCGTTTATAAAGATTGCATTCTCTCAACTTTTTAGTTAAAACAATTCATCGAAAAAGTAAAGTAGTGGATAAATCATCCTAGGTGCATTTTGTAGTGGTTTTGAGTCGAGTCAACACACCACAAGTTTCACTTCCATCACCTTTTGACTTAAAGAACAACCTTAAAAGTAACGCTTAAATTAAAATTGAACTAGTTACTTTTATTTTTTAGGGTTCTGAAGCACCAACATAGCTTAGGCTAGGGTCTTGGAGTAGGTGAGTACTTAACTCTCCAAGACTATAAAACCAAACAGTTAGTCTATCTTGAGTAGAATAAATCCAATTGTTTTAGTTACATTCTGGGAAAGCTCCTCTTAAAGGAGAAGCACGAGCTCGTGTCCGAACCAGTGAGGGGATCATTCCTCCCTCGTTGGGAACGACGCCAGACAGTACGTATTAAAAACGGTAAACCTCGGATTAACCATTGTCGAGGAGCCAGGGGTCACTTATCGGTAAACCTTGGATTACTGTCAAGGAGCCGGTAAGGGGATTGAGCTTGTTACTCTGCCCTTGCGTGCTGTCGGAGTTTAGACTGTTCCCCCAGGTGTAATTGTTGTGATTGGTAACCTTAGTGGCCATAATATCTAGGATTCTACCCAAGGTGACGGTGGAGGGAAGGTCCCACTGTACCTGGAGCAGACGTCGGCTATACTCACTTGGATTTTCTGGGGGGTATGCTTCACTTCGAGACGGTTAAAGTGGAGGTACTTGGTCCAGTCTATTCATTAAGCAGGTTGTCGGCGTAACTGTTCCACCCGCCATTTCTGTACTGAATCCTGCGAGGTTGGACCTAATCACCAACTAGCGCTTTTGGTCCGGAAGATACTGTTTGTGTGTGCTTTGACACTCTAGATTATTTAGGCGTGTGCTTCAAATTTGTTTGGTTCTTTAGAAGACTTAGGTGGTTTGATTTGAAATTTTTTACTTTGTTTTCGTGTGTTGTAATTAAAAATCATTAATTGTGGCGGAATTACCGAGACGGTCCCGTCGAATTGCGGGCCAATCTCCTGAAGTTGTTTCTGTGGCCGAATTGTTGAGAAGATCCCGAGCACTTCGGGGTTCACCTCCTCGAGACGACCCCAGTAATTTAGAAGGTTTAAAGGTCCTTGTAACTCCTCCTAGTGGCAGTAGAGTAGGTTCACCTGAAGAAGGAGAATCTTCCTTGGTAGTCCATCCAGATTACAAAAGTTTAGAAACAGGTTACAATCCCGAAGCTGTTACAGTTTCCGAGCTTGCTGGTAGTTTTTCATCTGCCAGTGAAACAGGCGAAGAACCTGAAATTTCCGAACCTGTTACTCCAACTCCTAGTGTTCCTGATTCACCAAGAATAGAAAGAATTGTCACCGAAAATCTTCCTGTTGGGTTAATTGCTATAGAAGAACTTGTTCCAGAGGAAGAAATAGGCGTTTCTGATTCTGAAGATATAATTACCCTTGATCTAAGGGAGCGTGAATCCATATTTTACAGTCCTCCTAGGAGTGAACCTTGGTACCTTGCATTAACCAATTTTTTAGACAACTCAGTAGGTTTTTCTACACCTCGTACTCCTTTTCCACCCGGAGGAATTCATAATCCTGTAAATATGTCTGGTCCGTCATCTGTGTTTACGCAAAGTCCTGAATCATTTTTACATGGTGGTCCTTCTGTTCCGGCTGAGTATCAATCACTTTCTGGTACCTTTGCGGGACCGTCTCCTCAACCCGTTGATCATGGGTTATTAGTTGGAAACAGTGGTAATGTACCATTGAGTATAGGTGATGTTTATATGATGTCGGGTTCAACTCCCATTAACCAACCTCAAGGTGGCCAATTACTGCCTGGGGGGCAACCTTCGTTAATGCCTGGGGGGCAACCTTAAGGTGCTTCATTCGTGTCTGGGGGGCAACCTCAAGGGTATCAACCCCAAGGGTATCAACCCCAACCTCAATATGTACCCCAAAGTCAACCTCAGTATCAATATCAACCTCAAGGATGGCAACCTCAAGGATGGCAACCTCAAGGGTATCAACCCCAAGGATATCAACCTCAAGGATACCAACCTCAAGGTCAAGGTCAACCCCAGTATTCGTATTTACCTCAAGGTTATCAACCTACGGGTCAATACCCTGGTCAAAGTTATCAACCACCTCAAGGGCAATCATATGGGACTGCACCTTACAGTTATCAACCCTATCCTCAATACGGCTATGGATCTCAGTATCCTCAACCTGTTACGAGTCAGTACCCTGGATTGTTAACATGGGATCCGTCACAGGGTCAACAGATGTTGCAGCCAAGTATACAGTCGGCACCTCAAGCAGGACAACCTGCAGTTCCTGGTCCACCCCAGCAACCGCAACCTGTCCAGTCAAGTGTTCAGACCCCTGTAACTTCGGTAGTTACTCAGCCGCCAATTGCACCTGGTACTCCACCTCACACGGCTGCAGCAACTACCGCTACATCTACCATGCTTACTGTTGGCATTATGATTCAGGTGTTGTCCTTGATGGCAAACCCATTCAGGTGATAAATCAAGAAGGACGCAGGAAATATGTTCAGCAAGTGCGTCCCCGCAGGTATACCATACAGAACCCGCGTCCAGGGACGCAGGCCAGCAGTTCAGGAGGTGCGTCCGCCCAGTGCACACATTTCAAGGCAGAGAAAAGCACGTGGGGGTTTCTTGTGTGGTATCTAGCCGACGGTTTTGTGTTTCTATGGTGTCGGCTCGTGGTTTTGTTCCATGTTTTGGGGAGAATCTCACCTATATAAAGCAAAGGAGTTCATTTGGATTATGCATCATCTTGGTTGAAGATCTTTTGGTGAGATCTAGTCCAGATCTATGAGGGCGAATCTTCTAATGGACTGTGATCTCTATGGCGCATGATCAGATCTGTGGATCTGAGTGTTTGGGTTGGTTCTGAAGTCCTCATATCTTTTATATCTGAAGGGACGCAGGTTCAGTGAAGGGCAAGTGCGCCGGGACGCAGTACAGTAAAGGCGCAGGTGCGTCTCTGAGGCAAAGGACGCGGTGCGACTGTGTTATTGGGTGCGTCTCTGAAGCAAAGGACGCGGCGCGACTGTATTATTGGGTGCGTCTCTGAAGCGAAAGACGCGGCGCGATAGTGTTTCTGGGTGCACCGGTCGCAGCAAAGCATAGAGGAACAGTGCGTCGCCACGCAGAACAGTGGAAGGTAGACTGCGTCCAGTCGCAGGTCACAGAAAGAAAATATGCGTCCCTGTCTTAAGATGATCTGTTGACTGTATATTTCTGTTCATAAAGTGTTCTGGGTTATTTCTGTAATTACTGATCTGATATCTGTAGTGGACTGTATCTGTTGTATACTTGTTGATCATTTGATTCTTCATGAAAAGAAGTAGGGGGTTGTAGCTCCCTTCCAGGAGAGACTGGAAAACGAGAGAGAGTTGTAGCTCTCTGCAGGTTGCAGCCTGCGTGCTGGTAAAGGACTGCACCAGTACAAAATCATTGTAAAAAGAATTTCTTGAAAGAAGATAGAGACATATTGCAGCAGGTGGTTTTCTCCCGCATTGGGTTTCCACCTTACATCTTGTGTTCTTTGGTGTGACTGTCTATTTTCTTTATTCATGCTCATTATTTTATGGTACTGATATGCAAGAATAATTCAAAAGATCAAATAAGGAAGATTTGGTAAATTGCTTGATAATACTGATTCACCCCCCCTCTCAGTATTATTTCCAACAATTGGTATCAGAGCAGGTCCTTCAGAAAAGCTTGATCGCTTGAAGGTAGATCGTTCATCATGAGCAACTACGAGAGAGAAGCATCAATCAGGCCACCAGTTTTTGATGGGACAAACTTCAATTATTGGAAGGTAAGAGTTACTGCATATCTTCAATCTCTTGGTACTGAAGTTTGGGACATTGTAGAAACAGGCTATGCTTTTCCTTCAGCTACTCCTACAGATCCAGCTGAGAAAAAGAAGTATGAAACAAATGCAAAAGCAGTCAGTACTCTATTAGGAAGTATATCCCAAACAGAATTCATGAAGGTAATGCACTTCAAATCAGCAAAAGAAATATGGGACAAAATGATCACAAGCTATGAAGGAGATGAACAGGTAAAACAAGCCAAACTTCAAACTCTCAGAATTCAATATGAGACTCTCAAGATGTATAATGATGAAAGTGTGGCTAATTATTTTCTTCGGGTAGATGAGATTGTAAATTGTATGAAAAATTTGGGTGAAGAAGTAAAGGAGTCTCTAGTAGTTCAAAAGATTCTAAGATCATTATCCCCCAAGTTTGAATCCAAAGTATCTGCAATAGAAGAAAAAGAAAATCTCCGTGTTCTTACTATGTCTCAGCTACATGGAATTCTAACTGCTTATGAAATGAGAAAGGGAGGACCATCAGACAGAAGGGAGGCTGCTTTTAAAGCATCAGGCAAAGAAGATTACTATGAAGCAAGCCATGATCCAGAAGAAGAGGAAGAAGAATCAAATTTTGTCAGAAATCTTCAAAGAGGTTCTGGAAGGTTCAGAGGTAAGCTACCTTTCAAATGCTTTGCTTGTGGAAGAGTAGGTCATTATGCTGCAAAATGCTCTTATAAGGATAAAGGAAAGGAACCAGTTAGATGGAACAAGAAACAAAGCGCAAATAAGAAAAGCTACTACACCCATGAAGATAGTGATGGCTTATCAAACAGTGATGAAGATGAACAAGGTAATAAATATAGGTTGTTAATGGCATTTGAAGATGATGATTATGAGGATGCTGTAGATGTGGATAACCTTTATGATGAAATTACTAGACTCAAGAGATGCATAGAAGAAAAGAACATGATTATTGATACTCTACAATTCCAAATTGATGAAAAGGAAAAACATCTTGAAAAATTAGAAGGTGAAATTGTTGGTCTTAGAAAAGAAATTGAGAAAACAAAAACTATTAATCTCAAGTTTGTCAAAGGATCTGAAACTTTGGATGAGATTATCAGTGTGCAGCGGTCTCCACTAAATAAGACAGGTTTGGGCTATAATGGAGAAACTTCTCAAGCATCCACTTCAAAAAGTTATCTTGATGCAGCAAGAAGAAATGAGCAAGAGCACAAGGAAGATCATCAGGTAAAGCAGGGACAAATGTCAAGCAGAAACTATCAGGGGCAATCCAGCTTAAGGGTGAACAAAAGCCACAACCAGCCACAGGTAAAATCTTCTCAATTTGGTTCAAGAATAGATGAAAATAGAAATTACAATCAGTTGGCTGGTAGATCCAATAATCGCAGAAGCTTCTTCAATGGACAATGCTTTTCTTGCCATAACTTTGGTCACAAAGCAGCTCAATGTGTTGCGTATAAAACAATCATGACTAGGGAAGCTCAAAAACAAAGAAGTATGACAGGGATTACAAAAAGGACCTATAACAACTTTTCAGCTCTTGAAAATGAAGTTGAATGTTCTATTTGCAATAATTTTGGACATAAAGACTTTGAATGCAGAAGCAGGTTTCCGGAAAGAAAGGTACAAGAGCAGAAAAAGGAACAAGCCTCAGGCGCCAAAACATGGAGAATAAAGGAACCTCAAACAGAAAGATGTGGGATAGCATTTTATGCAGAAGGACAAGAAAATCTATGGTACATTGACAGTGGATGTTCAAAGCATATGACAGGTGATAAAGAAAAACTTGAGTCTTATTCTAATTTAGAAAAGGGAAAGAAAGTCTCTTTTGGAAATGATACTCCTGCAACTATAAAAGGAAAAGGTATTGCTCCTTTAAAAGAAGATGTTAAGGCTGGAAATGTTTTGTTTGTTGATGGATTGAAGCATAATCTACTAAGTGTCAGCCAGATGTGTGATCAAAGAACCGAGGTTATATTCAGATCAAATGGATGCCTTGTTCGTGATCTTGATACAGGTAAAACAGTTCTCAAAGGAAAGAGAACTCCAAATAATCTATACATATTTGATGAAGGACAACAACAATGCTATCTAAGCAAGAATGAAGAGCACTGGTTATGGCATCGAAGGTTGGGACATCTAAGCTTCTCACAAATAAGGAAAGCTTGCAAATATCAGGCAGTTCGCGATCTTCCAGATATCAAAATTCCTGACAACACCATATGCAGATCATGTCAGTTTGGAAAACAAACCAGAACTAACTTTCCAGAGAAAGAAGGATCAGCCAGCATGCCTCTTGAGCTAGTACATACAGATGTATGTGGACCATTCAGAAAAAGAACACCTAGAGGAGAGGAATACTTGATATTATTTATTGACGATTTCTCCAGGTTTGTTTGGTTAGGACTTATGAAGCACAAAGATGAAGCATTCGAAAAATTCAAAACCTTCAAAGCCTTGGCTGAAAATGAATCAGGTCACAAAATTAAGTGCCTCAGATCTGACAGAGGTGGGGAATTTACTTCAAATGAATTTTTCGATTTCTGTGATGAACATGGGATAAGGAGAGAATTCTCTACAGCTAGAACGCCTCAGCAAAATGGAGTTGTTGAAAGAATGAACAGAACAATCCAACAAATGGCTCGTGCTATGCTTGATGAATCAGGAACCCCCGCAACCTTCTGGGGTGAGGCTGCACATACTGCGGTTATTATTCTCAACAAGACAAATGTCCGGGTGAACAGCACTCAAACCCCTCATGAGCTCTGGAGTGGTAAAACTCCTTCGGTAAAGCACTTCAAAATATTTGGGAGCAAATGCTATATCAAGAATACTGAGGAGCAGCTTGGCAAACTTGATCCTAGAGCAGATGAAGGCATTCTTCTTGGCTATTCTCCACATAGCAAAGCATACAAATGCTACAATAAAAGACTTGGCAGAATTGTTGACAGCATTGATGTAGTGGTTGATGAAAAGGGATATATTCCTAGGCAAATACATCGTGAAGACATCGAAGAAGATGAGAGCTACCCTCAAAGACAGAATGATGAAGAAGAAGAACCTCAAGAAGAATCTCAAGAAGAACCTCACGAAGAAGCAGAAGAACGGACAAGAATAGAAGAAAAGACTCCATCCAGATATGTTCAGAAGAACCATCCAGAATCTCAGATCATGGGACAAAAAGAAGCAGGTATACAAACTAGAAGAACAGTTGCAGAAGCTTCAAGCTATTTGGCATTACTTTCCTCCACCGAACCACAAAATGTGAAAGAGGCATGCAAAGATGAATGTTGGGTGAAAGCAATGGATGAAGAACTTGAGCAAATCGAAAAGAACAACACTTGGGAGCTGGTTCCTAGACCAAAAGATAAGAATGTTATTGGAACAAAATGGGTCTTCAAAAATAAATTGAATGAAAATGGAGAAGTAATTAGAAACAAAGCCAGACTCGTTTGTAAAGGGTATGCGCAGCAAGAAGGAATAGACTTTGAAGAAACTTTTGCTCCTGTTGCAAGACTTGAGGCCATCCGAATGTTCCTTGCTCTCTCAAGTTTTCAGAACTTCAAAGTATTTCAAATGGATGTGAAATCAGCCTTTTTGAATGGAGACTTGGAAGAAGAAGTGTACATTGAACAGCCAGATGGGTTCATTCTTGGAAATGATCCAAATCTTGTATGCCGATTGAAAAAGGCTCTCTATGGTCTCAAACAAGCTCCAAGGGCTTGGTACTACCGGTTGGACAAATATCTTCATCAACAAGGTTTCTTAAAAGGTTCAGCAGATAGCAATCTGTATATAAAAGTTGAAAATGACAAATTGCTAATACTTGTTGTGTATGTAGATGACATTATTTTTGGCAGCAATGAAGAAGCTATGAGTCAAAGCTTTGCCTCAGTCATGCAGAAAGAATTTGAAATGTCCTTGCTAGGAGAACTGACATATTTCCTTGGTTTGCAAATCCAACAGAAGGAAGGAGGAATCTTTTTATCTCAAACCAAGTATCTCAAGCAGATTTTGAAGAAATATGGCATGGAAGATGCAAAACCAGTATGTACACCCATGGTCACAGGATGTAGTCTCAGTGCAAATGATGAATCTGCAGCAGTACATCAACCAACCTACAGATCTATGATTGGAAGTTTACTATATTTGACAGGTACCCGACCAGACATCATGCATGCAGTTGGAATAGTTGGAAGATTTCAGGCAAATCCAAAGGAGACTCATCTTCAAGCAGTGAAGAGAATTTTCAAATATCTTCAAGGGACTCAAAATTATGGCTTATGGTATCCTAGAGATACAGATCTCACTCTTCATGCTTACACAGATGCAGATTGGGCCGGAAGCGTGGATGACAGGAAAAGCACAAGTGGTGGTGCATTCTTTATGGGCTCCAGACTGGTATCTTGGTTCAGCAAGAAACAGAGTTCAATTGCCTTGTCTACAGCTGAAGCGGAATATGTTGCTGCTGCATCTTGTTGCACCCAACTTCTTTGGATGATGCAGACTTTGCAGGATTATCACATCACTTGTACACCTCCTATTCCTATCTTATGTGACAACACAAGTGCAATCAGCATCTCAAAGAATCCGGTTATGCATTCAAAAACCAAGCACATACCAATCAAGTACCATTTTCTCCGGGAACAAGTACTTGAACAGAAGGTCAAGTTGGAGTATGTTCCTTCTAAGGAACAAGTTGCTGATATTTTCACCAAACCGTTGCCCAGGGACACTTTTGAATACCTCAGGCAAAAGCTGGGGGTTGTTGATGCATCATCTTACTGTTGATCATCTTCCTATTGGTGGTATAGGCTCAGGGGGAGCACATAATGCATTGTTGGCATTATGGAGAAGGAGATCTTGGAAATAGCTGCAATATGTCTCTATCTCCTTCATGATGGATTTCTGGTTACAGATCTGGAGATGCATGAGCATAGGGGGAGCATACCCTTTGCCCTTGATGTCAAAGGGGGAGAATGAAGCTGAAGATTATGTGGTTGCCATCAAGTCCAAAGGGGGAGATTGTTGGCATTATGATTCAGGTGTTGTCCTTGATGGCAAACCCATTCAGGTGATAAATCAAGAAGGACGCAGGAAATATGTTCAGCAAGTGCGTCCCCGCAGGTATACCATACAGAACCCGCGTCCAGGGACGCAGGCCAGCCGTTCAGGAGGTGCGTCCGCCCAGTGCACACATTTCAAGGCAGAGAAAAGCACGTGGGGGTTTCTTGTGTGGTATCTAGCCGACGGTTTTGTGTTTCTATGGTGTCGGCTCGTGGTTTTGATCCATGTTTTGGGGAGAAGCTCGCCTATATAAAGCAAAGGAGTTCATTTGGATTATGCATCATCTTGGTTGAAGATCTTTTGGTGAGATCTAGTCCAGATCTATGAGGGCGAATCTTCTAATGGACTGTGATCTCTATGGCGCATGATCAGATCTGTGGATCTGAGTGTTTGGGTTGGTTCTGAAGTCCTCATATCTTTTATATCTGAAGGGACGCAGGTTCAGTGAAGGGCAAGTGCGCCGGGACGCAGTACAGTAAAGGCGCAGGTGCGTCTCTGAGGCAAAGGACGCGGCGCAACTGTGTTATTGGGTGCGTCTCTGAAGCAAAGGACGCGGCGCGACTGTATTATTGGGTGCGTCTCTGAAGCGAAAGACGCGGCGCGATAGTGTTTCTGGGTGCGCCGGTCGCAGCAAAGCATAGAGGAACAGTGCGTCGCCACGCAGAACAGTGGAAGGTAGACTGCGTCTAGTCGCAGGTCACAGAAAGAAAATATGCGTCCCTGTCTTAAGATGATCTGTTGACTGTATATTTCTGTTCATAAAGTGTTCTGGGTTATTTCTGTAATTACTGATCTGATATCTGTAGTGGACTGTATCTGTTGTATACTTGTTGATCATTTGATTGTTCATGAAAAGAAGTAGGGGGTTGTAGCTCCCTTCCAGGAGAGACTGGAAAACGAGAGAGAGTTGTAGCTCTCTGCAGGTTGCAGCCTGCGTGCTGGTAAAGGACTGCACCAGTACAAAATCATTGTAAAAAGAATTTCTTGAAAGAAGATAGAGACATATTGCAGCAGGTGGTTTTCTCCCGCATTGGGTTTCCACCTTACATCTTGTGTTCTTTGGTGTGACTGTCTATTTTCTTTATTCATGCTCATTATTTTATGGTACTGATATGCAAGAATAATTCAAAAGATCAAATAAGGAAGATTTGGTAAATTGCTTGATAATACTGATTCACCCCCCCTCTCAGTATTATTTCCAACACTTACTTCTGGAGTATCGGCAGCTCCGGTTTCTACAGTCCCTGTAACCACTCCTCAGACATCTGTTCCGTTGTCTGGACCTACAGTCCAAACCACAGTCCAGATGCCTGTAGGACCACCTGGTACAAGTACGGTTGTTACTACTCAACCTCAATTTGTTCAACCTCCGTACCAGGGACCGTATCAACCTGCGCAAGCTGCCCAACAACCGGCTTACCAGTATCAACCGTATCCTGGGTACACTTATCAACAACCTCAGCAACCCCAGTACGGTCCGGTTAATCCTGGTTTTCCAGGAGGATATAATATCCCCAATGCGATTCCTGTTCCTAGTTATCCTGGATATCCTCCTCCTGGGGCTGGTATTGTGTCTCAGAATTTTAGAGATCCTAACCGGCAGTTACCGTTTATTGCAACTTTAGATTTACCCGACTTGACGCGCCTAACGAACGATCCAATTCAATATCAACAGTTCTGGCCGCCCATGCCAAATAAGTTGCCCAGCGATATACCCAAGTTCGAAGGAAAGTCTGGAGAGGATCCATCCAATCACGTGATGACTTACCACCTCTGGTGTGCATCAAATTCCATCTCAGATGATTCCATCCGCTTACGTCTTTTCCAGCGTACACTCATTGGTCTCGCGGCCAAGTGGTACATTGAGTTACCACGGGCCTCTTTTTACAACTTTAGCCAGTTAGCTACCTCGTTCTTAACTCATTTTCAGTTACCAGTCAGATACGATAATGGTACAGAATTATTAACATCGCTAAAACAATCGACATCCACGTACATTTCCGATCACATCCATGAGTGGAGACGTCGAAAGAGATTAGTGAAAGTTTTTATCCCGGACCAAATCTTAGCTGAATGGTTTGTCAAATCATTATTACCACGAATTACTGAAGATGTAGCCAAGGCCGGAGTAGTTACTGAGGAGCAAGTCATTGTTCAAGCACAGTACCTTGACTTAGTTTATACTCAGTCGGGTACGTTACATGAGAAAATTCCGGATCTTCCCAAGTCAAACCAAATCGCTGCTGCTCCTTCGGGATCTCATGCCGCTGATGGTATGATTGGTATCGTGACTACGAAGAGCAAGAAGAAGTCTTCCAAGGCTTCAACTACTCCAATTATCACTTTACCTGATTCTCTGACAGGAGAGTCTTCTCCTGAACTCACCGCCGACATTCACGCCGTAGAGTCATCTACGGCCAAACCAAAAAATGGTGGAAAGAAGAAAGGAAAGAAGAAGGCCAAAGCAGACAAGGCTCCAAAGGAGAAAACAGAAAAATCGGAAACCAATGACGAAAAGCGCAAACCTCGTTATCCTTGTCTAATTTGTGAAGAAGATCATTTTACGAGAGACTGCCCTCATCGGGCCGAGGTAGTGAAAATAGTCAAAGGTTCTCCCACTCCTGCTGTGTTAAAAAATCCATTTCCAGAGCAGGAGAATAAGATGATAGGTTCTTCTTCGAATGCCAGTGAAGAACCCATTTTGATGATGTCTCATGTCAGGATTGCGACTCGATCGCAAGATTATGGTAGTAAGGCTCCTGTTGATGGTAAAGAAGCAGAATCTTCTCACTCTAACCCATCAACCTCAACTCCTGGTTCCGATCCACTACAGATCGAAAAACCTAACCCAGACTTAGTGATTAAGCCACCCGCCAAGGGTGTACTTCGAAGGTCTGCTTTCAACCCACATGCGAGAGCAGCCCAGAATTACAACATTGTTGAAGACTTAGCTGTTTCACCTTCAGCAATGTCGGCACTCGAAGTGCTGCAATCATGTCCAGTGCAACGAAAATTGCTTTTGTCGGCTATCGGAGCTGTCGATGTTCAAGACCCAAACCTAATGATCTTTGATCTAGAAAATAGTACACCACGTCTCCCCCATCAAATGGCTTTCCAAATCCCAGTGATAGTCAAAAACAGGCCTATTCATCGGACTGTGATTGATGAGGGAGCTTCTACGTGTATTATGTCGATTCAATGTTGGAGATCACTTGGTTCTCCTTCGTTGAACCAACCCCCACCATCCTTAAGGCCTTTGATGGCCGTGGGTTCCGTCCGTTTGGTATTCTCCAAGAATTGCCTATAGGGGTCGAAGGTAAAACCGTTAGTCTCGATGTGGAAGTGGTTGATGCCCCTCTAGACTACAACCTTCTTTTGGGTCGAAGTTGGTCATATGCTATGACAGCGGTCGTTTCATCGGTCTTCAGAGTCATTAAGTTTCCACATAACGGTAAGATCGTGACTATTGATCAGCTGACATACTTTTCATCCGACCCATCCTCTTCAGAAACTATCCAACATGTTGGTAAAACGACAATCCCTTATAAGGACATTGGTGTAGGTTTAGTTAAGGATTCCGGTTTACTGGGAACTTTTCCTCTCCCTCCACTCAATGTAGATCCTTCATTTGCAACGATTCATATGATCACGTTAGAAAACATTATTTATGATGATCCTTGGTATGTTCCCTCTGACTCTGAGCTAGATTCACTCGGTGATGTTATGCCGTTGAGTCCGTATGAAATTGCTTATGAAGCTCTTATGTCTTTTACCGATTTTCATTCAACCGAACCCGACCAAATGAATGTGGTCAGTGAAGAGTCACTTTTCACCTCACCTTTAGAACGGATAACGTTTCCCGAAGACGTGTCATCTGACGAACGACTTCGCGAAATCCTAAGTGTAGATGATCTACCATGGGAAGATCTCCATCACAGATCTGTGTTTTTACCTAAGGGCGATGCATTTGAAAATGATTTTTCATCTATCTTTACCGCTGAATATGTCAAAGACGCTCAGGATCCAACGAAACATTCTGATTCAGAGCTGAACTTAGGGAATATTTCTCGTACTGTTCCCATTGATATATCAGTGAAGCCCGGAATTAAGGAGAACATTCATATAGGTGCCGCATGTACTGAAGAAGAAATCGAAACTTACAAGGCCCTATTCCAAGAATTCCGCGACGTGTTTGCCTGGTCCTACGAGGAAATGCCAGGAATCGATCCTGCCATTGTTGTTCATGAAATCAAAACCTACCCGGATGCTAAACCCATTCGGCAACGGTTGCGTCAGATTCACCCTCGAAAAGCAGCTGCGATTAAAGCTGAAGTCGAAAAGCTGTTGAAAGCAGGTTTCATTTATCCGATCCCGTTAACGGATTGGGTATCGAATATTGTTCCCGTCAATAAAAAACAAGGAACAATAAGAATCTGTATCGACTATAGGGATATCAATCGAGCTTGTCCAAAAGACAACTATCCTATGCCTTATATCGATCAAATAATTGATGATTGTGCCGGAAGTGAGATGTTTTCCTTTATGGATGGTTTCTCAGGCTATAATCAAATCAATATTCTACCTGCCGACCAACCAAAAACGGCATTCATTTGTCCATGGGGAACATTTGCTTATTGCAAATTACCTTTTGGGCTTAAGAACGCCGGCGCTACTTTTCAACGGGCCATGTCTTATGCATTTCATGACATCAAGCACATTGTGCAACCCTATCTCGATGATTTGCCTGCTCATTCTTTACACCAAGCTGATCACCTTGTCCATTTACGAGCAATCTTTATGAGGTGTAGGCATTATCGAATTCGGTTGAATCCCCACAAGTGTGTTTTCTGTATAGAAACAGGTCGATTGCTGGGATTTGTTGTTTCCAAAGCCGGCATTCGCGTCGATCCCTCGAAAGTCGAGGCTATCATCCAATTGCCTCCTCCTTCGAGTTTGCGCCAACTCCAAAGTTTGCAAGGGAAAGCGAACTTTTTACGTCGATTCATCCCTAACTACGCCGAGGTCACTAAAGGTTTTACACGGTTGTTGAAACAGAACGTACAATTCTTTTGGGACGAGATTGCTCAACAATCTTTTGATGCATTAAAACACGCGTTGACCCATGCACCGTTATTGCATCCTCCCAACTACAACCAGGACTACTTCTTATACCTCGCAGCTTCGCATTCCACCATTGGAATGGTGTTAGTTCAAGAAGATGAATTCAAGGCAGAGCATGTGATATATTACCTTAGCAGAACCTTAAATCCAATCGAGTTAAAATATTCACATGTGGAGAAATTGGCCCTGGCAGCCGTTCAAGCTGTCCAGCGTTTCCGTCACTACATTCTTCTCCGCAAAACTACTGTTATTTCGGATTGCAACCCTATGATTTATATCTTGACAAAACAACTGCTAAGGGGCAAGTACTCTAAATGGATCGTCATCCTGCAAGAGTTCGACTTGGAGTTTGAGAAGTCCAAGTCTAAGAAATCTTTAGTCTTCGCGGAATTGATGTGTGATTTCCCGAGTGCTGACACAGAGACTGTGGCAGAGGAGTCCATTGCGGACGAATCTTTGTTTCTTATTAGCACTGTAGATCCGTGGTATGGGGATATAATCATCTATCTCCAAACCCAAACCTTTCGGCCTGAAGCTTCCAAGGAAGACCGTCGAAAAATTCGGTTTCAATCCCAGCAATACAGGATTATTGGAGATACACTTTATCGCCTGGGGGCAGACTTAGTTTTTCGACGTTGTTTAACTCACGACGAGGCTGAGAGAGTTTTGAATGATTGTCACTCTGGAGCATGTGGCGGTCATATGTCTGGGTATGCCACAGCTCAGAAGGTGTTGCGCGCTGGCTATTTCTGGCCGTCTATGTTTAAAGATTGTATCCTTGCCGTCAGAAAATGCCACAACTGTCAAGTGTTTGATCGAAAGATGCGCGCTCCACCTGCTCCTCTCCACCCTATAATTGCCGCTGGTCCATTCGCCAAATGGGGTATTGACTTTATTACTTGTAACCCTCACTCGGCCGGGGGGCATGCGTATATCATCCTCGCGGTTGATTATTTTACAAAATGGGCCGAGGCGATGCCTACATTCGACGCAAGCGGCAAAACAGCTGCAGTTTTCGTATTCAATCATATCATAACTAGGTTTGGTGTCCCACAAGCAATCATTACTGACCATGGGAGCCATTTTCGAAATGTCATGATGACTGAGCTTACAAGCCATCTTGGTTTGCGCCACGATAGCTCTACACCTTATTATCCGCAAGCCAACGGTTTGGTTGAGTCAATCAACAAAGTTCTAGTCATCATGATTCGACGGATCATTGGTATCCATCGAACGAATTGGCATAACATGTTATTTTCGGCGCTATGGGCATATCGAACTTCAGTGAAAAATTCAACAGGTTTCACCCCTTTTCAGCTAGTTTATGGCTTAGAAGCTGTGTTACCTATTGAATGCGAAATCCCATCACTTCAAATGGCTGTCGAATTACTTCCAGCTACTTCCGAAGAGGAGAAACGGTTTTTATACTTGGCTAAATTAGATGAGACTCGACGTGACGCTACTTTAGCTGTCGAGACTCACGCAAAACGAATGAAAACCCAGTACGATAAAAATGTAACTCCTCGAAGTTTTTCGGAAGGAGACCTAGTACTATTATATGATCAAGCTAACGATAAGCTAGGTGCCGGAAAATTCGTTCCCATGTGGCATGGGCCCTACATTGTAAAGCGAAAGCTAGCAAAAGGGGCTTATGAGTTAGTTGATTTTGATGGGGACTCTTTGGGTAAACCCAGAAATGGACTTTACCTAAAGAGGTATTATGCTTAAAATGATGGATGGAGAAGTTTTTAGATAGGTTAGATTTTTCTTTCTAGCTAGCAAGTGTATTAGTTTAATCTGTGTGCTTAGCTTAGCGAGTGTGGTTTGTCGTCATTATTCTGGCTTATTTTGGTTTTACTCTTGAAATTGTAGATGTCGATGCCTCTCCAAACATACATTGGATTCGCTGATGGTGCTTGTCGTAGTACACGGAATATTTCTTCCGCAGCTTGGGTTATCTATTCACCCTCTGACGAGTTAGTTTCTATGCATGGGGTAAGCCTCGGTCAAACAACGAATAACATTGCAGAATACAGTGCAGTGGTTGAATTATTATCCGAATCTATTTCATTTGGAATTCGACGTTTGATTGTGAGGTTAGATTCTGAACTTGTTGTATTACAGCTTAATAGAGTTTATGCCATTAGAAATCCGTGTTGTTAAGGTTGTTTTTGAGAGTGCGTCTCTTGGAACGTGAATTTGATTACATTGAATATCAACATATTCCAAGGTCCCTGAATACATTAGCAGATGCAATTGCTTCTCGAGTGTTGGACAGACATTTATAATAATCATGCAAGTAAATTTAAAGACATTTCATCACATATGTTAAACAAGATAAGCCGGTAATAGTGATATATATAGATAGAAGTGTGTCCAAAAAATATATACATCGTCTTCGATCATAGGTTGAAAACACCTTATGATCGGCAAAATGATAGTACAAAAAGTCAAAAATGTCACATGTGACTACAAAAGTGACTAGTCAATCACTGGTGGTGCTCTCTGTACGACACCACTGCGCGAGCTACCTTACGCAGAAATCTCCTAAATGGTCCAGGGACTGCAACTACAAAACGTTGAAGCCTGATAGGAATGTCGTCCATAGTAGTCTCAGGTATGTCTACCGTGAGACGATCTAGGTCATGCTCCAACTCAGCTAATACGTCTGCAGCTGCGTCCTGTGGGGCCGGTGCCGGTGCAGCTGGATGTCGTCTATCATAAGGCCGGAGATTGGCTGGACGCTGTGGGCCAACATCTGCATTTTGAAAATTTTACTATTAGTTTGAGACGATATATATGAAAAATAAAAAATACATAACTAGAAAACTTGTGAAAATAAAAGTACCTCTGTCGTCCCATTGTTCTCCCTGTGGAAGAACCATGTCCGGATCACCTCTGAAATCCATTCCGGCATATGGAAAGTCTTGTATCACAAAAAGCTGGCCCTCTAACCAGTCAAAGTAACTGTCTGAGAATCGAACCACTGCCGCGCCCTCGTCAGGATGCCGGGCCATCACCGCAACCCATCGAATCAGCTTTGGCTGTTGAGGACCCAAATCATCAACAGTGAGTTGCTGAGGGATCAGCATTGGAACTCTCTCCAAGGCAAAGCTCACGACTATAGGCCCATACCCAAAAGTCTTTAGTCATCCGTTCTTTGCCTTGGTCAGTTGGCTCTTCATATGAGCCGACACAGCTTCACACCAGTTGAAGATGGTGCCTTGGTAACAGTCAACTGCCATCCGCATTTGGGATCCGGAAGCAATATGTAAAGCGGCCGCACCGCAAATTCTGGTGACCGTGAACGCAATGACTCTGAGTTCCGGCAGGGCGATGTGTTTTATCTCTATGCCTTTTTTATGGCGAGTCCCGGGTCTACACCACTCCTCGCGGAGATCATCAAGGGATTGGCCACCCGGCCTGGTCCCCGCAAGATTGAGTTGCTCACCTCTGTTTGGCAAGCCAATAAGAAAGTATACATCCGAGGGCTCTATCTCGAGCTGGTGCCCTCCTATGTAAAAACATTGATCCTGAACGTTCCATCGCTCAACCAGCCATTCCAAGAATCTTACCTGGCCCCTCATGCCCGGTATGGTCCAATATTTATACAACCCGCATGTTCTTAAGGCATCCAAAGAGGGCTGGTGGTTTATTGCAGCTTCATCTTCATCTACGTGCTCTCTCTCTCTCCAGTCTAACATGATTAATGCCCTGCATATCAAAAAAGACAATTAGAAATTGATTTGAAGAAATTTGGTGGTTTTTTGAGAGAGTTGGGGTTTTCAAATGCGCATTACTCGAAGGACGCACTCCGGCTTTGTAGCACAGGGCGTCCGGACGCAGCTTGCCTGAAGGCGGGCTGCGTCCCCCGACCTTTTTCCCGTGTGAGAAAAAGTCGGGGGACGCAGGTCACCCGAAGGGCACCTGCGTCCGACGAGAGGCGCATTTTAAACCCAAAACCCCCCCAAAAAATGAAACAGAGACCTAAAACTTAATTCTAAACGGATAGAAATGCAGAGTAGGATGTGTAAAATACCTGGGTGAAGCGGCGTTCGATTCCGACGGTCAGATTTTCCGCAGCGACCACGGGAAGTTTCTTGTCAAAAGCTCCTTTTTCAACCTCCAAAGTCAAACGGTAAAAATGACATGGTAAAAGGTCTTTTTATAGGTTTTTTGGGTGAATAAGTTCATTTTTTACCATGAAAAGATGTTTTTCGACGTATTTTTGCCTATTTTAAACAGGTATGAGTAATGTGTCGCTTTTGTGCAGGACAAAGGGATTTCGAGGGAAATTGTAATTTTCACTAATAAAAATATCAGAGTCATCTTTTAAGCCCTTTTCTGACTCCTAAAACATGAAAAGATCGCCGAGTGTTTCTTTTACACTCGTTAAAACGGAATTAAAAGACGGTCCCCTTTTAGCTCTTTTCTGACCGTAAAATCAGGAAAAGATTGCCGGGTTTTTGTCGTTTCAAACTCGATAAGGAACTAAAACGACGTGTCTTTGATCGCTTTTTACTTTTCAGGTCAACGACACTATTATGAAAGTACTCCTTGGTCGCAAGATCAAGCGGTTCCCCCAGGTATTATTTTATACTTTTTCGGGCTTGAGGGACACAAATTTACGAAAAAGTTCAAAGTGGAGTTTCCTTAAGTTTTTCAGACTCCCTAAAAATGAAAAACGCCGAGTTTCTCCTATACTGGGCTCGTTAAAACTTTTACAGTAAAGGACCTGTTCAATTACAAACGGGAACGAACCACTCCTTCCTAGGGTTCGAATTTAAACTAGGTTGGACTCGTCCGAAGGATGAGCTTATAACCAAGCATATGTTATCCTCCTCAAGCTTGATAAAAATAAAGAGGTACTTGCCAGAAATGGTGGGGGAAAAGAGAGAAGAATGAACCTATTTGTCACCTTTTGTCTCAAACGAAACTTTATTACCACTCTTGAACACGACACTTTTTCATTTCACCTGGGTTGGGAAATCTTTTACCTCACTTTGAAAATCTTTAACCGGGTTCAGGGATCAACTTTGAGTTATTCGTCACCAAACCATCTGTTGTGTCGTTATGTGTTCAAGAGGTCTGCAAGCAAAACTTTCATCTGCAAAATACTTATCATCCATTTGACCATCCCTGAGTCAGTCCTTACAGCAACATTTCTTCAACTTGAACAATGATTTCGTGTTGCAGGCTTGCCTGCAACGAGTCGCTTTCTATCGACATCGACACATTATCTAGAAAGATGACTTAGGAATCGACAGTACCTTGAAGTCTGCATGCATCAATGGCAGGTTTCTCGCCTTTGACGACAGTTTACATCATTGACTTTCGATCAAAGGATTTCGTGAAGTGTTCGACATCAGAACATCTATTCACATTTCACGGGTTGTGCTTGGTACTTTGAGAACCATTGACATTACTGGTGGTCTCTCTCATACTTGTTAACAGTTCACATCATCGACTGGTAATCAAGTGGTTTCTAACATGTTCGACATCAAATCATTTAATCACATGTTTAGAATCGTACCAATTCGGGAAGTAGAAGTGAAGACCCTGGATCTAGTTTCCACCATCCAGGCTGCGAGGAGTTTTGTATTCATTATCTATGTAGACTAATCATAAACAGATGGCTGCGCCCATACTGTGTCTACAAAAGTCTATAAAAATGATGTACTGCAAGATCATTCCTGTATCAGAATAGTTAGTCCATTAGTTAAAGTTTTGAATCTGAGTATGGGAATGCCTACCTCAGTGATGATATGATCTTATACATGTATTTTGTGTTGAAAATTGCAGGTTCTAACCAGGTCATCCACAAGTCAATCCTTGAAATGATAAAGCGCTTCACCCTTCCTAGAATTACAAAACACCAATCTATTCCAGGCTTTGCACTTTAGGGGGCAATATGTTACACTAAAAAATGTCACCTTGACTACTTACAGTTAGTATGGCTCAAATCAACAGTCATGCTACCCTCTTAGGCAAGTCTCTATGCCTCTGTTATCCATCTCAAACTCAAAGAAGAGAGAAAGTCTTGTAAAAACTATGTTTATCTCTGGGGTCGCAGGTTCTCTCTAGCCTTACCTGCGGGGACGCAGGTCATGTTCACAAAAACTGCGTCCATGGACGCTCTGTATGTTAAAGGACAGGTGCGTCCTCCTGTAAAAGGCAAAATGCGCAAGTTTTATCTTGAGAAAGTTACTTGTGGTTACTTCTAGAACATTCTAGAGGTCGGTTTGATGAAATGGATGCGCCTCCAGTTGGTTCATGTATCTCTATTAAGAGGGGACTTATCCCATCAATAAGGGAGCTATCCCACCCATAGAGGGGGATGATCCCATTGATAGTGGACCTGAATAACCTCTTTACAACACTATAAATAAAGGCATTGAGCCAGAAGGAGAGGAGGTTGGAGCTATACATTTTCTTTGGGTAAATGCTGCAGGATTTAGGTCTTCCATTAGAACCTTTGTGAGGAGAGATTGTCTTTACATGATTCTACTTGGAAGTGGGTGAGCTTTGTCAAAGTAGGGGAAAACACTTGATGGACCCTGGGAGGAACTTGCACAACACCAAGGCCAGGTTGTAAGAGTTTCTTTGTTTCGTTATTAATACAAACTGGTTTATTTTTCTCAATAGCTTGTGTTAATGAGTTATTTCATGTGTTCCTTGGTCTGCATGTTGAATATATGTTTTATTATATGAAATGCAAGTGCTTGGTAATTGTTTGATTGTTTGTGGTTGCAGGAATTGACTTGAAAGAGGAGCTCATCTGGATCGTCAAGAACGAACTTCAACAACAGCGTTTTGGAATAAGGTAAGCCTGAACACTTGTAGTTTTCATGTTGTAAAGCGTGTATTTAGAGAAAGATCACTCCATTTTGTCTTGTTTGTCATTAGAACGTCTTAGACTTCTAGGAAGGTCAGTCGTGTCCGCACCCTTGACAGATTCCGTGTGACACTCCTTGGCTTTGAAGGTAGTCTTCCACACATCGGAGGGTTCGATTGGTACCTGGTGATATCTTGATTTCAAGTCGATCTTGCTGAAATATTTTTTCCCGTTCAATTGGTCCAGAAGGTCATCAATCTGTGGGATCGAGTACCTATTCCAGACAATGATCTTTTTTAGCACCTAATATTCAATACATAGTATCCAAGTCCCATCCTTCTTCTGTACCAACACAATCGGGCTCCCACAAGGTGATGAACTTGGACAGATGTGACCTTTCTGTAGCAGCTCCTAAATCTGCCTCTTGATTTTGTCATTCTCCAGAATATAGCATCAATAGATTGGTCCATTGGGAAGTGGTTCACCTGGGGTCAGATTGATGGAACACTTGACCTGACAGTGCAGAGGCGCCCCTACGGGGGAGGTGAAGATGTCCTTGTACTCCTCCACGACCTTGTCCATCTATTTTTGTCATGAAAAGGGGTCCTGTCTGGAGGTCATGGCCACCTTCTTCTTCTTTCTCTAAGGGCATATCATCAGGAAAACAAATTTCCTAGTTTTGGAAATGAGCTTACTACATTAGTTTGCAGTAACCAAAGAGATGGCAGTAGGCGATGCTACCTACGGTATCCTATACAATTTATTTCCCAAAGTGACAATAACAGCACGAGGCCTTCACTCATACCAGCATGTCACTTCAATAAGTATGGTTGGTCTAATAATACATCATAAACATCAAGGGGAGCAATGTAACATAATACCTCATCTGTGAAGGGCTTGATGTTGTATGGAAGGCGACACTGTTGGCTCACGCGAAGATCCTGTCCTTGGTGAAGCCACCCAATGATTTACAGTTGTGGATGTGCTATGGTCGGTAAGCCCAACTTCTTCATGACCTCTGCTGAAATGAGATTCTTTTGGCTTTTGCTGTCGACAATGAATTGTAGCAAGGAACCCTTTACCCACATTTCGGAGTGGAAGAGGCGCTCCTCCTCCTCTGGATCTTTGGGTTCCTCCTTCTGGATCTTCGTGGTGGCAATGGTGGTGTTGGGCTCCGCATCAATAATATGCTTCCCTTTTTCATTCCTCTTGTTAGGTTTTGACTCATAGTCAGAACATGCATCTGTTTCTGAAGCCTTTAGCTCAGCCACCAGTGGCTGCATGGCTTGATACTCACTTATGTTGTAGGTGGAGCTCTTATGGAACTCTCACCACTTTCCCGTGTCCTTCTTTGGCTTCGCGGTGTTCTTATTTCCTTACTGCTTTGGCAGGTTGTCTTGTGCCATCCTGCCTTGGCTTTGTCCTTTATTCTGCGATTTGGGGGCACCTTTCCCTTGCTTCAGATTCGCAGATCCAAAGTCTAGCTTTTTCTGTTTAAACTTTTGCTCGATCTTGATGGCATATCGGTATGCCATGCTGAGTGAGGAGATGTCCAAGAATTCCATCTCATCTTAGATGTACCTGTGTAGGTAGTCATGGCAGTTGAGAACCAAATGCTTCTTGAAAACCTTGATACCCAACTTCGTGCGAAGGGTATGAAAAATATTGGTAAACTTTGGCACATCTTGGTCCCTTCCCTGTTACAGTGTTGTCCACTTTATGTATTTAACCTCATAGCTCCAGAAAGGGTAGTACTTCTCCTTGATGGCATCCCTAAATGAGTTCCAAGTGGGTGCAACTGAAAACAGTGAGTTCATACTTTCATCCTTCTGCTCACACTAGGTTTCCCACCAATCCTTGACGTGGGGGGCTGCTTTGAGAAGTGCAAAACTGATATTTTCCCGGCTAGAAAAATCATGAATAGAAACATATCCTTCTAGAAATTAACCATTTATCTACAGCGTCTGCATCTATCTAACCCTCAAATATGGGAATGTCAAAGTCAACTTGTACCTTAAAGGGTGTGGCGCTTCCAGAGTAGGTGTTGGAAGTAGATGTGTCCCCCTGGGTAGTCGCTGAAGGATCTGGACAAAGTTGTCCATCATTGCATTCCTTTGTCGCTCGAGGGCTTCTTCGAGCAAGATTTTGATAGGATCTCCTGCCCCCTCGTCTCTCTTTTCATCCACCATGGGAGATTGTCAGGATTTGCGAGGCTAGTCTATCAAAGTTTTGAATACTTCGAGCCCTAACACCTTATATCCCGACCTCGTTGGGGACATGCAAATAAAATCAGAGAAAGGGCACACCGCTCTGATACCATTGATTCAGATTTAAAAAAAAATGCAACAAATTACAAATATAACCATAAATACAAAGATGTAGTAGAAATAACACTTCATTTCATTAATATCAAATACTAAAATATGCTTACATACAGAATGGAAATAAGACTAGCTTGAGCGATGGTAGCATAACTCTAAGAAGAGATGCGGTGGCTACATGCCTCTGAACTATGTTACAATGAGGATAAATGTCTTTTTTATTATTGAACAATAAGAGAAAACCATAAACAACCAAAACCCTAACCCGAGGAGATGTAATGCCAACAGTTTATTGGCCTCCTTGGGGTTAGTTGGACAAACAACTTCCCGGGGTCAGGACTTGGTCATATTATCTCTGTTTGACACACATGATATCTCATTAGAAAGAAATCTCTGAGGAGTACGACAAAAAAAAATGATTTATATCTATCACTAGTGGCATATTGCTAGATAAAAGTCATTTAGGGCCTTAAAACATCTTCGGAAGTTTAGGACCTGAAAAACCGCTAAAAATAGTAAACTATGCTACAATTAAGGAAACTGAAAAACTTAAAGAAATAATGGTGGGGATCCAAGTGGAATTGGCAAGTGGCCACCAATATCCATGTGGATCATTCCTCCCCCCTTAGGAAGTAATGGTCCCCATTGCATTGAGTTCCTCCATGAGATGAGAAAACTTCTGTTGATTTTGGTCCCTGGTGAGCCACTTGCCCTGGTGAAGGAGTTGGACTGCTTTGACAACTCGATATAGTTGGATCTTTTGCTGGCGAGTGTGCTTGATCTACATGTCCATGATTTGATCAGTTGTGGCTTGTTCCATGAAATATGGATTTAACTATGTAGGTGTGAGTTGTTCTGCAATGTTTGATGTATCTAGCAATGGTGGGAAGTATGGTCGAAGGTGGTCCACATTGAACACTAGGTGTAGGCCAAGGAATGGGGGAATGCTGAGCTCAAATACATTTTCTACCACATCCTTTGTAATTTTGTAAGGACCATATCAGAGTGTTCTAATTTTGTCATAGACTTTGGTAAGGCATTCCTTTTGCAAATGCAACCAGACTTTGTCACCCACCTGAAACTTGTGTGGAACCCGATGTCGATCATGTCGCTACTTGTACTTGGCATTTGATTTCTCCAAAATGTCATGGACCTACTGGCGGATATGTTGGATTTTCTTAATGAAGTTGTTTGCCTTATTGGTTTCAGACTAGACATGAGCCGAATCTGCCTGAATCGCTCCAAATGGCATGGCCACATCAATGGGACATAGTGGCTGGAATCCCAAGCCCACTTGAAAATGGTTGTGGCCATTCGAGTTGTGGAGAGCTCAGTTATAGTTGTGCTAGACATATGGGAGGCTCTTATCCCATGTGCATGGATGCTTTGAGTTGTACATGCACAAAATGTGTACGATCATCATGTTGATGACCTCTATCTGGCCATCAGTTTGGGGATGGAAAGTTCAGTGGACTTAGTGAGCTTGGTGTACAGCATCGACCAGAGACTGGACCAAAATGTACTAAGGAACCTGCTTTCCTGATATGATATGATAGACTATGGGATCCCAAAGTGTACCCACACTCGTTCAAAGAAGATTTTAGCAGTGTCTTCCGTTGTGATATGCTTCTTGCAGGCATCCATAATGGCCATCTTCGAGAATCTATCGAAGACTACAAAAACACAGACGTTGCCATGCTTAGTAGAAGGAAGGCCTGACATGTAATCCATGGATATGGATTCCCAATGTCAACTAGGGGTAGATTTCCAAAAAAATCGTTGGCAATAGATTCACAAAAAAATGTCGTTTAGGGCCCCAAAACAGCTCTGGAAGTTTAAGACCCGAAAAACTGCTAAAAATAGTAAATTGTGCTACAATTAAGGAAAATGAAAATCTAAAAGAAACAATCATGTGGGTCCAAGTGGAATTGGTGGGTGGCCACCAATATCCACTTGGATCATTCCTCCCCCCTTAGGAAGAAATGGTCCACATTGCGTTGAGTTCCTCCATGAGATGAGGAAACTTCTACTGATCTTGGTCCCTGGTGAGCCACTTGCCCTAGTGAAGGAGTTGGCCTGCTTTGACAACTCGATACAGTTTGATCTTCTGCTGGCGAGTGTGCTTGATATGTGTGTCCATGGTCTAATCAGTTGTGGTTTGTTCCATGCAATCTGGATTTAACTCTATAGGTGTGAGTTGTTCAGCAATGTCTGACGTGTCTAGCAATGTTGGGAAGTATGGTCGAAGGCAATCCACATTAAACACTTGGTGTAGGCCAAGGAATGGGGGAATGTTGAGCTCAAATGCATTGTCTCCCACATCCTTGGTAATGGTGTAAGGACCTGATCTGATATTCACCCTATGAGTGACATTAGTTAAAGATTTATTAAACTAAGGTATTACAGACTCATGTGATGGTGTGTGTGTTCTGTGTTATTGAAGCAACGGATCGATCAGATTGCTAATACACAGACAATAAAATGGAAAAACAGTAGAGGAATACAGTAAGAAAACATAAAGACACAAGCAATTTTAATAAGGAGTTCACCCTATTCTCCAGGGCTACAGTTCCTGTCCAGCTTTCAATGGTGGCCTTGTTTTATTGTGCCTTTAAGCAAAGAAATTACAATACAAGGACTCAATGTGAGTTCTCTTGAAGCAGGTTTTGCTTGGCAGGGTGGTTGTTGGATTCCCCAAGCCACTTGAGTACATAGACTTCTTCTTCCTACCATCTCTGTGACCTTTTGGTCTACAAGGGGAAGAGCCAAATGTGATGCTCAGTCCCGGACAGATTCCTCTATGGGATGGCTTAAGTCTTCAAGCTCTCTGGTGCTCAATGCTGCCTCTGGTCAGCTCGACCCTCTGTCTCTTCTGCTTTGCTTTACTGTTCTCTATGTCTAGTCCTCCCCTATGGGTTCACTGTTCCCCTTCTTCATCTCTCGACTCTTGTTGTCTTACTTCCACTGATTCGACTATCTATGTTCATGGATTTAGCCATTCAAACTCTATGCCTATTTAGTTCCTCTTCCGCTTCTGTCGATTCACCTTTTGTAGCTACGCTTGGAGTTCCCTATTCGGCGTTAGCATGAACGCTCAGGGAGTGGCCACTTGTCCTCCTCTTAATGGTGCCAGCATACTTCATCGATTCATTTCTTCAGTTACATCGTGGATGAATCTTCCCTCCACTATGGCAGTCAAAACGGATTCCAAATCCCTTCTAAAATGCGGCATATTCCCTTGTTGATTCTGCTTCCTCTGTCGGGCACGATCTCAACTGTCTGAACTGGGCCCTCTAGATCCGACGCCATATTCACGTTTTGCGTGGTTGACTTGCTCAACTGATAGTGCACGATCAACGATGGTTTTCTCTCACCTTTTCTTGCCATGCGTCGATTGATGTATGGAATCGCTCTGCGCTCGTCCAAAACCTCTTACCGTTCATGGGTGCCTCGATCAATACTGCTAGTTTTCCGGAGCACGGGTCTTGCCTTGTACGTTTAGCACTTTTTTCCTTTTCTGCCCATGGTCCTCCAGTTCCCAACTCGACCAGCAATGCGCAATTAGTGCTAGGATCAAAATCCACCTTCGTTTCCCACTCTGGGGCTCACAGGGGCTACTTTGGCCTCCTGCGTGGTCTCCATGGGCCTCGGTCAACGTGCTTTGACTGAGGTCCTCGTCGTTCCATGTTGGCTGCCATTGCCACTGGTTCAAGGTGTTTTTTATCACTATTTTGGATTTCTTTAGAGATTTGTTCTGACCTGATACAGTCATGGTTCTTTGACAATCTTCTATGGATCCAATTTGGATCACGACCTTCCCATTGAAAAAGCTTTTGGACCACCAAAAGTTGGTTTTCAAACATCGAATAAGTGAGGATACTGTTTCTTCACTTGTCCAATCTCAATCCACTTTGCGCTGCTCGGCTTTGAACCTTTGAGCCCAATCTTGAGGTACTCCACATTTCCCCTGCGTGTCATCCTTACCTTCCTGTCCATCATTGTGTCTTCCTGCAACTCATTGAGATATTCAGGTAGCAGGTCATCTATAGAGGCAATTGACTCTGTTCTTCAGGGTCCTCAATCATTGAAGGTTCAAACAATCTCAAGCAATCTTCATTTATGACTTAGTAGATGTGCAGGTAAGTTGGTAAATCAAGGCAAAAAGCATTTTCCCCAATCTTCTCAAGTACCCTAAAAGGTCCATACCTGATAGGCTTTAGATTTTTACCTTCACCTTGCATCCTGTCCTTGGTGATATATAGCCAGACTTGGTCTCCAACCTAAAAACTATGCTCCATCCAATGCTTTTCATGCCTAGCCTTGTACTTGGCCTGGTTCTTTTCCAACTGTTCTTGTACTGCTAGGTGGATCTCCTGGATTTGTTCAATGAACCTAGTCGCCTTGTCCACATCACTGTGTCCATCAACCATGGTATCTTTACCAAAGACAAAATCTAAAGGAGACCTTGGTGTGAAACCAAAATAGGTCTCAAAAGGAGATCTCTATGTAGAAGAGTGCTTGGCTCTGTTGTAAGCATGCTGCACATAACACAAGTTTTCATCCCAAAGCTTAGGTTGTTTGCTGCAATAACCTCTTAGTAACTGGATCACTATCCTATTTACTACTTCTGTTTGGCCATCTGTTTGTGGATGAAAAGCTGTGATTTTCTTTAGTTTGGTGTCCATCAATTCCCATAGACTTGACCAAAACTTCCCCACAAATCGGGTGTCTCGATCAGATATAATGGAAGTGGGTAATCCAAAATGAACCCATACATGTTCAAAGAACAATTTTTATGTTTGTTCAAATATAATTTGTTTATTACAAGGTATCAAAATACACATTTTGCTGAACCTATCCACAACAACATATAGATAATCATGAACTTTCCTAGATTTAGGCAGTCCTCCAACAAAATCCATGGAAACACTTTCCCAAGGGTGAGAAGGAACTGGTAATGGAGTGTACAAGCCTAGTTTTCTATTTATGGGCTTGCTTTTAGCACACCCTCTTACATATCTAGAATCTGTCTCATTCATTTTCGGCCAATAGCAGAACCTTTGCAACTATGCAACTGTTTTACTTACCCCAAAGTGACCTGATATCAGAGAAATTTGAGCTTCCCTAATTATCTTTATCCTCTCAATTTGTGGAATGTAGAGTTTCTCACAATGATATAAGAGTTGGTCCTTCACATGATAGTCCAATACTTCTACTCTTTTTCCTTGACTCAAAGTTGCATATACATCTTTAAAGTCCATATCCTAAGCATATTGTTCTATGTAGCTTTCATGTAGCACATAATTATGCTTAAGTATGGTGGATTAATTTATAATGGGTCTAGGTAACATGCATGTAACCCTGTTATGTATTCCCTTTTTATATCTAATAACCAAATGAAACTATTGTAGAAAACCCATCCATCTATAATGTCTTGATTGTTGCAACTTAGTTTGGGAGTGTATATATTGAAGTGGCTAATGATCAGTATGTATTACTGTCTCCTTGCCCATTAAATAATGTTTCCACATTTTCACACTCTGAACTAATGCATACAATTCTTTATCATATGTAGGATAGTTAACTACTGCAGGATTAAAGGTCTCAGAATGATAACATATGGTTTACCGTGTTGTGTCAACATTGCTCCCATGGCATAGTCACTAGCATCAGTTTGGATCTCAAATGGTCTTTGTAAATCTGGTAGCGCTAGTATAGGTGTTGTACTAATTCTCTCTTTCAAGGTGTCGAAGGCTTTCTGATGTTATCCTCCCCACTGAAACACCTTATTCAATCCTGTTAAAGTATGTAAGGGAGCTACAATCAAGGAGAAGTTAGAAATGAACTTCCTCCAATATTGTGTTGCTCCTAAGAAGCTTCTCACTTCTGTAGCAGACCTAGGTTTAGGCCAGTTCGCAGTGACTGCCACTTTAGAGGGATCCATTTTTAATTAACCTCCCCCTACTATATGAGCTAAGTAGTTTAGATATGTTTTTCCAAATTCACATTTTGAGAGTTTAACATAAATTTTTTCTCTTTTCAAAACATCTAATGTCTGCTTAACATGCTTTAAATGTTCTTCCCACATTTTACTAAAAATTAGAATGCCATCTAGATACACTAACAAAATCATCAAGAAAAGGTCTGAGTACATCATTCATTAATCTCATGAAAGTAGCAGGAGCATTAGTTAAGCCAAAAGGCATAACTAGCCATTCATACAATTCCTGCTTTGTTTTAAATGCAGTCTTCCATGCATCTTTCTTTGCAACTCTAACCTGATGGTATCCACTGTGCAAATCCAGCTTGGTGAAATTAACAGCTTCCTTTAATTGATTTAGAAGATCATCTATGCGAGGAAGGGGATAACTATTTTTTATTGTTATCTTATTCAGTGCTTGGTAATCAATGCACATTCTCCATGAGCCATCTTTCTTTCTCACCAAAATGATTGGTGACCCACATGGTGATGTGTTAGGCCTGATGAACCCTTTCTTGAGAAATTCCTACACTTGCTTCCTAATTTCATCATTCTCTAAAGCAGAAAACTTGTACATCCTAATGTTAGGCAAAGGAATATCTTGCGGCAAAATAATATCATGTATTATTCCATTTTTGGGCGGCAGACCTTTAGGTTCTTGAAACAAAACATCATACTCTGAAACAACCTTTTCTATATCAACTTGTTGTTCAACATTACAACCCTCAAATACATTGGTTTTATCAGGTTTCTTTTCCTTTACAACCATCAGTAAGAATTGTTTACATGAATTTATCATTCTTTTCATCTGTCCTAAGTTTATGAGAGTATAATTATTTTTGAGCTTATGAGCTCTTACAAAGTATTAGATTCCATCTTTAACAAGTAGAGTTTTTCTCAACTCTATAGAAAATAGCCTTTCTATCATACAAGTAAGGGCTTCCCAAAACAATTCCACATATATCTAAAGGAATTATGTCTAACTCAACCTCATCTACAAACACTGACCCAAAAGAAAACTTGAGTTTGCACTGTCTAGTCACTTGTAGTTGTGATTTATCATTCAACCATCCTAATGGGTATGGTTTCTTGTGAGGTGTAGTTGCTAATCCCAATTTCTTTACAATTGCTTCAGAAATCAAATTTACTTGTGAACCACTATCAAACTAAGTATCGATCTTTTGATTTTTGGAAATAACCCGAATATGGAAAAGCTCATGTCTTTTTCTCTCATTTTCTTCATCAATAACAGATTGAGCAGAATTACTAGTATATGCTTCAAAATTCTTACCTTTTATATCTATGGATGATATAGTTGTTTCATCTCTCGAGTCTGACCCCAAATCTTTCTGAATAGTTGCAGTTGTCTTCTTCTTCTTGCCCTCGGACTTCTTAGGTCTCAGCTCTGGATGCAGAATCCAACAATGCTCATCATCATGCCTATCCTTTTTACATTGAGTGCATGAAGCTTTGGATTTCTGTGCAATCTTAGCCTTCCTTTCTTTCCACCTCTGTTTTCTTTTCTCCTTTCTATTGCTTACAATGGGTTGGGATGGTCCCCCAACTTCTAGATTTCCATTCTTTCCTCTAGCTTCTAGATGAGTAGCTTGTACAAATACCTCATCTATACTAGTGGGATTAAACATGAGGATGGTATGCCTCATGTAGCTATGTAGACCAAAAATGTACTTCAAAAGAGTCTCTGGTGAGTCTAATGAGATACCCAACATCAATGCTCTCTTTCTGAATTCTTGAGTATACCCTTGCACACTTTGCCCCTTCAACTATCGAAGAGTTTTCCAACTCATCACGACTTGTTTCATGTAGGCCAATGAATAGAACTAATTTTTGATTGCAGAAACAAAGTCACTCCAGATAGAGATGGTCTTACCATGTCTTTTCATATCAGCTTGGGTTCTGCCTTCCCACCAAACCAAGGCAGTGCCTCCTAGGCATAGGCTTGCCAGCTGAATCTTACTCTTGTTTGAGTTTATGTTTTGTACCCTGCAATACACATCAATTTGTCTAATCCAATTGTCCAACTTTTCAGCATTTAGCTCTCCATCATATATAGGCAAATCAAATTTAACATCTAGCTTAATCAAAGATGCTTTATTATTATGCACAAGGCTATTAGGAGGTGTGAGAAAGCTTTCCTCTTTCCCCTTTCCTTTGGAGTGGTCATGGCAGTGAGACTCATCTTCTTCTTCTTTAACTTATTTAGAACCTGATGAATCTTCCAACTTTTGCTTTCTAAAGTCTCTGTACATTTCTTCTACCATAGACTTTATAGCTAGGAAACTCTCTATGAATTGAAGGTATGGCCCAACAAAACCTTCTTCTGACATTGCCTTCTGAGGATGGACTCTCCCAATTTTAGGATTAGTTTCCACCAACTCTCCTTCTCCTAATTTGAGCTTTGATCTTGTGAGCATTCACAGCTAAGCCAACACAAGCTTGTCTAACCTTATTACCTAGAGCTTTGATACCACTTGATCTGATATTCACCCTATGAGAGACATCAATTAAAGATTTATTAAACTAAGGTATTATAGACTCATGTGCTGGTGTGTGTGTTCTGTGTTATTGAAGCAATGGATCAATCAGATTGCTAATACATAGACAATAAAATGGAAAGACAACAGAGGAATACAGTAAGAAAACATAAAGACACAAGAAATTTTAATAAGGAGTTCACCCTATTCTCCAAGACTACATCACTGGTCCAAATTTCAGTGTTGGCCTTGTTTTATTATGTCTTTAAGCAGAGAAATTACAATACAGGGACTCAATGTGAGTTCTCCTGAAGCAAGTTTTGCTTGGCAAGGTGGTTCTTGGATTCCCCAAGCCACTTGAGTACACATACTTCTTCTTCCTACCAGCTCTGTGACCTTATAGTCTACAGGGGGAGGAGCCAAATGTGATGCTCATTCCCGGATAGATTCCTCTATGGGTGACTTGAGTCTTCAGGCTCTCTAGTGCTCGATGCTACCTCTGGTCAGCTTGGCCCTCTGTCTCTTCTACTTTGCTTTACTGTTCTTTTTTTTCATTCCTCCCCTCTAGGTTCACTATTCCCCTTCTTCATCTCTCGACTCTTGTTGTCTTACTTCTGCTGATTCGACTGTCTCTATTCATGGCTTTAGCCATTCAAACTTTATGCCTGTTCAGTTCCTCTTCTGCCTCTGTCAATTCGCCTTCTGCAGCTGTGCTTGGAGTTCCCTGTTTGACGCCATCATGAACGCTCAGGGAGTGGCCACTTGTCCTCCTCTAAATGACACCAGAATACTTCATCGATTCATTTCTTCAGTTACGTCATGGATGATTCTTTCCTCCACTGTGACAATCAAAACGGATTCCAAATCCCTTCTAAAACACAACGTATTCCATTGTTAATTCTGCTTCCTCCATCAGGCGTGATTTCAGCCATCTGATATGGGTGCTCTAGATCCGATGCCATACGCACGTTTCACGTGGTTGACTTGCTTGACTGATAGCACGTGATCAACGGCGGTTTTCTCTCACCTTCGCTTGCCACACATCGATCGATGTATGGAATCACTCCACTCTTGTCCAAAACCTCTTACCGTTCATGGGTGCCCCAATCAATACCACCAGTTTTCTAGAGTGTGAGTCCCACCTTGAACGTTTAGCACTTTTTTCCTTTTCCAGTCACGGTCCTCTGGTTCCCAATATGACTGAGTGCTCGGGCTTCATCCACTTTGGCCCTGTTCACCCAGCGATGCACGATTAGTGCATCAAAATCCACCTCCATTTCCCGATCTAGGGTTCTCAGGGGCTACTTTGGCTTCCTGCATGGTCTCCATGGGCCTCGGTCAGTGCTCTTTGACCAAGGTCCTCGTCGTTCCACGCTAGCTACCATTGCCACTAGTTCAAGGTGTTTTTGATCGTTGTTTTGGATTTCTTTAGAGATTTGTTCCGACCTGATATAGTCATGGTTCTTTGACAGTCTTCTATGGATCCAATTCGGATCAGGACCATATCAGAGTGGTCTGAGTTTCTGATAGGCTTAGGTAAGGAATTCCTTTTGCAAATGCAACTAGACATTGTCACCCACCTGAAACTTGTGTGGCACTTGATGTTGATCATGTTACTGCTTGTACTTGGAATTTGATTTCTCCAGAATTTCATGGATTTGCTGGTTGATATGTTGGATGTGTTCAATGAAGTTGTTTGCCTTATTAGCTTCGAACACGACAAGAGCTGAATCTACCTGAGTAGTTGCAAATGGCATGACCACATCAATGGGACATAGTGGCTGGAATCCCAAGCCCACCTAAAAAGGGTTGCAGCCATTCGAGTTGTGGAGAGCCTCATTATAGCTGTGTTGGACATAATTAATGCTCTCATCCCATGTCCATGGATGCCTCGAGTTTTACATGTGCAAAATGTGTATGATCATCTTGTTGATGACCTCTATCTGGCCATCAGTTTGGGGATGGAAAGCTGTGGACATAGTGAAATTGGTGTCCAACATCGACCAGAGACTGGACCAAAATGTTATGAGGAACCTACTATCCCGATCTGAGACGATAGACTATGGGATCCAAAAATTTACCTGCACTCGTTCAAAGAAGATTTTAGAATTGGCTTTTGCTGTGATATTCTTCTTGCAGGCAGTCATAATGGCTAGCTTCGAGGATTTGTCGACGACCACAAAAACACAATCGTTAACATGCTTAGTAGAAGGAAGGCCTAACATGTAATCCATGGAGATGGATTCCCAAGGTCAACTAGGGGTAGATTTCCAAAAAAATCGTTGGTGATAGATTGCCAAAAAAACGTTGTTTAGGGCCTCAAAATGGCTTTGGAAGTTTAGGACCTGAAAAACTACTAAAAATAGTAAATTGTGCTACAATTAAGGAAAATGAAAAACTGAAAGAAATAATCATGGGGGTCCAAGTGGAATTGATAGGTGGCTGCCAATATCCACCTAGATCATTCCTCCCCCCTTAGGAAGCAATGGTCCCCATTGCATTGAGTTCCTCCATGAGATGAGGAAACTTCTGCTGATCTTGGTCCCTAGGGAGCCACTTGCCCTGGTGAAGGATTTGGCCTGCATTAACAACTCGATACAATTGGATCTTCTGTTGGCGAGTGTGCTTCATCTACGTGTCCATGATACAATCAATTATGTCTTGTTCCATGCAATCTGGATTTAACTCTGTAGATGTGAACTGTTCTACAATGTTTGATGTGTCTAGCAATGGTGAGAAGTATGGTCGAAGGTGGTCCACATTGAACACTAGGTGTTGCCCAAGGAATGGGCGAATTTTGATCTCAAATGCATTGTCTTCCACATCCTTGGTAATGGTGTAAGGACCATATCGGAGTGGTCTAAGTTTCTGATAGGCTCTGGTAAGGCGTTCCTTTTTCAAATGAAACCAGACTTTGTCGCCCACCTGAAACTTGTGTGGCACATGATGTTGATCATGTCGCTGCTTGTACCTAGAATTTGATTTCTCCATAATGTAGTGGACCTACTGGCAGATATGTTGGATGTGATCAATGAAGTCATTCTCCTTATCATTTTCGGACTGGACACGAGCCAAATCTACCTAAGTAGTTGCAAATGGCATGGCCACATCAATGGGACATAGTGGCTGGAATCCCAAGCCCACCTGAAAAGGGTTGTGGCTATTCAAGCTATGGAGAGCTCGGTTATAGTTGTGTTGGACATAGGGGATGCTCTCATCCCATTTGTGTGGATGCTTTGAGTTGTACATGTGTAGAATGTGTACAATCATCTTGTTGATGACCTCTGTCTTGTCATCTTTTTGGGGATGGAAACCTATGGACTTAGTGACCTTGGTGTCCAACATCGACCAGAGACTGAACCAAAATGTACTGAGGAACCTGCTATCCTGATCTGAGATGATAGACTGTGGGATCCCAAAGAGTACCCACACTCATTCAAAGAAGAGTTTAGCAGTGGCTTCCGCTGTGATATTCTTCTTGCAGGCAGCCATAATGGCCATCTTCGAGAATCTGTCGACGACCAAAAAAACATAGTCGTTCACATGCTTAGTAGAAGGAAAGCACGATATGATACCCCATTAGAAAGATATCTCCGAGGAGTACAACAGAAAAAATGATTTTCTCTGAATATCACTCGCAGTAGATTGCCAAAAAAACATAGTTTATGGCCTCAAAACAGCTCCACAAGATTAGGACCCAAAAAATTGCTAAAAATAGTAAACTATGCTACAATTAAGGAAAATGAAAAAATGAAAGAAAAAATGGTGGAGGTCAAAGTGGGATTTGCGGGTGGCCACCAATAACTACCTGGATCATTCCTCCCTCCTTAGGAAGCAATAGTCCCCATTGCGTTGAGTTGCTCCATGAGATGAGGAAACTTCTGCTGATCTTGGTCCCTAATGAGCCAAATGCCCTAGTGAAGGAGATGGCTTGCGTTGAAAACTTGATACAGTTGGATCTTCTGCTGGCAAGTGTGCTTGAACTGCATGTCCATGATCCAATCATTAGTGGCTTGTTCCATGCAATCTGGATTTAACTTTGTAGATGCGAGCTATTTTGCAATGTTTGATGTGTCTAGCAATGGTGGGAAGTATGGTCGAAGGTGGTCCACATTGAACACTGGGTGTAGTCCAAGGAATAATAGAATGTTGGGCTCAAATGCATTGTCTCCCACATCCTTGATAATGGTGTAAGGACCATATCAGAGTGGTCTGAGTTTTTGATAGGCTCTGGTAAGGAACTTCATTTGCAAATGCAACCAGGCTTTGTCGCCCACCTAAAACTTGTGTGATACCTAATGTTGATCATGTCGCTTCTTGTACTTCGCATTTGATTTCTATAGAATGTAGTGGACCTGCTGGCAGATATGTTGGATGTGCTCAATGAAGTTGTTTGCCCTATCAGTTTTGGACTGGACATGAGATGAATCTACCTGAGTAGCTACAAATGGCATGGCCACATCAATGGGACATAGTGGCTAGAATCTCAAGCCCACCTGAAAAGGGTTGTCGCCATTGGAGCTGTGGAGAGCTCGGTTATAGTTGTGGCTGACATAGGGGAGGCTCTCATCCCATGTGCGTGGATGCTTTGAGTTGTACATGTGCACAATGTATACTATATCCTATTGACGACCTCTGATTGACTATCAATTTGGAGATGGAAAGTTTTGGACTTAGTGAGTCGACTGGAGACTAGACCAAAATGTACTGAGGAAACTATTGTCCTAATCTGAGATGATAGACTATGGGATCCCAAAGTGTACGCACACTCGTTCAAAGAGGAGTTTAGCAGTGGCTTTTGCTATGTTATTCTTCTTGCAGGAAGCCATAATGGTTGTTAGCACTTAGAATGAACCTCAAGGATGAGAAGAGGTAACTCTGAGGTAACCACAGACCAAGCTTTGGATTTGGCATCTAGCCTTGCCAGACCAGAGAGGGCTTTCTCTTTGCCAACAAGATGTGGCTGCAATAAATGAAATTTTAGGCTAGCTATGGAGTGTGGGGATTTGTTTGAAATGTTTAGGATCGAAACAACAAAAGAGAAGATGATTGGGCTATGGAGTCGATGCCAGTTTCCACCGGAAAACTTGGGGCAAAGTAAGTGCCATGTTCAGATAGATAGAAGATTGCAAATTTGAGAAGAATAGGGGAGAAAGCCTACTGTCCTGTAGGCATCAAACAGGGGATGGCTCTATAGTAGCAACGTTAGACGAAAGAGAAACATGAGGTTTCTCAACAAATCATCTAGCAGAGGATGAATTCTGCAAAGTCAACCATTACATCTAATAGAAAAATCATCATGAAAGGAGCATCATAGGGAATGAATTCCTAACACATCTCTTAGATAATGTTGTAACAAGGTAGAAAAAACAAAATATGTAAGTGAATGACAAGAAAAACATACCGAACAATAAACACCATGATGGATCCCAGGTCCAAAGGGCAAAAACTACTTTATTAAAATAATATTCAATAAACTTTACACAGTGCCAAGTAACCTCTCTCTGCTGCAAAAATCGAACCTCTATCTTTTAAAAATAATCATATATATACTAAATTACAAATCTGTTTTTATTTCCTCAACATAGGAAATAGGAAATAATAAAATAAAATTAATAATACAATCCTATCATAAAACAATATTATAAACTAATTTGCAACTAAAATCCCAAACTATCTCGAGAACCATGAGAAGTAGTTTTTGAAAACCCAAATTATGTGAAAGTTTGCCAAGTGGATTAATATTATTATATCTGCTCCTTCAGGTGTGGAACCATATTCCACAAAATCTTCCTTTTGACTGCCACCTTGCACCTGCTTGCACCAATCCTGGATTTGTTTGATCAACCTGCTGTTCTTGTCCCTCCTTGGATGCTCTTTGACTGCCATTTGTACCCAGAATTCTGTGAACTATACACCCTATGTTTTCAGCAATAGTCTCTCCAACACTGTGCATTCTGGTTTTGCAATCCTTCAAGCAAAAATTACGCTTTCACTCAGACATGTAATTAAACAACTGGCCTTCACTTGTTAATAATGTAATCCTGCATCAAATATTTAACACCATATAATGAATCCTCTGTCATTTTAATCAATTAGATACTTGGATTTAACATTTTTCCAGTGCCCTCTTTTAACATTTTCATGGGCTTGGCACTAGAATCGGTTGTTGCGCTTTGACCTGTGTATTATGACTTATAATATGCAGCATGAGTGGCTTGGAGATTTGGCAATGAAGTATAAGAATTGGATATCATGATAATGATTGTTTTTAGAAAACTAACAGTGCAACCTGTTGTTCTGTTTGTTTCCCAGGTGTAAGCGTTGCGCGTAGGGCCACACTCCAGAAGTGCAACGCCATAGCTAGATTGGCTTGGCTTTTGATTTCTTGACCTTGTGTGTGTTGTGGATGCAGGGGCGCTGAGCTGTGGTAGTAGTAGTCTGATCTGTGACCTAGAATTCTGACCCAAAACCTCGAGATTGTTGTAATTTTTGAGTAAATGCTTGATATTTACGTATGTCTACATTGCTAACACTTCTTTAGGCATATTTCATTGATTCCTCAAAATGAGCTACCTTTATTTCTGCAACTTCAGTTTCATCTTCATCCATGGCTTCAGGGTTTTCCTTTCTTTTCCTTTCCCTTTCAATGTCCTTCTCAATATGTTCTCTAATAGCATATTTGCAAGCACACTGATAAATTTCAATAATATCAGCTCCACTAAATGCTTGTGTGTATTGAGCAAAAGTCGCAATTTCAACATCCTTTGCAACAGGTGACTTCTGAAAACATGATTTAAAGATTTGAAAGTGGGAAGCTTCATGAGGCAAATGTATGTATATTAATTAACCAAGGAATCCGGGTCATAATAAACCCGAATCAATAATGTTAGGGCAATTTGTAGCTCCAGTAGTCAAAATAGTTTTCTTGGCAGACATGCCATCCATCTCAATTAGCAACTAATTCAAAATTCTATCTGCCACACTACTACCACGCTAGGTAGCAATCAAATCAAGATCATAAAAAAAACGACACAAAGTGCTGACTTCCTAGCCTGATCAAAAATATCGCACACATTGGCTTCACTTTCTCCAAACCACATTGTTAGGAGCTTTGGGCCTTTCACACTGATAAAATTGGCCTAACACTCATTGGAAATGGCCTTTGCCAGAAGTGTCTTACCACAACCAGGAGGTCCATAGAATAGAACACCTTTAGAGGGAGACATACCAAACTTCTCGGATTTCTCTGGATGTTTCGCTAGATATTGCACAGTCTCCTGAAGCTCTCTTTTGATATTTTCCATACCCCCAATATCCCCCCAAGAAACATTTGGCACATCCACAATATTCTCACGCAAGGTAGAAGGGTTGCTAGAGCCCAGTGCAGCCTGAAAGTGCTCATTTGTAACAGCCATAGAATTCAGAACTTCCACATCAATAGTTTCATCTTCCAAGTCAATGACATCCATTTTTTCCCTATTACAATGTAGTGCAGCCTCAGTGCAAAGAGCTGCAAGATTTGCCCCAACAAAACCATGTGTATTCCTCGAAATATTTTCAAGATCAACATCTTATGGTCTTATGCTCTTCACAAGTATCATCAGCCAGAACAATGCAAACTGTATCCTTTCCCTTTTTACCCTTAACAAGGATGGTATCACCCTAGAAAAGATGCAATGTTTCCATTGTTTTTGAATTAAGAGCCACAACCGAATTATCATCATTTATGGCTTCATCCACAACTAACCGATTGTGAGACTTCTTACACTCAAGTATTGTACTACTAAAGTCTTTCTTTGTTCCCTTCCTTTCACCCACAATATAACTGTCAACAATGTACAGTGTCCTCTGCACAGATTCATGGATATCTCTTTCAATCAAAGCATAACGAGCTCGCCATATGTTGAGATGAGTATTAGCAACACGGAAATAGACCTCAAAGGCTATGTTCTCTCATTCACTATCACAATCCAACCACAAATCCAGCCACTGACATCTCCTAGCTTCATTTGGATCATTCAATACCTGAACTGTTGCACGGGAGATTTTTGAGTCAATCATTCATTTGGGCATATCTTTTGATCCGGGAACTGGTTTTGGGAGTGTGATATACCACTGGAAATATTTTTCTCAGATGATCCTAATGAACATGCTTATGACATTTTTTGTGCTGAAGTTCATGTACAAAACATCTAACAAAATAAACATAATAAGAGACCCATTTTGATCACTGAAGGAAGGCCAAAGGACTAACTCTAACCGTGGTGCCATCTGGGATGGTAGCCCCTCGGAGGTGCCAAGAACTGTAGATATTTGGGAACATGTAGATTAGTGCCTCATCCGTTGGGAAATATGTTCAAATAGCTGCAAACACAAAACAACTTATACCAACCATAAAACATACACATACTACAACCTGTACATAAACAAATACCGAAAACTGAAATGTTGCCTCAGGAAGCTTATTTATGTAGAAATCTAACCTACTTTTTTGAAAAATTGATAGATCAAGTAATGTTGTAATGTCAGACCAATCAATCAAGTAACTATGACAAGGATGCTATTTGGAAGTACTAGAACTAGGACACAAATGTAAATGCTGGCAGCCATATATGCACATAATGAGTTTGACTGTGTGAAAGGCAATCTGATCTATCATTCAAACAAGAAAAAAACCCATGTATGTTGCAATAGGATCGAAGAAACCAGACTCTGTTTGCTGCCCCAACTCCTTAATACATGCTTCTAGCTACAACTTATTAATGCAAACATCCACGAACAACCCTATTGTTTCTTGTTTTAAAGGAGGGAGAGTTTCCAAGAACTTTTTGGGATCTTGGAATTCATGTGATTTAATTTGAATATCCAATAGTTCAATTTCATTTTCTAATCTTTCAGCAACTAAGCCAAGAAAACAATATTTACTTTCAGATGTGAGTCAGCTGGATTTCAAACAAAGAAACACTGATGTTGATAAATTCAGATCAATCTGAAATTTTTCTAACTCATCCCTTAAAGTCAATAAAATTTCACTAGATAACGGATTTTCCACATACCCTGTCATCAGTGATTACCATCAACATTCTGAAATCTAGATTCTGGATTCATTGGTAGTGAAGTCGCTTTGAAACTTTGAAACTCAGGATCTTGAACAATGGAGTCGTTAGGTAGATGATTTTAGCCTTCATATGTTTCTAACTACTATCCACCATCAACAATCAGATCTCCAACTTGAACGATATTTCCCAGAGAAGATCTCTCACCTCATGCCTGGCAATGGTGCCAAAATGTTAGCACTCATAATGAGCCTCAAGGCTGAGAAGAGTTAACTCTGAGGTAACCACAAACCAAGCTTTCGATCTGGCATCTAGCCCTGCTAGACCAGAGAGGGCTCTCTCATTGCCAACAAGATGTGGCTGCAATAAATGAAATTTTAGGCTAGCTATGGAGTGCGGGGATTTGTTTGAAATTTTTTGGGTCAAAACAACAAAAGAGAATACAATTGGGCTATGGAGTCGATGCCATTTTCTACGACAAACTTGAGGCAAAGTAAGTGCCATGTTCATCCAGATAGAGGATTAAAAATGTGAGAAGAATAGGGGAGAAAGCCCTCTACCATGCAGGAATCAAATAGGGGATGGATCTATAGTAGTAGTGTTAGACAAAAGAGAAACACGAGGTTGTTCAATAGAGCATCTAGCAAAGTATGAATTCTGCAAAGTCAACCATTACATCTAACAACAAAATCATCATGAAAGGAGCATCATAGGGAATGGATTCCTAACACATATCTTAGATAATGTTGTAACAAGGTATAGAAAATAAAATATGTAAGTGAATGATAGGAAAAACATACTAAACAATAAACATCGTGATGGATCCTAGGTCCAAAGGGCAAAAACTGCTTTATTAAAATGATATTCAAGAAACTTTACACAGTGCCGAGTAGCCTCTCTCTGCTTCAAAAATTGAACCTTTATCTTTTAAAAATAATCCTATATATACTAAATTACAAATTTATTTTTATTTCCTCAACATAGGAAATAAGAAATAATAAAATAAAATTAATAATAAAATCCTATCATAAAACAATATTATAAACTAATTTGCAACTAAAATCCCAAACTACCTCGAGAACCATGAGAATTAGTTTTTGAAAACCCAAATTATGTGAAAGTTTGCCACGTGAATTAATATTACTATATCTTCTCCTTCAGGAGTGGAACCATATTCCACAAAATCTTCCTTTTGATTTCCACCTTGCACCTACCTACACCAATCCTTGAGTTGCTTGATCGACCTGCTGTTCTTGTCCCTCCTTGGATGCTCTCTTACTACCATTTGTACCCAGAATTTTGCGAGCTATACACCCTACGTTTTCAGCAATAGTATCTCCAACACTGTGCATTCTAGTTTTTCAATCCTTCAAGCAAAATTTACGCTTTCACTCAGACATGTAATTAAATAACTAGCCTTCACCTGTTAATAATGTAATCCTGTATCAAATATTTAACACCATAGAATGAATCCTTTGTCATTTTAATCAATCAGACACTTGGATTTAACATTTTTCCAGTGCCCTCTTTTAACATTTTCATGGGCTTGGCACTAGACTCGGTTGCTGGGCTTTGACCTGTGTATTGTGACTTATAATATGCAACATGAGTGGCTTGGAGATTTGGCAATGAAATATAAGAATTGGATATCATGATAATGACTGTTTTTAGAAAACTAACTATGCAACTTGTTGTTCTATTTGTTTCCTAGGTGTAAGTGTTGCGCGTAGGGCCACACTCTAGAAGCCAGTGCTGTTATAGACATTTTTGTGCCTCGCGTCAAGGAGCAGGGAATGTCGATAATTACAGGGATCCTCAGTCCCTAAACATGTTGTTCTTACCCCTAAAAGAACAAGGTCATCAATCAACAGCACTTCCAATCAGTTCTCCACCTGAAAACACTTCAGAACAGGCTTATTTTGGATCATGTCAGCTGCTTAACTGAGCTTCTGCACTGTATTGCAACTGTCCCACTCTGTACCTGCGCTGGAAGTCAAAAACAATGAAGGCTACCTGCGCTGGGCGAGATTGGCCAAGTGGCACAGTCATCCTGCAAGGTGTCAGTTGCCCAGGAAGCTTCCAAACTGACACTTGGGTCATGAGATTCGCCCTGTGATGAGTAAGAGGTACCTGATCACCATGTGTAAGCAAGGATCTCCAAGTGGACACAGGAACTGAAGATTAACTGAAGATGGAGAGGACACTAGTCAGCTATATGCCAGCCTCCAGCTGACTCATCCTTTCCTCTTCCCTCCTATATATAGATCTCTTCTATGAGGTCTAAGGAGGCTGGAATTTTGTATAAGCAAGGAGGTGCTGTTGGTATACTGCCAGGATTATTGGGTGATTGTTTTACTAGAGGTGAAGAAGAGAGTTCTTGCTGCCGAGGAGGTGCTGCTGGATTGGAGCCAACATCATTGGTTGTAACTTCCTCTGGAACCCTGTTACTTTCTATCAATAAAGTTTGCATGTTCTTCTATATACTTGTTTTACATAGATGCTTTTGTGTTTACATGTATATTTGATGCAACCTAATCCATGCTTCAGTTATGATTGCTTGTATCTCGTAGTTTGCTCCCTTTTGTTGTGCAGATTCTGTGTGTAGCTGGATCGGCTTGGAGAGCAAAGAGCTGGGAATCGGATACAAAGAGAGAAGGACAAGGATCGACTAAGCGCAAGACACCAGGTTGGTTGACCCTATTTCCATTCTCTCTGTGCTTTCATAAAGATGAACATGAAAACTTTGTCATTCAGTTGTTGCTAAAGTCTGTCACCTTTAGAAAGGGTTAGTGTCATCCGCATCGGATACTTTTCCCCACAACAAACTGGCGACTCCACTGGGGAGATCCTAGTATCTTGTTGTTGTAGTATTTTGCTATTCATTTCTTGAAGAAAGGAGTACCGAATCGAAAAGCTTTTGACTCTATCAAAAGCGAAGTAGAGGGTTTTGCTACTCTTGCTCCTTTGCTGAGCAAATTCAAGATTTAAAGAGCTAATCTACAGATGAATCCTTGCTCTTAGTGATAGATCTTTATCCTCTTGATCATCCCTTAGCCTGTACTTAACCCATAGCATTTTATTTCAGTCAAAACAGTACATTTTTGAGCTTTTTATGACCCGGAATTCTTAGCAGACGTAACTCTCGTAAGTCAGTGCAGGCTGTCCACTGGCAGTCTGCATTACAGCGCAGGTAGTCCCTTCGGGAACTGCGCTGAGAGTGAAACTGGTGAACTAGTGCCTGCGCTGGTCCAGTTGGCCTTAGTCTAGCTCAGCTCTTCCTTTGTGTCTTGGCCCTGTTTGCACTTGTTTTTGGCTGATTGCTTGCTGGTTATTGTATTTGCTGTAGACCTCATCTCCTTGACATTATTCCGCCTCAGTTGTGTGATGAAATTGTAAACGTTCTTTCAGTATTTCTTGTTTCAGTTACAATTTCCCATTGTGAAAAGCGAACCTAGTAGCTGTGGCCTCTTAGATTGCGATCTTATGAGTTAGTGTTATTGCTGTTCATAGCTGTTTTGGATTGGTTTGCTTCTCACTTTATGGTTTGAATCTATACTTTTCTTGTATTTAAAACAAGTCTTTCATAAGGTGTTCTTTTGATTGTGGACAAGCTTGTTTATTTCTACTTGAAAGTTGATTCAAAAATCATACAACCGTTTCCTTTTGTTAAGCATCAACATTAAGGATAACGAAAAGAAATACATGCATTGTGCATTTTGCATTTGACTGTATGCTTGACGATTTAGGAAAATGTGCATTTTAGTGTGTGTTCTTTGATCTGTGGAAAAAGTTGTGTCTTGCTCTTTCCTCAAGTAGATTAAGGTTTTCAAAGTTGAAAGATTGAAAAGATTTTGCTTCTCATTCTTAGATTGCATATAGGAAGTTGTATATATACATCTCGTGGCGAACCTGAAAGGCAAACTGTTAAGAAAGATCAACATTAAAATAAACTCAATTTACATAATAACGCTTTGGAATTTAACGCAAACATCTAGAGGTCTAGGTAGAGACGTGTTCCGGCGTCGTTAAACATAGTGACTGTCGATCTCTACGAAGGTGGGTGATTCCTCCTGAGAGTCGGTGGCACTAACACGGATTTGAGCTCCCGCGTACCGTCGAGTATATTGGGAGACCCCTATAGGCTTTTATCCTTTATCCTTAGGAAACCGTGTCGGCCGCCCTACTAATCGCGATGCAGTGAACACAGCATTCACGAAGATCGACCACCCGTACCGTAAAACGTATTCTGTGGTTTCGCGAAAGGTTTGGCACACCCTCTGCCTAGATCTCCAGAGCAGTTTCTTTTGGCCCTTTTCAAACTCTATAACTGAAAAGGTCCAACCGAGCATTTGTCACTTCGGGCTCGTTAATACATCGAAGGCGACTAGAGTCATCTTTAGCTTTTTCTCGACTCTTAAAACATGAAAAAGCAAGTTTGCGTCTAAAAGCGTCGTAAATAAAACTTATTTTAAAGCGGAACATAATCACCTGTTATTCCCACGTTGATCTTTCAGTTGAAAAGTATGGAGCCCACCAACCAAGGAAGTAACCTTGGCGGAAGTCCAAATCCCTTCTCCTCTTGGGGAGATGTTGGTGCGCCTCATATGGCTACATTGTCACTTCCAGGATTGACAATCGGCCTTCCTGTTTGGCTCTTTTCAACTAATGTTGTCCAAATCGCCACTAATCCTGAGCAGTCGAATCAACTGTCAGAACAATCTAGAACTATCCACCAGCCTTCTACATCTTGTGATACTTCCTCTGATCCTTCATCTTCGCAGGGTAGAGCCGGCAAAAGTCAGCCTCCCAAGGAGAAGAAGGAAAAGAAGAAGAAAGGGAAGAAGAAGAAGGAGCCTCTGGCGAAGGCGACTGGGGGCAAGCAGAAGAAAACTGACAAAAACCCACACACTGCACCGACCGGGCCTAAATCGCCATGTGTCATTTGCAAAGGGATCCATTTCCATCGTGATTGTCCTTGTATTCCCCGGATACTAAAGGACTGGTCCCCGAGGTTGCACAATCCGGTAGCATCAACCTCTGGTTGTCAAGTTGATTGCATTCCCTCAACTAGCGAGAGTGAAGGACGAAGAAGGGGACCAAGATCACCCTGTCTATTGTGTGAAGGTCACCATGCCATCCACAAATGTCCATTCTTAGATGAGGCCAAGAGAGTTTTGGAAGATCGCCCGGTGTCACCGGTGCAACTTCCGCCTGGATACCGAAAACTCGCGCCTAATCCCTCGATAGTTGAAAATCCAGTTGAACCACTCAAGTGGTCAGCTGATGTGTCAGTCATTGAGAATGAACCTACCGAATCTAGACCAGACGAAAGTCTAAAGGTCGAAACGGCAGTTGACCTGGTTCTTCCTTCAAAGGTTCTATCGTCCAATGACTCCGTCATTGAAGACCCGTCTTCAAATGACACCGTCACCGAAGTGTCGTCTTCATGTGACACCCTCACTGATGAGAACAAGGATGACACCATCCAGGTTCTCTTTATTAGCACCGACTCCGACGAGCATCCGGGCAATGCGCCCATTCCTTTATCGCAGGAAGGAACATCATCTGAGTCGTATCCGGCCGTATATTCGGTCCCACCGCCAAGCAACCTGGTTGTATCCTTTGATTGGAATCAACTAGGCAGACCCCGGTTACCAGCCAGTGTTCCATTCAGAATCATTGTCCAGATCTATAGAATGGTTATGGCCGGTACTATCATTGATGAAGGGGCGTCTATGAGTATCCTTTCCTCTGTTGCTTGGAAAGCACTGGGTTCCCCAGCGCTTTTACTTGAGTTGAGAAATCTCTCAGGTTTTGATAAAGGAACCAGTCAACCATTAGGGATCCTCCCCGATGTACCTGTTACATTGAAAGGGAAGACCGTCAGGATGAACGTGTTGGTAGTTCAAGGACCCTTGGATTATAACCTACTCCTTGGACGCGACTATATTTATTGCATGGGAGCGATAGTCTCCTCACTCTTTAGAGTAATGTGTTTTCCACACGAAGGAAGGGTGGTCAAGCTCGTAGACCAACTTTCATTTCCGGGATCTCGCATCGCAAATAGTCAAATACCAATCCTAAATGGTCTGTTCACTCAAGATTCGCCTCCGCCCCCAGTCCTCCTTCCCGATGAATGTGAGTGATTCGGAAAGAAAGACTAGGACCCAGGGGGCATGCACCCTGGTCTGCTTCGGGCAGAGGAAACTCCGGATATAAGGAAGAATTTCCGCAGAAGAACATGACTAGTCCGTACCCCGTCCGTGGAAGGAAGTGGGGTTGTTCTGGAATAGTGTTCTTTTGTTAAAGTTATGTGTTTGGCAAAAGAGTCATTCACCTTTGTCTAAAAAAGTGGGCAATGCCCAAGTAGGAATTCCCTTATTGTAACAAGTAGTCACCATCTTTAAATTCAAGCCTCGCCCATCGAAACATATGTTTTGAAGGATAAGCAGGGGCAGTAAACTAAGAAGGAGACCATATTGTTGTAACAGAGGGTAACCATCTTTGGACAACCCAATGATAGACACCGCCGAAGAAAGAGATTGATTTGCGGCAGCGAATAGAACCACTCTTCGGATAATAAGAAAGAGGCAAGCCTCCCTCAATAATACCAATGTTTTATCTTTGAGTAGTGTTCTTCTATTGTCACATAGCTGTTTGTTAAAAGTGGGCCGACAGGAAGTCTGAATACTGCGTAAGACCCCTTAAAATAACGAGAAGACAAGTATCGTTAGCATTAGATTAGCAAGATGACAAATAAGTAAGAACACCCAGAGAAAAACAAAAGTAGGGGAGAGGAGGGGCAGCCTCGAAATTCTATCCTATACCTGGGGGCATGCAAACTTTTGGAATGCAAGCAAGGGACGACTATTGATTTTTTAAATTTTTAGGTCCTCCCTTTAAACCTGTAGGTCTAACCCGTTAAACTCGTAGGATTAGCCGTTTCCAACCTTGCATGAAGAAAGCCTGTGGGGCAAAAGTAAAATTTGCCAAAAATGGAGCATAGCTGTGGTAAGGCCCAAGCTCTATAAAAAATGGATCCTTAGAGGAGGCGTTCTTCTTATGACTGGTATATCGAGCAGTTTTAGCATATAGTTCATGCTCGTTAAAAAATAAACGTGAAAATCGAGCAGTTTTATGACTGAATTTATGCTTGTTAAAAAATAGAGAAGTGTGAGCAAAAGTTTCCCCCAGAGTTCAAGCTCATGGAAAAAATGAACCGGTAAATAACCTTTTGAGATCGTAAATTCATCAGCCATAAGAACCTTGATCGTGTTTTCATCCATCACCTCCACTGTTCATTTGGCCGATCATTCACTTCCATTTGTGTGTTTACCTCTTTTGAGAAACAGCTGCGAAGAGTGATTTCACCTAGCCATCCTGGTGACACTGCCGAGATTGGAAATTCCAACCTGTACCTGGAATCTGTAGCTATCCCTGTTTATCACTCGTTCCTCAAAAGACGAGTCTTCTTTCAGCTCTTTTCACTGACTCGTAAAATATGAAAAGTTTGCCGAGTTTTGGCCTTCCAGCTCGTTAAAAAACCGGAACGCTATCCCTCCTCTAAATTTTAATCTTTTTGGACCTGAGGGATTATTGCACAAAAGGATCGAGCGCTTGTCTTGTTCGGCTCGTTAAAAGTACCGAACAGCCATCCCTTCTGTATTGTTTTATACTTTTTCGGACTTAAGGGATTTGCTGACGAAAAAGGAATTATGGAGTTGACTTTCTGTACCTTTTTAGACTCTCTAAAAATGAAAAGGACCGAGTTTTCCTTGTCATTAGACTCGTTAAAATGATTAAATAGCGACAAACTTGTCTTTAGACGAGAACGAGTTTTCCTATCGCTAGGCTCGTTAAATCTTAGCGATGGGCTTGCCCGAAGGGCAGGTTATAGAACAAGCATATGTTATCCTCCTCAAGCTTGACAAAAATAAAGAGGTACTGGTCAGAAATGACTGGGGAAAAATTGGGAGAACATCAAAGTTTAGAGGTAGCAAGTCACTCTTGAACATGACACTTTTCTTCCGTATCACATCGGGTTGGGTTGTCTCATTCACCGGTTTCATCACCATGGTCCTCGCCACACCATCCAGTTGGGGTAATGCTACCGATCCATCACATCAGTGTCGTTATATGTTCAAGAGGGGTCATTCAGAAAGTGTCAACCGTGTCCCATCCACTACCATACATTTTCCTTCATCCATTTCATGATCGCCACCCTGAATCATATGTCACAGTTTGTTTCACCTCCACTAAATCATTAGCTCCGTTCCGTGTCATTGATGTGGGATTCATCAAGGCCCTCCTTTGACGGATCACTTCTTGTCGACTTCAGCTCATTATCCAAGAAGTCGATCTAGGAACACCCCCATCAGTACTTTGAAGCTTGCATGCCTCAATGGCAAGTTTCTCACTTCCGGCGACAGGTATACATCAATGACCTTCGACCAGAAGATTTTGCGTGGCGTTCGACGCCAAGTCCTTTATTCACGCCACGTGAATTGTACTGCCGTACCTTGAGGGTCATCGTCATTATTGGTGATTCCTCTCGCGCTTGTTAACGGTTTTCATTATTGACCGGTAATCAAGCGATGTCTTTCCATGTTCGACTTCAGCGTAATTCTCACATGGATCGACTTGTACTTAGAGTGAAGATCGAACGAGTTTGAAGACCCCGGATCTAGTTTCATCCATCCGGGCTGCGATATATATTCAGGAAATATAAAAGCATTTGCCATGTACATCATTGCAGCAGATGATCATCCTCCTCAAAGGATGATAATTTTAGCGGAAGATTATCAGTCTGTCTTCAGACGATCGTCTGTCATATGTACCAAAATGTATTTATAGAAAGCTGAGCATTGGAATACCCACCTCAGCTAGATCATGAGAATAATGATGAATGAAAGATAATGTATTGTATTGTATTGTATTACAGGGCACTCTCCTCAGCACTGGAATGAACTTCGGACCCTCTAGCTAAAGCATTTCACCCGATTAACGGCCTCATACTTTAGGGGGCAACTGTTATAGACATTTTTGTGCCTCGCGTCAAGGAGCAGGGAATGTCGATAATTACAGGGATCCTCAGTCCCTAAACATGTTGTTCTTACCCCTAAAAGAACAAGGTCATCAATCAACAGCACTTCCAATCAGTTCTCCACCTGAAAACACTTCAGAACAGGCTTATTTTGGATCATGTCAGCTGCTTAATTGAGCTTCTGCGCTGTATTGCAACTGTCCCACTCTGTACCTGCGCTGGAAGTCAAAAACAATGAAGGCTACCTGCGCTGGGCGAGATTGGCCAAGTGGCACAGTCATCCTGCAAGGTGTCAGTTGCCCAGGAAGCTTCCAAACTGACACTTGGGTCATGAGATTCGCCCTGTGATGAGTAAGAGGTACCTGATCACCATGTGTAAGCAAGGATCTCCAAGTGGACACAGGAACTGAAGATTAACTGAAGATGGAGAGGACACTAGTCAGCTATATGCCAGCCTCCAGCTGACTCATCCTTTCCTCTTCCCTCCTATATATAGATCTCTTCTATGAGGTCTAAGGAGGCTGGAATTTTGTATAAGCAAGGAGGTGCTGTTGGTATACTGCCAGGATTATTGGGTGATTGTTTTACTAGAGGTGAAGAAGAGAGTTCTTGCTGCCGAGGAGGTGCTGCTGGATTGGAGCCAACATCATTGGTTGTAACTTCCTCTGGAACCCTGTTACTTTCTATCAATAAAGTTTGCATGTTCTTCTATATACTTGTTTTACATAGATGCTTTTGTGTTTACATGTATATTTGATGCAACCTAATCCATGCTTCAGTTATGATTGCTTGTATCTTGTAGTTTGCTCCCTTTTGTTGTGCAGATTCTGTGTGTAGCTGGATCGGCTTGGAGAGCAAAGAGCTGGGAATCGGATACAAAGAGAGAAGGACAAGGATCGACTAAGCGCAAGACACCAGGTTGGTTGACCCTATTTCCATTCTCTCTGTGCTTTCATAAAGATGAACATGAAAACTTTGTCATTCAGTTGTTGCTAAAGTCTGTCACCTTTAGAAAGGGTTAGTGTCATCCGCATCGGATACTTTTCCCCACAACAAGTGCCACAACTAGATTGGCTTGGCTTTTAATTTCTTAACCTTGTGTGTGTTGTGGATGCAAGGGCGCTGAGTTGTGGTAGTGATGAGCCCCAGAAATGGGTAAATATATGGGCTCATTCTGCCTATTATTTTCATTTAATCCACCATTCTCCATAGTTTTGTGCATGTTTTTGAATATATGTATGTCAATAGAGTGAATGGGTATAGTCATTTTGCCACATAGTCTAATGAGTGTTTATTGCATATTTTTGGACATTTTTGGACAAAGACTAGGCATTTATGAGAAAATTGACAACCAAACTCGAGAAACAAGGCTGAGGACTAATAGGAGGGGTGTCTCCTGCATTAAATGACCCCTTCCTTGAGTTCTCCATCAACAACTCAGTGTACAAAAGCCCACAAATGATGATTCCAAGGGGCAACCGAGTAGGTCTAGTGAAGTTGTTGTTATCTGCAGTTTTAAGCAACCGAGATCCTAAAGTTTAGGAGGGCTATTGGGAGTCCTTAATTTTATAAATAAGAGGGCTTCAAGCCTCAATAGGTTAGCCATTTGATAGTCTATTTTTGCACTTTAGTCCAGTCTTATACTCAGCTCATTTTCGAGCTCTTTTTGCAGACAGTTTGGTGATGTAACTATTATTTTTTTATCAATGAAGATGAATCTAGCTTTGAACCAGCACTGATCTTTCCTAGAGGGCTGTAGCTCTTGGGTTTGGGCCCAACCCAAGTGCCCAACACCTCCTTTGTGTATTTATATTTTTTTCTCTTCCACTCATGAAATAATTTCTCTTGTTTAGGTTAAATCTTGCTTTGTTAATTAGGTTTCTTTTGATGATTAAAATAGTTGTTCTTGCTTCAGGTTGATTAGATAGTTTGCTGCAATAATAGAAAAATATCCAAAAAGGCTACCAATCAGGCCTTGATCTCCTTTCTACCTCCTTGGACCATGATTTGAGATCAAGGCACTCTTGTTGCCACCAAAACACTGTGTTTTCTTTCCAATGCAATTGCTAGTGTGAGATTTTGAGTTGGAGAAGTTGATATCAGTTGTATTTACATGCTTAGATCTGTTCTTTTCAGTTTCCATGGCTTTCTTGCATAACTTCCTGTTGATAAAGTTCAGTTTAGCACTTTTATGGTTTTTAGGTCAGAATTAGGTTAAAATAGGTAAAACTCTGTTTTTTTAGTTCTTACTTGGGTCAGTTTTGAAATGTAAGTGTACATCTCACTTGTAGAACACTCCAGCTTATCATTCTTCCATCACAAAACCTGCTCTATTTCATCCCCCAAGATTCCCCCACTCATTCACCATACTTTCCCAAACTGCCCTAATTTCTATGTTTTTCTGCAAAAATTGCTTTCTTGGCCTTTGAACAAATCCAACCATCTCCTTCATTCCTAGTAAAGGTCCTAGACCCCTTAACATCTCCATCTAGCCTTCATTTCCATTCTCCCACTATTTTTCCACCTTCAAACCTCCAAAAACCACTTTTTGCCTCCTCCTCCAGATCCTCCTGTAGAACCTCCTATAGATCCGTTGCAACCTCCTATAGAAGTTCATGCGAGTGATTTTTTGAAATCTGATCGCAATGGAAGTCTCTAGAAGGGTACTAGGGACTTCTTAGGTCCTCTCCACACCTTCCACACCTTCTAAAAATGCCAACTCCATCTCCCTTTTCCACCAAACCCCTCCACAGTCACAAATAGTTAAAACACAAGCATAATAATTCTGCATAAAATTGCTCAAAAGTACAAAAAGATGATTTCTTTTCATTTTCCTTTAGAAGTAGCTTGAATACATGCATTTTACCTTTTCAATATCCAATGGCATCCATTTCAGTAGTTTCCATCTCTTTTCTTGCAAAAGTAGGGTTAGTGGGTAAAACTAGGTTTTGCTAGGGTTTGCTTTTCCTTTCAGTTTTCATCTTCTTTCTGTAAGTAGAATAACCTATTTTGAGTTAGCTTTCTTCCATCACAATTAAAAATCTTCTTCTGACAACTCATAGAAGTTGGCTTAAGCTCCTAGCGAAGTTATGCCAGCTAATCAAGTGACAACCTGCAGTAAGAGCTAGTACTTATGCATATAGCACTGTCGCTTCCAAGTTTGTTACAAACTACTGGGTTGATAAAAGTAAAGTAGGGAGCCCCGAGAGTTGTAGCATCATTGCTGCAATATTGGAGCTCACAATCTTTTTGGTTCCATTTCTGGGGAAGCGTTAGAGTATTTTGTGATTACTGCTTTTCTTCTATTTTCTACTGCAACCTTCTGCTAAGTAGTTTATTTCAACAAGAGTAGAGTAGTTGTTTCATTTCAATTCTGCAAAAGCAGATTAGAAATTTCATGATTTCATTTCAATTCTACAATTTCATTTTGGCAAGCGTAGAGTAGACTTTCCCGCTTTCATTTCAGCAAGATAGAGTAGACATTTCCTGCTTTCATTTCAATACTGCAATTTAATTTCAGCAAAATAGATTAGTCATTTCCTGCTTCCATTTCAATTATGCAGTTTTCATTTCAGCAAGGTTTTTTTTAGTTAGTTGCAATTTGTTTTTCAATCCATTTCGTTTTTTTCAGGTACAAGTAGAAAAAGAAACAAAAAAATCACCCAAAAAAAAAGAGAGATTTCCTTTCATGCCTCGTGGGAATAGAAACAATTCAGGAAAATTCCTACCGAACACCCCCACCACATCACTAAGTCATTCTTCTCTCTTCTTTGGTGGCAGTGACCTAGAAGAACCTATAGGTGAACCTCTTGAGATATACGAAGATCCTATAACAGAAGAAGAGCAAAAAACCATTCCTCCTGAGACCATTGCTGAAAATAGAAACGTTAAAGGAAATGGGGAAAGAATAGAAGGTGCCTTTCCTATCTAAGAGACCAATGGGGACACAAAGATGAAAAACATAAGTCCCTCAGCCTTACCTCACTTCCATGGATTGACTATTGAAAACCATGATACCTTCTTGTTTGAGTTTGTTGTCGTTTGTCGAACCTATGACTATGCAGAAGACGAGCAAAAGTTGAAACTCTTTCCCTCTACCCTCAAGGATGCAAAATTACATTGGTTCATGGGGTTACATGGAAATAGTATCACAACTTGGGCTCAAATGTAGTGAGCCTTTAACAACAAATACCAGGACTACTGTAGGTCAAAGGATACAAAGGAAGAAATATTTTGAATGACCATGGTAAGTGATGAATCTTTAGAAGACTATGAAGAGAGGTTTCAACTCAGTTATAAAAGGGCTAGGTGCACACTGGACCCTAAATCTCTGAAGTTGGTTCTACTCATAGGATTCCTTGAAGACCTTCTAGATACCCTCCATTTGCTGGTTGGGGGAGACATCTACCAGCTACCTCATGATGACATAAAGACTGTGTTTAGAAACCATTCTAGAGTAGCTAGAAAAAGAGGTAGGGGAAGTCAACCTTTAGCCAATATCCCATTGTCCAGTTCATTCCTTAAAAACAAATTTTCAAATCAGATGGAAGATTTCAAAAGTGAGATGAGACAGACTATTGCCACGAAAATGGATACCTTGCGAATCCAAAAGAAGCAAGAGGAAGCCGAGAGGGCTTTGGCCATCTTTTGTCCCAAGTGCAGTAGGAAGCATCCTAGGAACGAATGTCCATTGCACTTTGTAGAAGTGTGTTTGGTCTGTGAAGAAGACCATCCTACAAATCAATGCCCTTCCTTACCTGGATTTAAAGCTATGTACCAAGGGGATGAAGGAGCCACTGAACCACTCTACTTTTTGAACCAAAGGAGGCCACATGGACATAGGCCTTACTAGCAGGGAATGTAAGGGACATCCTAGACTTAATACAACCCCAATCAAGCCACTTCCATGCCTTCTTTGGGTCCCCCTTCTCATCCTTCCTGGTCCACACCCCCTCCTTGGTCGTATCCATCTCAATACCATAATCAACTAGCTGCTCATTTGTTTCATTCTCATGCTCAGCCACAACCTCAGTGGAATGCACCTCATCAGGGGTGGAGGCCCCAATACAACTCTCCTCCCACTCTTTTGCCTCCACCACCTGCTCAACCACAACCATTTCCTCTTTCTCCTCCAAGAAAACCCCAAATACCTACTCAACTGAACCCAAACCCCAATAACGGATAGGTCCAACAGGTATATACTAGAGAAACAACATGCCCTACCTATGTTGTGGAGATTCAGGAGATCAACCTACGATCTGGGAAGGTTCTCCCAGATAGCCAATCTCCCCCTAAGGAGGATGAGGAAGAGAAATAGGAAAGTGAACCAAAAATCATTCCACCTTTTCCTGAGAGACTAATTGGAACCACTCAACCGACCCTAGAAGAAACTGAACTTCTGGGAAAACTAAAACAGTTATGTGTAAAAATACCACTTCTCCAAGCCATAAAAGATGTACAAATCTACAACAAGTTGATCAAAGAGAAGTGCTTCAGGCACCCAAGCAGGCACAAGAGAGATGCCCCAACTATCAATGTCATAGGACAACTGTCTGACCTGATGTTGGGGTAGGTAATCTGTCCAAAATATCTGGATCCTAGGAGTCCTGTAGTTGATTTCCACATCAATGGCACCATAATCCCCCACACCTTGATTGATCTAGGGGCTGCCATTAACGTAATTACCAGGGACACTATGCTCAAACTCAACCTTCAGGGTTCCCTAAGAAAGACCTCAACAGTACTACAGTTGGCAGACCACTCCATCGTGACCCCTGAGGGGATTGTGGAAGATGTCATGGTCTCCATTGATTCCTGGGAGTACCCTGTTGACTTCTTGGTTCTTCAGCCAAAGGAAAAGCTCACTAGGTATCCTCTCATCTTGGGAAGAAATTGGTTAGCTACTGTAGATGCTCACATCAGTTGTCGAGCTGGGATCATGACCATCAAGAATGGGCATATGTCCAAACAGCTAGTCCTATATCCTCCTACCCAACCTCTGCTAGAACATGACTTACCTCTCTGGTTGGAGGAGGAAGATGAGGATGAAGTCTACTCTGCACCATTATGCACAGTGGAAGCTACCAAGGGGGGTCCTCAAACCGAGGATGATCTTATTGAGAATTTGATTCAAAATCCACCCCCCAGTGTGTTTCCATTAGAAGAGTTGGTGGAAGAAACCCAAGCCAATGCTTTAGTTGATCTCTGTGTGGCTGATCCGACCTCTCTCTGAGTTAAGAATGTGGAATTTGGCCCAGAAAGAACCTTGAAGATCAACTCATCCCTATCCACCTCTCAGGAGAAAGAACTGTGTAGCTTATTGAACGACCATTTGGATGCTTTTGCTTGGAGCTATAAGGAGATGAAGGGAGTCCACCCTTCAGTCTAGAATCATCACATTTACATTAAAGAAGATTGTAAACTAGTCAGACAACCTCAAAGGAGGATGAATCCAGCCCTTAAGGACATTGTCAAAGAAGAACTGCAAAAGTTGTTGGATGCAAGATTCATCTACCCCATCTCTGACAATGAATGGGTTTCTCCTTTAGTGCTAGTGCCAAAGAAAAATGGGAAGTGGAGAATCTGTGTAGATTATCGATAACTAAACAAGGCCACCAAGAAAGACCATTTCCCTTTGCCTTTCATAGATCAAGTGTTAGATGGCCTGGCAGGGAAGAAGTTCTTTTCCTTCATATATGGGTTTAGCGGGTACAACCAGATCCAAATCAGCCCGGAAGACCAAGATAAGACCAATTTCACTTGTCCATGGGGTACCTTTGCCTACCAGGTCCTTCCCTTTGGGTTGTGCAATGCTCCTGCCACTTTCCAGAGAGCAGTACTAAGCATATTTGCTGAACTGGTTAATGACTAAGTGGAAATCTATATGGATGTCTTTACCCCTTATGGTTCTAACTTCCAGGAAGCTTTGACTAATTTGAGGAAAGTTTTAGCCAAGTGTATTGAAATGAACCTGTCCCTCAGTCCTGATAAATGTCAATTCCTGATGACTGAAGGGACCGTGCTAGGTCATACAATTTCTCAACAACGATTGCAGGTGGATCCCAACAAGATTGCTATCATCCAAAGGGTTCGACCTCCTCAAAAGGTATGAGATGTTCAGAGTTTTCTAGGCTTAGCAAGGTATTATAGAAGATTCATTAAGGATTTTAGTAAGCTAGCCTCTCCATTGTTTGGTATTTTGGGAAAAGATGTTGAGTTCATATGGTTTAACAACTGTCAAGAGGCTCTGGATGCCTTGAAAGGTAAGCTGATAACCGCCCCAATTTTGAGAGTTCCAAACTGCGCCCTACCTTTCCACATTCATACAGATGCCTCGAACAAAGCTATAGGAGTAGCCTTAGGAAAATTTGAAGAGAAGATACCATATGCCATATATTTTATCAGTAAAAACCTGTCGAAGGCGGAATTAAACTACACTGTAACCGAAAAAGATCTCCTGGCTGTAGTCCATTCTCTAAACAAGTTCAGACACTACATCATCGGCTATCAAACATTCGTACACACTGATCATGCTACAATTAGGTATTTGATGAATAAACCTAATGTAAATGCTCGTATCATTAAATGGTTACTTTTATTGTAGCAATTTGATTTGACCATTGTTGATAAGCCAGGTAAGGAAAATGTTGTTTTTGTTTTTCTGTCTAGACTAGATCTGCCTGCAGGTGAAGAAGGAATGGTGGATGATCAAATGCCATATGAACACCTATTTGCTATTTCAGTACTCTCTCCATGGTTTTCTGATATACCAAATTATTTGATTTCAACATAGTTTCCACTACACTTGTCCTCAAAAGAGAAGAGCAAGATTGTGAGGAAAAAGTGCCCCATTCACTTGGATTTGGGGCAATCTTTTTAAACTTGGCCCAGATCAGATTTTGAGGCGATGTGTCAGGGAGGAGGAAGTTTTTGAAATCCTCCTAACTTGTCATGATGGGCCCTGTGGGGGCCACTTTGCATACTGCCTTCAAAATTCTGTAGGCAGGTTACTGTTGGCCCACTCTTCATCAAGATGTCAAGAGATACATCAGCCAATGTGACTGATGTCAAAGGATGGGGAAACCTACTCCAAAACATGAGATGCCCCTGCAACCTAAAGTGACTTTCAAGACATTTAAGAATTGGGGCATGGACTTTGTGGTTCCTATCAACCCTCCTACAAAACAGAAGTGTTACATCATTGTGTGCATGGATTACCTGACAAAATGGGCAGAAACAAAGGAAATCAAAGTAGCAACACAAGAAAAAGTAGCTAAGTTTTTGAGGGAAAATATCTTCTACAAGTTTGGCTACCCAAGAGAATTGGTCACAAATCAGGGAAGTTATTTTACCTCCAATCTAATTGAAGACATGCTTACACATCACAATATTAAGCACAAAACTTCCACCCCTTATCATCTGCAAGAAAATGGATAGGTGGAAGTCACTAACAGAGCTCTGTAAGGGATTTTGACTAAGGTAGTGAGCATAGCAGAAAATATTGGGCATAATGATTGGTTGAGGCCACCTGGGCCTATAACACTACTTGGAAAACCACCACAAGTTTCACACCCTATGAGCTGGTCTACGGGAAGAAGGCTTTATTGTCCATAGAATTTGAATATAACACATTAAGGATGGCAGCTTAGCTGGACCTAGATCTCACCCATGCACAAAAGGAAAGATTACTTCAGCTAAATGGATTAGATGAATAGAGAATGTAGGCCCTTCTCCACTCATAGGTAGTCCAAATTCAAAGGAAAATATGGAATGACTGACACCTCCAAGAAAAACAATTCCAACAAGCAAATTGGGTGCTGCTATATGATTCGAGATACAAGGATTTCAAGGCCAAGCTGAGGACAAGATGGTTGGGACAATATGCAGTAGAAAAATGCAATGATAATGGTTCAGTTCTTATCCGGACTATTGATGAAGAAGCCATCCCCATGCTTGTCAATGGGCATAGATTGAAGATCTACAGGAAGCCCCTTTCCAAGTAGAAGTTCATTGAGAATTTGGGTAAATCAGTGTTGGTAGTGGAGCAAGCCCCTGCCTCCACTCCACTCACACCCTAAGCAAACAAAACAAAACAAAAATGAAAAGAAAAAAAAATAGAGAAAAATGAAAATGGAATAAAATATCCTTGGGTGAAAACCTCTTGGAGGCACCCAGGGTAGGCAGTGAGGGTGAAAACCTCCTGGAGGTGCCCCAACTGTCTCAAAAAAAAAAACCTAACTTCTTTTGAATAAATTGCAGGTTGTAGGAGGATCATTGCAGGTTGCAAGAGGGTCACGCAAGAAGAAAAAGTCATGGCCAAGCTACATACATCCTTCACAGTCCATCCTTCCATTGTCGTTATCATTTCCCAGGCCTTGGTCCCATTTGGTCTGAAAATTTCGCATCCTACAGGACACTCTATGTATTCTACAAGAGGATCTTGTAGAAACTACAAAAAGGCCAAAATCAATCTCAAAGAAGGACCTGAGGGTTGGAAATTTGTCTATGAGGCTTGTGAACCTCCCTGCCACCATCCATCTTCCTATTTCGCTATTCCATCCCTGTACACCTACATTTCCACTCGTTTTTTGTCCTTGCACAACCACATACAGAAATTTTGTTTCTTTCATTCTGCAAACCCAAAAAAATGATGACAAATAAAAGCAGCAGCGTTCTTACTCATTCCTACTTGATACCTTCCAGTTGCTATTTATTTTTAGTCGAGATCTTCTTCAGTGGTTTTTTAGCCCTGCTCAAGTATTAGCCTAAATTTTAAAAGAAGTAGCTATAGGAAATCCTACAAGATTCCTATAGCAACTGATCCCTTTGAAAAACATACTCCAGAGACAGGGTCAGTGCAGCAAGACGTATGAAACATGCAAGGAGCATTTTTTGACCGAGAGATCATCAGCATAAGCCCAAGGCCGAGCATGAAGAGTGCCAACAGCAACAACAATGAGGAAGTGAAGTGCAAAATTCCGAAGCATGCATAACACAGCAGCGACTGAGCAAGTGCCTAAACCTATTCCTCGATTTCATGAATATTATTTCAAAAGTGCATGAACTATGGGAATGGTCACGATTAAACGAAATCGGTGGCCAGCTAACTGGCCACCCTCATTCAGTTACACACCCTCGTGGAATTCAAATGAGCCCCGTCAAATTCAAACTGCCGATCAGATACGTAGCCAACACGTGTGGCATGTCAACTCAGGAAGAAAAAATTCAGGACTGGTAGTCGTGGTGGCGTATAACGGGAGTAAGGGAGGTGATGGTGGTTAGGCATCATGTAGAACCATTATGACTGTGATGTATGACCAACGGTCTAGATGGGGATAATGTACCCATCTGGCCACCTCACCTCCTCACCACAGATTACGCCAACAATTAAAGGACAGTGCGGTCTAAGCCTCCACCACCCTTTGTTTCATTCTTCATTCATGACGTTCTCGACTGCAGTACTCACCTACCATCTTCAAAACAAAAACTAGTCGTCTTCCGCCAGTTTTCTGCTAGATTTTCAAAACCGTCCCACCTATCGGGCTCTACAGGAGCATTGCTGCATTCTACAAGAGCTGGAAGATTTCTACAGGAAGGGAAAAGAGCAGCTCTACAGAAGGAAAACCCAATATTTTTGTCAAAATTCGAGCTTGAAATGAGGTAGGCTTGGGAAACCTCTCTACATATGACCTATTTATATAAGGTGGTAGATTAAAAACATAGTATTGGGTTGAAAGAAAGGAAAGTGAAGCATAAAATTCTACCTGCATATTTTCTTTGAGTTCTCCACGGTTCTCTGTTTTCTTCTTTCTCACATTCTACTATAAAAGAAAACACATGCAACTGTAGAGACTAGCCTGTGAAAAAAAACCGAATTTGCAAGTCTGTGTACTCTTTGAAAAAAGCCCCGTGTTATCTGTTCTCTGTCCTGTAATTTTTTTTTTTTTCCAAAAGTGAGAATCAAATTCAGGATAAAAGCAGTTTGAAACAAGGGAAATATTTCCATTTGATGTTGTAAGGAGAAAGCACACGGGAAATTCCCTATCTTGTTTCAGAAAAAGACAAAATTCATCTATCCCTCTGTTTTTAGTTTTGCCTACCTTCTCACCAGAGAATTTTTAGAAATCACTCAACACCATGACAGGAGGTTTCATGAGAAAATAACCTTTTAACTCCAGCAAATTGTATGAACACCCTGAGGTGGTGGCCCTCTTCACCAGGGCAAACTGGATGCCCTTCTTTGAAATAATTCTTGGATATGATGAGGAGGTGAGTAAAGAATTTTTGATGTCACTAAAACCCCATTCAAAAATACATGCTACAATCAGTTTTAGGGGTTTGACCCTAGAGCTTACATTTGATTTTATCAGTAGAATCATAGGTCTTCCACTTGGGCTCCCTTAGAGCAAGGAGGAAAAAAAATTGGGATAGGTTGCTAAGACAACATTTTTTCAGCCTGAGGAGCATCCTGTAGAGGATAAAAATGGGGTCAGAAGGACAAGCTTATCTCCTCCATGGAGTGAAGTCAGCGACCAGATAATGAAATATATCACATGTGAAGGGAGGTTTAGCACAATTTATGGTTATCACTTCAGGTTGTTGCATGAATTGAGATATGGGATGGACCTACCTCCAACTAGAAAACTCAGTCTCCCATATTTCCTCCTCCAATCTTTAACAGAATGTGGCACCAAGCTAAATGCAGGGGTCCCAGACCAGTTGGCCCACCATGGTCCCATCAAACTGTTGGTAGAAGATGCCTTACACACATATACCATCCCCATAGCTTGGGAAATTTTCAGGAATATGTCCAGAGAAGATGACATCAAAACTTTGATTGAGGACATTAGCCCATCCAGCAGTGAAGAGGAGGAGAAAATTGAGGAACTTGAGAAGAACAGTAATGAGGAAACAAAAGACATTCAAACAAAAGGAAAAACAGAGGAGAAATAGAAAGAAGAGGAGAAATTTGACAAAACTGTTGCTGAGCCTAAGGCAGAAAATAAGACAACCTCAAAAAAAGAGAAGAGGAGAAGGATAAAGGCTGAGAAGAAAAAGCCCAAGAAAGCCAAAAAAAACACTGCCAGAGGCAAGGTAGGGACCCAACAAGAAAAGGAGAAGACACTGCTAGAGATAGCAGAGACATAAGCAAAAACAAAAGATACAGGAAAGACTACAGGAGATGAAGGAAAAGAACAACAAGAAGAAACATCCCTTGAAACATTGGAAAGGGAAGCAAGAGTTGTGCTTGCTGCATTAAGCACTCCAACAAAACAGAAGGGAAAAAGAAAAAGGAAACCCTCTATGTATTTCAAAGCCGAAAGGAGCACCAGGATTAAGGTAGGCAAGCCCTAGCCACCATCAAAGGAACCAATTGTCATTGAGGATACACGTACTAAAAAGAAGGCAGTATCTCCCTCCAAGATCTCTATCACATATGAAAGAGGAAGTCCCAAAACATCCACCTAGAAGGAAAGAATCAAGTTGATGGACTACAAAGCAGTCCTACAGGAAGCTGAAACATCTCTACAGGAACACTAGCCAAGTTGAAAGAAACTGAAAAATTAGAAGAGAAGGTAGTAGAACAGTCACAAGGGGAAGGCAAGGCCAAAGAAATACCTGAACCAAGCCCTCGGCCTAATTTAAGCTCCTATTAAAATCTACTAGAAGGTGGGAAGATCATCCCACAAAAATTTGTTGTGCCTCTTTTCTTTGAATTAGAAAATGAAAGGGTTAGAACCCACACTTGGATGCAAATTTCTAAATCTAAAGGAGTTGAATATATAGGGCACATGGAAGACAAGCTGAAAGAGTTGAGAGGGGAGTTGGCCATGGTAAGGCACATAGAGAGTAGTAAAAGAGCCCAACTACAGGAAGAAAATGAACTATTGAAACAATAGTTACAGCAACGGGAAATTCAAAAGGGAGATAGGTTGCCAATCTTGGAAGGGAAACAATAGCAAAAATTCCCCTAGCAGGCAATGAAGCAGCAGAGAAATAGCAGCAAGGGGAAGAGCCAGAGACTGATGTTGAAATTCTAATGAAACAACTGCAAGAAAAAGAGTCTCAGATAGCAGCTGAAGTGCAGATTTTGCAACAGCAGTTGCAGGGAAAAGAAGCCAAAATGGCCTGCATGACCAGTTGGGAAATGGAAGCCTTGCAATGTAGACAACCAGCTAGATCCTATGAATTGTATCTTAAAGACCAATGGCTCCAATTCCAAATTAAAACATTGGCCCAAAGGGGCATAATCCCATTCCAAAATTATGATCAGTTTATGCATTTATGTGATAGTAGTTTAGCAGAGGATAAAGCCAAATTAGCAGAATTTTACCTACATAATATGGCACTCCCTGATATGAATTTATGGGATCCAAATGTTGCATTAGGATATCTATAGCTCATGGCTATGGCTTATTGGTTGAGCCATGAGGAAAAGAGGGCAGTGGAAATTCAGAAGATCATGACAAAGGAGTTAAGTGAACCCCTCCTGATAAGGGCCGAACCAGAAGATCCCTTAGCTCTCATATATGCCCACCAACACCTTGCAAACAATCCTCAGGTTGCCCCTGACTATGTTGAAAGGTAAGCACAGGCTATTGCTCACTTTGAAGATATGGAGAGATTGTTTGCTGATAATTTCCTTCATGCTTGCACAAGAAGATGGAATACATTGTCCCATAGCCTAAAGATAAGGGAGTATCACTCCCCAACCAGAATGAGGGAAGCTATGAGGAGAGTACCCCTATACAAAAAATAAATGCAAAACTTGAAATCCAACTGGATTGGTCTAAAATATAATCCTCCACTACTGCTAGGACTGTTGGAAGGAATCAAGGAGGAGGAAGAATAGAAGCGATGGGAGGAAGTGGACAGAAGAGCAAGTTTTCATGAAAAAGAAGAGGACATCACCTAAGAGGCTTGTAATGTTAGGGAAGCTATTAAAGCTATCAAAGATGAAGAACTATATTAGTTGCTCAGAGGATGAGCAGCACATTCAGTAGGGGGGTGATGATGAGCCCCAGAAATGGGTAACTATATGGGCTCATTCTGCCTATTATTTTCATTTAATCCACCATTCTCCATATTTTTGTGCATGTTTTTGAATATATTTATGTCAATAGAGTGAATGGGGATAGTCACTTTGCCACATAGTCTAATGAGTGTTTATTGCATATTTTTGGACATTTTTGGACAAAGACCAGGCATTTATGAGCAGATTGGCAGCCAAAATCAAGAAACAGGGCTAAGGAATTATAGGAGGGGTGCCTCCTACATTAAATGACCCCTTCCTCGAGTTCTCCATCAACAGCTCAAAGTACAAAAGCCCACAAATGATGATTCCAAGGGGTAGGCGAGCAAGTCTAGTGAAGTTGTTGTTATATGCAGTTTTAAGTAGTCGAGTTCCTAAAGTTTAGGAGGACTATTGGGAGTCCTCACTTGTATAAATAAGAAGGCTTCAAGCCTCAGTAGGTTAGCCATTTGATAGTCTATTTTCGCACTTTAGTGCAGTCTTGTACTCAGCTCATTTTCTAGCTCTTTTTGCAGACAGTTTGGTGATGTAACTATTATTTTTTGATCAATGAAGATGAATCTAGCTTTGAACCAACACTAATCTTTCCTAGAGGGATATAGCTCTTGGGTTTGGGCCCAACCCTAGTGCCCAACACCTCCTTTATGTATTTATATGTTTTTCTCTCGCATTCATGAAATAATTTCTATTGTTTAGGTTAAATCTTGCTTTGTTAATTAGGTTTCTTTTGATGATTAGAATAATTGTTCTTGCATCAAGTTGATTAGATAGTTTGCTGCAATAACATAAAAAGATCCAAAAGGGCTACCAAGTAGGCCTTGATCTCCTTTCTCCCTCCTTGGGACCATGATTTAAGATCAAGGCACTCTTGTAGTCACCAAAACACTATGTTTGCTTTCCAATGCAATTGCTAGTGTGAGACTTCGAGTTGGAGAAGTTTATATCAGTTGTATTTACATGCTTAGATCTGTTCTTGTCAGTTTCCATGGATTTCATGCATAAATTCCTATCCATAAAGTTTTGTTCAACTCTTTTTTGGTTTTTAGGTCAGAATTAGGTTAAAATCGGTAAAACTCTATTTTTTTAGTTCTTTCTTGGATCAGTTTTGAAAAGTAAGTGTGCATATCACATGTAGAACACTCCATCTTATCATTCATCCATCACACAACCTTCTCCAATTCATCTCCCAAGATTCCCCCACTCATTCACCATACTTTCCCAAACTGCCCTAATTTCTACATTTTTGTGCAAAAATTGCTTTCTTGGCCTTTGAACAAATCCAACCATCTCCTTCATTCCTGATCTTCATTTACAAGGTCCTAGACCCCTTAACGTCTCCATCCAGCCTTCATTTCCCTTCATTTCCACCTTCAAACCTCCAAAAACTACTTTCAGCCTCCTCCTATAGATCCTCCTGTAGAACCTCCTATAGATCCCCTGCAACCCTTGTAGAAGTTCATGCGAGTGATTTTTCGAAGTCTGATCAAAATGTAGGTTAGCATAAGGCTATTAGGGACTTCTTAGGTCCTCTCCACACCTTCCACACCTCTTGAAAACACCAACTCCATCTCCCTTTGCCACAAAGCCCCTGCACAGCCACAAATAGTTAAAACACAAACATAATAATTCTGCATAAAATTGCTCAAAAGTACAAGAACATGATTTCTTTTCATTTTCCTTCACAAGTAGCTTGAATACATGCATTTTACCTTTTCAATAGCCAATGGTATCCATTTCAGTCATTTCCATCTCTTTTCTTGCAAAAGTAGAGTTAGTGGGTAAAACCAGGGTTTGCTAGGGTTTGCTTTTCCTTTCAGTTTTCATCTTCCTTCTACAAGTAGAATAGCCTCTTTTGAGTTAGCTTTCTTCCATCACAGTTAAAAAGATTCTTTTGAGAACTCATATAAGTTGGCTTAATCTCCTAGAGAACTTGTGCTAGCTGATCAAGTGACAGCCTGTAGTAAAAGCTAGTACATGTGCATATAGCACTCTCACTTCCAAGTTTGTTACGAGCTACCGGGTTGATAAAAGTAAAGCAGGGAGCCCGAGGAGTTGCAACATCATTGTTGCAATATTGGAGTTGGCTAGGTAGTAGTTGTTTGATCTGTGAACTGGAATTTTGGCCCAAAACCTCGAGATTGTTGTAATGTTTGAGTAAATGCTTGATATTTACGTATGTCTGCATCGCTAACACTTCTTCGGGCATATTTCATTGATTCCTCAAAATGAGCTGCCTTTATTTCTGCAACTTCAGTTTCATCTTCATCCATGGCTTCAGGGTTTTCCTTTCTTTTCCTTTCCCTTTCAATGTCCTTCTCAATATGTTCTCTAATAGCTTATTTGCAAGCACGATGTTAAATTTCAGTAATATCAGCTCCACTAAATGCTTGTGTGTATTGAGCAAGAGTCGCAATTTCAACATCCTTTGCAACAGGTGACTTCTACAAACATGCTTTAAAGATTTGAAAGTGGGAAGCTTCATCAGGCAAAGGTATGTATATTAATTGATCAAGGCATCCAGGTCGTAATAAAGCCGAATCAATAATATCAGGGCGATTTGTAGCTCCAGTAATGAAAACAGTTTTCTTGGCAGACATGCCATCCATCTCAGTCAGCAACTGATTCAAAACTCTGTCTGCCGCACTACAACCACAGTAGGTAGCAATTGAATCAAGATCATTAAAAAAAACGACACAAGGTGCCAACTGCCTAGCATTATCAAAAATATCACCCACATTGGCTTCACTTTCTCCAAACCACAATGTTAGGAGCTTTGGGCCTTTCAAACTGATAAATTTTGATTGACACGCTTTGGTAATGGCCTTTGCCAGAAGAGTCTTACCACAACTAAGAGGTCCATAGAATAGAAAACCTTTAGAGGGAGACATACCAAAATTCTCGAATTTCTCTGGATGTTCCACCAGATATTGCACAGTCTCCTGAAGCTCTCTTTTGATATTTTCCAGACCCCCAATATCCTCCCAAGAAACATTTGGCACCTCCACAATAGTCTCATGCAGGGCAAAAGGGTTACTAGAGCCCAATGCAGCCTGAAAGTGATCATTTGTAACAGCCATAAAATTCAGAACTTCCACATCAATAAATTCATCTTCCAAGTCAATGAAACCCATTTTTTCCCTAATACAATGCAGTGCAGGCTCAATGCAAAGAGCTAAAATATCTACCCCAACATAACCATGTGTATTCCTCGAAATATGTTCAAGATCAACATCTTCAGCAAGCTTCATATTCTTTGTGTGGATGCGAAGAACTTCCAGTCGACCAACTTCATCTGGAACCCCAATGTCAATTTCACGATCAAACCTACCAAACCTTCTAAGTGTTGGATCAATGTTGTTAGGCCTATTTGTTGCTCCCATGACAATCACATGAGATCGAGATTTTAGACCATCCATCAATGTCAATAGTTGAGATACAATGCGCCTCTCTACTTCACCATTTGTTTTCTCCCTCTTTGGAGCTATGGAGTCAATTTCGTCAATGAAAATGATAGAAGGAGCATTCTTCTCTGCTTCTTCAAAAGCCTTTCTAAGATTGCTTTCACTTTCTCTAGCAAGCTTTGACATAATTTCAGGACCATTAATTAGAAAAAAGAAAGCTCCAGTCTCATTTGCCACTGCCCTAGCAATCAAGGTTTTTCCTGAACCAGGAGGACCATAAAGCAAAATACCCTTAGGGGGCTTAACACCAATGGATTTGAAAAGTTGTGGATGCCTTAGTGGTAATTCAACTATTTCTCTGATCTGTGCCATTTGTTTCCTTACACCACCAACATCATCATAGCCAATGTCATCCAATCTGTCTTCATCTTCTCATTTTATTGGCTCTCCCTCACAAAAAATTTCAGTATCTAGAGAAACAACACAATACTCACTAGGATCTGTCTCAATGATTTTAAATTCTACACTTCTCATTCCTCCTTGCACTAGAAATATGTCTCCTTTTCTTACTGGGTGATAGGCTTCCAAGAAGTAAGGCTTCAAGTACACATCGAACAAGTTTCCTGTAACACCTTCGATTATGTCATCTATAGGAAGAATATGCACACACTTCCCATACTTAACATCTGGTCACTGATGAATAGATACTACATCCCCTAATATTACTCTTAGATTTGACCTAAAAAATTTGTTCATTCTAATCTTATGCTCTTCACAGGTATCATCAGCAAAAACAATGCAAACTATATCCTTTCTCTTTTTACCCATAACAAGGATGGTAGCACCCCAGAAAAGTTGCAATGTTTCCATTGTTTTCAAAGTAAGAGCCACAACCGAATTATCATCATTTATGGCTTCATCCACAACTAACCGATTGGGAGACTTCTTACACTCAAGTATTACAGTACTAAAGTCTTTCTTTATTCCATTCCTTTCACCCACAATATCATTGTCAGCAATGTACAGTGTCCTCTGCACAGATTCATGGATATCTCTTTCAATCAAAGCAGAACGAGCTCGCCATATGTTAAGATGAGGATTAGCAACACGGAAATAGACCTCAAAGGCTATTTTATCTCCTTCACTATCACAATATAGCCACAAAACAAATCACTGACATCTCCTAGCTTCATATGGATCATTCAATACATGAACTGGTACACGGGAGATTTTTGAGTCAATCATTAATTTGGTCATATCTTTTGATCTGGGAGCCAGTTTTGGGAGTGTGATATACCGCTCGAAAGCTTTTTCTGAGCTACTACTGATGAACATGATTATGACATGTTTTGTGCTGAAGATCGTGTACAAAAAATCTAACAAAATAAACATAATAAGAGGCTCATTTTGATCGCTGAAGGAAGGCCAAAGGACTGACTCTGACAATGGCCATATTTGAGAATCTGTTGATGACCACAAAAAATAGTCGTTTCTATGCTTAGTATAAGGAAAGCACAACATGTAATTCATGGAGATGGATTCCCAAGGTCGCCTAAGGGCAGACTGACAAAAAAATTGTTCACAGTAGATTGCAAAAAAAACGTCGTTTAGGGCCTCAAAACGGCTCTCAAAGTTTAGAACCCGAAAACTTGCTAAAAATAGTAAACTGTGCTACAATTAAGGAAACTAAAAAATTAAAAGAAACAATGGTGGGGGTCCAAGTGGAATTGGTGGGTGGCCAACAATATCCACCTAGATCATTCCTCCCCCCTTAGAAATCAATGATCCCCATTGCATTGAGTTCCTCCATGAGATGAGGAAACTTCTGCTAAACTTGGTCCCTGGTGAGCCACTTTCCCTAGAGAAGGAGTTGGCCTTCTTTGACAACTCGATATAGTTGGATCTTCTATTGGTGAGTGTGCTTGATCTACGTGTCCATGGTTCGATCAGTTTGGCTTGTTCCATGAAATCTGGATTTAACTCTGTAGGTGTGAGTTTTTCTGCAATGTCTGATGTGTCAAGCAATGGTGGGAATTATGGTCGAAGGTGGTCCACATTAAACATTGGATGTAGGCCAAGGAATGGGGGAATGCTGAGATCAAATGAATTGTCTCCCACATTCTTGGTAATGGTATAAGTACCATATCAGAGTGGTCTGAGTTTTCGCGGCTCCGGTAAGGAATTCCTTTTGCAAATTTAACCAGAGTTTGTTGCCCATTTGAAACTTGTGAGGCACCCGATGTTGATCATGTCGCTACTTGTACATGGCATTTGATTTCTCTAGAATGTCATGGAATTGTTGGCAGATATGTTGGATGTGCTCAATGAATTTGTTTGCCTTATCGATTTCGGACTAGAAATAAGACGAATCTGCCTAAGTAGTTGCAAATGGCATAGCCAGATAAATGGGACATAGTGGTTGGAATCCCAAGCCCACCTGAAAAGGGTTGTGGCCATTCAAGTTGTGGAGAGCCCGTTATAGATGTGCTAGTCATAAGGGAGGCTCTTATCCCATGCGCATGGATTCTTTGAGTTCTGCATGCACAAAATGTGTATGATCATCCTATTGACAACCTCTATTTGGCCATCAATTTGCGAATGGAAAGTTGTGGACTTAGTGAGCTTAGTTTCCAGCATTGACCAAAGATTGGACCAAAATGTACTAAGGAACCTATTGTCTCGATATGAGATGCTAGACTATGGGATCCCAAAGTGTACCCACACTCCTTCAAAGAAGACTTTAGCAGTGGCTTCTGCTATGATATTCTTCTTTCAGGCCTCCATAATGGCCATCTCTGAGAATCTATCGATGACCAAAAAAACATTGTCATTGCCATGCTTAGTAGAATGAAGAATTGACATGTAATCCATGGAGATGGATTCCCAAGGTCGACTAGGGTTAGATTTCCTGAAACGTTGGCAGTAGATTGCCAAAAAAACGCCGTTTAGGGCCTCAAAATGGCTTCGGAAGTTTAAGACCTGAAAAACTACTAAAAATAGTAAGTTGTGCTACAATTAAAGAAACTGAAAAATTGAAAGAAACAATGGTGGGGTTTCAAGTGGAATTGGTGGGTGGCCACCAATATACACCAAGATCATTCCTCTCCCCTTAGGAAGCAATGGTCCCCATTGCATTGATTTCCTCCATGAGATGAGGAAAATTCTGCTGATCTTGGTCCCTGGTGAGCCACTTTCCCTGGTGAAGGAGTTGGCATGCTTTGACAACTATATAGAGTTTGATATTCTGCTGGCGAGTGTGCTTGATATGCATGTCCATGATCTGATTATTTATGGCTTGTTCCATGCAATCTAGATTTAACTCTGTAGGTGGTCCACATTGAACACTGGGTGTAAGCCAAGGAATGGGGGAATGCTGTGCTCAAATGCATTGTCTCCCATATCCTTAGTAATGGTGTATGGACCATATCAAAGTGGTCCAAGTTTCCAATAGGCTCCAATAAGGCGTTCCTTTTTCAAATGCAACCAGACTTTGTCGCCCACCTGAAACTTGTGTGGCACCTGATGTTGATCATGTCACTGCTTGTACTTGGCATTTGATTTCTCCATAATGTAGTGGACCTAATGGCGGATATGTTGGATGTGCTCAATGAAGTTGTTTTCCTTATCGGTTTTGAACTGGACATGAGCTAAATCTGCCTGAGTAGCTACAAATGGCATGGCCACATCAATGGGACATAATGGCTGGAATCCCAAGCCCACTTGAAAAGGGTTGTGGCCATTCGAGCTGTGGAGAAACCGGTTATAGCTGTGTTCTACATAGGGGAGGATCTCATACCATGTGCATGGATTCTTTGAGTTGTACATCCGTAGAATGTCTACGATCATCCTATTGATGACCTCTGTCTGGCCATCATTTTGGGGATGGAAATTTGTGGACTTAGTGAGCTTGGTGTCCAGCATCGACTAGAGACTGGACCAAAATGTACTGAGGAACCTGCTATCCCGATCTGAGATGATACCTTGTGGGATCCCAAAGTCTACCCACACTCATTCAAAGAAGAGTTTAGCAGTGGCTTTCACTTTGATATTCTTCTTGCAAGCAACCATAATGGCCATCTTCAAGAATCTATTGACGACCTCAAAAACATAGTTTTTTCCAAGCTTAATAGAAGGAAGGCATGACATGTAATCCATGGAGATGGATTCCGAAGGTAGACTAGTTATAGATTGCCAAAAAAATAGTTGGTGGTAAATGACCAAAAAACGACGTTTAGGTCCTCAAAATAGCTCGAGAAGCTTAGGACCCGAAAAACTGCTAAAAATAGTAAACTATGCCATAATTAAGGAACCTGAAAAACTGAAAGAAGCAATGGTGGGGGTCCAAGTGGAATTGGTGGGTGGCCATCAATATCCACCTATATCATTACTCTCGCCTTAGGAAGCAATGGTCCCCATTGCATTGAGTTCCTCCATGAGATGATGAAACTTCTGTTGAACTTGATCCCTAGTGAGCCACTTTCCCTGGTAAAGGAGTTGACCTGCTTTGAAAACTCGATACAGTTGGATATTCTGCTGGCGAGTGTGCTTGATCTACGTGTCCATGATTCGATCAATTGTGGCTTGTTCCACGCAATCTCGATTTAACTCTCTAGGTGTGAGCTATTCTTCAATGTCTAATGTGTCTACCAATGGTTGGAAGTTCGGTCGAAGGTGGTCCACATTGAACACTGGGTGTAGAATAAGGAATGGGGGAATGTTGAGCTTGAATGAGTTGTCTCCCACATCCTTGATAATGGTATAAGGACCATATCGGAGTCATTTTAGTTTCTGATAGGCTCCAATAACGTGTTCCTTTTGCAAATGCAACTAGACTTTGTCACCCTCCTGAAACTTGTGTGGCACCCAATGTTTATCATGTCGTTGTTTGTACTTGGCATTTGATTTCTCCAAATTGTCATGGACCTATCAGTAGATATGTTGGATGTGCTCAATAAAGCTTTTTTACTTATCGGTTTCGGACTAGACATGAGCCAAATCTGCCTGAGTAGCTGCAAATGGCATGGCCACATCAATGGGATATAGTGGTTGGAATCCCAAGCCCATCTGAAAAGGGTTGTGGCCATTCGAGTTGTGGAGAGCCCAGTCATAGCTGTGCTAGACATAGGGGAGGCTCTCATCCCATGTGCATGGATGCTTCAAGTTGTACATGCGTAGAATGTGCACGATCAACCTGTTGACGACCTCTATCTAGCCATCCGTTTGGGGATTTAAAGTTGTGGACATAGTAAGCTTAGTGTCTAGCATCGACCAGAGACTAGACCAAAATGTACTTAGGAACTAACTATCCCGATCTGCAATGATAGGCTGTGGGCTCCCAAAGTGTACCCACACTCATTCAAAGAAGAGTTTAGTAGTGGCTTCTGCTGTGATATTCTTCTTGCAACCAACCATAATGGCCATCTTTGAGAATCTTTCGATGACCAAAAAAACACAATCATTGCAATACTTAGTAGAAGGAAGGCCCAACATGTAATCCATGGATATGGATTCTCAAGGTTGACTAGGGATAGATTGCCAAAAAAGACGTCATTTAGGGCCTCAAAACAACTCTGCAAGTTTAGGACCCCAAACACTGCTAAAAATAGGAAATTGTGCTACAATTAAGGAAACTGAAAAACTAAAATAAACAATGGTGGGGGTCCAAGTGGAATTGGCGGGTGGCCACCAACATCCACCTGGATCATTCCTACCCCCTTAGGAAGCAATGGTTCCCATTGCGTTGAGTTCCTCCATGAGATGAGGAAACTTCTACTGATCTTGGTCCTGGTGAGCCACTTGCCCTGGTGAAGGAGTTTGTCTGCTTTGACAACTCGATACAGTTGAATCTTCTGTTGGCGAGTATTCTTGATCTGCATGTCCATGATTCAGTTGGATATGGCTTGTTACAAGCAATCTAGATTTAAATTTGTAGGTGTGAGTTTTTCTGCAATGCCTGATGTGTCAAGTGTTATAGACATTTTTGGGCACTGCAACCCCAATCATAAATGTCCATAAACCAAGGGCTCTTAAGTCCCTAAAAGTGTTGTTCCAACCTCTAAAAGAACAAGGTCAACTGATTACATCTTCTCCCAGAAGTTCTCCATGAAAACTACTCAGAACTGGACAAAACTGGACCATATCACCTGCTCCATGGTCAAAGTGCGCTGCATCCCACCTAAATACACACGAGAAGTGCGATGCATACTAAAAATCCCTTCTATGGGGTGCGATGGGCGAGAGTGGACAAATGGCAAGGGCAATCTGCAAGGTGGAGGATCATGGAATCTTCCAGAAACTTCTCCTTTAACACTTGCCTCTCTGCATTCGCCCATGGATGAGTAAGAGATCATCAATCTCCAAGTGAAATCAAGAACTATCAGAGAGAGGACACTAATCAAATCTCAAAAGCTAACTCACCCCCCTTGCAAACATATATATATGGATCCTTTATCCCAGAGATCCAGGGGGCTGGAATTTTGTATCTTGTAAGGAAGTGTTGTTGGTTTCTTGGTGCAACATCATAGTGTTGGGTGATCTAAGCTTTTCATGAGGTGAAGAAGGGCTTTCTTGCTGAGAGGATGATGCTGGGTCAGAACAATTGGTTGTAATCCTCTTTGCTATTCTTGATTATTAATAAAGCTATTCAAGTTTTCCTCCACATTCTTGTATGATTGATGATATATGCATTTGTGTGGTCAATATATATCTGGTCCTATATTGTTTATGATAATAGATCTATGTTCTTGGATAGTGTTATGCTGCTTTGATTCTGCAGGTGCTCTTTGAAGCTGGGTAGGCGAAGAAGCGAGTGGCAAAGATATATCAGAAGGGAGAGGAATCAAGCAAGGAACCAAGCGCAAGACAGAGGTTGGTCTCCTTTATTCCCCTCTTATCTATTTCTCATAAAGGAAAATGAAAGTAGTTTTAGTTTGTTTGTTTCTAAGGTAGCTACCAGCCTTAGTGGGACTAGTATCTTTGCATAGACACTAGATTTCCTGATAAAAAAATGGCGACTCCGCTGGGGACCGAATAGATTGTTTGTTTATCTACATTTGTTTACTTTATAAACTTATAGACGAAGCCTGAAGTCAAGCCAGCTAGCCTTCAAATTGAATTTTCTATGAAAGTGCAAAGTAGATCAATGTTGCTTCAGTCTATCTCTGGGTTTTGTTTATGAACTGAACAATTGATTTAAAAGCTCTCTAATTGCCCTTGTGGTGGCTCTAGTAACCTCCTTAGCTCTACCTCTGTGATTTATTTATTGATTACCACTTGCTCGACCTAAATCCCTGAAGAGCTGCAAACTGTGACCCGGAACCCAATTGAAGTCTCGTGCCTGGACCATCGCACTGTCTCTTCTTTGGATTCTAGATGCATCGCACTTCCCAAGTGTAGTAGGTGCGCTGCATCTCACTTTCCCTATGTTACAGGTGCACTGATTAGGCAAGGCCTCTTCTGCTCTTATATTTTGGTTTCCGTGTTCACTCTTTTCAGCTCTATTTAGGAGTTTTGCTGTCTGTAGTCAGTATACCTCTATTGAAACCCCCTTCCTTGCCATTATTCTGCCTCCATTGTGCAATGAACTGTAAAAAATTTTATGTATTGTGATCCAGTTTTAGTTCTCCTTACAAAGAAGTAGCGTAATTGAACTATCGTTTCTTGATTTGAAAGTGTCGCAAGTTTCGTTTTCAGTCATAAAAGAGAATCCAATTGTTCTTGATAGTCGATTACACTATTACTCTTGTATTTGATTTGAATTAGTAGTTTTTCAAGTGTCAAAAGCAAGTTTTCAATTCCAAATCGCAAAGTGTCGTCATTGCCTTCATTTTGTTTTGAAAAGAAACTTGTTAGTAATGTTGCTTTGAAGAAATAATTCAGATTTGCACTTAGCTTTCTTTTTATCATTCACACATTAAGAAGGCTGAAAACAAATACATGCATGTGCATTTGCATTTAGATTGTTTTTTGGTTTGATTTAGGACAGTGCATATAGTGTGTGCTCTATACTCTATGTTGAAAGAATATCATCTATCTTTCCATAGTAGCTAGGATTTTCATTGAAAAAAGAAGATTAAATGATTGTTTATTATCTTAGATTGCATTTTAGGAATTGTGCATCTACATCATGCGGTGAACCTGAAAGGAAAATTTCTTAAGCAAGATCAACTGTAAAATAAATTTAATGAATCTAAAAAGGCTTTGGAACCTAACACACAACATTTAGAAGTCTAGGCTAGAGATGTATTCCAGCGTCGTAAAGCCTGGTAACTGTTGTTTTCATTGTTGGTTGGGTGATTCCTCCACTTTGAGACGATAAGTGTCAGTACGGACTTGTGCTCCCACGTACCGTCAAGTATATATTGGGAGACCACAATAGGATTTATCCTTTATCCATAGGAAGCCATGTTTGCCACCCTATCGATCGTAATGCACTGAACACAGCATTCGGGAAGATTGACTGCCGTACCATAAAAATTATTCTGAAGTTTTGCAATTGGTTTGGTAATCCCTCTGTCTAGATTTCCAGAGCAATCTCTTTAGTTCCTTTTCATACTTCTTAAAGGAAAAGGTCCATCTGAGCACTTGTCACTTCAGGCTCATTAAAAATCGAAGGCGACTAGAGTCATCTTTTGTTTTTTCTCGACTCTTAAAAATTGAAAAAGCAAGTTGTGTCAAAGCATCTAAAATTCATTTAATTCGGAAACATATTTCCCCTTGATTTTTAGTTGATCGATTAATCCACAATCGTGGAAGAAAGTCAATTGAAACCCCGTCATTCGCGAAGGCTTACGAGTCAACTGTCTTTGTCTCCAGAATCGAAACTGTTACGGACAAGGCGAACTCATTTAACTGGTTCCAAATCCCCTGGTAAAATTAGAACAAGTGTTCCAACACCATCGAAGACTCTGGTTATCCAAACATTTATGGTATCCCTGCCTTTACAAAAGAAGTTCCGCAGCCACCAAAGGACAGTAGAGCTGATCCTAGTGTGAAGGTAAACACTTGTATTACTGAACCAACTCCATCTACAACTGATTCGGAAGGTGTTATTCCCCAAACATCCATCGCTGCAGATTCTATACCTTCTTTGGCACCAGAAATATTTTACGAACCTAACGGTCTTCCTCTTCCAACTGGTCTGATTGCTATAGAAGAGATTGTGGAGGATCCTCCATCTAGTACTCCATCGCGATTTGGAGTCGGGATCACTCTATATCCTTCTTCATCAGAAATTAGTCTACCGTCATCAAAAGCTCATGTAGAATCACTAGGAAATCTTTTGGATAGACTAGAAATGTCTGAAAAACCATTGACATATAGGATTGTGTCATCCGACACAACAATGGCAGAACTTCCTGCTATCACTCCAACAATGTTCATTGGCATACCATCTGTCCCAACTAGCTCTCAATTGCTAGAAGGGGCCCACTCAGGGGCTATTTCGACAGTATGGGCCATTCCTGTTTCCTCATCTGGAATAGTATCTGGGAACTCTTATGTTGAGTCTCAACAAATTGATTCTTCAGGGTGTCAATTTGGGCAGTCCAGTCCTAAAGGACAAACAATTCCTTTGAGTACTGGATTACTGTCGTATGGGGGGCAATATACCCTTTCATTGTCTCCTCTGGGAGGACAACCATACGAGAGTTCACAACAAAATTCAATTTATGCTGGAATTACATCTAGCGGTTGGGTGCCAATACTGCCTCAACAACCAAGAGTTGTATATACGATGCAACAATGTTTACCTATGTCAAATATATCAACTACGCCGGCTATTGTGACGGTGTCGCAAGTACAAGCATTGCCTGTTGTATGCCAACCTTAGGTTTCTCAGGTTGTAATGCAACAGCCTCTTGTCCCTGCGACTCAACCACAATCGCCAACTAGTGGAATGACACTGGCCCAAACGGGTACAATTACCCCTCATCTTGGTCAAACAGCCAGTATTGGACAACAGCACATGACTTCACAACCATGGCTGGTGCAATACTAACAACCGCAATTCCAACAAGTATACCAAGGATCTGAGCAACAAATCTTTGCAAATAATGGGCAGCCGTATATTCAAAACGGTCAAAATCAACCATTCTACAATGGTTATGCCCATCAACCTTACCAAAGTTACCAGCATCAAATGCATTATGTTGGTATGCAAAGACCAACTACTCAGGCCATTCCATCCTATCCTGGGTATGCTTTGCCAAACCTGAATCAACAGTTACCCTTCGTGGCAACTTTATAGTTACCAGATCTAAATCGGCTAATGAACGATACAATTTCTTACGCCCCTTGGTGGCCAGTGATTCCGCATAAACTTCTGTCAGATATTCCTAAATTTAATGGAAATCTGGGTGAAGACCTGTCGAATCAGGTGATGACCTTTCATCTGTGGTGTTCATCAAACACCCTAAATGATGATTTGATTAGGCTTCGCCTTTTTCAGAGGACGTTAACTGGTCCGGCAACAAAATGGTATATCGAATTACCTAGAGCTTCGCTTGACAACTTCAGTGCCCTAGCCACAAACTTTTTAACCTATTTTCAGTTACCCATAAGGTATGAAATGGGAATATAACTTCTTACCAATTTCAAACAAACAACGGCCACTCACATATCCGATCATATTCATGAGTGGAGACATCATCGTAGAATGGTAAAAACGTATGTTCCTAATCAACTTTTATTTGAATGGTTTATTAAGTCATTATTACCTTCCATTACAGAAGATGTGGCAAAAGGATGAGTCGTCACTGAAGAGAAAGTTATTTCTCGTGCACAATATTTAGACTTCATTTATACTCAGTCTAGCACGCTCTATGATAAAATCCCTAAAGCTCCCAGACCGGAATTTTTCGTCCCTCCTCCTCCTAAATCGAACAATGAATCTCATGCTAGCGATGGCGTGATTGGTACGACAGACACGAAATCGACAAAGGCTACGTCTAAAAAGGCCCGTAAGATTTCTAGTCAAAATGCAAAAGAAGAACTTCTCGCCTCAGAAGTAAATGTTGTCTCGACTGATAAACGCAAAGAAACCAAGCAACTAGGAGGCAAGAATAAAAACAAAGGGAAGAAGAAGAAACGGGAGGAATCATCACCTGAAAAATCTTCTGCAAACCCTTCTGGAGATAAGAAACCAAGTCGTCCATGTCTTATATGTGATGAGGATCATTGGACAAGAGATTGTCCATATAAATCTGAGCTTAGAAAATTCTTCAAGAATTCAAAAACCTCGACAGTATTGACTGATCCGTTTCCAAATCCAGGAACAAATCTGGTTTCTAGTGAAAATTCTTCCCCATCCCAAGTGCTGATGTTGTTGGTTTTGAAACAGAAAAATGATTCTTTGATATCGACAAGGAATAAAGATTACGGGAATCCACAGCTGTCGAACAACAAGGATAAAGATCAACCTAGTAGTTCGACAACAACTTCGACAGAATTTGCATGACCCATCATTCCAGAGCTAACAATAAAACTGCCAAAGGGAGTAGTACACAAGTCGACATTTAATCCCCATGCCAGAGCAGCACAAAATTATAATATAGTGGAAGATCTGGCCCAATCGCCATCTACTATGTCGACACTTGAGGTACTGCAAAATTTCCCCTCCCAAAAGCAGGCTTTATTATCAACAATAGGTGGGATTGACCCAAAGGATTCTAATCTTGTGTCCTTTAATCACAAAGGATATGATCCTCAGTTACCAGCTCAACTAGCTTTCCTCATTCAAGTGAAAGCCCTCAACAAAACTGTTCATAGAACAACTATTGATGAGGGGGCATCTACATGTATTATGTCGATGAGTTGCTGGAAAACTTTAGGATCTCCAACCTTGTCGCGATCGTCGACGACATTAAAAGCATTGGATGGACGAACATATACCCCATATGGGATTCTAAGTAACTTGCAAGTTGAACTGGGGGGAAAAAAAGTAGAAATAGATGTTGAAGTAATCGACAGAAACCTCGATTACAACATCCTACTGGGAAGGCCTTGTATGTTATGGCTACGGTCGTGTCGACATACTTTAGGAAGATTGCATTTCCTTTCCAAGGAGGAATTACAATCGTCGACCAACAAACATTTCTCCCCAATAGTTCCGAAGTTACAGGAAGCATTCTGATCATCCATGGAAGCCCCCATTCGCTTCAAAATATCGGAGTAGGCCTACTAAAAGACCCTATATTAATGGGGAATTTTTCCCCCTCGCATCCAATCAATTTGGGGGAAGTGGCGACGGTAGGAACCTGCAATATGATATCTTCGATTCAAAAGATCTCTGAAAACGATATTAACATGGATCATCTGCAGGTATTGCCTCCAAGCCCAATATAAATATTGTAGCAATCAATGTTTTCGGCATGGGAGGCAGACCCGAATAAATGCTCATTAAGCATTTGGATAGATAGGTCTAAGGAATATGGCACCCCTTCAGATCCTTGGTCGCAAGTGCATTACACCGACGAAGGAATTGTTCAGTCAATGATGATTGAAGAGGCGCCATGGGAAGATTACCACCATCATTCCCATCTTCCAGATTGTTAAGAAGATACTCCTGATGACCTTCATCATCCTTCAGTTTTTGATTTCCTATCAAATACTGTAAACATGGTGGATTCCAAGTGAAACTTGTCCAATATTGAAGAGACTATCGCCATAAATATCTCGACAAAAATGGATGTTGTAGAGAATATTTATGTTGGCAAATGTTGTTCTCCTTCAGAACTGGAAATATATAACACTCTTTTTTCGTGAATTCAATGATGTCTTTGCTTGGTCATATGATGAAATTCCAGGCATTGACTCGAAGATAGTTGAACATGAAATAAAGATGTATCCAGATGTCAAACCAGTACGAAAACGGATACGGTAGGTGCACCCCAAGAAAGCCGCTGCCATCAAGGCAGAAGTTGAAAAGCTTCTCCATGTTGGTTTTATTTACCCGATTCCTCTAATCGATTGGGTATCAAACATTCTTCCTCTGATGAAAAAGCAAGGAACGATTAGAGTGTGCGTCGATTATAGGGATGTAAATCAAGCTTGTCTGAAAGACAACTACCCTACACCCTTTATTGACCAGATAATTGATGAATGTGCCGGATATGAAATCTTTTCATTTATGGATGGATTCTCCGGGTATAATCAAATAAATATCCCCACACAGGACCAGTCAAAGACTGCATTTATTTGTCTGTGGGGCACATTTGCATATCGCAAATTACCCTTTGGTTTAAAGAATGTAGGGGAAACATTTCAGAGGGCAATGAATTATTCCTTCCATGACATCAAAAAAATCGTTCAACCATATCTCAACGACCTTTCGGCTCATTCGTGAAAGCAGACCGACCATCTGCAGAAGTTGAGAGCGATATTTCTACGTTGCCGACACTACAAGATACGACTCAATCCACACAAATGTGTGTTCTGTGTCAGTTATGGTCGTTTTCTTGGCTTTGTAGTCTCAAACAATGGGATTCATCTCGACCCATGTAAGGTTTAGGAAATCATAAATTTGCCTCCACCTTCAAATTGTAGGAATTTACAGGGTAAGTTCCACAGAAAGAATACCAAAAGGACACCGCTCACAACCAGATCTCAAATCAATACACCAGTATTTTTGACGTGGTTAAAACCCTCAGAGTGCAAGGAGGGAAACAGTCCACGGCCTGTCCCAACGTGGGTACTACAGGCAATTTATTAATCAAAGAATAAAAATTTACATAAGCTTCTCTCATGCACGGATTACCCGAACAATGACCTTCCATGTGCTTTAAATAGAACTCATGGACCAATCGGGTGTCAAGCCACGGATCAAGTGTCGGTAATACCGAGGTGAGATTGAACCGTCGGATCACTACATATCGTGACCGTCGGATTGTAAGTTACAAAATGTACAACGGTAAAGAAACACACTTTACCTAACTCTAACCTAACTCTATACTAGACCAAGTTGAACTTAACTATATCCTATGTGTCGGAATATCCTAACATCCCCCCTTAAGAACAACTTGGGATAGGATTGAAGGATTTACAAATATGACACAATAGGAGAAGGAAGGAGGCACTAGAGCCTATCCCCCCTTAGTGACAACTTCCTGAACTCCAAGCATATATCGAAGTTTAGTGAACTTCGCCTCTGTGAGAGCCTTTGTGAAGATGTCTGCAACCTGATCATCTGTTGGACAATATTGCACTTCAAGAACATGGTCATGAATGAGCTTTCTGATGAAGTGCATGTGTAGTTCAATGTGTTTGCTGCGCTGATGCTGGACTGGATCTTTGCATAGCTGAATGGCACTTTGATTATCACACCAAAGTGTGGTTGGATGCTGCTGCTCAAAGCCAAACTCTGATAGGATCTGACGAAGCCACAAGGCTTCCTTACTAGCTTCCACGGCACCACGATACTCTGCTTCTGCTGACGAAAGAGAAATGGCAGCCTGTTTCTTACAAGCCCATGTAATAGGTCCTGAACCAAGAGTGAAGACATAACCGGCAGTAGACTTCCGATCATCAGGGTCACCAGCCCAATCAGAATCAGTGAAACCAACTAACAGAGGAGCTGCTTTGGCACTGTAATGAATCCCAAACTGTATGTACCTCGAACATAACGAAGTATTCTTTTAGCTGCTTTCCAATGACTTTCACGGGGGTTTTGCATAAAACGAGCAACAAGGCCAACAACAAAGGAAAGATCAGGACGAGTATGGGTTAAATACAAGAGTTTTCTGACAAGTTGACGGTATAAGGTAGCATCAACTTCAGGAGAAGTACAAGAGACTGAAAGTTTGACTCCAGACTGAAAGGGAGAAGGGGCTGGCTTACAGTCTTCCATGTGAAAATGACGAAGAATATCACAAGCATACTTGGACTGGGAAAGGAAAATACCCTCTTGGGATTGCAAGACTTGAAGACCGAGAAAATAGTGTAAGTGTCCTAAGTCTGTCATTTCAAATTTCTTTTTAAGGCTGGACTTCACATGGTTTATAAGGTTGGGATCACTACCAGTAAGAATAAGATCATCAACATAAAGAACAAGGATGATAAGAGAGTTGCCCACTTTCTTGGTGTAGACAGTATTGTCAGAATGACACCTAGAAAAGCCAGATTCTAAAAGAAAGCTATCCATTTTGGCATACCAAGCCCGAGGAGCTTGCTTGAGGCCATAAAGGGATTTCTTAAGTCGACAAACAAGGCTGGAGTCTGTTTGTATGAAGCCAATGGGTTGTTCCATATAGATTTCTTCCTGCAAGTCCCCATGCAAGAAGGCAGATTTAACATCCATTTGATGGACTTCCCATTTTAAAGAGGCAGCAAGGGAAAGAACAAGGCGGATAGAGTTCATTTTGGCAACAGGGGAGAAGGTTTCAGTGTAGTCAATGCCTTCAACCTGTGAAAAGCCCTTAGCAACGAGACGAGCTTTATGTTTATCAACTTTCCCATCTGGTCCATACTTGGTTCTGTAAACCCATTTACATCTAACAAGTTTGCGTCCCTTTGGTAGAGGAACAAGATCCCATGTATCATTTGTCATCAATGAATGATATTCTTCATTCATAGCTGCTTCCCAATGTGGATGGCCTGAAGCTTCTGCAAAAGTGTCAGGATCATGATTTACTGGAGCTTGAGCCAGTAAAGAAGAGGCTCTTTCAAACTGAGAACGTGTACGTCGCTGATCTGTAGGATCACCGGCAAGATCACCTGCTGCATCCCGAGTAGCACGGACCCATCTTGGAAGTTGAGGATCCTGAGAAGGTGGGGGAGGATTATCATCCTCGCTTTCATCATCTGAAGAAGAAATGTTTTCAAAAGTAGAAGAGATAGGAAGAGGTGGCACATCCGCCGGACTAGGCTCGCAGGCCGATTTATTTTCATCAAATTTTACATCTCTTCTAATGATAACATTTTTGGACTTAAATGGAATAAGTCTATAACCTTTTACATCTTCAGAATATCCAACAAAAGTACATTTCTCACTCTTAGGTTCTAAAGCTTTATGCTTTTCATCTGGAATATGGGCCCATGCTTCACTTCCAAACACACGAAAGTGACTTACATCTGGTTTAATGGAACTCCAAGCTTCTTCTGGAGTGATATTCTCTAGAACCTTAGTAGGAGTGCGATTGATTATATAATTTGCACAATTAATTGCTTCGGCCCAAAAACTAAGACTGAGTCCTTTAGATTGCAGCATACAATTAGCCATTTCCTTTAAGGTGCGATTTTTCCTTTCAGCTACACCATTTTGTTGTGGAGTGTATGGAACAGTATGTTGCATTTGAATTCCATTTTCGGTGCAAAAGTTGATGAATGTGTTTTTAACATATTCTCCACCATTATCAGTTCTTAGCTTAAGAATTTGATGTCCAGATTGTTTTTCAACAAATGCTTTGAAGGCCAAAAAGGTGGTAAATACTTCGCTCTTGAGTTTTAAGAAGTATACCCAAGTGCGTCTGGAGAAATCATCAATGAAAGTTAAGAAGTACTTGCAGCCAGAGAATGAAGCAACAGGAAGAGGACCACATAAATCACTGTGCACAAGCTGTAAAGGGGCTGAGGCGTGCCAAGAGGCACGTTTGTCAAAACTGTCCCGATGATGTTTTCCGAGTACACATCCGGAACAAACACCATCTCTGCAAGATACCATAGGAAGACCTGTCACCATATTTTCTTTACATAGATGCTGAAGGGAGCGATAGTTTAAGTGACCAAATCGCTCATGCCAAAGTTTGCTCACTTCATCATTATGAGCAACAAATACTGAGGGAAGATTGGATGACCCAAAGTTGTGAAACTTATACAACCTTTTGGAATCATCAGCAAGACCAGTAGCTAGAATCTGTTTAGGATCTTTTAGATCCTTGATTACAACATCATGAGGTGAAAATTCAACAATTTTACCTTCACCTGAATGAGTTATCTGATAGACAGATAGAAGGTTGCAGGATAAGGTTGGAACACATAATACATCATTAAACTGACCATTGTCTAGATGAACAGTTCCAGTCCCTACAACATTAAGAGATCTATCATCACCAATATATATATTTTTGGTGTTACAATCATTTAAAGAAGAAAACATGGCTTGGTTTTTGGCCATGTGACAAGAGGCTCCAGAATCAATGAGCCACTCATGAGAATGAGAAGAAGAAGAAGATACATTTAATGCATAACCAGACTGAGATGATTGATAATGACATGCAGAAAGTGCCATTCCGGAAGTTGAAGTTGAAGTAGGCTCCACATGGATGTTATGTTTCTTCATTGCGGCTTCCAAGGCTTCCATCTTCTTAAAGCATTTAGATTCTAAGTGGCCATCTCGATTACAAAAGTTACAATGTCTATCAGTCTTCTTCCATTTATTGGTCTTATCATTTTGCTGAAATGATCTTTCATTTTGAGGCTGAGATGGTTTAGGACCATTCTTTTGAGGATATGACTTCTTAGGATTCTTTGAATTTGGTTGCTGCTGGGCGGCTAACGCTTTCGTGGAAGAGTTTCCAAGATTAAGAAGACCAAGGTGTAAGAGTTTTTCTTGTTCTCTTATTAAGGAATCACAAAAGGAGTCAAAGGAAGGGGCCTTGTAGTCTTGTCCTTGACAAATGAAAGCTTCCCTTGTAGAATGGAAAGTGGAAACAAATACAGAGTAGGCTGGTCCCAACTTAGTAAGGATGGAATAAATAAGGTTACCATCTTCTTTCTTAACTTTAACACCTTCCAAGAGATATCTAAGGTTCTTGAATTTGGACAAGAAATCTTCAATGCAAGAAAAATTATTAGGATCCAAAGTAAGCAGCTCATTTTCAAGTTGATGGGCTCTAATTTCATTTTTAATCCCAAAAACTTTAGCAAGTTTTTCTAATGCTTCATGAGGAGTCTCAAGTTCTGCAATGTGGAATCTAAGATCAGGAGAAATAGACATCCCTATCAAACCACGTGCTTGATCTTGTCTATTTTCCCATTTTGTCGCCTTGTCTTCATCTTTTGGTTTCTTCTCTTGGTCTGTGGCTATTCTGAAGAGACCTTTACTTCTAAGTAAATCTTCCATGTAGGCTACCCATTGGAAGTAGTTAGTGCTGTCAAGAATGACTTGGCATGGACTTTCCATTTTAAAAAACTGAAGCTGAAGATGCTGAAAGTAGGTGTTCCAATGGATAGATCTCGAAAAAATAGGCGGTTTTAAAAAAAACGGCTCTGAAAAAGGCTTCCGGATGAAGAAGTTATGGCTTTTTGAAAAATAATTGTTGAAGTTGCCGGCAAAGTGCGCGAATGTGCGGGAATGAAAAAAATCCGCCCCCACAAAATGGAGACTTGAACCCAAGACCTCTACTCTCTTAAAATAGCTTTGAACCAATTGATCTATACAAAAAATTTGAGAGAGAGAGAGAGAGAGAGAGAGAGAGGGGGGCCTTGGTTTGCGTGCTTGCCTTGAGAAACCTCTTTTTCCCTACAAAACACAAAACACAAAACCCAACACGAATATGCAAAGAAAAACGAACCTTGCGGCTCGAAGTTAGCTTTAGCCAAAAAACTAGAAATTTTTATAAAAAAAAATCTCAAAGTTAGCTTTAGCCGAAAAACTAAATATTTTTCTCAATGTTTCTGATTTTCCGAGATCACACTAAAGTGCAGGGAAAAGAGCATACGCATGAGAAAAATCCTTCCTTTCTGTTTCTGATTTGCCCAGATCGCACAGAGTCGCAGGGAAAAGAGCATACGTAGAAATGAAAGGTATAGATCCGGTTAAAAAAAAAGCTAACTAAACCGAAACCGAAATAAGCAGAGAGAAAATAACAGTAAACTGCAAAAAAAACACTGTATACCTCCCGATCTGAAAAATGACGCAGCTAGGGCTACCGAAAAACTTTTCACGTGAAACGAAAGGGGTTCCTCACTGGAAAAAATGCTCCGAACGCAACAGAGTAGTCCTCTCAGCCTGAAAGCAGTCAGAAACAGCAGATCTAGGAAACGACAGCCGCATGCAGTTCTACCGGCTTCAGATTTGGATCACCAACGGACGCGGCCCTCAAATAGCTTTGATACCATGTAGGAATTTACAGGGTAAGTTCCACAGAAAGAATACCAAAAGGACACCGCTCACAACCAGATCTCAAATCAATACACCAGTATTTTTGACGTGGTTAAAACCCTCAGAGTGCAAGGAGGGAAACAGTCCACGGCCTGTCCCAACGTGGGTACTACAGGCAATTTATTAATCAAAGAATAAAAATTTACATAAGCTTCTCTCATGCACGGATTACCCGAACAATGACCTTCCATGTGTTTTAAATAGAACTCATGGACCAATCGGGTGTCAAGCCACGGATCAAGTGTCGGTAATACCGAGGTGAGAGTGAACCGTCGGATCACTACATATCGTGACCGTCGGATTGTAAGTTACAAAATGTACAACGGTAAAGAAACACACTTTACCTAACTCTAACCTAACTCTATACTAGACCAAGTTGAACTTAACTATATCCTATGTGTTGGAATATCCTAACACAAATTTGCTTCAAATTCAGAAACTCCAAGGGAAAGCAAACTTTCTGAGGAGGCTCATTCCAAATTACACCGAACTTGCTAAAGGTTATACACGTCTATTGAAAAAAGAAGTACCCTTCATCTAGGATCAGGTCGCGCAAGCCTCCTTTGATGCTTTAAAAGAATCCTTAATGAAAGCATCATTAATGTATGCTCCTGATTATCAAGAATACTTGAACCTGTATCTGGCTGCAGCGGATACAACCATCGCAATGGTTTTAGTTCAAGAAGACAACGGAATTGAACATCCTATATATTATTTGAGTAGAAACTTAAATGATACAGAAAGCAAGTATTCCTATGTTGAAAAGCTGGCTCTCACAGCTGTTCAAGCGATACAGAGATTTTGACACTATGTCCTCTTTCGAAAAACTACCATTTTGTCAGATTACAACCCCACGACTTATATATTGTCGCGAAAGTTGCTGGGGGGAAAATATTCAAAATGGATAGCAATTCTTCAAGAGTTTGATCTGGAATTCGTAAAATCCAAATCAAAGAAATCCCTGGTTTTCGCGGAATTACTATGCGATCTCCCATCGTCGTCCAACGATGAAACATCCAAAGAAACCATCGTGGATGAATCTTTGTTTCTGATATCTTCAAGCAATCCGTGTTATGGAGATATAATCATCTATCTCCAAACCCAAAAATATAGGTCTAATACATCCCGCTCGGAACAAAAACGTATTCGATACCAATCAAAAGACTACATGATTGTCAGTGATACACTTTACCATCGTGGTGTCTATACAATTCTGAGGAGGTGCCTCACCCATGAGGAGGCCGAAAAAATCCTGAATGATTGCCATTCAGGCACGTGTGGAGGGAATCAATCTGGTTACGCTACGACACAATTTTTTTTTATGAGTAAGATACTTCTAGCCAACAATGTTCAAAGATTGCATAATCGCAGTCAAAATTTGCCATGCATGTCAAATTTTCGATAGCAAAACCAAAAACCACCTGCACCCCTGCAACCGATAGTTGCAGTTGGGCCATTCGCCAAATGGGGCATTGATTTCATGACATGTAACCCCACCTCGACCGGGGTGCATGCGTATATCATAATCGCAGTAGACTATTTTACCAAATGGGCCGAGGCGATGCCTACATTAGATAACACTGGTGAAACAAATGCCCTTTTTCAATCATGTAGTCACCAGATTCAGTGTTGCACAGGTTATAGTCACAGATCATGGATCGAATTTTCGCAATCACATGATGATTGAATTAGCTGCCAAATTAGGGTTGTCTCATGACAGCTCTACTCCGTATTACCCGCAGGCCAATGGACAAGTTGAAGCAATCAACAAAGTCCTGAAGCAGATGTTGCAAAGGATGGTTGGAGTCCACAAAAGGAGTTGGCACCTAATCCTGTACTCAGCCTTGTGGGCATACCAAACATCGGTAAGGAATGTAATCAGGTTTACACCCTTTCAACTGGTGTATGACCTAGAAGCAATCTTACCAGTTCAGTGTGAAATCTCGTCTCTCAAACTCGCAATCGACCTTCTTCCTAGAACTTCAAAAGAGGAGACTCATTTCTTGGAACTAATCCAATTGGATGAAACCCGTGGTGATGCCGCTTTGGCTAATGAAGACCATAAGAAACGAGTCAAGGCGCAGTTCGACAAAAATGTCAAACCCCATGTCTTCTCAGAAGGTGACTTGGTCTTACTTTACGACCATGAATCTGATAAATTGGGAGCACATAAGTTCAAGTCTTTGTGGATGGGCCCCTATATTGTTAAGCGTGTATTAGCAAAAGGAGCCTACGAGTTAATGGATTACGAGGGGATTCTACTGGCGCAACCCCGTAATGGGTTGTACCTTAAGTGTTATTACACATGATTCAGTGTGGTAACCCATATGCTTTTGTTACATTTTTGTTTTCGCTAAGAGTAATTGTTTTGGTCAAGTAATCCACTTTTTACATTTGTCGCAGATGTTGAACCTATTGAAATATTTTGTTGGATATGCCGACGGAGTGAGTCGTAGTTCGTGGAACCTATCTTCCACAACCTAGGCCATTTTTTATCCAAGCGGCGAGTTAGTAAGTTTCAAAGGGGTATGTATTGGTCGTTCAACATATAACAACGCTGAATATAGAGCGTTGATAGAACTCCTCTCTGATGCCATCACACATGGCATAAGCCGACTTGTCATTAGGCTAGACTAACAGCTCGTCATACTACAACTCACTGGTATCTACTCCATCCGAAATCCAGCTATCTATCACATGTTCCTAAGGGTCAAGATTTTGGAAAGGCAATTTGATTTTATTTAATATCAGCATATTTCCATAAACTTAAACACATTAACAGACTCATTGGCAAATTATGTGTTAGATAGACATTTGCAACATTTATAAAAAGAAGCATTTCATCAGTATTTGCATCAGGATCATGTAACTTAACCAAAATAAAACTCCAAAAAAAAAAAAAAAAAAAAAAATATATATATATATATATATATATATAACTGTTTATGGTTTACACAAAATGTTCTATAACCAAGACAAAATTGGTCAAATGACCCAAAAATCAAAACGCTAGGGGGCACCCTAGTCTAATGATGCTGGTGATAACAAGTCACCGCTTGTGCAATCATGTGTAAAAGCCTAGTCCACCGACTCGGCATGTCGGTAGTATGTTGTTGCAACCTCAGAGGCAGCTCGTCAGTCCTCATGTTCGGAATACCAAGAGTGAGGCCTTCGACCTGATTCTGCAATGCTGAAAGAGTCTCAACCACATCAAGGTCGCGAAGGATAGCCGTTCCCACACCCACTCCTGCTGGAGCGGCAGCTGGCACTCTCAGGCATACTATTGGCTGAACTGGTCCAACATCTACATGAGCACATTAGTTTTGATTAGTCCTGATAGAAGAAAGCATGAGAACATTATAAAGAGAAACGATAAACAAAGATATGGTCAGAGAATTTACCGATGACACCCCACTACTCGCCAACCGACAGTACCAAATCCGGATCACCCCGGAAATCCATACCAACATATGGATACTCGGAAAAAACCATCTCCTAACGGTTGAACCACTCAAAAAAGGTATCAGAAAATGAAACTTGGGACTGACCAGCATGTCTGGCCATAAGGTCGACCCATCTCTGCATCTGTGGCTCAGTCGATGGAGGTAAACCAAGTGAAACATACTGCGGCTGCATCAGCGGGATCTTTTCCAAGGAGAAAGTTTTCAAGATAGAACCATATCCAAAGTTCTTCAATCTTCCATTTTTCACCATGGTCAGTTGTTCTTTCATCACAGAGAGTACTGCATCACACCAGTTGAACACCTTTGGTTCAAGGCATTCCAAGTTGTATTGCATGTAAGACCTGTTGGCCACGTGAACTGTCGTACTACCAGCCAATCTAGAAAAAGTGAACAGAATGGTCCTTAGGGACCTGTCAGTGACATCTTAGATATTGATCTTGTCGTCCTTACTCGGCTGAGATCCCTCTCTGCAATACCCGCGAATGTAATCTCTCACAGATTCACCCCCACGGGCTGAACCTGATAATGAGATAGGGGCACCCCGCCTCGATAAGCCGGTCAAAAAATAGATGTCCCTGACAGTCAAGGGAATGGACTTGCCCCTAATCTAGAACAATTTTGTGGCAGGATCCCATGCATCGAGAAAATATTGCAATAGGTTGATTTGTTGCCTCATGCAAGAGATGCGGAAAAACTTGAATAGGCCACAATTCCGCAGTGCATTTACCGTAACCAGATCATGTAAAGCAAGCAAGTCCTCTTCTTCATGCTCACATTCTCGCCATGTAACAGGCATTTTTCTCCAATGAATCTCTGAAACAAACAAGAGAAGAGTCAAGATCCTGATTTGGTAAAAAACAGGCAAAAATTTCTATGAAAAATTGTGCATAAATTTACCTCTTTGCGTCCATCGCACCCCCAGTAGTGTTCTAGGTGGGATGCATGATGACTGGCCAATGGCCAAGCCAGCATGCATTGCACCTTTCAATATAGAAGAGGTGAGATGGAGCCAGGGCGAGTTTTTCAAACCCCAGAGGCTCAGAAAAACCACAAAATATGCTCAGAATTCAAAAAGGAAAGGATGAAACTAAAGAGCTCAGGTTTAGCTCCTACCTGGTCCAGACGGCACCGAGAATTGTCCACATAATCTCTCGGAATAAGCTAGTGAAAATCAAGGGGGAAAGCACCTCCAAAGCTCCAACAAACCAAAGTTCAAATGAAATGGTAAAATGAGAGGTGAAAAGCACTTTTAAATTACTTTTCACGTAATTCAAGTAAAGTATTAGTGTTTTAACTCATTTTTCAAACATATATTGTTCATTTCTAACTAGTTTGATGAAGCAATTGAGTAGGTAGTACAACCTTTGAAAGAACAAAGTTTTCAATGGTAAAATCAAGATAATCAATGACCACTATATCGAGCAGTTTTAACGCGGAATTCAAGCTCGTTAAAAAATAAACATAAGAAATGAGCAAATGTTCCCCCAGAGTTTAAGCTCATTAAAAGATGAACCATTTTCTTGTAAATAACCTTTGTGAATGTATTATCATCAGCCTTTGAAGCCTTGGTCCTGTTCTCATCATCACCTCCACTCTGTATTGGTCGATCATTCACCTCCATTTGATTGTTTACCCTTTTGAGGAACAACTGTGAAGAGTGATCCTGTTAGCCATCCTTGTGACACTACCGTGATTGAAAAATTCCAAACCTTACCTAGAATCAGCTACTACCCGAATTTATCACTCGTTCCTCAAAAAATGATTCTTTAAGCTCTTTTCAACTGACTCGTAAAGTATGAAAAGATTGCCAAGCAATTGGCCTCTCCAGCTCGTTAAAGGGACCGGAAGTGCTATCCCTCCTTTAGATTTTAATCTTTTTGGACTTGAGGGATCATTACACAAAAAGATCGAGCGCTTGTTTTATTCGGCTCGTTAAAAGTACCGAAAATTCATCTCTTTTGTATTGTTTTATACTTTTTCGGACTCAAGGGATTATATGACGAAAAAGGATTATTGGAGTTTTCTTTACGTCCCTTTTTCAGACTCTCTAAAATTGAAAAGGACCAAGTTATCCTTGTCGTTAAACTCGTTAAAACTGAATAGCGACAAACTTGTCCATACAGACAAGAACGAGTTTCACTATCGCTAGGCTCGTTAAAACATAGCGATGGGTTTGCTTGAAGGGGAAATTATAGAACAAGCATATGTTATCCTCCTCAATCTTGAAAAAAATAAAGAGGTACTGGTCAGTAATGTCTGGGGGAAAATTGGGAAGAAAACTTGAAGAAACTTTATTGGTAGCAAGTCTCTCTTGAACATGAGACTTTCACTTCCGTTCACTGGTCATATCACCATGGGTCCATCACACCATCCATATTTTGGGTTAACGCTACCAATCCATCATGTTAGTGTCACCGATATGTTCAAGAGAAGTCGCTCAGAGAATTCACCTGTGTCTCATCCACTGCAATACATTTACGCTCCATTCTTTCATGACCGCCACCCTGAACCTTATATCACCAGATCATTTTCACCTCCATTAAAATCATTTGCTCCGTTCCGTGTCATTGATGTGGGATTAACTAAGGCCCTCCTATGATAGATCACTTCTTGTCGACATCAGCTCATTATCCAAGAAGTTAATCTAGGAACAACCCTTTCAGTACTTTAAAGCTTGCATGCCTCAATGGCAAGTTTCTCACTTGGGGCAACAGATTTACATCAATGGCCTTCGATCGAAATATTTTGAGTGGTGTTCGACGCCAAGTCCCTTATTCACACCACGTGAATTGTACTGTAGTACCTTGAGGGTCATCATCACTATCGGTGATTCCTCTGGCGCCTGTTAACAACTTGCATCATTGGCTGGTAATTAGGCGATGTCTTTCCATGTTCGACTCCAGAACATCTCTCACATGGATCAACTTGTACTTTCAGTGAAGATCGAACAAGATTGAAGACCCTAGATCTAGTTTCATCCATCCGAGCTGCGATATATATTCAGGAAAATAAAGACATGAAATATACATCATTACTGCACAGATAATCATCCAATCCAAGGGATGATGGCTCTACCAGAATCATCAGTCTACACTCAAACGATTGTGTGTCTTATGTACATGAAAATGAATTTGTAAAGCTAAGCATGGGAATGCCCACCTCAGCTAGATCATGAAAATATTATGAAGATAATGTATTTTATTGTATCTTATTACAAGTCATCTTCCATCTCGAAAAAACTTCAGATCCTCACGATAAAGCATTTCACTCGACATCAACAAATTAATGACCTCATGCTTTAGGGGGCAACTGTTATAGACATTTTTGGGCACTGCAACCCCAATCATAAATGTCCATAAACCAAGGACTCTTAAGTCCCTAAAAGTGTTGTTCCAACCTCTAAAAGAACAAGGTCAACTGATTACATCTTCTCCCAGAAGTTCTCCATGAAAAACTACTCAGAACTGGTCAAAACTAGACCATCTTACCTGCTCCATGGTCAAAGTGCGCTGCATCCCACCTAAATACACACGGCAGGTGTAATGCATACTGAAAAGCCCTTCTATGGGGTGCGATGGGCGAGAGTGGACAAATGGCAGGGTCAATCTGCAAGGTGGAGGATCATGGAATCTTCCAGAAACATTTCCTATGACACTTGTCTCTCTGCATTCGTCCAGGGCTGAGTAAGAGATCATCAATATCCAAGTGGAATCAAGAACTATCAGGGAGAGGACACTAATCAAATCTCAAAAGCTGACTCAGCCCCCTTGCAAACATCTATATATGGATCCCTCATCCCAGAGATCCAGGGAGCTGGAATTTTGTATCTTATAAGGAAGTGCTGTTGGTTTCTTGGTGCAACATCATAGTGTTGGGTGATCTAAGATTTTCATGAGGTGAAGAAGGGATTTCTTGCTAAGAGGATGATGCTGGGTCAGAAAAATGTGTTGTAATCCTCTTTGCTATTCTTGATTATTAATAAAGCTATTCAAGTTTTCCTCCACATTCTTGTATGATTGATGATATATGCATTTGTGTGGTCAATATATATCTGGTCCTATATTGTTTATGATAATAGATCTATGTTCTTGGATAGTGTTATGCTGCTTTGATTCTACAGGTGCTCTTTGAAGCTGGGTAGAAGAAGTGAGTGGCAAAGATCTATCAGAAGGGAGAGGAATCAAGCAAGGAACCAAGCACAAGACAGAGGTTGGTCTCCTTTATTCCCCTCTTATCTATTTCTCATAAATGAAAATGAAAGTAGTTTTAGTTTGTTTGTTTCTAAGGTAGCTACCAGCCGTACTGGGACTAGCAGCTCTGCATAGACACTAGATTTCCCGATAACATCTAGCAATAGTGGCAAGTATGGTTGAAGGCGGTCCACATTGAACACTGGGTATAGGCCAAGGAATGGGGGAATTATGAGCTCAAATGCATTGTCTCCCACATCCTTGGTAATGGTGTAAGGACCATATCAGAGTGGTCTGAGTTTCTGATAGGCTCTGATAAGGCGTTCCTTTTTCAAACGAAACTAGACTTTCTCGCAAACCTTAAACTTCTGTGGCAACCGATGTTGATCATGTCACTGCTTGTACTTGGAATTTGATTTCTCCAAGTATTGTGAACCTACTGGTGGATATGTTGGATGTGCTCAATGAAGTTGTTTTCCTTATCACTTTCAGACTAGACATGAGAAAAATATTCGTGAGTAGCTGCAAATGGCATGGCAACATTAGTGGGACGTAGTGGCTGGAATCCAAAGCCCACCTGAAAAGGGTTGTGGCCATTTGTGTTGTGGAAAACCCGGTCATAGCTGTGCTGGAAATAGGGGAGGCTCTCATCCCATGTGCATGGATTCTTTGAGTTCTACATGCATAGAATGTGTACGATCATCCTGTTGACAACCTCTATCTGGCCATCAATTTGGGGATGGAAATTTGTGGACTTAGTGAGCTTGGTGTCCAACATCCTTTAGAGATTGGAAAAAAATGTACTGAGGAACCTACTATCCTGATTTGAGATGATACACTGTGGGATCCAAAATTGTACCCACACTCATTCAAAGAAGAGTTTAGCAGTAGCTTTCGATGTGATATTCTTCTTGCAGGCAACCATAATGGCCATCTAAGAGAATCTGTCGACGACCAATAAAACATAGTCTTTGCCATGCTTAGTAGAAGGAAGGATCAACATGTAATCCATGGAAATGGATTCCCAAGGTCAACTAGGGTAGCATTGCCCAAAAAATCATTGGCAGTAGATTGCCAAAAAAATGTTTTTTAGGGCCTCAAAATGGCTCCAAAAGTTTAGGACCCAACAAATTGCTAAAAATAGTAAGTTGTGCTACAATTAAGGAAACTGAAAAATTGAAAGAAACAATGGTTTGGATCTAAATGGAATTGGCAGGTAGCCACAAATATCCACCTGGATCATTCCTCACCCCTTAGGAAGAAATGGTCCCCATTGCATTGATTTCCTCCATGAGATTAGGAAACGTTTTCTAATCTTGGTCCCTGGTTAGCCACTTGCCCTGGTGAAGGAGTTTTCATACTTTGAAAACTCAATATAGTTGGATCTTATACTATTGAGTGTGATTGATCCGCATGTCCATGATCTGATCAGTTGTGGCTTGTTCCATGCAATCTGGATTTAACTCTATAGGTGTGAGTTGTTCTACAATGTCTTATGTGTCTAGCAATGGTGGGAAGAATGGTCAAAGGCGATCCACATTGAACATTGGGTGTAGGCCAAGGAATGGGGGAATGTTGAGCTCAAGTGAATTGTCTACCACATCCTTGGTAATGTTGTAAGGACCATATCAGAGTGGTCTGAGTTTCCGATAGGCTCCCTTAAGGTGTTCCTTTTGCAAATGCAACCAGACTTTGTTGCCCACCTGAAACTCGTGTGGCACACGATGTTGATCATGTCATTTCTTGTACTTGGCATTTGATTTCTCCAGCATGTAGTGGACATGCTTGCGGATATGTTGGATGTGCTCAATGAATTTGTTTGCCTTATCAATACAAATGGCATGGCCACATAAATGGGACATAGTGGCTGGAATCCCAAGAAAACCTGAAAAGGTTTGTGGCCATTAGAGCTGTGGAGAGCCCGGTTACAATTGTGCTAGACATAGGGGAGGCTCTCATCTCATGTGTGTGGATATTTTGAGTTGTACATGTGCAGAATGTGTACGATCATCCTGTTGACGACCTCTATCTGGCCATCATTTTGGGGATGGAAAATTGTGGACTTAGTGAGCTTGGTGTCCAGCATTGACTAGAGACTGGACCAAAATGTACTTAGGAACCTGTTGTCCTGATTTGAGATGATAGATTGTGGATCGCAAAGTGTACCGACACTCATTCAAAGAAGAGTTTAATAGTGGTTTCCGCTGTGATATTCTTCTTGCAGGCAGCCATAATGGCCATCTTCGAGAATTTGTCGACGACCACAAAAACATAGTCATTTCCATGCTTAGTAGAAGGAAGGCCCAACATGTAATCCATTGAGATTAATTCCCAAGGTCAACTAGGGGTAGATTTTCAAAATAATCATTGGCGGTAGATTGCCAAAAAAACGTCGTTTAGGGCCTCAAAACGGCTCTGGAAATTTAGGACCTGAAAAACTGCTGAAAATAGTAAATTGTGCTGCAATTAAGGAAACATAAAAAACTAAAAGAGAGAATGGTGGTCACTCAAGTGGAACTAGCGGATGGCCACTTATATCCACCTGGATCATTCCTCCCCCCTTAGGAAGAAATGGTCCCCGTTGTGTTGAGTTCCTCCACGACATCAGGAAACTTTTGTTGATCTTGGTCCCTGGTGAAGGAGTTGGCCTGCATTGACAACTCGATAGAGTTGGATCTTTTGCTTGAAAGTGTGGTTGAATTGCATGTCCATGATTCAATCAGTTGAATCTTGTTCCATGCAATCTATATTTAACTCTGTAGGTGTGATTTGTTCTGCAATGTCTGATGTGTCTAGCAATGTTCAGTAGTATCGTTGAAGGCGATCCACATTGAACACTAGGTGTAGTCCAAGGAATGGGGGAATGTTGAGCTCAATTGCATTGTCTCCCACATCCCTCGTAGTGGAGTAAGGACCATATCTGAGTGGTCTATGTTTCTGATAGGCTCCGATAAGGCATTCCTTTTTCAAATGCAACTAGACTTTTTTTCCCACCTGGAACCTGTCTGGCACCCAATGTTGATCATGTCGCTGCTTTTGTTAAGAAATTTACTGCATAACATAAATAATTATTGAGAGGAATAAATATAAAAATAACCAGCAACAACCATAAAAAAATAAACACAAATGTTTATCTGGGAAAACCCCAAATCCAGGGAAAAACCCAACCTAATAAGATCTCATTAGCATTGGCCAAAAACCTGGCCAATCCGACCAAGTGAGCCTTCACCACTCACCTCCAGGTCTTGCATTACAATGAAATCCTTCTAGCCTTTAATAAGCTCCATTACATATAATACCACGGGTAGAATACTATGGGTGCACAATACCATGTGCCCCAAAACCATCACTATTTAACCCAGTCAACTTTGACTCTATCCTGAGTCAAGTTTACCTAACAATTCCCCCCTTAAACTTGACTTGGGGTTCCTTGACTAACTCCAGCCAAACTTGCTAAGTGAGACAATCTCACTTACTCTAGCTCTTACCCCCCTCAGAGTTTTTACCCAGGGTATTGTTAACTCGACATCCCCCCTATCACCTAGGTCTCACCTAGACTTTACCGGTGATCACCGAGGGGTGCACATGCCTTACCAAGTCTTACAGTAGTATGCCCATTTACATGCAATAATTTGACTTCATTATTTTTTTTTGTTTATTGCTACTGTGATTCTGATCCATCCTCTCTCAATTTGATTTGCTCAAAAACGTCTATCAAACCGCTCAAACTGCGAGCCCAACATGAACCTTGTAGATTCCAGCACCGATGTCCTCATGTAGCAGAAAACGAACAATTTTCTTCTGCTGACCTGCATGCAGCCCACGCCTACTCCATCTTTCAACACGACATAGAACACACAGGAAATATCCCTTATCAATTCCCTACGAAAAAAATCTCCGAACAAAATCAACCTTGAATTTTAATATTACCAAAGGTATCTCTCAAACTTCTTTAAATAACTGCATGAATCCCGAACAATTCGTTAACATGTTCCAAACCGGTAAATATCGCAAATGCATTGCGATCCCTAGAAATTATGGCACTATCTTCCGCACATTCTCCTCGAGGTTCTTATGCTTACGATTGTTCCACCATTATTTTCCAAACCCAGTTCTCGAAAAAAGGCTGCATTGATCTCATCAGGCACTATAAACCCCTGGCATCAAAGAATCCCTTTGAAGCCAATATCTGGCTCCGATACCAGTTGTTAAGAAATTTACTACATAACATAAATAATTACTGAGAGGAATAAATATAAAAATAACTAGCAACAACCATAAACACATAAACACAAATGTTTATTTGGGAAAACCCCAAATCTGGGGAAAAACCCAACTTAATAAGATCTCATTAGCATTGGCCAAAACCCTGGCCAATCTGACCAAATTAGCCTTCACCGCTCACCTCCAGGTCTTTCATTACAATGAAGTCCTTCCAGCTTTTTATAAGCTCCATTAGATATAATACCATGGGCAGAATACTATGGGTGCACAATACCATGTGCTCCAAAACCATCACTATTTAACTTGGTCAACTTTTCCTCTATCCTGAATCAAGTTTACCTAACAGCTTTTACTTGGAATTTGATTTCTCCCTAATGTCATGGACCTATTGGTGGATATGTTAGATGTGCTCAATGAATTTGTTTTCCTTATCAGTTTCAGACTGGACATGAGCCGAATCTGCTTGAGTAGCTACAAATGGCATGGCCACATCAATGGGACATAGTGGTTAGAATCCCAAGCCCACTTGAAAAGGGCTGTGCATTAAAGTTGTGGAGAGCCCAGTTATAGTTGTATTGGACATAGGGAAGGCTCTCATCCCATGTGCGTTGATGCTTTGAGTTGTACATGTTTAGAATGTGTATGATCATCCTGTTGACAACCTCTATCTGGCCATCAGTTTGGGGATGGAAAGTTGTGGACTTAGTGAGCTTGGTGTCCAACATCGACCAGAGACTGGACCAAAATGTGTTGAGGAACCTGCTGTCCTGATCTGATATGACAGACAGTGGAGTCTCAAAGTGTACCCACACTCATTCAAAGAAGATTTTAGTGGTGGCTTCCGCAGTTATATTCTTCTTGCAGGTAGCCATAATGGCCATCTCCGAGAATCTATCGATGGCGACAAAAACATAGTCGTCTCCATGCTTAGTAGAAGGAAGGACCAACATGTAATCTATGGAGATGGATTCCCAAGGCCGACTAGGGGTAGATTGCCAAAAAACGTCGTTTAGGGCTATTACACTAAAAAATGTCACCATGACCATTTACAGTTAGGATGACTCTATCAACAGTCATGCTACCCTCTTAGGCAAGTCTTATGCCTCTGCTCTCCATGTCAAACTCCAAAAAAGAGAGAAAGTCTTTCTAAATGTATTTATCTCTGGGGACGCAGGTTCTCGCAACCTTACCTGCGGGGACGCACCCAATGTTCACAAAAGCTGTGTCTTTGGACGCTCTGTATGTAAAGGTGCAGGTGCGTCCCCCTGAAAAGGTTAAAATGCGCAAGTTTCATCTTTAAAAAGTCACTTGTGGTCATTTCTAGAGCATTCTAGAAGGTTGTTCGACGTGTATTGAGCACCTCCAGATGGTTCATGCACTCCTACCAAAGAGGAACTTATCCCATCAATAGGGGAGCTATCCCATCCAAAGAGGGGATTATCCCATTGATGGTGGACCTGATTAACTTCCTCTTGAGCACTATAAATACAGGCATTGGGCCAGAAGGAGAGGAGGTTGAAAGCTATACATTTCTAAGGGTAAATGCTGAAGGAATTAGGACTCCCATTTAGAAGCTTGTAAGGAGAGATTGCCATCTTTGCTTGTTCTATTTGGAAGTGGGTGAGCTTTGTCAAAGTAAAGGAGAACTCTTGATGGACCTTGGGAGGGACTTGCACAACACCAAGGCTCAGGTTGTATTTGTTCCTTTTGTTACCTATTAATGCAAATGAGTCCATTCTTCTCAATAACTTGTCATTTATGAGTTGTTTCATGTACTCCTTGGTCTATGTGTTAAATATGTTTTATTCTATGAGATTATCAAGTGCTATTTAATCGTTTGATTGTTAGTGTATGCAGGTTTCAAAGTGAAGGAGGAGCTCATCCGGATCAGCGGAGCTGGACTGCTACAACAGCGTTGGATTACAGGTAGGATCTAAACACTTGATTTCCCGTATAGTAAATGCATGTTTAGAGAAGGATTGCTCTTGTTTGTCTTGTTTGTCACTAGAGAGTCTTAGGCTCCTAGGGAGGTTGGTTGTGTCTGCACAAACGACTCTTTCCACCTGACAAATTGGCGACCATACTGGGGATTCCATTGATGTGAAAAGTCTTTTCCTTTGTGTGAACTTTGCTCTGAGAAAATTGGTTTATTTTTTTGGTTTTGGCTCTGTGACTTTGTCTGTGGGTGGGTTAGCTTAGGATTAGATTCATTTTGGTTTTTCTTGAGTTTTTCAGTAGGACGCACCCTTTGAGTGTTGCACAGTGCGTCCCTAGATGCACTGTCGCTGTGTGCACAGAGCGGGCCCACACCTGTGCTAACGGGTCGCCTGCGTCCCCTGCTAAAATTTAAAAAAAATTCCATTTTTTCCATTTTTACTCTTAGATTTTGTTTTTTCTTAGTTTTTACTGCCCAGATTCATTAGTCCCTTGTCAAAGATCTTCACCTGAACTTGTTTCAATAGCATTGAGTGTTTTAGTGGATTTCATCGATGTGTAAGCCCTAGGGTTTGATTTTGAGTAGGTCTTGTAGTGACTTTGGCGGTAGAAGTTGTCAAGCCTTAGATCTCTCTGGTTTTGTCAGCATTCTAAGAAGTCAGACCTGTCATAAAGTCTACCTGTGAGAGCAACTTACCATTGAGTTGTCTCTTTGGGCAAATTTCGAAGTGCTTGTTGATTAAGTCTTGAATTCCATTTTACAAAAAGAACAAAAAGGTTTGAGTTTTGTTTTGACTAGTCCTTTGATTCTGCATTAGCTGGTCCTTGATTTGATTTTGGTCAAGTAAAACAACCTAGAATCATCTTTGTGAGATTTTTCCTTGTTAGGTTTGCTTAGAGTAATTTCCCTTTTGATTTGCTTGTGAGTCAAGTTTTCATAGATTTTTTAGTTTTTGAGATTGTTTTTTGTTAAGATAGGTTTATATGCTTAATTAAAAAGAGAAAATACAAAAACATCTCCTTTGAAAAGTTTTGTTTCAAGTAGCTTTGAAAAGTTTTGAAAGAAAAAGGGTTTTTTCGTGCACCTAAAGAGTGGTCATGATTGTATGCTTGAAAAGATAAAGAGAATTGTTTCTTTGATTGTCTTTTCTAAGGAAGTGGTTTTCTATAAAATTTGCATCTCTCAACTCTCTTAGTTAAGAATTTCATTGAAAAAGGAAAGTAGCGTAAATCATCTTAGGTGCATCTTTGTAGTGGTTTGAGTCGAGTCTACACACCATTGGTTTCACTTCCACTACCTTTTGTCTTAAAGAAAAACCATAAAATTAACGCTTAAAGTAAAATCGACGTAGTAACTTTTATGTACTAGGGCTCTGAAACACCAATTTAGATCAGGCTAGTGTCTTGGAGTAGGTGAGTAATTAACTCTCCAAGACAACAAAACCAAACAAGTAGCTTATCTTGTGATAGAATAAATCCAATTGTCTCACTTGTACTCTGGGAAAGCTCCTCTTAAAAGAGAAGCACGAGCTCGTGTCCGAACCAGTGAGGGGATCAATCCTCCCTCGTTGGGAACGATGCCAGACACGCACGTATTACAAACGGTAAACCTCGGATTAACCATTGTCGAGGAGCCAGGGGTCACTTGTCGGTAAACCTTGGATTATTGTCAAGGAGCCGGCAAGGGGATTGAGCTTGCTACTCTGCCCTTGCGTGCTGTCGGAGTTTAGACTGTTCCCCCAGGTGCATTTGTTGCGGTTGGTAACCTTAGTGACCATTATCTTTAGGATTCTACCGAGGTGACGGTGGAGGGAAGATCCCACTGTACCTGGAGCAGACGTCAGCTAGACTCACTTGGATTTTCTGGGGGGTTCACTTCACTCGAGATGGTTAAAGTGGAGGAACTTGGTCCAGTCTATTCATTAAGCAGGTTGCCGGGGTAACTGTTCCACCCGCCACTTCTGTACTGAATCCAGCGATGTTGGGCTTCATCACCAACTAGCGCTTTCGGTCTGGAAGGCTACTGTTTGTGCTTGGTTTGACGCTCTAGATTCTTTAGGCGTGTGATTCACATTTGTTTGGTTCTTTAGAGACTTTAGGTGGTTTGATTTGAAATTTTATTTTGTTTTCGTGTGTAGTATTTAAAAGTTTTTAGCTGTGGCGGAATTACCGAGACAGTCCCGTAGACTTCGGGGCCAGTCTCCTGAAGTTGTTTCTGCGGCCGAATTGTTGAGAAGATCCCGTAGGCTTAGGGGATCACCTCCTCGAGACGACCCGGGTAATCTAGAAGGTTTAAAGGTCCTTGTAACTCCTCCTAGTGGCGGTAGAGTAGGTTCACCTGAAGAAGGGGAATCTTCCTTGGTAGTCCATTCAGATTACCAAGGCTTAGAGACAGGTTATAATCCCGAAGCTGTTACAGTTTCTGAGCTTGTTGGTAGTTTTTCGTCTGCTAGTGATACAGGTGAAGAACCAGAAATATCTGAACCTGTTACTCTGACTTCTAGTGTTCCTGATTCACCGAGAATAGAAAGAATTATCACCGAAAATCTTCCTACTGGTTTGATTGCTATCGAAGAACTTGCTCCAGAGGAAGAAATAGGCGTCTCTAACCTTTAAGATCAACTTACTATTGATCTAAGGGAGCGTGAATCTATCTTTTACAGTCCTCCTAGAAGTACTACTTGGTACCTTTCGTTAACCAATTATTTAGACAACTTTGGGCTAGGTTTTTCTACACCTCATACTCCTTTTCCACCTGGAGGTATTCATACTCCTGTCAATATGGCTGGTCCGTCGTCCGTGTTTACTCAAAGTCCTGAATCTTTTTTACATGGCGGTCCTTCTGTCCCCACTGGGTATCAATCTCTTTCTGGTACCTTTGCGGGGGAATCTCCTCAACCCGTTGATCATGGGTTATTAGTTGGAAACAGTGGTAATGTACCATTGGGTGTAGGATACATTTACATGATGTCAGGCTCAGTTCCCGTTTCCCAACCTCAAGGTGGCCAATTACCGCCTGGGGGGCAGCCTCAGTTAATGCCTGGGGGGCAACCTCAAGGTACATCATTTGTGTCTGGGGGGCAACCTCAAGGTCAGTACGCGCCTATGGGGCAATACATACCTCAAGGTCAACCCCAGCCTCAATATGTACCCCAGGGTCAACCTCAGTATCAATATCAACCTCAAGGATGGCAACCTCAAGGATGGCAACCCCAAGGGTATCAACCCCAAGGGTATCAACCTCAAGGGTACCAACCTCAAGGTCAAGGTCAACCCCAGTATCCGTATTTACCTCAAGGTTATCAACCTCAAGGTCAATACTGAGGTCAAGGTTATCAACCACCTCAAGGTCAATCATATGGTCAAGGTATGGGAACTGCACCTTACAATTATCAATCCTATCCTCAATCCGGCTATGGATCTCAGTATCCTCAACCTATTACGGGTCAATACCCTGGAATGTTAGTGTGGGATCCGTCACAGGGTCAACAGGTGTTGCAGCCAAGTATACAGTTGGTACCTCAAGCTGGACAGCCCGTAGTTTCTGGTCCACCCCAGCAACCACAACCTGTCCAGTCAAGTGTTCAAACTTCTGTAACTTCGGTAGTTACTCAGCCACCAATTGCACCTAGTACTCCATCTCAAACGGCTGCTGCAACTACCGCCACATCTACCATACTTACTTCTGGAGTATCGACAACTCCAGTTTCTACTGTCTCTGTAACCACTCCTCAGACATCTTTACCGTTGTCTGGATCTACGATTCAAACCACGGTCCAGATGCCTGTAGGCCAGCCTGGTATAAGTACGGTTGTCACTACTCAACCTCAATTTGTTCACCAACCATACCAGGGACAGTACCAACCTGGGCAAGCTGTCCAACAACCGGTTTACCAGTATCAACCGTATCCTGGGTACACTTATCAACAACCTCAACAACCCCAGTACGGTCCGGTTAATCCTGGTTTTCCAGGAGGATATAATATCCCAAATGCGACTCCTGTTCCTAGTTATCTTGGATATCCTCCTCCTGGGGCCGGTATTTGTAGAGCCTCTACTCTACACCTACTTGTCTACCATTTTCCTCAGTTTTTCCTCATCTTTTCTTCACTTTTGCCTCATTTTCACTATAAAACCACCCAGATCATTACATTAGGTGTCATTAAGCATGATCAAGCAAGTTTTGCTAATGGATGACTGTTTGTTTAGATTTTGACTTACTTGCAGGAATCCCGCAGCTATCTGATGATCCTGCAGCCTTTTTGTTAAACGCAAAGTTCCACGTGTCAGTTTGCCAGATGAGCCACATGGGAACTTAGGTATCAACGTGCTCGAGGTTCCTGTCCTATTTTTCCAGCCATCCACGTCATCTTTACCCTTGGTCAAAGCTGGTCAAGATACGGTCAACTAAAGGCTGTTTAACGGTGATTGTGAGCTGCTAGGTCACGTCAGCTTAAACGGTGACTTGTCCACGTTTTGCAGATGGTAGGGGACATGATCCAACATGGGATTCATTGCCCATGACGACAGAAGCACCAGCTCATCCACGCAGCCGTATGATGTGTCCAGGAACCATAATTACGCATTACAGTTAGTTGTTTTTCAGTTAGTAGCTGTACGTGTTAGGCTATCCTAGAAATGCCTATAAATTGTTGCGTCTGCGTACGCTCAATAGACTTTTTATCAGTTGTAATTTCTGAACTTGTGTTAATTTTAAGAGCGTTGTGAACTCTGTTTTTTTTTAGTGCTATTCTAGCACTCTGTTTTGTACACTTTTGCAAATGAAGGAATAGACATAGTACTGTTTTGAAGCTTCCAGATCTCTGAGTTTTCTTGTGGCTGAATGAATAGAGGGCCCCTGTTCATCTTAGCCTCTGTAAAGTATTTTATGTTCAGTATTTACTTATTTTCTCATTCAGCATTCCTTTAAGCATGTATAGTTTCATTTATTTGATTTCTTTTCTTTCACGCTGATCAATATTATTTCTTTGCAGGTTTCTTTTAGCCTGGGATTTGTTTTTATGTGTGTATGTTTGCTTTACAAACTAATGGTATTTGAAGTTGACAGATTCAAGTTGTTGCCTTTGTTTTTATAGCTGATTTTTAATCTTATTTCTCAAAGAGCTGCTAACACATGAATGATCTTTTATCATAAACTGTTATCTTTTAAGATCAGAATACCACTAACTTGCAGCTAGCTTTGAGTGCTTTCTAGACTATTCTTTCACTACTTTCTAATCATACTTTGCATAGTACATATGGCTGAAGTAGAGAGTTAGAAAGAGCAAAACGTTATCACTAGTCTTTAAAGTAGATTTTTGGTTTTAAGAGCTTTCTAGACTATTCTTTCACTACTTTCTAATCATACTTTGCATAGTACATATGGCTGAAGTAGAGAGTTAGAAAGAGCAAAACGTTATCACTAGTCTTTAAAGCAGATTTTTCCCATTTTTAATCACTTTTCTAATTCAACTTAAGCTACTTTCTTTCCGTGCTTTACACAGTACATGTGTTTGAAGCAGCGAGTTAGAGAGAGATAATCTTTATCTTTGGTTTTAAAAGTGACTTTCTTTTCTTTTATTTGCAGCTGCATGAATGGTGTCTAGTGCCATTGGAAGTGGTTATTTGCTTTCAAAGTTATTTCAAGATCTTTCAAGTCATTTCCTTTCAAGCAAGTAGTTAGAAATCACTAATCACACACTCTCACTCATTTAGGATTCACACTACACACACACCATCACTCACTTGTTTATAAATCATCATTCCATCTTAGGAACATAATTAACCACAACAACACCCCCAACGATAAGAAAACTCTAAGAGGTTACTTAAGTACATATAGTACACCTTCACTTCATCAGCTTACGAGCCCCGGGTTGACAATTAATACTAGCAATTTAGACAACACTAAATTGACTAAACATTTTGGCGCCGTTGCCGGGGATCGAACACTAAAAGATCAAGCTTTGAAATGGTTCATGGGGTTACTTACTCAATCCATTAGGACCTGGGATGAAATGAAACAAACCTTTTTGGATAGGTATTTGGACTATTGTATGCCTACTAATCACAAGGATGAGGTTTTTAAAATGATGCAAAAAGAAGATGAGAGCCTAGAAGATTTACTTGAGAGATTTCAATATAATTTAAAAAGAGCAAAAATGAGTACCTTGGATGAAGAGACCTTAAAAGCCCTCTTATTAAAAGCCATTAGGGATGAATGGATAGATATCTTAAACATGATGGGGAAGGGGGATATTTCTCAACTTTCTCTCAATGATATAGCAGAACTTTGTATCCATCTCTCAAGGGGCAAATCAAAAACTCAAAAAGGGCCTAGAGATCCTTCTCTCCTTAGGGCAAATAAATCTGCAACAGGATCAGTGAGTAGGGCTGAAATCGGTAATATGCTAGATGAATTTAAAACTGACATCTTAGGGAGTCTTAGTGAACAAACTGATACCCTTAAGATTCAAAATAAACAAAAAGCAGAAGCCGAGGCTATGACTATCTTTTGCCCGAAGTGTAGAAAGAAGCATGCTTTAAGGGAATGTCCCTTGGAAGCACAAGTTGTGGAAACCTGTGTAATTTGCTCAGAAACCCATGAGACCAAGCAATGTCCTTCAATCCCTGGCCTCAAAGCAGTCTTTCAAGAAGATCCAAGTACGCTTGAATCTCTTTGTTTTGTTGCAAGAAGACCTTGGCAGGGGCAGCAAAATCAAGGGTTTAACAACTCTATGAATTTCCAACCCCCACCAAATTGGAATCCTTGGCAACAACCTTGGTCACAACCACAAAATCCTTTCCAAGCATGGTTGCAAGGCATGCAAATGCAAAATCCTTATGGGAGATTTGCCCAATTCTATCAATATCCTCAATCCTTTCAGAATCAGCAAACTCCCCAACTTCCAAATCAAGGTCAACAATTGTCATTGCCATTCCCTCAACAACAACAACCTCCTCCACAAAATCAAAATTCTCAACTCTTGCTACAATCTCAACAGAGGCCAAATCAACTTCCTTCTCAGCCTCAACCAAACCCCAATAATAGGAATCCTCAAAATTCTTATGTGATGGAAGGTCAACCACTCATGGAAGGTCAACCATTCCCTACCTATATGGTTGTTCCTCTCAATGAGGTACAACTCAGATCAGGTAGAATCCTAGACCAACCTTCTACAAGTGCTCAACAACCAAGCATTTCTGAGGAAGAATCTCTCAAAGTCAATAAGGGTTCTGAAGCATCCCTTCAAAACCCAAGCATTCAAGAAAAAGAAAAAGAATCAACTCCCTTAGTTGAGCAACCCACATCTTCAGCTACTCCTCCTTTTCCTGAAAGATTGCAAATTGACAAAGGAGTGGAGAAGCAGATTTGGTTGCCTGACTATAGCTTTCTAGATGAATTGAAAAATGTCTGTATCAAGATTCCCTTGTTAACATCCATTAAGGAGATTCCCATTCTAGCAAAGACGATAAAGGAGTTGAGTTTGAAAAAAACAATAAAAAGAACCAGAGATACCAAAAGGATACATCTAGTTGGAAAAATTGCAGACATTATGATGGGTAAGATTACCATGCAAAAGTATGTGGATCCCGGTAGCCCTATTGTTAAAACTCATATTAATGGGGTTGAAATCCCAAATACCTTGATCGACTTAGGAGCCGCTATCAACATCATGAGTAGACAGACCATGGATCAGTTAAAGCTTCCTAACCTTCTCTTTACACCTACTTTGTTGCAACTTGCAGATAGATCAATCATCAAACCTGATGGTGTATTGGAAGATATTCCAGTCTCACTAGACTCTTGGGAGTATCCAGTTGATTTTATGATTTTAACTCCCAAGAACAATCTAGGAGGACATCCTCTTATTTTAGGAAGACCTTGGCTGGCCACAGCTGATGCTTTCATAAGTTGTAGGTCTGGAGACATGTATATATCAGATGGTAATTCTACCAAGAAATTCAACTTGTATCCTCCCGCAAAGGCAATAACAGAAATAGGAGAAGATGAGTGGATTGATGATGAGGATACTCTTCAACCTGTTCTAATCATCTCTGAAATTAGTGAGGACATTCAAATTCTAAATACATTAGAAAATTTTGAGATACCTTTAGAATATGACTCTTCACAGTTTCAGTTAGATGCAGACATTAAATATCTCTCCTCTAGACAGATGTCTCTCTTCTCAATGGAAGAGTTTGGTAGTTCTACAGTTGAAATCTTTCCAGGAAAAACATTAAACATTAACAAGAACTTGGAAAGACTACAGCAAGAAGAATTAACTAAACTGTTGCAAAAACATTCCACTGCCTTTGCATGGGAATACACTGACATGAAAGGAATCGACCCTAAGACTTGTATTCATCACATTTATATTGAAGAAAACAGCAGACCTATTAGGCAGCCACAAAGACGGATGAATCCAAATCTTAGGGAAATTGTGAAAGAAGAACTTCAGAAATTGCTCAAGGTAAACTTCATTTACCCCATTTCAGATAGCCAATGGGTTTCTCCCTTGGTTATAGTGCCAAAAAAGAATGGTAAATGGAGAGTTTGCATTGACTATCGAGAATTGAACAAGGCAACCTTAAAGGATCATTTTCCTCTACCTTTTATTGATCAGGTACTAGACACTTTAGCAGGTAAAAAGTATTTCTCATTCTTGGATGGTTTTAGTGGTTACAATCAGATTCAGGTAGCACCTGAAGATCAAGACAAAACCACCTTTACTTGTCCTTGGGGAACTTTTGCCTACCGAGTACTCCCTTTTGGATTATGCAATGCACCCGCTACATTTCAAAGGGCTGTACTAGGAATTTTCTCAGATCTGATTTATGATTGTGTAGAGGTATACATGGACGATTTCACAGTTTATGGTAATACATTTGAAGAAGCTTTGGCAAATTTGGAAAAAGTACTGGTAAGATGTAAGGAAACAAATCTTTCTTTAAGTCATGAAAAGTGTTTTATGATGTTTACTGAAGGGATTGTTTTAGGACATCATATTTCAGGAGATGGAATCAAAGTTGATAGATCTAAAGTCGAAGTCATCTCTAAGTTACCTGTTCCAAATTGCCAAAGAGATGTTAGAAGTTTTCTTGGGTTTACTGGTTATTACAGAAGATTTATTGAAAACTTCACTAAGATAGCATCCCCTCTTTTCAAACTACTTACTAAAGATTGTGAATTTAAGTGGGATCCTGAATGTCAATCTGCCTTTGAAGCTTTAAAGACTAGAATATCTGAAGCACCCATTCTAAGGGGTCCAAATTGAAAACTCCCTTTCCACATTTCTACTGATGCTTCAGATACAGCTTTAGGAGCTGTTTTGGGACAAAAGGATTTGATCCCTTATGCCATTTATTACACAAGTAAGAATTTGACTCCTACTGAGTTAAATTACACTGTTACTGAAAAGGAATTTCTAGCCGTTGTTCATGCTATAAACAAGTTTAGACACTATATAACCGGCTATGAAACCTTTGTCCACACTGATCACTCTGCCATTAGATACCTCATGAACAAACTAGTCACTAATGGTAGAGTTACAAGATGGCTTTTGCTTTTACAAGAATTCAACATAACTGTGTTAGATCGACCAGGTAAACAGAACACAGTAGTTGATTTCTTGTCTAGAATCCAAAACACTAATGAGGACTCTCCTGTAGAGGATAAATTTCCAGATGAGTATTTGTTTGCAGTAACTACCAAAACCCCTTGGTATGCTGATATTGCTAATTATTTAGTTACTGGAAAGTTACCTTTACATTTATTTCCTAATGAAAAAAGGAAAATCATTCAGGATAGTTCACATTATTCTTGGATTTCTAATGAATTATTCAGAACAGGGCCAGATTTGATGATCAGAAGATGTGTACGGGAGGATGAAATGCCTGACATCCTTAAGGCATGTCATGATGAACCTTGTGGCGGACACTTTGCTGATAAGAGGACTGCTTATAAAATCCTTTCATTAGGATATTATTGGCCTTCTCTCTTTAAGGATGCAAAGCAATATGTTAAAAGGTGTGACAATTGTCAGAGAGTTGGGAGACCAACTCTTTCAAATGAAATGCCACTACAGCCACAGGTATGCATCGAACCCTTCGAGAAATGGGCTCTAGATTTTGTTGGACCACTTAATCCGCCATCCAAGCAAAACAGATATATATTGGTTTGTACTGATTATGTTACTAAGTGGGTAGAAGCTATAGCATTGACTTCTGCTACTGAAAATTCAGTTGTTCAATTTCTTTTTAAGGATATTTTCACTCGTTTTGGTGTCCCAAGAGAAATTGTAACAGATCAGGGAAGCCAATTTACATCAAGGATGATGAAGAAGCTGATGGAGGAGTATAAGATCAAGCATAGAACATCTACTCCATACCATCCACAAGCGAATGGTCAAGTAGAATCTACAAATAAATTTCTTGAAAGCATCATCACAAAGACTGTTCATCTTCATAGAAGAGATTGGGCAGAAAGGCTTCCTGAAGCCTTATGGGCCTATAGAACTACGTGGAGGAACACCACAGGACATTCTCCCTATGAACTTGTTTATGGGAAGGAAGTCATGTTCCCCATTGAGTTCCAAATCAAGACCTTCAAGACAGCAGTCCAATTGGGGATGAGCTTATCAGAAGCCCAGAAGCACAGAATGGACCAGTTAAATGAACTAGATGAAATGAGACAAGATGCAATTCTAAGGACTGATCTAGTTCGGCACCAAAGAATCAAATGGCATGATCGACATATCAAAGAAAAGAAGTTTCAAAAGGGTGATTGGGCACTCTTGTTTGATTCCAAATTTAAGGACTTCAAGGGAAAATTTCAAACTCATTGGCTTGGGCCATATGAGATTGATGAAGTCTTTAATAATGGAGCAGTTAGAGTGAAGACTATTGACGAACTTCAAACTCCCTTTATTGTGAATGGCCACCGGTTGAAAGTTTACCACAAGCCACTTTCAAAAGAGGAGTTTGTTAAGTTGTTCCAAGGCGATTCTGAAATAAGGCTGGTGGAGAAGAATTCTTCTCCTCCATTAGCCTAATCTCTGTTTCTTTCAATTTCAGTTCAATAAATTAAAAAATAATAATAATAATAATAATAAATGTATGAGCCTGAAAACCAATCTCTAATTGGCAATCTCATGCAGAAAACATGAGGTGAAAATCAGGGTCACCTGACACCTCATGTTTTCCAAAAAAAAAATCTCTCTCTCTCTCTCTCTCTCTTTCATCTCACTTCACCATTCCATCTCACCATCCTCACTTCACCTCACTGTTTTCCACCCATTCATCCATTCATTCATTCCATCTTATTTCATTAATAAAAGTTTTTTTTCAGACAACTAAGGTTATTTTATGCAGCTGGAGGACACTATTGCAGTTCCCGCAGCTATTTGGCAATTCTGCAGCCGTTTAGCCTTTCTGCAGCTCCTCTGCACCTGCACAAAGAAATACAGTCTGTTTGAGAAATTTTTCACAGTTCAGAAATTACCAATAACAAGGAGGAAAGAGTCATGAATAAAGTTGATAAAGGGTTAGTGGCAAATTATTAGAAGGCAAATCAAATGCGGATTTGAGGTATGTTTTAAAATCTTAAACCTATAGTTATTTCATTACGCAGAATTTTCTGGGTTATGTCTTTTTGGCCACTAATTGTAATGATTACCCATTTTCTCTACCACGCGACCACATATCCACGAATCCTCCACGTCTATCAGCTCATGATACTCACGATTTTTGAAATCACATATGGCTGTTTTTGTCATTAAGGTTTTTGTACCCTAATGACGTAACCTACCGTATTACGACTCTCTCAGTCCTCATCCCACAGCCATGTGTTAACCTACAATCAAAATCTGAGAATCTAGCCGTTTCACTCATTATTTCGAAACCCTCTACGCTCATAACACTCCATTTCACGCTGTTCTATTCTCTCATCTCCCTCATTCCGTTTCACTCACTACGATTGCCTCCATAAACCATACTCTGTTTTTCCTCTCTGCTCATTCTGAGAAACAGTGAATACGTATAGCCAGTAAACGTATGTTACGGTTGTATTACGGCCGCTAGCCACCGTTTCACTGTGTTAACGCTGTTTATCCACCATTTAACTCTGTTCAAGCCGTGAATTCTCTGTGTCTAAGGCTGCTGCTAAACCCATATATCCTCTGTTCCACAAATTCTGAACAAGAATCGAGGATTTACTGTGTAAAGCCACCATCAAAGTCGTGTTTTAAACAGAGCTGAAGAGTCAATGGGAAAACTTTTAAGGGCTGAACCAGAAGGTTCGAAATTCTTGGAGGCATATCCTCAAGTTGAGGAGGCATTGCAAAAAGCCAATTGGCTACAGTGCATCAAGAAGTTTAAAGGCTACCACAAAGAAGTAACAAAAGCCTTTGCAAGGTCATTCAAAGATAAAGACAGTCAAGTGGAGGTGGGTGATTTAACATTTGCAGTCAGTGAGGGAAGCATAGCAAAAGCTACATCTCTTCCACAAACCGGGGAACGGTGGTTCAAAAACCGGGCAGTCCAGGATCAACAATGGAAGCGGATTTTTAAAAACCCAGGTATGGATACAAGTGTTTTCACAAAAGGAATTCCTATCTCTCATGTTAAGGAAGAATGGAAAATTCTACTGTTGTTAGTGCAAAAAATTTTCACGTGTGAAGGGAGATTTGGGGTATTATACGTTTATCATGGTAAAATTATGCTGCAATTTCAAGGAGAACATGATATAAATCTTCCCTACTTTCTATTCCAAAGCCTTAGGAAAATGTGTTTCATGGCCCAACGGAATCCACGAAACATTGAAGCATACCTCTGTCATCATAGTCTTGTTAAGTTGTTAGTGGAGGAACAATTAAAGTGAAAACGTTTAGTCAACCAAAATGTTTAGTCAATTTAGTGTTGTCTAAATTGCTAGTATTAATTGTCAACCCGGGGCTCGTAAGCTAATGAAGTGAAGGTGTACTATATGTACTTAAGTAACCTCTTAGAGTTTTCTTATCGTTGGGGGTGTTGTTGTGGTTAATTATGTTCCTAAGATGGAATGATGATTTATAAACAAGTGAGTGATGGTGTGTGTGTAGTGTGAATCCTAAATGAGTGAGAGTGTGTGATTAGTGATTTCTAACTACTTGCTTGAAAGGAAATGACTTGAAAGATCTTGAAATAACTTTGAAAGCAAATAACCACTTCCAATGGCACTAGACACCATTCATGCAGCTGCAAATAAAAGAAAAGAAAGTCACTTTTAAAACCAAAGATAAAGATTATCTCTCTCTAACTCGTTGCTTCAAACACATGTACTGTGTAAAGCACGGAAAGAAAGTAGCTTAAGTTGAATTAGAAAAGTGATTAAAAATGGGAAAAATCTGCTTTAAAGACTAGTGATAACGTTTTGCTCTTTCTAACTCTCTACTTCAGCCATATGTACTATGCAAAGTATGATTAGAAAGTAGTGAAAGAATAGTCTAGAAAGCTCTTAAAACCAAAAATCTACTTTAAAGACTAGTGATAACGTTTTGCTCTTTCTAACTCTCTGCTTCAGCCATATGTACTATGCAAAGTATGATTAGAAAGTAGTGAAAGAATAGTCTAGAAAGCACTCAAAGCCAGCTGCAAGTTAGTGGTATTCTGATCTTAAAAGATAACAGTTTATGATAAAAGATCATTCATGTGTTAGCAGCTCTTTGAGAAATAAGATTAAAAATCAGCTATAAAAACAAAGGCAGAAACTTGAATCTGTCAACTTCAAATACCATTAGTTTGTAAAGCAAACATACACACATAAAAACAAATCCCGGGCTAAAAGAAACCTGCAAAGAAATAATACTGATCAACGTGAAAGAAAAGAAATCAAATAAATGAAACTATACATGCTTAAAGGAATGCTGAATGAGAAAATAAGTAAATACTAAACATAAAATACTTTACAGAGGCTAAGATGAACAGAGTCCCTCTATTCATTCAGCCACAAGAAAACTCAGAGATCTGGAAGCTTCAAAACAGTACTATGTCTATTCCTCCATTTGCAAAAGTGTACAAAACAGAGTGCTAGAATAGCACTAAAAAAAACAGAGTTCACAATGCTCTTAAAATTAACACAAGTTCAGAAATTACAACTGATAAAAAGTCTATTGAGCGTACGCAGACGCAGCAATTTATAGGCATTTCTAGGATAGCCTAACACGTACAGCTACTAACTGAAAAACAACTAACTGTAATGCGTAATTATGGTTCCTGGACACATCATACGGCTGCGTGGATGAGCTGGTGCTTCTGTCGTCATGGGCAATGAATCCCATGTTGGATCATGTCCCCTACCATCTGCAAAACGTGGACAAGTCACCGTTTAAGCTGACGTGACCTAGCAGCTCACAATCACCGTTAAACAGCCTTTAGTTGACCGTATCTTGACCAGCTTTGACCAGGGGTAAAGATGACGTGGATGGCTGGAAAAATAGGACAGGAACCTCGAGCACGTTGATACCTAAGTGCCCATGTGGCTCATCTGGCAAACTGACACGTGGAACTTTGCGTTTAACAAAAAGGCTGCAGGATCATCAGATAGCTGCGGGATCATCAGATAGCTGCGGGATTCCTGCAAGTAAGTCAAAATCTAAACAAACAGTCATCCATTAGCAAAACTTGCTTGATCATGCTTAATGACACCTAATGTAATGATCTGGGTGGTTTTATAGTGAAAATGAGGCAAAAGTGAAGAAAAGATGAGGAAAAACTGAGGAAAATGGTAGACAAGTAGGTGTAGAGTATTAATTGTTAAACGCAACGGCGCCGTTACGTTTTCACTATAAAACCACCCAGATCATTACATTAGGTGTCATTAAGCATGATCAAGCAAGTTTTGCTAATGGATGACTGTTTGTTTAGATTTTGACTTACTTGCAGGAATCCCGCAGCTATCTGATGATCCCGTAGCTATCTGATGATCCTGCAGCCTTTTTGTTAAACGCGAAGTTCCACGTGTCAGTTTTCCAGATGAGCCACATGGGCACTTAGGTATCAACGTGCTCGAGGTTCCTGTCCTATTTTTCCAGCCATCCACGTCATCTTTACCCCTGGTCAAAGCTGGTCAAGATACGGTCAACTAAAGGTTGTTTAACGGTGATTGTGAGCTGCTAGGTCACGTCAGCTTAAACGGTGACTTGTCCACGTTTTGCAGATGGTAGGGGACATGATCCAACATGGGATTCATTTCCCATGACGACAGAAGCACCAGCTCATCCACGCAGCCGTATGATGTGTCCAGGAACCATAATTACGCATTACAGTTAGTTGTTTTTCAGTTAGTAGCTGTACGTGTTAGGCTATCCTAGAAATGCCTATAAATTGCTGCGTCTGCGTACGCTCAATAGACTTTTTATCAGTTGTAATTTCTGAACTTGTGTTAATTTTAAGAGCGTTGTGAACTCTGTTTTTTTTTAGTGCTATTCTAGCACTCTGTTTTGTACACTTTTGCAAATGGAGGAATAGACATAGTACTGTTTTGAAGCTTCCAGATCTCTGAGTTTTCTTGTGGCTGAATGAATAGAGGGCCCCTGTTCATCTTAGCCTCTGTAAAGTATTTTATGTTCAGTATTTACTTATTTTCTCATTCAGCATTCCTTTAAGCATGTATAGTTTCATTTATTTGATTTCTTTTCTTTCACGCTGATCAGTATTATTTCTTTGCAGGTTTCTTTTAGCCCGGGATTTGTTTTTATGTGTGTATGTTTGCTTTACAAACTAATGGTATTTGAAGTTGACAGATTCAAGTTGCTGCCTTTGTTTTTATAGCTGATTTTTAATCTTATTTCTCAAAGAGCTGCTAACACATGAATGATCTTTTATCATAAACTGTTATCTTTTAAGATCAGAATACCACTAACTTGCAGCTGGCTTTGAGTGCTTTCTAGACTATTCTTTCACTACTTTCTAATCATACTTTGCATAGTACATATGGCTGAAGTAGAGAGTTAGAAAGAGCAAAACGTTATCACTAGTCTTTAAAGTAGATTTTTGGTTTTAAGAGCTTTCTAGACTATTCTTTCACTACTTTCTAATCATACTTTGCATAGTACATATGGCTGAAGTAGAGAGTTAGAAAGAGCAAAACGTTATCACTAGTCTTTAAAGCAGATTTTTCCCATTTTTAATCACTTTTCTAATTCAACTTAAGCTACTTTCTTTCCGTGCTTCACACAGTACATGTGTTTGAAGCAGCGAGTTAGAGAGAGATAATCTTTATCTTTGGTTTTAAAAGTGACTTTCTTTTCTTTTATTTGCAGCTGCATGAATGGTGTCTAGTGCCATTGGAAGTGGTTATTTGCTTTCAAAGTTATTTCAAGATCTTTCAAGTCATTTCCTTTCAAGCAAGTAGTTAGAAATCACTAATCACACACTCTCACTCATTTAGGATTCACACTACACACACACCATCACTCACTTGTTTATAAATCATCATTCCATCTTAGGAACATAATTAACCACAACAACACCCCCAACGATAAGAAAACTCTAAGAGGTTACTTAAGTACATATAGTACACCTTCACTTCATCAGCTTACGAGCCCCGGGTTGACAATTAATACTAGCAATTTAGACAACACTAAATTGACTAAACAGTATTGTGACCCAGAGTTTTAGAGATCCTAACCGGCAGTTACCGTTTATCGCAACTTTGGATTTACCAGACTTGACACGCCTAACGAACGATCCAATTCAATATCTTCCGTTCTGGCCGCCAATGCCAAATAAGTTGCCCAGTGATATACCCAAGTTCGAAGGTAAGTCTGGAGAAGATCCGTCCAATCACGTGATGACTTACCACCTCTGGTGTGCTTCAAATTCTATCTCGGATGATTCGATCCGCTTACGTCTTTTCCAGCGTACACTCATTGGTCTCGCGGCCAAGTGGTACATTGAGTTACCACGGGCCTCTTTTTACAATTTTAGCCAGTTCGCTACCTCGTTCTTAACTCACTTTCAGTTGCCGGTCAGATACGATAACGGCACGAAGTTATTAACTTCACTAAAACAATCAACGTCCACGTATATTTCTGATCGCATTCATGAGTGGAGACGTCGAAGAAGGCTAGTGAAAGTTTTTATCCCGAACCAAATCTTAGCTGAATGGTTTGTTAAATCATTATTACCGAAGATTACTGAAGATGTAGCTAAGGCCGGAGTAGTTACTGAGGATCAAGTCATTGCTCAGGCGCAATACCTTGACTTAGTTTACACTCAGTCGGGTACGTTACACGAGAAGATTCTGGATCTTCCAAAGTCGAATCAAATCGCTGCTGCTCCTTCGGGATCTCATGCCGCTGATGGTATGATTGGTATCGTGAATACAAAGAGCAAGAAGAAGTCTTCCAAGGCTTCAACTACTCCTATTATCACTTTGCCCGATTCCCCGACAGGAGAGTCTTCTCCTGAACTTACCACCAATATTCACGCTGTAGAGTCATCTACGGCCAAATCAAAAAACGGCGGAAAGAAGAAAGGAAAGAAGAAGGCTAAAGCAGACAAGGCTCCAAAGGAGAAAACAGAAAAGTCGGAAACCAATGACGAAAAGCGCAAACCTCGATATCCTTGTCTTATTTGTGAAGAGGATCATTTTACGAGAGATTGCCCTCATCGGGCCGAGGTTGTGAAAATAGTCAAAGGTTCTCCCACTCCTGCCGTGTTAAAAAATCCATTTCCGGAGCAGGAGAATAAGATGATAGGTTCTTCCTCGAACGCCAGTGAAGAACCCATTTTGATGATGTCTCATGTGAGGATTGCGACTCGATCGCAAGATTATGGTAGTAAGAATCCTGTTGATGGTAAGGAAGCAGAATCTTCTCACTCTAACCCATCAACCTCAGCTCCTGGTTCCGATCCACTACAGATCGAGAAACCTAACCCGGACTTAGTAATTAAACCGCCCACCAAGGGTGTACTTCGAAGGTCTGCTTTCAATCCACATGCAAGAGCAGCCCAGAATTACAACATTGTTGAGGACTTAGCTGTTTCACCCTCAGCAATGTCGGCGTTAGAAGTGCTGCAATCATGCCCAACATAACGAAAATTACTTTTGTCGGCTATAGGAGCTGTTGATGTTCAGGACCCGAACCTAATAATCTTCGATCTAGAAAATAGTACACCACGTCTCCCTCATCAAATGGCTTTCCAAATCCCCGTGATAGTAAAAAACAGGCCTATTCATAGGACTGTGATTGATGAGGGAGCTTCTATGTGTATTATGTCGATTCAATGTTGGAGATCCCTTGGTTCTCCTTCGTTGAACCAATCCCCCACCATCCTTAAGGCCTTTGATGGCCGTGGGTTCTGTCCGTTTGGTATTCTATAGGAATTGCCTATAGGGGTAGAAGGTAAAACCGTTAGTCTGGATGTGGAAGTGGTTGATGCCTCTCTAGACTACAACCTTCTTTTGGGTCGAAGTTGGTCATATGCTATGACGGCGGTCGTTTCATCGGTCTTCAGAGTAATTAAGTTTCCACATAACGGTAAGATCGTGACTATTGATCAGCTGACATACTTTTCATCCGACCCAGCCTCTTCAGAGAGTATCCAGCATGTCGGTAAGACGACAATCCCTTATAGGGACGTTGGTGTAGGTTTAGTTAAGGATTTCGATTTACTGGGAACTTTTCCTCTCCCTCCACTCAGCGTAGAACCTTCATTTGCAACAATTCATATGATTACATCAGAAAACATTATTTACGATGATCCTTGGATTGTCCCATCTAACTCTGAGATAGACTCATTCGGTGATGCTATGCCTTTGAGTCCATATGAAATTGCTTATGAAGCTGTCATGTCTTTTACCGACTCTCATTCGACCGAGATCGACCAAATGAATGTGGTCAGTGAAGAATCACTTTTCACCTCAACCTTAGAACGAATAGCGTTTCCCGAAGTCGTGTCATCTGATGAACAACTTCGCGAAATCCTAAGTGTAGACGATCTACCATGGGAAGATCTTCATCACAGATCTTCGTTTTTACCTAAGGATGATGCATTTGAAAATGATTTTTCATCTATATTTACCGCTGAATATGTCAAAGACGCTCAGGATCCAACGAAACATTCTGATTTAGAGTTGAATTTAGGGAATATTTCTCGCACTATTCCCATTGATATTTCAGTGAAGCCCGGAATTGAGGAGAACATTCATATAGGTGCCGCAAGTACAGAAGATGAAATCCACACTTACAAGGCCCTATTCCAAGAATTCCGCGATGTGTTTGCCTGGTCTTATGAGGAAATGCTGGGAATCGATCCTGCCATTGTTTTTCATGAAATAAAGACCTACCCGGATGCTAAACCCGTCCGGCAACGGTTGCGTCAGATTCACCCTCGAAAAGCGGTTGCGATTAAAGCAGAAGTCAAAAAGCTGTTGAAAGCAGGTTTCATTTATCCGATCCCGTTAACGGATTGGGTATCGAATATTGTTCCGGTCAACAAGAAACAAGGAACAATAAGAATCTGTATCGACTATAGGGATATCAATCGATCTTGTCCAAAAGACAACTATCCTACGCCCTATATCGATCAAATTATTGATGATTGTGCCGGAAGTGAAATGTTTTCCTTCATGGATGGTTTTTCGGGCTATAATCAAATCAATATTCTGCCTGCCGACCAACCAAAAACGGCATTCATTTGTCCATGGGGGACATTTTCTTATTGCAAATTACCTTTTGGGCTTAAGAATTCCGGGGCCACTTTTCAACCGGCGATGTCTTACGCATTTCATGATATCAAGCACATTGTGCAACCGTATCTCGATGATTTGCCTGCTCATTCATTCCATCGAGCTGATCACCTTGTCCACTTACGAGCAATCTTTATGAGGTGTAGGCATTATCGAATTCGGTTGAATCCCCACAAATGTGTTTTCTGTATAGAAACAGGTCGATTGCTAGGATTTGTTGTTTCAAAAGCCGGCATTCACGTCGATCCCTCGAAAGTCGAAGCTATCATCAAATTGCCTCCTCCTTCGAGTTTGCGCCAACTCCAAAGTTTGCAAGGGAAAGCGAACTTTTTACGCCGATTCATCCCAAACTACGCCGAGGTCAATAAAGTTTTTACACGGTTGTTGAAACAGAACGCTCAATTCTTTTGGGACGAGATTGCCCAACAATCTTTTGATGCACTTAAACACGCGTTGACCCATGCACTGTTGTTGCATCCTCCCAACTACAACCAAGACTACTTCTTATACCTCGCAGCTTCGCATTCCACCATTGGAATGGTGTTAGTTCAAGAAGATGAATTTGGAGTGGAACATGTGATATATTATCTCAGTAGGACCTTAAATCCCACTGAGCTAAAATATTCTCATGTGGAGAAATTGTCCCTGGCAGCCGTTCAAGCTGTCCAGCGTTTTCGTCTCTACATTCTTCTCCGTAAAACTACAGTTATTTCGGATTGCAACCCTATGCTTTACATTTTGACAAAACAACTACTAGGGGCAAGTACTCTAAATGGATCGTTATCCTGCAAGAGTTCGACTTGGAGATCGAGAAGTCCAAGTCTAAGAAATCCTTAGTTTTTGCGGAATTGATGTGTGATTTCTCACGTGCTGACAAAGAGACTGTGGCAGAGGAGTCCATTGCAGACGAATCTTTGTTTCTCATTAGTACTTTAGATCCGTGGTACGGGGATATAATCATCTATCTCCAAACCCAAACCTTTCGGCCTCAAGCTTCAAAGGCGGAACGTCGAAAAATTCAGTTTCAATCCCAGCAATACAAAATTATTGGAGATACACTTTATCGCCGGGGGGCAGACTTAGTTTTTCGACGTTGTTTAACTCATGAAGAGGCTGAGAGGGTTTTGAATGATTGTCACTCTGGAGCATGTGGCGGTCATATGTCTGGGTATGCCACAGCTCAGAAGGTGTTGCGCGCTAGTTACTTCTGGCCATCTATGTTTAAAGATTGTATCGTTGCAGTCCGGAAGTGCCACAACTGCCAAGTGTTTGATCGAAAGATGCACGCACCACCTGCTCCTCTCCACCCTATAATTGTCGTTGGTCCATTCGCCAAATGGGGTATCGACTTTATTACTTGTAACCCTCACTCGGCCGGGGGCATGCGTATATCATCCTCGCGGTTGATTATTTCATTAAATGGGCCAAGGCGATGCCTACATTCGACGCAAGCGGCAAAACAGCTGCAGTTTTCATATTCAATCATATTATAACTAGGTTTGGTGTCCCACAAGCAATCATTACTGACCATGGGAGCCATTTTCGAAACATCATGATGACTGAGCTTACAAGCCAGCTTGGTTTGCGCCACGATAGCTCTACTCCTTATTATCCGCAAGCCAACGGTTTGGTTGAGTCTATCAACAAAGTTCTGGTTATCATGATCCGACGAACCATTGGTATTCATCGGTCGAATTGGCACAACATGTTATTTTCAGCGCTATGGGCATACCGAACCTCAGTGAAAACTTCAACAGGGTTCACTCCTTTCCAGCTAGTTTATGGCTTAGAAGCTGTGTTACCCATTGAATGCGAAATCCCATCACTTCAAATGGCTGTCGAATTACTCCCAGCTACTTCCGAAGAGGAGAAACGTTTATTGTACTTAGCTAAATTAGATGAGACTCGACGTGACGCTACATTGGCAATCGAGACTCACGCGAAGCGAATGAAAGCTCAGTATGATAGAAATGTGACCCCTCGAAGTTTTTCGGAGGGAGACCTAGTGCTATTATATGATCAAGCTAACGATAAGCTAGGTGCTGGAAAATTCGTTCCTATGTGGCATGGACCCTATATTGTAAAGCGAAAGCTAGCAAAAGGGGCTTATGAGCTGGTAGATTTTGATGGGGACTCTTTGGGTAAACCCAGAAATGGACTTTACCTAAAGAGGTATTATGCTTAAAATGGTGGGTATGGAGAAGTTTTAGTTAGGTTAGGTTTTCTTTCTAGCTAGTATGTTTGTTAGTTAGTCAGTGTGCTTAGCTTAGCGAGTGTGTTTTCGTCGTTATTCTGGCTTATCTTGGTTTTACTCTTGATAATGCAGATGTCGACGCCTCTCCAAACATACATTGGATTTGCTGATGGTGCTTGTCGTAGTACACGGAATATCTCTTCCGCAGCTTGGGTTATCTATTCACCCTCTGACGAGTTAGTTTCTATGCATGGGGTAAGCCTCGGTCAAACAACAAACAACATTGCAGAATACAGTGCAGTGGTTGAATTATTATCCGAATCTATTTCATTTGGAATTCGACGTTTGATAGTGAGGTTAGATTCTGAACTTGTTGTATTACAGCTTAATAGAGTTTATGCCATTAGAAATCCTGTGTTATTAAGGTTGTTTTTGAGAGTGCGTCTCTTGGAACGTGAATTTGATTACATTGAATATCAGCATATTCCAAGGTCTTTAAATACATTAGCAGATGCAATTGCTTCTCGAGTGTTGGACAGACATTTACGATAAATCATGCAAGTAAATTTAAAAAGCATTTCATCACATATGTTAAACAAGATAAGTCGGTAATAGTGATATATATATAGATAGGAGTGTGTCAAAAAATATACATCGTCTTCGATCATAGGTTGAAAAACACCTTATGATCGGCAAAAATGATAAAGTACAAAAAGTCAAAAATGTCACATGTGTCTACAAAGTGACTAGCCAATCACTGGTGGTGCTCCCTATACGACACCACTGCATGGGCTACCTTACGCAAAAATCTCCTAAACGGTCCAGGGACTGCAACTACATAGCACTGAAGCTTGATAGGAATATCATCCATAGTAGTCTCAGGCATATCCGCCATCAGACGCTCTAGATCATGCTCCAACTCAGCTAGTACCTCTGCAGCCGCGTCCTGTGGGGCCGGTACCGGTGCAACTGGATGTCTCCTCTCAAAAGGCCAGAGGTTGGCTGGGCGCTGTGGACCAACATCTGCATTTTGAAAATTTTACTGTCAGTTTTGAGACGATATATATAAAAAACAAAAAATACATAATTTGAAAACTTGTGAAAAATAAAGTACCTCTGTCATCCCATTGTTCTCCCTGTGGAAGAACCATGTCCGGATCACCTCGAAAATCTACTCCGGCATACGGAAAGTCCTGGATCGAGAAAACCTGGTCCTCTAACCAGTGAAAGTAACTATCAGAAAATCGAACAACTGTCGCGCCCTCGTCAGGATGCCGGGCCATCACCGCAACCCATCGTACCAGCTTTGGCTCCTGGGGACCCAAGATATCAACAGTGAGTTGCTAAGGGATCAGCATCAGAACTCTCTCTAAGGCAAATCTCACGACTAAATGCCCATATCCAAAATTTTTCAGTCGTCCGTTCTTTGCCTTAGTCAGTTGGCTCTTCACATTAGCCGACACAGCATCACACCAGTTGAAAATGGTGCCTTGGTAACAGTCAATTACCATCCGCATTTGGGACCCGGAAGCAATGTGTAAAGCAGCTGCGCCGCAAATTCTGGTAACCGTGAATGCTATAACTTTGATTTCACGCAGAGAGATGTGTTTTATTTCCACACCTTTCGAATGGTGTGCACCGGGTGTGCACCAATCTTCCCGGAGACTAACAAGGGATTGGCCACCCGGCCTAGTCCCGGCTAGATTGAGTTGCTCGCCTCTATTTTGCAAGCCAGTGAGAAAGTATACATCAGAGGGCTCTATCTCGAGCTGGTGCCCTCCTATGTAAAAGCATTGCTCTTGAACGTTCCATCTCTCAACCAGCCATTCTAAGAATCTCACCTGAGCCCTCATGCCAGGTATGGCCCAGTATTTATATAGCCCGCATTCTTTTAGGGCATCAATGGAAGGTTGATGTTCAATTACAGCTAAATCAACGTCCTCGTGCTCTCTTTCTCTCCAATCCAACATGGTGAGTGCCCTACACACCAAGAAACAATGATTAGAACTGATTTGGGGAAATTTGAATGGTTATTTGTGGAGATTGGGGTTTCAAAATCCGCCTTTCACGGAGGACGCACCCTGCGTTTACAACACAGGGCGTCCGGACGCAGCTGGCCTGAAGGTGGGCTGTGTCCCCCGACCATTTTCCTGTATAGGAAAAAGTCGGGGGATGCAGGTCACCCGAAGGGCACCTGCGTCCACCAAAGGGCGCATTTTGAAACCTAAACCCCCCCAAAAAACAAAACTAAAACCTAAAATACAATTTTAATCGAATGAAATTGAAGAGTAGGATGTTGTAAAATACCTGGAAGAGACGGCGTTCGATTCTGACGATCGGATTTTCCGCAGCAACCATGGGAAGTTTCTTGCCAAAAGCTCTTTTTTCAACCTCAACAGTAAAATGGTAAAAATGATATTGTAAAAAATCTTTTTATAGGTTTTTTGGATGAATTTGTTCATTTTTCTCCATGGAAAGATGTTTTTCGATGTATTTTTGCCTATCTTAAACAGGTATGAGTAATGTGTTGCTTTTGTGCAGGACAAAGGGACTTAGAGGGAAAATTGTCATTTTTTCATGAACCAAAATATCAGAGTCATCTTTTAAGCCCTTTTCTGACTCCTAAAAAATGAAAAGATTGCTGAGCGTTTCTTTTACACTCGTTAAAACGGAATTAAAAGACAGTCCCCTTATAGCTCTTTTCTGACCGTAGAATCAGGAAAAGATTGGCAGGTTTTTGTCGTTTCAAACTCGATAAGGAAATAAAACGACGTGTCCTTGATCGCTTTTTACTTTTCAGGTCAGTGACACTAATTATGAAAGTACTCCTTGGTCGCGAGATCAAGCGGTTCCCCCAGGTATTATTTTATACTTTTTCGGGCTTGAGGGACACAAATCTACGAAAAAGTTCAACTTGGAGTCTTCTTAAGTTTTTCAGACTCTCTAAAATTGAAAAAAGCCGAGTTTCTCCTATACTGGGCTCGTTAAACATTTCACAGTAAAGGACCTGTTCAATTACAAACAGGAACGAACCACTCCTTCCTAGGGTTCGAATCAAAACTAGGTTGGACTCATCCGAAGGATGAGCTTATAATCAAGCATATGTTATCCTCCTCAAGCTTGCTAAAAATAAAGAGGTACTTGCCAGAAATGGTGGGGGGAAAGAGAGAAGAATGAGCCTATTTGTTACCTTTTGTCTCAGAAGAAAACTTTATTACCACTCTTGAACACGACACTTTTCATTCACCTGGGTTGGGAAATCCTTTACCTCACAGTTGATCAAACCACTTTGAAAGTCTTCAGCCGGGTTCCGGGGATTAACTTCGAGTTATTCTGCACCAAGCCATCTGTCGTGTCGTTATGTGTTCAAGAGGTCTGCAAGCAAAACTTTCATCTGCAAAATACTTGTCATCCATTTGACCATCCCTGAGTCAGTCTTTACAGCAACATTTCTTCAACTTGAACAATGATTTCGTGTTGCGGGCTTGCATGCAACGGGTCTCTTTCTATCGACATCAGCACATTATCTAGAGAGATGACTTAGAAATCGTCGGTACCTTGAAGTCTGCATGCATCAATGGCAGGTTTCTTGCCTTTGACGTCAGTTTACATCATTGACTTTCGATCGAAGGATTCCGTGAAATGTTCGACATAAATTCATTCATTGACATCTCATGGATTGTACTGGGTACTTTGAGAACCATTGACATTACTGGTGGTCTCTCTCACACTTGTAAACAGTTTACATCATCGACTGGTAATCAAGTGGTTTCTACCATGTTCGACATCAACTCATTTATTCGCATGGCTAGAATCGTACCAATTCGAGAAGTAGAAATGAAGACCCTGGATCTAGTTTCCACCATCCAGGCTGCGAGGAGTTTTGTATTCATTATCTAAGTAGACTAATCATAAACAGATGGCTGTGCCCATACTGTGTCTACAAAAGTCTATGATTATGATGTACTGAAAGATCATTCCTGTATCAGAGTAGTTAGTCTGTTAGTTAAAATTTTAATCTGAGTATGGGAATGCCTACCTCAGTGATGATATAATCTTATACATGTATTTTGTGTTGAAAATTGCAGGTTCTGACCAGGCTCTCCACGAGATAATCTTTGAAATGATAAAGTGCTTCACCCTTCCTAGATAATACAAAACCCTAATCTATTTCAGGCTTCGCACTTTAGGGGGCAATCTGTTACACTAAAAAATGTCACCATGACCATTTACAGTTAGGATGACTCTATCAACAGTCATGCTACCCTCTTAGGCAAGTCTTATGCCTCTGCTCTCCATGTCAAACTCCAAAAAAGAGAGAAAGTCTTTCTAAATGTATTTATCTCTGGGGACGCAGGTTCTCTCAACCTTACCTGCGGGGACGCACCCAATGTTCACAAAAGCTGCGTCTTTGGACGCTCTGTATGTAAAGGTGCAGGTGCGTCCCCCTGAAAAGGTTAAAATGCGCAAGTTTCATCTTTAAAAAGTCACTTGTGGTCATTTCTAGAGCATTCTAGAAGGTTGTTCGACGTGTATTGAGCGCCTCCAGATGGTTCATACACTCCTACCAAAGAGGAACTTATCCCATCAATAGGGGAGCTATCCCATCCAAAGAGGGGATTATCCCATTGATGGTGGACCTGATTAACTTCCTCTTGAGCACTATAAATATAGGCATTGGGCCAGAAGGAGAGGAGGTTGAAAGCTATACATTTCTAAGGGTAAATGCTGCAGGAATTAGGACTCCCATTTAGAAGCTTGTAAGGAGAGATTGCCATCTTTGCTTGTTCTATTTGGAAGTGGGTGAGATTTGTCAAAGTAAAGGAGAACTCTTGATGGACCCTGGGAGGGACTTGCACAACACCAAGGCTCAGGTTGTATTTGTTCCTTTTATTACCTATTAATGCAAATGAGTCCATTCTTCTCAATAACTTGTCATTTATGAGTTGTTTCATGTACTCCTTGGTCTATGTGTTAAATATGTTTTATTCTATGAGATTATCAAGTGCTATTTAATCGTTTGATTGTTAGTGTATGCAGGTTTCAAATTGAAGGAGGAGCTCATCCGGATCAGCGGAGCTGGACTGCTACAACAGCGTTGGATTACAGGTAGGATCTAAACACTTGATTTCCCGTATAGTAAATGCATGTTTAGAGAAGGATTGCTCTTGTTTGTCTTGTTTGTCACTAGAGAGTCTTAGGCTCCTAGGGAGGTTGGTTGTGTCCGCACAAACGACTCTTTCCGCCTGACAAGGGCCTCAAAACCACACCAGAAGTTTAGTACCCGAAAAACTACTAAAAATAGTGAACTGTGCTACAATTAAGGAAACTGAAAAACTAAAAGAAATAATGGTGGGGGTCCAAGTGGAATTGGCGGGTGGCCACCAATATCCACATGGATCATTCCTCCCCCCTTAGGAAGTAATGGTCCCCATTGCATTGAGTTCCTCCATGAGATAAGGAAAATTTTGATGATCTTGGTCCCTGGTGAGCCACTTGCCCTGATGAAGGAGTTGTGATGCTTTGATGACTCGATACAGTTGAATATTTTTCTAGTCATTGTGCTTGATCTGTGTATCCATGATCTGATCATTTGTATCTTGTTCCATGCAATCTAGATTTAACTCTGTAGGTGTGAGCTGTTATGCAATGTCTGATGTGTCTAGCAATGGTGGGAACTAAGGTTGAAGGTGGTCCACATTGAACATTGGGTGTAGGCCAAGATATGGGAGAATCTTGAGCTCAAATGCATTGTCTCCCACATCCTTGGTAATGGTGTAAGGACTATATCAAAGTGGTCTGAGTTTTTGATAGGATCACTAAGGCATTTCTTTTGCAAATGAAAACAGACTTTGTCTCCCACCTGAAACTTGTGTGGCACCAGATGTTGATCATGTCTCTGCTTGTACTTAGCATTTGATTTCTCCAGAATGTAATGGACCTCTTGGAGTATATGTTGGATGTGCTCAATGAAGCCATTTTCCTTATCGATTTCAGACTAGACATGAGATGAATATTCCTGGGTAGCTACAAATGGCATGGACACATCAATGGGACATAGTAGCTAGAATCCCAAGCCCACCTATAAAGGGTTGTGGCCATTCGAGCAATGGAGAGCCTGGTTATTGTTGTCCTGGACATAGTGGAGGCTCTCATCCCATGTTCATGCACGCTTTGAGTTGTATATGCACATAATGTGTGTGATCATCCTATTGACAACCTCTATCTGGCCATTAGTTTTGGGATGGAAATTTGAGGACTTAGTAAGCTCAGTGTCCAGCATCGATGAGAGACTAGACCAAAATGGACTGAGGAACCAGTTTTCCCGATATGAGATGACAGACTGTGGGATCCCAAAGTGTACCCATACTCGTTCAAGGAAGAGTTTAGTAGTGGCTTCCACTATGATATTCTTCTTGCAGGCAGCCATAATGGCCATCTTCCAGAATCTATCGACAACCACAAAAACAAAGTCATTTCCATGCTTAGTAGAAGGAAGTTGCGACATGTAATCCAGAGAGATGGATTCCCAAGGATGCCTAGGGGTAGATTGCCAAAAAAACATCGTTCAGGGCCTCAAAATAGCTCTGGAAGTTTAGGACTCGAAAAACTATTAAAAATAGTAGATTGTGCTACAATTAAGGAAAGTGAAATCTAAAAGAAACAATGGTGGGGGTCCAAGTGAAATTGGCGGGTGGCCACCAATATACACTTGGATCATTCCTCCCCCCTTAGGAAGAAATGGTCCCCATTACGTTGATTTCCTCCATGAGATGAGGAAACCTCTGCTAAACTTGGTCCCTCGTGAGCCACTTGCCCTAGTGGAGGAGTTGGCCTGCTTTAACAACTCGATATAGTTGGATCTTCTGCTAGCGAGTGTGCTTGATATGTGTGTCCATGATTTGATCAGTTGTGGTTTGTGTCATGCAATCTAGATTTAACTCTGTAGGTTTGATCTGTTCCACAACGTCTAATGTATCGAGCAATGGTGGTAAGTATGGTTGAAGGCTGTCCACATTGAACACTAGGTGTAGGCCAAGGAATGGGGGAATGTTGAGCTCAAATGCATTGTCTCCCACATCCCTGGTAGTGGTTTAAGGACCATATCGAAGTGGTCTAAGTTTCTGATAGGCTCTCGTAAGGCATTCCTTTTGCAAATTCAACCAGACATTTTTGCCCACCTAAAACTTGTGTGGAACCCGATGTTGATCATGTCGCTGCTTGTACTTGGAATTTGATTTCTCCAGAATGTCATGGACCTGCTGATGAATATGTTGGATGTGCTTAATGAAGTTGTTTGCCTTATCAGTTTCGGACTGGACATCAGCTGAATCTACCTAAGTAGCTACAAATGGCATGGCCACATCAATGGGACATAGTGGTTGGAATCCTAAGCCCACCTAAAAAGGGCTTTGGTCATTCGAGTTGTGGAGAGCTCAATTATAGGTGTGTTGGACATAGGGGAGGCTCTCATCCCATGTGCCTAGATTCTTTGAGTTGTACACATGCAGAATGTGTACGCTCATCTTATTGACGACCTCTATTTGGCCATCAGTTTGGGGATGGAAAGTTGTGGACTTAGTGAGCTTGGTGTCTAGCATCAACCAGAGACTGAACCAAAATGTACTAAGGAACCTGTTGTCTCGATCTGAGATGATAGACTATGGGATCCCAAAGTGTACCCACACTTTTTCAAAGATGAGTTTAGCAGTAGCTTCCACTGTCATATTTTTCTTGCAGGCAGTCACAATGGCCATCTTTAAGAATCTGTTGATGATAAAAAAAACACAGTCATTTCCATGCTTAGTAGAAGGAAGGCCTGACATGTAATCCATGGAGATGGATTCCCAATGTCAATGGTGAGCTCCAGTATTGTAGCAATAATGCTACAACTCCTGGGGCTTCCTGTCTCTCATTTTATCAACCCGGTAGTTCGTACAAACTTGGAAGCGACGGTGCTATATGCACAAGTACTAGCTCTTTTCGCAGCTGTCACTTGGTCAGCTGGCACAAGTCCGCTAGGGCTCAAGCCAACTTCTATAGGCTCTCAGAAGAAGCTTGCTAATTGATGGATGAAAGCTAATCTCAAAGGAAAGCTACTCTACTTGACAAAAATGAACTGAAAGCAAATCAAAGCATGTAAACCTAGGAAACCCTAATTTAACTAGTCTGACCTCTACAATGCATGGAATGTAAATGCAACTTCTACCAATGCTGTCACTACCTCTAATAAATGAAAATGCATGGATCTAAACTACTTGCATCATGAAAGTTATGTTTTTGTATTTTTCTTTTAAGTGTGTGGAATGATGGTGATCTTGTGCTAACTAGGGTTTGGTTGTGCAGATGGGATGGAGAAGGAAGGAAAGCATGGGATAGGTTGGGGAGGCTAGGAGAGGTCCCTAGGGATCCTTAGCATCCATCCACAGAGGTTCCTCGCATTCAGATGCTCAGCAACCGAGAGAGTGGCCTCCTACAGGATGGCTGTGGAGGGTCCTACAGGATACTCTGTTTTCTACAGGGTGTCTAAAAATGGCTACAGGATGACCTACCGTGAGTGTTTGGAGTGATGGAGGGATGATGAAATGGTAGAGGGAGATGTGTAAGGTAGGAATGAGGCTGGTGATGGCTTTAGAAGTGAAAGAATGGGATGGGAAGTGAGTGTAGGGAGTAGGTTGGAAGGTAAAGGGCTATGTCAACGAAAGGGCTAGAGAATGGAAGTACGTGAGGAGTGAAAGGCTTTGTGAGATAACAGAGCGGAGCAGGGATCAAAGATGTGTTTGCAGGTGTGATCAACGTGGAGGAAGAAGTGATGGAACAAGAGAAAGTAGTGTAGATGAAACAAATGCTTGTGAGTGTCACCAAAACGAGAATGCTTCAACCTGAGCTACCTGTGACATAAAATCAATGAACAGCAATATAAATTGTGAAGGAAACTCATGCATGGCAGTGGAATCAAGAAGCAATGCTAAATATGAAAGTGCATGAATGGATCTAAGTAATGCATCAGCCTACTTCCAAACAACTACAACATTTCTAACTAATAAAACCAATCTGTTTGACTTCTACAGGAAATCTAAATCAGTAGCTATACTCAAATGCATGTAAAGGAAAATGGAAACGAAATGCTAAAGAAACAATGTTGATACAAAGGAAGGAGGCCTGAGCTCTCAGGTTGGGCCCAACCCCGAGAGCTTTAGGCTCCTTTAAAAACTCAAAATCTGATCCAAAACTGCTTGCTTTTATTCATAATCAAAAGTCTAATGTCATGCCAAAACTGGCTTACAAAGAGCTAAAACCACATTGACTAACTAGCTGCTACGAAATGACTAACTACTAGCTACCAAAAATGACTACCAACTAGCTAACAAAAATGACCAACCACTAGCTAACCAAAATGAGGCCCCAAGCCTTCTTATTTATTCAATTTGAGGACCCAACAGTCCTCCTAAAAGTTAGGGACTTGGCTGCCCAAGACTTGGAGTTAACAGCAGTCCAACTTCACTTGCTTGGCTGCCATTGTGCTCATTAATTTGGTGGCCTTTGAACTCCGAGCTGATGGTGGAGAATTCGAGGTAAGGGTCCATAAATGAGGGGGACACCTTCCTACAAATCCTCTAGCTTGTTCTCCCACGAATTTGACTGCCAAGTGCTCATTAAGACCTTCAAATTTGTCTCCAAGTTGACCAACAAGGCTACACAAAGCACCCATTAGACTTGTTGGCATAATGACTAACCAAATTCACTCTATTAACATAAAAATAATCAAAAACATGCAATAAACAAATGAGAATGGTGGATCAAGTCACATTAGGAGGTTGAATGAGCCCAAATATTTGTCCATTTTTGGGGCTCATCATCACCCCCCTACTGAAAGTGTTGCTCATCCTCTGAGCAACCAAATCTCTCCCCTTGTCTTTGATGGCTTTGGTGACTTTCTTGGCTAGCATCTCAGCCGATTTCTCCTTTGGCTTCCCTCTTTTCAAACTTTCCTGTAGAAACTGTTCTGTCTTCCTGTAGAAACAGACTCTGTCTTCCTGTAGAAACAGAGCTGTAGTTGAGTTTTGGCTTCCTGTAGAAATCGTTTCAACTGTTTTGGTCTGCTTGGTTGGGGGTTCCTTCTCATTGACCTATGTTGTGGTTTCCTTGGGTGTGCTCTGTTGTTCATCAGATGTTTCCTTGTCTGCTGGAGGCCCTTCTTACTGCTGTTGTTCTCCCAAAATGGAGGGCCTATCTTCGTTCTGACTTCCCTATAGCTGTAACTACTGTTTCAACAGCTCATTCTCCTCCCGTATTTTGTCTATGTCTCTATCTCTGATCCTGTCCCCAAAGTGATTTTCTCTAGCAAATGTGGCCCTTGATGACTTACTCTTTACTTCATTCACTCTTACAGTCCTCCCACCAATTGCCTTTGCATCCATGTCATTGATTACATTAACTGCAGCTCTGGGATTAGTAAAAGTGACAAAGCCATAGCAATTACCCCCAACTCTCGGTCATTTACAATCATCAGGCTCTCCGCGTAGGATTTATCACAATCAAGACAATAATGGTCATAAACAGTAAAGCTTGGCAATTAGGACTGCTGCCCAAGTTTTCCTGAAACATTGGCATCTTGATAATTTCTTATAATGCAGTGTATGATGCCTTTGATATTAGGTCTGGCACCAGGGACCACCAGTGGACCTGACCAATATCTGCTTCAAAATAAAAGCCATATGTTGCCGGACTAACAGTGATATTAGAGCAAAAAAACTCACGTTGATAAGCAATAACCGTTTTGAGAAGAGATGTGTATTGATGTCAAATTCACATGTGTAGAATCCCAACTATCTCGGATAAGGATACATGATGAGGCAACTCTGGAATATGAATATCTGGATAGAGCCTTTACTGCAATAATAGTGCCATAAATCTCAAAGGCCCTTATGAATGGAATCTTCAGTAGAATCATATGGAAGGCCATGAACATATACTGAATCTTCATCATCAACTGTCATCTTTCTAATACTTTGGATGCTTGATAACCGGTTTTTCACTTTAAACTTGAAACAACGAAGAACTTAAAGAAGATCAAACACTGGACATCCTTGAATTTTCAGCATCAAAGGCGCAAGAATTCCTTCTTATGAAATAGGAAGTAAAGGAATTTGAACTTGTGATATTTCTCTTGAAAAGGAAGGGATAAAGTTCCCAAAATGTTAATAGGCCATTTGTATTTGTTGGTCCTGCTGAAATTAGTCACCACATCTAAAACAAGCCAGCAATATGGTGATAGACCCCTTTCTCAAGGTCATCCTCCAATTGATATCAAGGTTCTGCAACCCAAGCTTTCATGCAGACAATCACAGTATCTCGTCTGGAGCTCCAAATTCAACAAGAATTCTTGGTTTTCCTTCCGCATAGTTGTTCTCTGCCTTTCCTGTAGACGACATCCTGTAGAAACGGGATTTTTTTTAAGGAACTGAAGAGATCTCAAGAATAAAAGGCAGAAATCGGTAGAGAACCATTGTTTAACTGATCTGGATGGTGGACATGCGCTTCAGTTGACCGCAGCTGAACAAAGAGTGGTGAGAGTCAGCCAAGCATCATTTAATTTCAACGTGATTTTTGGTAAGGTAGTGAAGTGGCCAAGTGTACGTTGGCCCCATGCAACTGTTGTCTCCACTGCAGTGTTTAACTAGTTTTTCTCTACTGTTAATCTCATCCATCAAGCACACTGAGGTCTAACTGTCCATCACTACCCGTTTTCAATTTTCTTCTTGAGTTGGCTGAGCACACATGGCGTATCCACCCACCGAGCGCTGTTGAACTAGATGAGGGTGTCCAGTTGGCTGGCCACCGATTCTCTTAACCACAACCATCTCATTCGTTCATGCAATGCTTCGAATTACATTCATGCAACAGAGGAATTAGTTTAGTCACGTACCTGCAAGTCGACTGGCTGCTGTGAGCTCTTTGTTGATGCATGCTTGGATTCTTGCTTGCATGTGGCTTGGCTGCTAATCTTTGATTGTTTTTTTCATGTGCAGGTGTCCTCTGGCCGGATCCAAGCTCCAGACAATCTTTTCCACGTTCAAATCTGCACGTCCAAGCTGCTGTTGCTGCATCTTCACCAACCTAGAACTTGTTTTCGACATTTTTCCCCAACGCCAAAGTGGATCGAGCTGAAACTTGCTGAGCATGTTTCTACCATCATTATGCATCTCCCATATCAAATTCGTGATCAATGGATGCACGGATTTCGAGAAAATTGGAAAATGGCTGAAGATTTCAGAGCTCGATTTCTCGGAAACCGTGCATCGGAATTGGCTGAAAACGCTTGGGTAGGCTACTATCACCCACGTGCATCTCCCCATGAAACAGGTTTTAAAACGGATGCACGGTTATGGAGAAAATGCAAAAATGGCTGATGGTGATGGAGGCTGATTCCTTGGAAACCGTGCACCGGAATTGCATGAAACTGCTCAGGCATGTTGTCATCGACCTTGTACAATCCCCCATAAAACGGTTTGTCAAATGGATGCATGGTTTTCAAGTTATGGCAAAAACAAATTCTGCTCTATGTGTTTTTGGCTTCAAGGCATTTTGCATGTGTTTGCATGGTATGACAAAATGAATTTTTGCTGTGATGCAGGTATGGAGATGATGGAGGATGAGTTGGAAGACTGCAGGAGGACTCTTGAACCTTTGAGGAAGCTACCATGCTTGCAAAGCCACTTTTTGAAATGCATGCCTAGTGTCCCACAATTTCTACAGGAAGATCCTGTAGAAGCACAATGAGAGGCACAAGGAGGTGGAAAAATGATGGATGAAGGCAAGGGATGGACACACGAGTGCTTGTAGGCCTAATCAACAGATTCCCACCATTAGATTCATTTTTGAGATTGAATTTGGCTCGTCCAAAGGTTCTACAGGATGTTTCCTGTAGAAATATAGAGCATCCTGTAGAAAACACAGTTTGGAGGAAAGAAGCATAATGACATGAAAAGAATGATGGAAAAGGGGTGAGGAGTGGAAACATAGATGAGTGTAGGCCTCATGGACATATTCCAAGCCTTCAGGTCCTCTTTGGAGATCAATTTGGCTTTTTTGTAAGCTTCCTGTAGAAGACACAAAAACTCCTTTGTCCTTGATTTGAGTGCTCCTCTTGCCATGAAACGTCCTTCCTTAACCTGCAATGTCATTGCTGCAAGATGAAATGGAGATTAGCTTTATTTTTCTTTTCTTTTTCTTTTTCTTTTTTTGAAAAACAACTAGGGCGCCTCATGGAGGTTTTCACCCTAATTGCCTGCCTTGGGCGCCTCCAAGGGAGGTTTTCACCCAAAGATCTTTTTCTCTTTTTTTTTTTTTTTTTTTCAACCCATTGACCGCCTCATGGAGGTTTTCAATCAATGAGCCAACCTAAGGCACCTCCGAGGAGGTTTTCACCTTAGATTTCTATTTTCCTTTTTTTTCATTTTCCCTTTTTTTCTTTTTTCTCTTTTTTTTTTTTTTTCTTTTTTTTTTTCTACCCTACCCTACTTGAAAAACAAATTCATTCTCAAGTATAAGAATACTTCCAATGGAGCCATGTGCACATCGAGATTAGAGACAAAACGATGTGAAGGCTCGAAATGCATGCTTGGATAGGTATCCATATCTCAGGGACCAAATGATCTGACCTTGAAGGGATCAAACATAGCTGAGGAAGAAAGTACTGCTGCAACTTAGTGACCTTCTGAAACCATATCTCAATATAGCTTTGATATCCTTGGCTCTTTTGCTGATTTGGATCATTCTTCATGTCACCTTCTATCATGACCTTCTGATCTTCCTCTTTTTGCTGATCTTTCTCTTGAATACATGGAAGATCTGATGGTAACCATGAAGGAACTCTCTCCATCTCTGATTCTGATCTCTTCTCTTCATCAAGTGCAATCAATGGTTCTTTGGTCTCCTCTTTTGAATCTTCTTTTGCTGGATGTGATCCTTCAATGCTTTCAAGATGATCTCTTTTTTGCAATGCTTTTCCTGAGCTTTGGTGAACATCATTGAGCTCAAGAGGAGTTTTTTGGATATGTTGTGCCTCAGATTTGCAATGGGGTTGAGCTACTCCATTGCATGGCTTTGGAAATGGTGGCACGGGTAGTTGAGTTTGAGATGGAGATGGATGGCATTGTGATTGGGTAGGCATTTGGGGTTGCCTTGGTGGAGGAGGAGGCGATGGTTGTGGATGAGCCTGTGGTGGAGGAGAATGAGCGGGATGAGAGTTGTACTGGGGCCTCCACTCCTGATAAGGTGCATTCCACTGAGGCTGTGGCTGAGCATAAGAGTGAAATGAATGAGCAACTGGTTGGGCATAATATGGATCTGTGAAGGAACAAGGAGAATATGACCAAGGAGGAGGTGTAGACCAGGAAGGATGAGCAGGGGGGCCCCAAGAAGGCATGAAGGTGGCTTGGTAAGGGTCATAATAGGTCTCGAGTGTCCTTTGTAGTTCCTGCTGGTAGGGTATGGGTCCATGTGGCCTCCTTTGGTTCATATAACAGAGTGATTCAGTGGCTCTCTTGGCTCTTTGGTATGTAGCTTTGATTCTGGGCAAGGAAGGGCACTGATCTGTAGGATGGTATTCCTCACAGATGAAACACAATTCTAGGGAGTGCATTGGACATTCGTTCCTCGGATGCTTTTTAAGGCACCTAGGACAAAAAATGACCAAAGCCCTCTTGGCTTCTTCTTGCTTCTTTTGGATCCGCAAGGTATCCAATTGCATGGCAAGAAACTGCCTCATATCACTCTTGAAACCTTCGATCTGATTTTCAAATTCATCTTTGGACAAGATGTTTCTCCCAACATCTCTGCTTGTAGCCATTTGCTTCAGAGGAATGTTTTCTTCTTCTTCTCCCCTATAGGCTCTTCAGATATGTCTTGATGTCCACCCAGGGGCTCTTTCATCACAGCCATCGAAGAAGAACGTTGTCTGTGTGAAGCAGTGGGGGTGTTGTGCAATCATTTTTCTAACTTATCTCTACTCCTACAAAGCATGAAATAGATTGAATTGCAACTAACTATCTTGCAAAATTGAAAGGACTAATCTATTTTGCTCAAATGAAATTGCAAGAATAAAATGCTAGTCTACGCTTGCGGAATTGAAATGCGGAATTGAAAGGCTATTCTAGGAAAGCAGGAAATGCTAATCTATGAAAGCAGGAAATGCTAATCTAGGAAAGCAAGAAAAAATACTCTAGGAAAGCAAGAAATATTAATCTAGGAAAGCAAGAAAGCTAATCTACTTTTGCATAAATGAAATTGCATAATGGAAATGAAGTAAACTACTTAGAAGAAGGTTGTAGTAGAAAATAGAAGAATAGCAACAATCACCAATACTCTGCCGCCTCCCCGGCAACGGCGCCAAAAAGATGGTGAGCTCCAGTATTGTAGCAATAATGCTACAACTCCTGGGGCTTCCTGTCTCTCATTTTATCAACCCGGTAGTTCGTACAAACTTGGAAGCGACGGTGCTATATGCACAAGTACTAGCTCTTTTCGCAGCTGTCACTTGGTCAGCTGGCACAAGTCCGCTAGGGCTCAAGCCAACTTCTATAGGCTCTCAGAAGAAGCTTGCTAATTGATGGATTGAAGCTAATCTCAAAGGAAAGCTACTCTACTTGACAAAAATGAACTGAAAGCAAATCAAAGCATGTAAACCTAGGAAACCCTAATTTAACTAGTCTGACCTCTACAATGCATGGAATGTAAATGCAACTTCTACCAATGCTGTCACTACCTCTAATAAATGAAAATGCATGGATCTAAACTACTTGCATCATGAAAGTTATGTTTTTGTATTTTTCTTTTAAGTGTGTGGAATGATGGTGATCTTGTGCTAACTAGGGTTTGGTTGTGCAGATGGGATGGAGAAGGAAGGAAAGCATGGGATAGGTTGGGGAGGCTAGGAGAGGTCCCTAGGGATCCTTAGCATCCATCCACAGAGGTTCCTCGCATTCAGATGCTCAGCAACCGAGAGAGTGGCCTCCTACAGGATGGTTGTGGAGGGTCCTACAGGATACTCTGTTTTCTACAGGATGTCTAAAAATGGCTACAAGATGACCTACCGTGAGTGTTTGGAGTGATGGAGGGATGATGAAATGGTAGAGGGAGATGTGTAAGGTAGGAATGAGGCTGGTGATGGCTTTAGAAGTGAAAGAATGGGATGGGAAGTGAGTGTAGGGAGTAGGTTGGAAGGTAAAGGGCTATGTCAACGAAAGGGCTAGAGAATGGAAGTACGTGAGGAGTGAAAGGCTTTGTGAGATAACAGAGTGGAGCAGGGATCAAAGATGTGTTTGCAGGTGTGATCAAGGTGGAGGACGAAGTGATGGAACAAGAGAAAGTAGTGTAGATGAAACAAATGCTTGTGAGTGTCACCAAAACGAGAATGCTTCAACCTGAGCTACCTGTGACATAAAATCAATGAACAGCAATATAAATTGTGAAGGAAACTCATGCATGGCAGTGGAATGAAGAAGCAATGCTAAATATTAAAGTGCATGAATGGATCTAAGTAATGCATCAGCCTACTTCCAAACAACTACAGCAGTTCTAACTAATAAAACCAATCTGTTTGACTTCTACAGGAAATCTAAATCAGCAGCTATACTCAAATGCATGTAAAGGAAAATGGAAACGAAATGCTAAAGGAACAATGTTGATACAAAGGAAGGAGGCCTGAGCTCTCAGGTTGGGCCCAACCCCGAGAGCTTTAGGCTCCTTTAAAAACTCAAAATCTGATCCAAAACTGCTTGCTTTTATTCATAATCAAAAGTCTAATGTCATGCCAAAACTGGCTTACAAAGAGCTAAAACCACATTGACTAACTAGCTGCTACGAAATGACTAACTACTAGCTACCAAAAATGACTACCAACTAGCTAACGAAAATGACCAACCACTAGCTAACCAAAATGAGGCCCCAAGCCTTCTTATTTATACAATTTGAGGACCCAACAATCCTCCTAAAAGTTAGGGACTTGGCAGCCCAAGACTTGGAGTTAACAGCAGTCCAACTTCACTTGCTTGGCTGCCCTTGTGCTCATTAATTTGGTGGCCTTTGAACTCCGAGCTGATGGTGGAGAATTCGAGGTAAGGGTCCATAAATGAGGGGGACACCTTCCTACAAATCCTCTAGCTTGTTCTCCCACGAATTTGACTGCCAAGTGCTCATTAAGACCTTCAAATTTGTCTCCAAGTTGACCAACAAGGCTACACAAAGCACCCATTAGACTTGTTGGCATAATGACTAACCAAATTCACTCTATTAACATAAAAATAATCAAAAACATGCAATAAACAAATGAGAATGGTGGATCAAGTCACATTAGGAGGTTGAATGAGCCCAAATATTTGTCCATTTTTGGGGCTCATCAGTCAACTAGTGTTGGATTGCCAAAAAAATTGTTGGCGGTAGATTGCAAAAAGAACGTTGTTTAGGGCCACAAAATGGCTTCGGAAGTTTAGGACCCGAAAAACTTCTAAAAATAGTAATTTTGCTACAATTGAGGAAATTGAAAAATTGAAAGAAACAATGGTGGGGGTCCAAGTGGAATTGGCGAGTGGCCACCAATATCCACCTGGATCATTCCTCCCCCCTTAGGAAGAAATGGTCCCCATTGCATTGAGTTCCTACATGAGATGAGGAAACTTCTACTGAACTTGGTCCCTTGTGAGCCACTTGCCTTAGTGCAGGAATTGGCCTGCTTTGACAACTCGATACAGTGTGATATTCTGCTGGCGAGTGTGCTTGATCTGCATGTCCATGATCTGATCAGTTGTGGCTTATTCCATACAATCTAAATTTAACTCTGTAGGTGTGAGTTGTGTTGCAATGTCTGATGTGTCTAGAAATGGTGTGCACTATGGTCAAAGATGGTTCACATTGAACATTGGGTGCAGGCCAAGGAATAGGGGAATGTTGAGCTCAAATGAATTGTCTCCCACATCCTTGGTAATGTTGTAAGGACCATATCGGAGTGGTCTGATTTTCTGATAAGCTCCAACAAGGCGTTCCTTTTGCAAATGAAACCAGACTTTGTCACCCACCTGAAACTCGTGTGGCACCCGATGTTGATCATGTCACTACCTGTACTTGGTATTTGATTTCTCCAGAATGTAGTGGACTTGCTGGCGGATATGTTGGATGTGCTCAATGAAGTTGTTTGCCTTATCAGTTTCAAACTGGACATGAGTTGAATCTACCTAAGTAGCTGCAAATGGCATAGCCATATAAATGTGACATAGTGGCTATAATCCCAAGCCCACTTAAAAAGGGTTATGGCCATTCGAGTTGTGGAGAGCCCAATTATAACTATGTTGGACATAGGGGAGGATATCATCCCATGTGTGTGGATTCTTTGAGTTGCACATGCGTAGAATGTGTACGATCATCCTTTTGACAACCTTTGTCTGGCCATCAGTTTGGGGATGGAAAGTTGTGGATTTAGTGAGCTTGGTGTCCAGCATTGACCAGAGACTAGACCAAAATGTACTGAGGAACCTGCTATCCTGATCTGAGATGATATACCATGGGATACGAAAGTTTACCCACACTCGTTCAAAGAAGAGTTAGTGGTGGCTTCCGTTGTGACATTCTTCTTGTAGATAGCCATAATGGCCATCTTCAAGATTCTGTTCTTTCTCTATTTTTCTTTGCATGTCCCCAACGAGGTTTGAATATAAGGATTTAGGGCTTGAATTTGTTGAACCTTTGCAAGACCAGCCTCACAAATCCCGATGGCCTCCCATGGCAGATGAAAAGAAATATGAGGGGGCACGAGATCCTATCAAAATTTTTCTCGAAGAATCCCTCGAGCGACAAAGGAATGCAATGATGGACAATTTTATCCAAATCCTTCAACGGCTACCCAAGGTCAATGTATCCATTTCTGGAAGCTACTCTAGAAGCGCCACACCCTTTAAGGTACAAGTTAACTTTGACATTCCTATATTTTAGGATCAGATAGATGTAGACGATGTAGATAAATGGTTAAATCTTCTAGAAGGATATTTTTCCGTTCATGATTTTTCCAATCGGGAAAGGATCAATTTTGCACTTCTCAAAGTAGCCTCCCACGTCAAGGACTGGTGGGAAACCTACTGTGAGCAGAAGGATGAATGTACAAACTCACTGTTTTCAGCCACAACCACTTGGAACTCATTCCAGGATGCCATCAAGGAGCAGTACTACCCTGTCAGGAGCTATGAGGATAAATACATAAAGTGGACAATGCTGTGATAGGGAAGGGACCAAGATGTACTGGAGTTTACCAATGCTTTTCATACCCTTCTTACGAAGTTGGGTATCAAGGATTCTGAGAACCATTTGGTTCTAAAGTATCAGAGCTACCTACACAGGTACATCTAAGACAAGAAGGAGTTCCTGAACATCTCCTCACTCTCCAAGGCATACCGATATGCCATCAAGATCGAGCAAAAGTTTAAACAGAAGAAGCAAGACTTTGGATCTCAAATCCGAAGCAAGGGAAAGGTACCCCCAAACTGCATAACAAAGGACAAAACAAAGGCGGGGTGACCCGGGACAACCCACCAAAGCCGTAAGCAAATAACAACATCACGAAGCCAAAGAAGGACACAGGAAAGTGGTGTGAGTTCCATAAGAGCTCCACTTACAACACAAGTGAGTTTCGGGCCAAGCAGTCACTTGTGGCCGAGCTAAAGGATTTGGAATCATATGCATGATCCGAATATAAGTCAGAACTAGACAAGGGGAACGACAAAGGGAAGTAGATTATCGATGCAGAGCCCAACGCCAACATTGTCACCATGAAGATCCAGAAGGAGGAACCTAAAGATCCAGAGGAGGAGGAGCACCTCTTCAACTTCTAGATGTTTGTAAAGGGTTCCCCACTATAGTTCATTGTCAACAGCGGGAGCCAAAAGAACCTCATTTTGGTAGAGGTCATGAAGCGGCTGGGCATACCGACCACGTCACATCCACAACCATACACCATCAGGTGGCTTCACCAAGGATGACATCTTCGTGTGAGCCAATAGTTTCGCCTTCCATATAGCATCAAGCCCTTCAAGAATTAGGTATTATGTGAAATTTCTCCCCTGATGTTTGTGATGTATTATTAGGCCAACCATACTTATGGAAGCGACATTCTGTGTATGAGTCAAGGCCTCGTGTTGTTATTGTTACTTTGGGAAATAAGTTGTACAGGATATTGGAGGCAGCACCGCCTACTGCCATCTCTTTGGTTACTGCAAACCAATATAGTAAGATCATTTCCAAAACCAGGAACTTTGTTTTCCTAATGATAAACCCTCAGGGAAAGAAGAAGACAATGGCCAAGACCTCCAGACAGGGCCCCTCTGCATGACAACAATAGATGGACAAGGTCGTGGAGGAGTACGGGGACATCTTCACCTCCCTCGCAGGGGTGCCACTTCACTATCAGGTCAAGCACTCCATCAATCTAACCCCAAGTGCACTGCTGCCCAATGGACCAATCTATCGGTGTTCTATTCTTGAGAATGACGAAATCAAGAGGCAGATTCAAGAGTTGCTACAAAAAGGTCACGTCCAACCAAGTTCATTGCCATGTGGGAGCCTTATCGTGTTGGTACAGAAGAAAGATGGGATTTAGAGACTTTGTATTGACTATCAAGCGTTGAATAAGATCATTGTCTGGAATAGGTACCTAATCCCACAGATTGATGACCTTCTAGACCAGATAAAGGGGGAAAATATTCTAGCAAGATTGACTTGAAGTCAAGATATCACCAAGTACAAATCGAACCCTCTGATGTGTGGAAGACTGCCTTCAAAGATAAGGAGGGCCTTTTCGAATGGTTAGTTATGCCTTTCAGGTTGACAAATTCTCCTACAACCTTCATGAGGCTGATGGATGTCATCTTGTGGCCTTTCACCAACTCATTTGTAGTGGTACACTTGGATGACATTTTGATCTTCAGCCAGAGTTGGGAAGATCACCTCCACCACATCCGACAGGTTCTCCAAACACTGCGACAACACAAGCTATGTCCCAATTTAGAGAAGTGAACTTTTGGCATGAACCAGGTTCTATATATGGGATACATTATTGATGAAAGAAGTGTGCATGTGGATCCAGCCAATATCCAAGCCATCCTGGATTGGCAAGCTCCAACCACTTTGACAGAGCTCCGTAGTTTTTTGGGTATTGCCAATTTCTACTGTAGGTTTGTGTTGGGATTCTGTCATATTAATTGGCCCTTAAGTCAAGTCACCAAGCGAGGAGTGAAAGAAAAAATATTTTGGTATGAACCTCAACAGAAGGAATTCACAGAGTTGAAACATCACCTATGCTCTGCACCAGTATTCACATTCCCAGACTTGCAACAACCATTTGAGATTGAGATAGATGCCTCTGACTATGCTATTGGGGCATTCCTTACTCAACAGGAGCATCGAGTGACATATCACAGTGATACACTTTCAGACACATTCCAGAAGTATCCCACTTATGACAAAGAGATTTATTCCATTGTGCATGCCTGCCGACAATGGAAGCAATGCATTTTGGGGAAGGAAGTGGTCATCCACACAGACCACTAGCCCCTACAATTCATACAGACGCAAGGGAAGTTGCAGAATGATCGCCATTAGAAGTGGTCCACATACCTGCGACAGTTCCATTTGAATATCAAGAATAAGAAGGGAAACACCAATTATGTTGCAGATTTCTTCAACCTACCATGAATCATGGCGTTAACCACTGTGCTCAACTCTTGTAGGCACAAGACTTCTAATTGGCCACTTCTCTACAAAAGTGACCCAAAATTTTTCCACACATACCAGATGCTCTTGGAGGGTTAGCAAGTTCTAGATTTTCACCTCCAGGATGCCCTATTATGCCACCTGGGACACCTTTGTGTTCCCTCAATAGAGCATGCCAAGATTATTTGGGAAGCACACTACAGTCGAGCCATTGGGCATTTTAGGGTCGAGAAAATGGTGGCAGTACTGCAAAAGTATTTCTATTTTCCGAATCTTCGATAGGATGTCGGGAAGTACATCATATCCCGCACTACCTGCGCCATTGACAAACCAGCCATCAAGAAGCAAGGCCTCTATACTCCACTGCCTACCCTTAGTCGACCTTAGGAATCCATCTCCATGGATTACATGTCGAGCCTTCCTTCTACTAAGCATGGAAACGACTATGTTTTTGTAGTCATCGATAGATTCTCGAAGATGGCCATTATGGCAACCTGCAAGAAGAATATCACAACAGAAGCCACTACTAAACTCTTCTTTGAATGATTGTGGATACACTTTGGGATCCCAGAGTATATCATCTCAGATTGGGACAACAGGTTCCTCAATACATTTTGGTCCAGTCTCTAGTCGATGTTGGACACCAAGCTCACTAAGTCCACAACTTTCCATCCCAAACTGATGGCCAGACAAAGGTCATCAACAAGATGATCATACACATTTTGTGCATGTACAAATCAAAGCATTCACGCACATGGGATGAGAGCCTCCCCTATGTCCAAGCTATAATCGGGCTCTCCATAGCTCGATTGGCCACAACCCTTTTCAGGTGGGCTTGGGATTCCAGCCACTATGTCCCATTGATGTGGCCATGCCATTTGTAGCTGCTCTTGCAAATTCAGTTCATGTAAAGTTTGAAACCAATAAGGCAAACAACTTCATTGAGCACATCCAACATATCTACCAATAGGTCCACGACATTTTGGAGAAATCAAATTCCAAGTACAAGTAGCGACATGATCAACATCAGGTGCCACACAAGTTTCAAGTGGGCGATAAAGTCTGGTTGCATTTGCAAAAGGAACGCCTTACTGGAGCCTATCAGAAACTCAAAACACTCTGATATGGTCCTTATACTATTACCAAGGCAGTGGGAGACAATGCATTTGAGCTCAGCATTCCCCCATTCCTTGGCCTACACCTAGTGTTCAATGTGAACCGCCTTTGACCATACTTCCCACCATTGCTAGACACATCAAACATTGCAGAACAACTTACACCTACAAAGTTAAATCCAGATTACAAAGAACAAGAAACAACTAATCAGATAATGCACACGCAGATCAAGAACACTTGACAACAAAGGATCCAAATATATCGAGTTGGCAAAGTAGGCCAACTCCTTCACCAGGGAAAGTGACTCACCAGGGACCAAGTTCAATAGAAGTTTCCTAATCTCATAGAGGAACTCAATGCAATGGGGACCATTGCTTCCTAAGGGGGGAGGAATGATCATGGTTGATATTGGTGGCCACCTACCTATTCCACTTGGACCCCCAACACTATCTCTTACAGTTTTTCGGTTTCCTTAAATGTAGCACAATTTACTCTCTTTGGCAGTTTTTGGGTCCTGAACTTCTGAAGCCGTTTTGAGGCCTTAAACAACGTTTTTAGGGAAAATGGAGAGACCAGAGACATCCTAGGTCGGCTTGACTATTTGTTTTCAGCCTTCTCTATGAGATCTTCAAAACGAGGTATTATGATAGCCAAATGAAGATCGTATGACAAACTTATGACCCTGGGACGTTGATGTACCAATTTATCCAAACGGGGCCCATAGTTTTGGCGCTTCATCTCATAAGGTTAGGTTTTTAGATTTTTAGGATTTTCCAGTGTCTCTTAATAATAAACAGGCCTTTGAGCCTCATAGTAACACAGTTCACAACAATGTAGCTGCCACATCTCTTCTCAGACATAAGCTACCATCGCCCGAGCTAGTCTTATTTCCATTTTGTAAGCATATTTTAGTATTTGATATTAATGAAATGAAGTGTTATTTCTACTGCATCTTTGTATTTATGGATATGTCTATAATTTGTTGCATTCTTGTTTAAATCCAGACCAATAGTGGTTGGAACCCCAAGCCCACTTGAAAAGGGTTGTGGCCATTCGAGTTGTGGAGAGCCGAGTTATAGCTGTCCTGGATGTTATAGACATTTTTGTGCCTTGCGTCAAGGAGCAGGGAATGTCGATAATTACAGGGATCCTCAGTCCCTAAACATGTTGTTCTCACCCCTAAAAGAACAAGGTCATCAATCAACAGCACTTCCAATCAGTTCTCCACCTGAAAACACTTCAGAACAGGCTTATTTTAGATCATGTCAGCTGCTTAACTGAGCTTCTGCGCTGTATTGCAACTGTCCCACTCTGTACCTGCGCTGGAAGTCAAAAACAATGAAGGCTACCTGCGCTGGGCGAGATTGGCCAAGTGGCACAGTCATCCTGCAAGGTGTCAGTTGCCCAGGAAGCTTCCAAACTGACACTTGGGTCATGAGATTCGCCCTGTGATGAGTAAGAGGTACTTGATCACCATGTGTAAGCAAGGATCTCCAAGTGGACACAGGAACTGAAGATTAACTGGAGATGGAGAGGACACAAGGCAGCTTCATGTCAGTCTCAAGCTGACTCATCCTTTCTTCTTCTCTCCTATATATAGAGCTCTTCTATGAGGTCTATAGGGGCTGGAATTTTGTATAAGCAAGGAGGTGCTGTTGGTATACTGCCAGGATTATTGGGTGATTGTTTTACTAGAGGTGAAGAAGAGAGTTCTTGCTGCCGAGGAGGTGCTGCTGGATTGGAGCCAACATCATTGGTTGTAACTTCCTCTGGAACCCTGTTACTTTCTATCAATAAAGTTTGCATGTTCTCCTATATACTTGTTTTACATAGATGCTTTTGTGTTTACATGTATATTTGATGCAACCTAATCCATGCTTCAATTATGATTGCTTGTATCTCGTAGTTTGCTCTCTTTTGTTGTGCAGATTCTGTGTGTAGCTGGATCGGCTTGGAGAGCAAAGGGCTGGGAACAGAATACAAAGCGAGAAGGACAAGGATCGACTAAGCGCAAGACACCAGGTTGGTTGATCCTCTTTCCATTCTCTTTGTGCTTTCATAAAGTGGAACATGAAAACTTTATCATTCAGTTGTTGCTAAAGACTGTCACCTTTAGAAAGGGTTAGTGTCATCCGCATCGGATACTTTTCCCCACAACAAACTGGCGACTCCGCTGGGGAGATCCTAGTATCTTGTTGTTGTAGAATTTTGCTATTCATTTCTTGAAGAAAGGAGTACCGAATCGAAAAGCTTTTGACTCTATCAAAAGCGAAGTAGAGGGTTTTGTTACTCTTGCTCCTTTGCTGAGCAAATTCAAGATTTAAAGAGCTAATCTACAGATGAATCCTTACTCTTTGTGATAGATCTTTATCCTCTTGATCATCCCTTAGCCTGTACTTAACCCATAGCATTTTATTTCAGTCAAAACAGTACATTTTTGAGCTTTTTATGACCCGGAATTCTTAGCAGACGTAACTCTCGTAAGTCAGTGCAGGCTGTCCACAGGCAGTCTGCATTACAGTGCAGGTGCTCCCTTCGGGAACTGCGCTGAGAGTGAAACTGGCAGACCAGTGCCTGCGCTGGTCCAGTTGGCCTTAGTCTAGCTCAGCTCTTCCTTTGTGTCTTGGCCCTGTTTGCACTTGTTTTTGGCTGATTGCTTGCTGGTTATTGTATTTGCTGAAGACCACTTCTCCTTGACATTATTCCGCCTCAGTTGTGTGATGAAATTGTAAACGTTCTTTCAGTATTTCTTGTTTCAGTTACAATTTCCCATTGTGAAAAGCGAACCTAGTAGCTGTGGCCTCTTAGATTGCGATCTTATGAGTTAGTGTTATTGCTGTTCATAGCTGTTTTGGATTGGTTTGCTTCTCACTTTATGGTTTGAATCTATACTTTTCCTGTATTTAAAACAAGTCTTTCATAAGGTGTTCTTTTGATTGTGGACAAGCTTGTTTATTTCTACTTGAAAGTTGATTCAAAAATCATACAACAGTTTCCTTTTGTTAAGCATCAACATTAAGGATAACGAAAAGAAATACATGCATTGTGCATTTTGCATTTGACTGTATGCTTGACGATTTAGGAAAATGTGCATTTTAGTGTGTGTTCTTTGATCTGTGGAAAAAGTTGTGTCTTGCTCTTTCCTCAAGTAGATTAAGGTTTTCAAAGTTGAAAGATTGAAAAGATTTTGCTTCTCATTCTTAGATTGCATATAGGAAGTTGTATATATACATCTCGTGGCGAACCTGAAAGGCAAACTGTTAAGAAAGATCAACATTAAAATAAACTCAATTTACATAACAACGCTTTGGAATTTAACGCAAACATCTAGAGGTCTAGGTAGAGACGTGTTCCGGCGTCGTTAAACATAGTGACTGTCGATCTCTACGAAGGTGGGTGATTCCTCCTGAGAGTCGGTGGCACTAACACGGATTTGAGCTCCCGCGTACCGTCGCGTATATTGGGAGACCCCTATAGGCTTTTATCCTTTATCCTTAGGAAACCGTGTCGGCCGCCCTACTGATCACGATGCAGTGAACACAGCATTCACGAAGATCGACCACCCGTACCGTAAAACGTATTCTGTGGTTTCGCGAAAGGTTTGGCACACCCTCTGCCTAGATCTCCAGAGCAGTTTCTTTTGGCCTTTTTCAAACTCTATAACTGAAAAGGTCCAACCGAGCATTTGTCACTTCGGGCTCGTTAATACATCGAAGGCGACTAGAGTCATCTTTAGCTTTTTCTCGACTCTTAAAACATGAAAAAGCAAGTTTGTGTCTAAAAGCGTCGTAAATAAAACTTATTTTAAAGCGGAACATAATCACCTGTTATTCCCACGTTGATCTTTCAGTTGAAAAGTATGGAGCCCACCAACCAAGGAAGTAACCTTGGCGGAAGTCCAAATCCCTTCTCCTCTTGGGGAGATGTTGGTGCGCCTCATATGGCTACATTGTCACTTCCAGGATTGACAATCGGCCTTCCTATTTGGCTCTTTTCAACTAATGTTGTCCAAATCGCCACTAATCCTGAGCAGTCGAATCAACTGTCAGAACAATCTAGAACTACCCACCAGCCTTTTACTTCTTGTGATACTTCCTCTGATCCTTCATCTTCGCAGGGTAGAGCCGGCAAAAGTCAGCCTCCCAAGGAGAAGAAGGAAAAGAAGAAGAAAGGGAAGAAGCAGAAGGAGCCTCTGGCGAAGGCGACTGGGGGCAAGCAGAAGAAAACTGACAAAAACCCACACACTGCACCGACCGGGCCTAAATCGCCATGTGTCATTTGCAAAGGGATCCATTTCCATCGTGATTGTCCTTGTATTCCCCGGATACTAAGGGACTGGTCCCCGAGGTTGCACAATCCGGTAGCATCAACCTCTGGTTGTCAAGTTGATTGCATTCCCTCAACTAGCGAGAGTGAAGGACGAAGAAGGGGACCAAGATCACCCTGTCTATTGTGTGAAGGTCACCATGCCATCCACAAATGTCCATTCTTAGATGAGGCAAAGAGAGTTTTGGAAGACCGCCCGGTGTCACCGGTGCAACTTCCGCCTGGATACCGAAAACTCGCGCCTAATCCCTCGATAGTTGAAAATCCAGTTGAACCACTCAAGTGGTCAGCTGATGTGTCAGTCATTGAGAATGAACCTACCGAATCTAGACCAGACGAAAGTCTAAAGGTCGAAACGGCAGTTGACCCGGTTCTTCCTTCAAAGGTTCTATCGTCCAATGACTCCGTCATTGAAGACCCGTCTTCAAATGACACCGTCACCGAAGTGTCATCTTCATGTGACTCCCTCACTGATGAGAACAAGGATGACACCATCCAGGTTCTCTTTATCAACACCGACTCCGACGAGCATCTGGGCAATGCGCCCATTCCTTTATCGCAGGAAGGAACATCATCAGAGTCGTATCCGGCCGTATATTCGGTCCCACCACCAAGCAACCTGGTTGTATCCTTTGATTGGAATCAACTAGGCAGACCCCGGTTACCAGCCAGTACACCATTTAGAATCATTGTCCAGATCTATAGAATGGTTATGGCTGGTACTATCATTGATGAAGGGGCGTCTGTGAGTATCCTTTCCTCTATTGCTTTGAAAGCACTGGGTTCCCCAGCGCTTTTACCTGAGTTGAGAAATCTCTCAGGTTTTGATAAAGGAACCAGTCGACCATTAGGAATCCTCCCCGATGTACCTGTTACATTGAAGGGGAAGACTGTCAGGATGAACGTGTTGGTAGTTCAAGGACCCTTGGATTATAACCTACTCCTTGGACGCGACTATATTTATTGCATAGGAGCGATAGTCTCCTCACTCTTTAGAGTAATGTGTTTTCCACACGAAGGAAGGGTGGTCAAGCTCGCAGACCAACTTTCATTTCCGGGATCTCGCATCGCAAATAGTCAAATACCAATCCTAAATGGTCTGTTCGCTCAAGATTCGCCTCCGCCCCCAGTCCTCCTTCCCGATGAATGCGAGTGATTCGGAAAGAAAGACTAGGACCCAGGGGGCATGCACCCTGGTCTACTTCGGGCAGAAGAAACCCCGGGTATAAGGAAGAATTTCCGCAGAAGAATATGACTAGTCCGTACCCCGTCCGTGGAAGGAAGTGGGGTTGTTCTGGAATAATAGTCTTTTGTTAAAGTTATGTGTTTGACAGAAGAGTCATTCACCTTTGTCTAAAAAAGTGGGCAATGCCCAAGTAGGAATTCCCTTATTGTAACAAGTAGTCACCATCTTTAAATTCAAGCCTCGCCCATCGAAACATATGTTTTGAAGGATAAGCAGGGGCAGTAAACTAAGAAGGAGACCGTATTGTTGTAACAGAGGGTAACCATCTTTGGACAACCCAATGATAGACACCGCCGAAGAAAGAGATTGATTTGCGGCAGCGAATAGAACCACTCTTCGGATAATAAGAAAGAGGCAAGCCTCCCTCAATAATACCAATGTTTTATCTTTGAGTAGTGTTCTTCTATTGTCACATAGCTGTTTGTTAAAAGTGGGCCGACAGGAAGTCTGAGTACTGCGTAAGACCCCTTAAAATAACGAGAAGACAAGTATCGTTAGCATTAGATTAGCAAGATGACAAATAACTGTGAACACCCAAAGAAAAGCAAAGGTAAAGGAGAGGAAGGGCAGCCTCGAAATTCTATCCTATACCTGGGGGCATGCAAACTTTTGGAATGCAAGCAAGGGACGACTATTGATTTTTTTAAATTTTTAGGTCCTCCCTTTAAACCTGTAGGTCTAACCCGTTAAACTCGTAGGATTAGCCGTTTCCAAGCTTGCATAAAGAAAGCCTGTGGGGCAAAGGTAAAATTTGCCAAAATTAGAGCATAGCTGTGGTAAGGCCCAAGCTCTATAAAAAATGGATCCTTAAAAGAGGCGTTCTTTTTATGACTGGTATTTCGAGCAGTTTTAGCATATAGTTCATGCTCGTTAAAAAATAAACGCAAATCCGAGCAGTTCTAGGCCTGAATTTAAGCTCGTTAAAAAATAGAAAAGTGTGAGCAAAAGTTTCCCCCAGAGTTCAAGCTCATGGAAAAAATGAACCGGTAAATAACCTTTTGAGATCGTAAATTCATCAGCCATAAGAACCTTGATCGTGTTTTCATCCACCACCTCCACCGTTCATTTGGCCGATCATTCACTTCCATTTGTATGTTTACCTCTTTTGAGAAACAGCTGCGAAGAGTGATTTCACCTAGCCATCCTTGTGACACTGCCGTGATTGGAAATTCCAACCTGTACCTGGAATCTGTAGCTATCCCTGTTTATCACTCGTTCCTCAAAAGACGAGTCTTCTTTCAGCTCTTTTCACTGACTCGTAAAATATGAAAAGTTTGCCGATTTTTGGCCTTCCAGCTCGTTAAATGATCGGAACGCTATCCCTCCTCTAAATTTTAATCTTTTTGGACTTGAGGGATTATTGCACAAAAGGATCGAGCGCTTGCCTGATTCAGCTCGTTAAAAATACCGAACAGCCATCCCTTCTGTATTGTTTTATACTTTTTCGGACTTAAGGGATTAGCTGACGAAAAAGGAATTATGGAGTTGACTTTCCGTACCTTTTTAGACTCTCTAAAAATGAAAAGGACCGAGTTTTCCTTGTCGTTAGACTCGTTAAAATGATTAAATAGCGACAAACTTGTCTTTAGACGAGAACGAGTTTCCCTATCGCTAGGCTCGTTAAATCTTAGCGATGGGCTTGCCCGAAGGGCAGGTTATAGAACAAGCATATGTTATCCTCCTCAAGCTTGACAAAAATAAAGAGGTACTGGTCAGAAATGACTGGGGAAAAATTGGGAGAACATCAAAGTTTAGAGGTAGCAAGTCACTCTTGAACATGACACTTTTCTTCCGTATCACATCGGGTTGGGTTGTCTCATTCACTGGTTTCATCACCATGGTCCTCGCCACACCATCCATTTGGGGTAATGCTACCGATCCATCACATCAGTGTCGTTATATGTTCAAGAGGGGTCATTCAGAAAGTGTCAACCGTGTCCCATCCACTACCATACATTGTCCTTCATCCATTTCATGATCGCCACCCTGAATCATATGTCACAGTTTGTTTCCACCTCCACTAAATCATTAGCTCCGTTCCGTGTCATTGATGTGGGATTCATTAAGGCCCTCCTTTGACAGATCGCTTCTTGTCGACTTCAGCTCATTATCCAAGAAGTCGATCTAGGAACACCCCCATCAGTACTTTGAAGCTTGCATGCCTCAATGGCAAGTTTCTCACTTCCGGCGACAGGTATACATCAATGACCTTCGACCAGAAGATTTTGCGTGGCGTTCGACGCCAAGTCCTTTATTCACGCCACGTGAATTGTACTACCGTACCTTGAGGGTCATCGTCATTATTGGTGATTCCTCTCGCGCTTGTTAACGGTTTCCATTATTGACCGGTAATCAAGCGATGTCTTTCCATGTTCGACTTCAGCGTAATTCTCACATGGATCGACTTGTACTTAGAGTGAAGATCGAACGAGTTTGAAGACCCCGGATCTAGTTTCATCCATCCGGGCTGCGATATATATTCAGGAAATATAAAAGCATTTGCCATGTACATCATTGCAGCAGATGATCATCCTCCTCAAAGGATGATAATTCTAGCGGAAGATTATCAGTCTGTCTTCAGACGATCGTCTGTCATATGTACCAAAATGTATTTGTAAAAGCTGAGCATGGGAATGCCTGCCTCAGCTAGATCATGAGAATAATGATGAATGAAAGATAATGTATTGTATTGTATTGTATTACAGGGCACTCTCCTCAGCATTGGAACGAACTTCGGACCCTCTAGCTAAAGCATTTCACCCGATTAACGGCCTCATACTTTAGGGGGGCAACTGTTATAGAAATTTTTGTGCCTCGCGTCAAGGAGCAGGGAATGTCGATAATTACAGGGATCCTCAGTCCCTAAACATGTTGTTCTTACCCCTAAAAGAACAAGGTCATCAATCAACAGCACTTCCAATCAGTTCTCCACCTGAAAACACTTCAGAACAGGCTTATTTTAGATCATGTCAACTGCTTAACTGAGCTTCTGCGTTGTATTGCAACTGTCCCACTCTGTACCTGCGCTGGAAGTCAAAAACAATGAAGGCTACCTGCGCTGGGCGAGATTGGCCAAGTGGCACAGTCATCCTGCAAGGTGTCAGTTGCCCAGGAAGCTTCCAAACTGACACTTGGGTCATGAGATTCGCCCTGTGATGAGTAAGAGGTACTTGATCACCATGTGTAAGCAAGGATCTCCAAGTGGACACAGGAACTGAAGATTAACTGGACATGGAGAGGACACAAGGCAGCTTCATGTCAGTCTCAAGCTGACTCATCCTTTTCTCTTCTCTCCTATATATAGAGCTCTTCTATGAGGTCTATAGGGGCTGGAATTTTGTATAAGCAAGGAGGTGCTGTTGGTATACTGCCAGGATTATTGGGTGATTGTTTTACTAGAGGTGAAGAAGAGAGTTCTTGCTGCCGAGGAGGTGCTGCTGGATTGGAGCCAACATCATTGGTTGTAACTTCCTCTGGAACCCTGTTACTTTCTATCAATAAAGTTTGCATGTTCTCCTATATACTTGTTTTACATAGATGCTTTTGTGTTTACATGTATATTTGATGCAACCTAATCCATGCTTCAATTATGATTGCTTGTATCTCGTAGTTTGCTCTCTTTTGTTGTGCAGATTCTGTGTGTAGCTGGATCGGCTTGGAGAGCAAAGGGCTGGGAACAGAATACAAAGCGAGAAGGACAAGGATCGACTAAGCGCAAGACACCAGGTTGGTTGATCCTCTTTCCATTCTCTTTGTGCTTTCATAAAGTGGAACATGAAAACTTTATCATTCAGTTGTTGCTAAAGACTGTCACCTTTAGAAAGGGTTAGTGTCATCCGCATCGGATACTTTTCCCCACAACACTGGACATAGGGGAGGCTCTCATCCCAATTTCATAGATACTTTGAGTTGTACATGCGCAGAATGTGTATGACCATCCTGTTGACGACCTTTATCTGGCCATCAGTTTTGGGATGGAAAGTTGTAGATTTATTGAGCTTGGTGTCCAGCATCGACCAGAGACTAGACCAAAATGTACCGAGGAACCTGCTATCCTGATCTGAGATGATAGACTGTGGGATCCCAAAGTGTACCCACACTTGTTCAGAGAAGAATTTAGCAATGGCTTCCATTGTGATATTCTTCTTACATGCAACCATAATGGCCATCTTTAACAATTTGTCGATGAACAAAAAAACACAGTCGTTTCCATGCTTAGTAGAAGGAAGGCACGACATGTAATCCATGGAGATGGATACCTGAGGTTGACTAGGGGTAGATTTCCAAAAAATCATTAGCAGTAAATTTCCAAAAAAACGTCGTTTAGGGCCTCAGAATGGCTCTGGAAGTTTAGGACCCGAAAAACTGCTATAAATAGTAAATTGTGCTACAATTAAGGAAACTGAAAAACTGAAAGAAACAATGGTGGGGGTCTTAGTGGAATTGGCGGGTGGCCACCAATATCCACCTGGATCATTCCTCCCCACTTAGTAAGAAATGGTCCCCATTGCATTGAGTTCTTCCATGAGATGAGGAAACTTCTGCTGAACTTGGTCCCTTGTGAGTTACTTGCCCTGTTGCAGGAGTTGGCCTACTTTGACAACTCGATACAGTGTGATCTTCTACTGGCAAGTGTGCTTTATCTACATGTCCATGATTTGATTAGTTGTGGCTTATTCCATATAATCTAAATTTAACTTTGTAGGTGTGAGTTGTTCTGCAATGTCTGATGTGTCTACAAATTGTGTGAAGTATGGTCGAAGACGGTTCACATTGAACACTGGGTGTAGGCCAAGGAATGGGGCAATGCTGAGCTCAAATGAATTGTCTCCCACATCTTTGGTAATGCTATAAGGACCATATCGGAGTGGTCTAATTTTCCAGTAGGCTCCAGTAAGGCCTTCCTTTTGCAAATGCAACCAAACTTTATCACCCACCTGAAACTCGTGTAGCACCCGATGTTGATCATGGTGCTGCTTGTACTTGGTATTTGATTTCTCCAGAATGTAGTGGACTTGTTGGAAGATATGCTGGATGTGCTCAATGAATTTGTTTTCCTTATCGGTTTCAGACTAGACATGAGCTGAATCTGCCTGAGTAGCTGCAAATGGCATGGCCTCATCGATGGGACATAGTGGCTGGAATCCCAAGCCCACCTAAAAAGGGTTGTAGCCATTCGAGATGTGGAGAGCCCAGTTATAGTTGTGTTGGACATAGGGGAGGCTCTCGTCAACAAGATGATCGTACACATCATGCACAAAATGTGTATGATCATCTTGTTGACAACCTCTATCTCGCCATTAGTTTGGGGATGGAAAGTTGTGGACTTAGTGAGCTTGGTGTCCAACATCAACCAGAGACTGGACCAAAATGCATTGAGGAACCTACTATCCCAATCTTATATGGTAGACTGTGGGATCCCAAAGTGTACCCACACTCGTTCAAAGAAGAGTTTAGCAGTGGCTTCCACTATGACATTCTTCTTGTAGGCACCATAATGGCCATCTTCGAGAATCTGTCGACAACCACAAAAACACAGTCGTTGCCATGCTTAGTAGAAGGAAGGCCCAACATGTAATCCATGGAGATGGATTCCCAAGGTTGACTAGGGGTAGATTGCCAAAAAATTAGTTGGCGGTAGATTGCCAAAAAAATATTGTTTAGGGCCTCAAAATGGCTCTGGAAGTTTAGGACAAGAAAAACTGCTAAAAATAGTAAATTGTGCTACAATTAAGGAAACTGGAAAACAAAAAAAAACAAAAAAACTATGGTGGGGTTCCAAGTGAAATTGGCAGGTGGCCACCAATATCCACTTGGATCATTCCTCCCCCCTTAGGAAGCAATGTCCCCATTACGTTGAGTTCCTCCATGAGATGAGGAAACTTCCCCTGAATTTGGTCCCTAGTGAGCCACTTACCCTAGTGAAGGAGTTGTCCGGCTTTGACAACTTGATACAGTTGGATCTTCTGCTGAAGATTGTGCTTAATATGTGTGTCCATGATCTGATCAGTTGTGGCCTATTCCATGCAATCTCAATTTAAATCTGTAGGTGTAAGTTGTTTTGCAACATCTGATGTGTCTAGCAATGGTGGGAAGTATGGTCGAAGGCAGTCCACATTGAACACTAGGTTTAGTCCAAGGAATGGGGAACGCATTGCTCAAATTCATTGTCTCATACATCCTTGGTAATGGTGTAAGGACCATCTTTCAGTGGTCTAAGTTTGTGATAGGCTCCGATAAGGCGTTCCTTTTGCAAATGCAATGAGACTTTATCACCCACCTAAAACTTGTGTGGCACCCGATGTTGATCATGTCGCTTCTTGTACTTGGCATTTGATTTCTCTAGAATCTCATGGACTTTCTGGTGGATATGTTGGATGTGCTCAATGAATTTGTTTTCCTTATTGGTTTCAGACTGGACATGAGCCGAATCTGCCTAAGTAGTTGTAAATGGCATGGTTGCATCAATGGGACATAGTAGCTAGAATCCCATGGCCACCTGAAAAGGGTCGTGGCTATTCGAGCTATGAAGAGCTCGGTTATAGTTGTGTTGGACATAGGGGAGGCTCTCATCCCATGTGCATGGATTCTTTGTGTTGTACATGTGCAGAATGTGTACGATCATCTTAGTGACGACCTTTTTCTGGTCATCAGTTTAGAGATGGAAAGCTGTGGACTTAGTGAGCTGGGTGTCTAGCATCGACTAGAGATTGGACCAAAATATACTGAGGAACCTGCTATCCCAATCTGAGATGATAGACTATGGGATCCAAAAGTGTACCCACACTTGTTCAAAGAAGAGTTTAGCAATGGCTTCTGCTATGATATTCTTCTTGCAAGCAACCATAATGGCCATCTTTTAGAATCTGTCGACGACAACAAAAACATAGTCGTTTCTATGCTTAGTTCAAGGAAGTCCCAACATGTAATCCATGGAGATGGATTCCCAAGGCCGAACAGGGGTAGATTGCCAAAAAATCATTGAAGGTAGGTTGCCAGAAAAACATCATTTAGGGCCTCAAAACAGCTCTAGAATTTTAGGACCAAAAAAACTGTTAAAAATAGTAAATTGTGCTACGGTTAAGGAAACTAAAAAAATGAAAGAAACTATGGTGGGGATCCAAGTGGAATTGACGGGTGGCCACCAATATCCACTTGGATCATTCCTCCCCCATTGCGTTGATTTCCTCCATGAGATGAGGAAACGCCTGCTGAACTTGGTCCTTGGTGAGCCACTTACCTTGGTGAAGGAGTTGGCCTGCTTTGACAACTCGATATAGTTGGATCTTCTGCTGGCAATTATGCATGATCTGTGTTTCCATGATTCTATCAGTTGTGGCTTGTTCCATGCAATCTAGATTTAACTCCATAGGTGTGAGTTGTTCTGCAATGTATGATGTGTCTAGCAATGGTGGGAAGTATGGTAGAAGGCGGTCCACATTGAACACTAGGTGTAGGCCAAGGAATGGGGGAATGTTGAGCTCAAATGCATTATCTCCCATATCCTTGGTAATGTTGTAAGGACCATATCAGAGTGGTTTGAGTTTCCGATAGGCTCCAGTAAGGTGTTCCTTTTACAAATGTAACCAGAATTTGTCACCCACGTGAAACTTGTGTGGCACCCGATGTTGATCATGTCGCTGCTTGTACTTGGTATTTGATTTCTCCGGAATTTCATGGACTTGCTAGCGAATATGTTGGATGTGCTCAAGTAAGTTTTTTTCCTTATCGTTTTCACACTGGACATGAGCCAAATCTGCGTGAGTAGCTACAAATGGCATGGCCACATCAATGGGACATAGTGGCTAGAATCTGAAGCCCACCTAAAAAGGGTTGTGGCCAGTCATGTTGTGGGGAGCCCGTTATAGATGTGTTGGACATAGGGGAGGCTCTCATCCCATGTGCATAGATGCTTTGAGTTGTACATGCGCAGAATGTGTATGATCATCCTGTTAACGACCTCTGTCTAGCCATCAGTTTGGGAATGGAAAGTTGTGGGCTTAGTGAGCTTGGTGTCCAACATTGACTAGAGACAGGACCAAAATGTACTGAGGAACCTATTTTCCTGATCTGAGATGATAGATTGTGGGATCTTGAAGTGTACCCACACTTGTTCAATGAAGAGTTTAGTAGTGGCTTCCACTATGATATTCTTTTTGTAGGTAGCCATAATTGCCGTCTTCGAGAATCTCTTAACGACCACAAAAACATAATCGTTGCCATGCTTAGTAGAAGGAAGACCCAACATGCAATCCATGGAGATGGATTCCTAAGGTCGATTAGGGGTAAATTGCCAAATAAATCGTTGGTGGTAGTGTTAGCTCTGCTATATTTTTCTGTTGTTGAGGTTCAAAAGGTAGCTCGGCAGTGTATTATGTGCTAAAAGGAGGCATGTATCAGTCTGATTCCTCAATTCCCCTTCATATTCTTTTATCCTCCGTAACCCCTATCATCCCGGTTTGCTCCAAAATATGGCATAAAACCATTTTTTTTAACTCCCGCTACCTCCATTTGTTCCTCCCTAAAACCTGTAAACCCTCTTTTATCTAACCCCTCGGCGCTAAGTCTTTAACCATATAACCATACTTCCCGCCATCGTATCATTTCCCCCGCCTGTTAACCATCGTTTTCTTCTGTCGCCTGATCGCAATCCGATAGCCCACATTTCTCCATCTGCCTATCACCCAATCTCCCCTATCAACAAATCTCAACCATGGAAAATTTTAGGGGCTAATGTTCGCCCAGTGGGCTAATTTTCCATGATTTTTCCAAAAAACAATTCGCCAATTTCCAATTTTTATAAAAGATGATTCGCCCAAATTTTAGAATATAAAATTATTTTACCTTAAAAATCGCCAACATTATATAGAGACCATATATAAAATCATTATAAATTTGAATAATGTTGCAAATATATCATTATAAATTTATAGTTTGCATATTAGGGATTAGTGAGATTCGCCAATGTTTTTAAACTTCAAGAAAATTTTCCATCCTTAAAATTTTCCTTGATCTCAACCCTCCAATCATTTCATCCAACGGCTCATATTTACTGCCCGCACTGCCTCCCGATAGCTCTTCTCACGTGATCTCCTTCGTTTTTTTATTCATCTGATGGTTGATATTACCTATGTGTCTTCCATTGCAGCCTGACAGTTTTCAATTCAATTTTTGTGTGTTGAGCAATCCTGTGAGCCTGAAGGAAAAGGAACCTAGGTTCAATACATTGCGCAGTTAAAATTTCAGCTGCCGCATTCAAAGACAACACGGTCAAGGACAAGAAGGAAGGCTTCAAGCAGATCAAGATATAAATTAGCTATGGAGCATTGTACACATTATATCCCATATGCTCAGAAAGGACACCAAAATATCAGAGAATGTCAAATTTGTTAATTAAGATAGTCAGAATGTATCATAGGCCCATAATAGTTTGTAAATGTGGTTGGTGATCCATTAAGGCACCTCCACGCATATCCTAGCAAAGTAATTTTGTATTCAAATGCTATATATACCCAGAAAAAAGATGTAAGCAGGTTAATGAATGTAATTCTGGTGCAAAGCTTCAAATTTTTGAGATTGTAACTACTGTGAGACCTGTAGCTTCTGGTCTCCATTTCCACCTAATACAAGCTTCTTTTGCTGTCAATTGCTTATTTTCCACTTCTTCTTTGTGCCAGGCTGTGCTTGTATCATTTGCTCTTGATGTTTAGCAGTAGAGGGGCTATCATCCCACCTCTCTGTTGGAATCTAGTTAGTATTATTGAATGTGTATGCAGGTTTCTGTTGTTTTAATGCTAGAGAGTTGTCATCCTGTCTGTGTATTAGAAAAAAAATTTACAGACCTTTAAATTGGTTGCAGCCGGCCATCACAAGGTCCTATGCATCTGCTGGTGTATTCAATCTTCTCCATTATCACCTTATTCCTCAAACTGTGAGTAGTTGGTGGTTAAAATCCTTGTAGTCTGGAGGTGTTCACCCATGTCTGGGGTTAATCATAGTAGAAGTGGTTATCTGGCTTGAATATTCAGCATTTGTTCTATTCATCCACCTACTTTTCCAACATTTTGTTGAGTTCGTAATGTTCTCGAGCATCACTGATATACAACCTAGGTGAGTTTCTTGGGGTGATAATATTAATTGGCGTCGTTGCCGGGGAGAGGAGAATCGAAGCTCAGCTTCCCTGGGAGAATGACGTAGCTTCAAGCTTTGATGACAGACAAGGTTTGAACATAGTTTCTAGTTGTAATCATCTGTCTTGAAACTCCTCTGGTGGAATACCTTCTTTTGGAAACTCCACATCGAAATTCTGGCTCAATTTGTGAGACACACTCGAAGAATTCCTCAGAAGCTACCAGCTGAACTAGTGCATGAACCTGAGAGGACTCTTAAATCGAAGAAAGCTTCATAGAAAGGGGCATCAGGATTAGGTAAGCCTAAGAAATCTAATTCATCTATGAAAGATAAAGTTGTAGTTGAAGATATACAGATTGAAGTTTTAGAAATCAGCACTGTTAATAAAGAAAAACCTTCAAAGATTAGTTCAGCCCCTTGTGCAGTAGTTCCCCTTTGAATCTCAGTCCAAAGAAAGCTTCCCATTTAGTCCAAGACATCCCTTTATCTCTGCCATCCTATTAGCCTCCTGTTGCAATAGGTGTTCATCTTTCATGATTGACATTTTCACATGCCAAATATGTCATACTTTGCATGCTGCAATGCTCCATATTTCCAGAAAACATGCCAAAGAAGAGGTCATGAAAGTGTGCCAGTCTAAATGCCACTACTGTATCCCAATTTTGATGAGTTAACCATTTTTGAAGAAGTTTCTGTTAAGGGAAGTCCAAATAGCCTAATCTTGGCTTCCCTAGGTTTCAATTTCTGGTTTTAGAATATAGAGAATCATTATCTATCCAAACAGTTTAATCTTGGCAGATTTGTAGATAGGTAGAGAAGCAAAGGAGCCCAACTGCTTAATCTGGGCCCTTGGAAGAAATAAGTGTAGATTTAGATAGGAGGGCAGTCAAAAGAAAAATTGTAAAGCAGGGTCTGCAAGTCTAAGTGCACCCAAACCAAAAAGAAGAAAAAATGCTAGGTAAGTAGGCTGGGTAGGTAGTTTTGAGGTTGCAAAATGTTGATTTGTGATCAATTTTGTGTTTTCAGGTGTTATATCTTTTCATATCACAAGTACAAGGCAGTTTTCATTTAGAGGAGCTCAAGTGAGGCATGTCTAACTCCCCCTTCTTCTTATTCCCCAAATCACTCACTAACTTCCCTGAAGAGGTCAAGATCTGCTTGATACCTCTTAGCTTCATCATTTTCCATATCATTTGCCTTGGTAAAGATCTGCTTTACTCAAGGAATGTTCATACTTCCTATATGAATCATTTTCCCCCTAAATAGCCTAAGATTCACATACTTAGCGCTTTCTTATCACTTGTCATATTAACTACTAATTTTACTATGTAGCTCCCTATCTGTCTCCCCTTCCCCTACTAAAACTATGTTAATAACTCCCCTATGTACATATTCCCATCCCCTGGCATTATAGCCCTATAAATATCAGTTTGGGAAATGTCGAGTTCATCTGGGACTTAGCATTAGCCTTCTGCCTCCTAACCCTGGGATTAACTTGACATTCAGTTAAGTTAATAACCTTTTTTCCTCACCCCTTTACCCATAACATTTCATCATTTTTACCCTCTCGCCCTCACAGGTTCGGGTTTAGTTTAAATGTTTGATTAAACTATAATCCCAATGCTCAAACTATGAAAAACCCACAAATGACCCACTGTTGTGGAGGTAAATCCTCTCTGCGGATAGAGACGATCCCTACTAGCCCAGACCGGGTCTAGCAACAATCACACAATGCTATCACGCAAGTTCCTAATTGAAAATAAAAAGTGGATGGTGAGAACCTACTTGGATTCCAACGCTAATGTTCGTAGAAGAGACGTCACTCTTATTCCTTTGCCTCGGCCGGTCACGATCCCCACGATCTCCATGATTGGACACCTGCACATGCAAAGAACAACACAAATACAAGCACAAAATCTAGTAGATGCAATTATATATCAGTCAGAAAAGATATAACTCAACATCAAACATAGGACAATGAGAGTGGAATCATAATCATAGTCATCTATTATTGATAAATAACAAAGAAGAATACAACCATTGTTCTGACTTTGGCTGGGTAGTCAGCTACACACGTCTTGCAAAGCTTGTTGGGATGGGAACAAGCCTCTCTCTCTTTGGGTGACAAGAATCTCCTTACTTAGATTTGGCCTTATGGGTGCAAAGAAGGCTCTTGCAGCTTCAAACTCTTGAACTCCTGGTATTCTCTATCACTATGCTGGAACTACTGACTAGCTTGCTCAAGGCATAGAGGCAAGCTTTTATAGATAGAGAGGGAAGAGATAGGATCAACCACATTATTCATGGGATTGGCTTTATCATTTGGAAACTTCCATGAAAGGTGGCAAAGCACTTCCCTTCTAGGGAGATTCGAAGCCAAACCATCCTAGCTCAACATAGATTCAGTTGGTGAATGGGTTAAGGAGAACCTTCGGAAGCTTGTTTGTTGAAAACTTTACTCAATTCGGTTGGCGCAAGTGCGACTTTGAGACAGAGTGCCAATGGCGTGCCCTCTTTAGAGGATTTCCCTCATTGGCGCGGGCAGTACACTGTGGACCTGCGCTAATGCAAAAAGAGCTATTTTCATGGATATTTTGCAGGAGATGTCTTCAGAGCATATGAATCTCATACTTAGAGGAATATGATGCAAGTGGTTTCAGGTCATGTCACTTCCCACAGGTCCCGGAATGAGTCCTCCAGTGTGCAGGGAGAGGGGTAACAGGGACGGTGACAAATTGTTGTGTAATAGATGCCCCCTAAAGCATGAGGCCCGAGGGAGAGAGAGGGGTGAACTAATTTACAAGAACATGCGTAACTGAAAACACGGCCGCCAGAGAACCTGCGTAAAGAAGTACAACTGATAGCTCAAATACATGATATATGTGGTATGGGCGCAGCCATCCATAACAGAGTACATAATAATCTAGATCCAAGGTATGGGCGCAACCATCCAGAGAGGATCGATAAATAGACTCAGGCATGGTCGCAGCCATCCAGTGAATGAGTCATGTAGTGATCATAATAAACCACAAATCGCAGCCTGGATTCCAATAGACAAAATCCAGGGTCTTGCGCTCCATCTCGACCTGAACGGAGTACAAGTCCAAGCATGTGAATACATGGGTTGAAGTCGAACATGCTTGAACATCATCTGATTACCAGTCAATGATGAAAACTGTTAACAGACGCGAGAGGTACCACCAATAATGACAATGGTCCTCAAGGTACTATAGGTACAATCTACGGCGTGCGAATCAATGAGCTGGAGTCGAACACCCGTAGAATCATTCGATCGGAGGCCAATGATGAAAACCTCTTGTCGAACGTGAAGAACTTGCCATTGAGGCATGCAGGCTCCAAGGCACCGGAAGGGAGTCTCTAGATCATCTTCCTGGATAATGAGCTGAAGTCGACAGGAAGTGACCTTGATCGAAGGTGTGCCATAGTGTTTCCCACATCATCGACACGAGACAGAGGAAGAATGTTGTGGTGAATCAGAATTATGTGAGGTATCAGAGGGAGGTTGTAATCCTGCAGAGGTCAAATTCTCAGGAACATATCGGCGGCATGACAATGGACTTGGCAATATTTGACATCAAATGAGCAGAGGTCATGGTGACAAGGCAGCGAGCAGATGAGAGGTCAAATAGGATAACCCAAACCCACGGAGGCTAGTGTAAAACAAGATGAGATGTCCCCACCCAGACACGAATGCAAACTAGTGCCATGTTCAAGAGCGACATACTGTCGACATGACAATAATTATGGGTCCATTTCCCCACCATTTCTGGCGAGTACCCCAGTTATTTTTTATGACAAGCTTGACGGGGATAGCATATGCTTGCAAGGTGTCATTACGATAGAATCCGATGTCATTAAGTTTTAACGAGCCTGACAAAGGAAGAACTCGGCGTCTTTTCCTATTTAGAGAGTCTGAAAAGACAACAGAAAATAAAACTCCAGGGGGGTCCTTTTTCGTAAAGTTGTGTCTCCCAAGCCTGAAAAAGTATAAAACAATGCTCGAAAGAACCACCCGACCATTACGATCGAGGAGTGCTTTTCATTTATAGTGACATCGACCCGGAAAAGTAAAAAAGCGATCAACATCACGTCGTTTCGTAACCATTAACGAACCTGAAACGACAAGGGTCTGACGATCTTTTCGTTTTTATACTGTCGGAAAAGAGTTTAAAGACGACTGCCTCTAATTTACGTTTAACGAGTCAAGAGGAATAACTCGGAAATCTTTTCATGTTTCGCGAGTCAGAAAAGAGCTGAAAGATGACTCCACAGTGACTTTTTTGTGTATTTACAGAGTCCGAAAAAGTACAAAATACAACTCGTTTCACCATCGAAGTTGCAAAAAAGACCTGTCATGGCACCAGAAGCAAGCGTAAAATCCATTTTCGACAAAAAATATATTAAAATATTCAAAAAACAACTTTTTAACCCTAAGTACAAGTCAAAAAGTTTACAAATATGGTGAAAATGTAAAAAATAGAATTAATTTTACTTTTTACCTCTTGCATAGTAGTAGTGGTCCATTTGGGGAGCGAACTTCGAACAGTGATTACCACCAATCCGTGCAACTATTTGAGATTCGGCCAGTTCCAGGTAAGAGGTGCTTCCCTTAGCTCCATTTCATACACTTTTTATGCATTTTGTTCCCTGATTGGGCCTCTACAAGGAGGATTTTAAAAATTTAGGGTTGCGTCCCATTGGCGTGGGTATCTGGCACGGGTCCGCGCCAATGGGGTGATTTGTCCAAAGGTGCCGCGCCATTGGCGCGACCTAACTTTTGCCTTTGATTTTTCTCATTATCTTTGAAATTTATCCGGTTTGTAAGCTCACCAGTGTTTTAATAATGATTTATTTGTCCTTGTGGGTGTAGGAAACAAGCAAAAATGGTGGTGGAATGGAAAGAACTGGAGCATGATGTCGTAGATGCCTTGGCCATAGAGGATGAGGGATGTATGAATGCTTTGAGAGACTATGGTCTCAAAAAGTTCTTCCTCACATCTTATCTGCGAGCTCAACCGGAGTTATTACAGTTCATAGTGGATGCTTGGGATGTTGATGACCAAGTATTTTGCTTACGGGACCAAACCTTAGAGCTGGATGTATCTGATGTGTACTTCATTACTGGGCTGTCACGGAGAGGGGCGAGCCCTATTTTGACCGGAAGCAAACCTTCCGGAGAGAAAATAGGTGAAGTGAAGGCCAGATTGTGTCCGGAGGCACAATTTGGGAAAAACAGTGCCAAGGTGGATATCACCACCATCTAGGACTTGGTTCTTAAGGTGATACTGTTCACCATCACACATGCAGCTGGGGTACAGGTGCCCCATGAGGCGAGTAAGAATCATCTGTTACTAGCGACAGAATGCCTCAGCCCCACCATTTTTTACTAGGCTATGGCGGTGACTACAAATATCAAAAGGAAGCTTACAAAGTGTAAGCGGGGAGGAGTGAAACAGTTCGGGTATGGCTCAATTGTGGTGTCTTTCTTCTTGGAACGATTACCCCTCTTTCAGATCAAGGGAGCTGTAGTGGCGGATCCATTGCCACGGGAACCTAGGATGGCTCGTTGGGCAGCATTGATGCCCAGAGGAGGAGGGGGCCAGCAGATGTCTTGGCGGCCCGAGTTCTTCATATGGCTTCGTCGGCAGCTGATCATGGTAGAGGATTGGCCGTATGCAGGGACCAATTTCATGGGGGATCTAGACCTCCCACTGCCAGAGGGAGAGGAATGGGAAGAGGAGCTAGGTATGATCTCTTCGTTTTTTGATGTTTTATGTATTTTCATTTTTTTATCAATACATGCATGTTCTGATGACAGTCGTATGAATATGCAGATGTAGGCCCACAGCAACCAGCCGGCTTGTCTCCTATAGCGCAGAGGGGCCAACCCGCAGCTGACCCTCAAGCAAGGGGTGCCGTGGGGGAAGAGCTGGTGCAGAATCTCGAGGGACTCACCCAAGGGATTCTGGGTTATGCCAGATTGGCGGACGTGCCTTTTGCATACCAGAGGCACACAGTGGGGGTGCCGACTCGCATCCATCATCTATTGAGATGTTTGGTGCGCGTGGTGACGTGCTATCACGAGCACCATCGCGAATAGACTTCTAGGCTTCTTTCATGCATATTTTTTGAGGGACATGTCATCCCAGGATGTATCAGGATGAACATGTATTATTTTTTGAACTATGTAATGCACGCAGTGCAAACATTGCGACACACATATATATATATATATATATACATATGCCTATGGTTTATTATTGTGCTTGCTTGTATGATGTTTTGATTATAAATTACACAAATGTCTATCTAATACATGGTTAGCCAATGCATCAGATAATGTGTTTAATCGTCATGGAATATGCTGATATGTGATAAAGTCAAAATTCCTTTCTAACAATTTAACACGTAAGTACAGCCTTAAAATGTGATGGTCTCTGACGGAATATCGCCCATTGAGCTGATGGACGACAAGTTGAGAGTCTAGGTTAACAAGCAATGTACGAATACCGAGATTAATTGCCTCGGCTAATAATTCAATAACAACACTATATTCAGCAACATTGTTTTTAGTATAGCCTAAACACGCACCTTGAAGATCTATCAACTCACCATGAGGATCGTAGATCACCCACGCCGCAGAGGACAAATTGTGAGTGCTGCGGCAGGCACCATCAGCGAAACCAACATAAGGTGCATCGACATCTGCACAAGGAGAAAAAACACAATAAGGGGAAATCACGCTTTCACACCAAGCCAAAAACATGAAAAAACACACACACACGCATGTATAAATCGAAGCGCATGAATCATGCATAATACTTTTTCAAATACAGCCCATTGCAGGGCTTATCAAGAGGATTACCTTGATAGTCAACTAGCTCATACGCCCCTTTTTGCAATGCTCTCTTTACAATGTAAGGGCCTAGCCACATGGGCTCGAGTTTGCCTGCCCCCAGCTTGTCATTTGCTTGGTCGTATAGCAGGACTAGATCTCCCTCTACAAAGGAACAAGGATGAATGGTATGGTCAAAATGAGTTTTGACTCTCTTCTTTTGAGCTTCGATGGCTAGAGAGGCTAAGCGACGGGTCTCGTATAACCATTCTAGATAAAGAAGCCGTTCCTCTACCGGAGGAGTGTTGGGAAGAAACTCGATGGCTATTTTCAACGAAGGAATTTCACATTCTATAGGAAGGGTAGCCTCCAGTCTGTAAACTAGTTGAAATGGAGTGAAACCGGTGGCGTCCTTCATAGAGGTTCGGTAGGCCCACAAGGCAGGAAACAACATCAGATACCAATTATACTTGTTCATGTCCACAGTACGTTGAAGCATCGTAACCAAAATCTTGTTAACAGCTTCAACTTGGCCATTAGACTGAGGATAGAACGGGGTTGAACTATCATGCCATAAGCCTAGTTGGGTTGTCAGTTCGGTCATCATGTGATTACGGAAATGCTTTCCGTGATCCGTAACGATGGCCTGTGGAATGCCGAACCACGTAATAACATGATTGAACAAAAACTGCACCGCTGTATGACCGTCTTCAGTTAATGTGGGCATCACCTCGGCCCATTTTGTAAAGTAATCGACGGCAACGATGATAAACCCATGCCCCCCGGCCGAGCGAGGCTTACAGGTGGTATAATCAATGCCCCATTTTGCAAAAGGGCCTACGGTCACTACAGGGTGCAGTGGGGCCAATGCCGCATGCATCTTCCGCTGGTATATCTGGCATGCATGACACGAGCGGACAGCAAGAATGCAATCCTTAAAAATGGAGGGCCAGAAATAACCAGCGCGAAGGATTTTTTGAGCTGTGGCATATCTGGACATGTGACCACCACAGGCGCCAGAGTGGCAGTCATTGAGGACTCTCTCAGCTTCCTCGAGGGTTATACATCGGCGGAGGACGGAGTCAACGCTGAGACGGTACAGGGTGTCCCCTATGATACGGTAGGGTTGAGACTGATGGCGGATCGGCCGCCAAGCATCTTTAGATACAGCGGGGCGGAAAGAGGATGTATGCAAATAAACAATAATATCCCCGTACTAGGGATTGAGGGTGCTGATCAGAAAAAGAGTTTCGTCCGGGATATGGTCCTCTGAAAGAGAGGGTGTAGAAGGAGATGGTAAGGAACAAAGTAACTCAGCAAAGACCAATGACTTCTTAGACTTGGCAGTAGTGAATTCCAAGTCAAACTCTTGGAGGATGACGATCCATTTCAAGTATTTGGCCCCCAGCAACTGTCATGACAAAATATATGTCATGGGTTTGCAATCAGAAATCACGGTCGTGGTGCCCAACAAGATATAATGTCGGAAGCGTTGGACGGCACAAACAGCGGCCAATGCCAACTTCTCGACATAAGCGTATCGAGTTTCCGTATCCAAGAGGTTGCGGCTGAGATAATATATGACGTGCTCATTGCCATAATCATCATCTTGCATGAGAACCATGCCGATAGTGGTATCGGTGGCGGCTAGATACAGAGTATAATCACGGTGGTAGTTCGGAGGTCGCAATAATGGAGCAGAGACAAGGAGACCCTTGAGATGCTCGAAAAACTCCTGAGCGATAGCATCCCAATGAAAGGGTGTATTTCGCTTCAATAACTGTGTAAAACCTTTAGCCACCTCAGCATAGTTCAGAATGAATCGCCTTAAGAAATTTGCTTTGCCCTGCAAGCTCTGCAACTTCTGCAAAGAAGCAGGTGGAGGAAGATTCAGGATAGCCTCAACTTTGAGGGGGTCCAGACGGATGCCCTCTCGGGAGACGATAAACCCGAGTAGTCGGCCTGATTCAACGCAGAAGACACATTTGTGAGGATTAAGCCTGATACGGTAGTGTCGAAAGCGGAGAAAGATTTCATGAAGATGGGAAGGATGGTCCTCACGTTTGAATGAATGAGCTGGGAGATCATCCAGATACGGCTGTACAATGTGACGGATGTCATGAAAACCATAGGACATTTCACGTTGGAAGGTAGCACCGACATTCTTTAAATGGAAAGGGAGCTTCTTATAAGCAAAATTGCCCCAAGGACAGATAAAGGTCGTCTTATGCTGATCAGCGGGCACGATATTGATTTGGTTATACCTAGAAAAGTCGTCCATAAACGAGTAGATTTCACTTCCTGTACACTCATCAATAAGCTGGTCAATGAAAGGTGTGGGGAAGTTATCCTTGGGATAGGCGCGGTTAATGTCACGATAATCAACACAGACTCGAATAGTACCTTGCTTTTTGTTCACAGGGACTATATTAGAAACCCAATTTGTGAGTGGAATGGGGTAAATGAAACCAGCCTTGAGAAGCTTTTCGACTTCTGCTTTAATGGTTGCGGCCTTTCGGGGGTGCACAGGGCGTAGGCGTTGACGAACAGGCTTAGAACCTAGATACATAGGTATCTCATGCACCACTATGCTAGGGTCGATGCCAGGCATCTCTTCATAGGACCAAGCGAAGACATCACGAAATTCGCGAAATAGATCGGTGTAGAGTTGAACTTGCTTTGGAGTACAAGTGACTCCAATATGAATGTGCTCGACAATCCCTGTTACTACATAGATGTCGATGGGTTGGGTCTGCGTAATGTTCCCCATATTGCCCTCAGAAGACACTTGGTAAATTTGAATAGGTGTTTGAAGGGGCTGAAATGGGATACCTGAAGAAAACCGTTCGAGACATGCAATCATTTCCTGATGGGCAGGGAGAAACGAGGAACGGTGGTGATGATTTGACCAAGGAGGTTCCTCAAGAGACATGGTTTCTATGATGGCTTCATCGGAAGGAAATATTTCCTTTAATGGATCCAAAGTAGCATCATATCCAAGCCAAGGGAAATGATCATACGAGTCGGGAACACCGCTTAGAGGAGCAGGCTCGGGGGGGGGGGGGAGCCAATGCAGGGACGATTTCGACATAGTTGAGCTTAGCAGGACTCAACGGCATCATATCGCCCCAAGATTCTATCTGATTGGCGGGAGGAAGGACCCACGGATCAGAGCGTACGGAAATCATGTTAATAGGGGCGAGATTCGGAGGTGGAAGGGGAAAGACACCCATTAGGGCGGGATCCTTAAAGAATCCGGCTCCCACACTCTCGAATGATTTGGAGGTATGCTCCACGAAAGGTACATTGCCTTCGGAAGAGGAGGCGAAGAAGGAGAGCTGGTCCACCGTGACAATATTCCCCTGATGAGGGAAACGAATGACACGGAAAAGGGAGGAAGCCACGGCTTGCATGGCGTATGTCCAGCTACGTCCGAGGAGGAGGCTGTAGGTAAGATTAACGTCGATAACTTCGACCTTCACTTCTACCATCTTCCCTTCCAAGGAGATGGGCAACCGTTGGAGGATACCATAAGGATGGGACTCTCTTCCATCAAAGGCTTCTAATGTCGTAGGAGATTGGCTCAGTGTTGGAGAACCAACAGCTTTCCAGCAGGCGACAGACATGATGCAAGTTGAGGCACCCTCATCAATGACTGTACGATGAATCGTTTTACCATTGATGATGACCTGTATAAGGAAAGCGATTTGGTGAGGCAGTCTCGGGGTATGACCCTCGAGATCAAAAGAAATTAGATCCGAGCCAGCCGAGTCTATGCCACCGATGGCCGATAGCAAGGACTTCCTATGGGAGGGGTAGCTCTGGAGCACTTCTAGAGTGGACATAGCAGACAGAGCCTGAGCTAAGTCCTCAATGATGTTGTAGTGCTGGGAAGCACGAGCATTAGGGTTGTAAGAAGACTTCTGAAGTACACCTTTTGGAGGGGGTCGGATAGTCGTCTCGGCGCTAGGTCTTTCGATGTGGAGTGGACTAGAACTGGACGGAGGAGCGCTGGAGGGGACCTCCGGCTCTTTCCCGGCATGAGATGGATATTCTTTTGCTCGAGGACATGGATGGGAATTGTCCCAACCATAAATACTTGAGAGCCGAATGAAGAAGAGGGTTGCGATGGATCTGCCACCATTTGAGTTTGTTGTGAAGGGAAAGGTTCTTTAAGCACAGCAGGAGTCCCAGGAGCACCTTTCAACAATCGACTAACTTTGGACCGCCTGGGGCAGTATTTAGTGTAGTGATCCTCATCACAGATAAGACAAGGATACTTAGGTTTGCATTTGGCTCCTTCCTCGGGTGGAGGTTTAGGGAAGTCCTGTTTGGGCTGTTGAGATTTATTTTTGGCTTCCCCTTTCTTTTTCCCTTTCGAGGATTTATCCACCGTGGTGGACTGAACAGCGTTAACCTCAGAAGTACTTCCAGAATTAGATTAACCCTAAGAAGTTTTTCCATTAGAAGCATTCTGTTTTTGCTTCCCAGGGTTCGCAGATGATTTCTTTGAAGTTATGTGTTTACAGAGCCAATAACACCGTCAACAGATGGTTTTGGCAGAGCTTTGGATGTTCCGGGTCTCGGGGCATCTGGAAAATAATCATATAAAGTACCTGACTGAGAATATACTAAGTTGAGGTACTGAGCACGCGCGATAGCTTGCTCTTCAGTTACACAATCTCCCATGGGGATGTCTCGTGCGATTGCGGGGACAAAGGAGGTCGTGAACCAATCGGTAAGGAGTTGATCAGGAATCCAAAACTTGATCAAGCGACGACGCCGTCTCCATTCATGTATATGATCGGATATATGCGTGGCCGTGTCCTATTTGAGAGACGTAAGGAGATGTGTCCCTGTCTCATACCGAATGGGTAACTGAAAATGAGTTAGGAATGCCATAGCCAGTGAGTTGAAATCTTGAAATGTTCCGCGATTCAACTCAATATACCACTTAGCAGCCGAGCCGGTGAGAGTCCTTTGGAAGAGGCGGAGCTAGATGGAATCATCAAGCCATGAGTTGGATGAGCACCAAAGGTGATAGGTCATGACATGGGCTTGAGGGTCCTCACCAGCTTTGCCATCGAACTTTGGGCAATCATCGGGTATCTTAGTCAGAACTGGTGACCAATATGGGTTATGGAGAATGGGATCATTTGTCAACTTGGACACATCTGGAAGTTCCAACGTCGCTAAGAAAGGAAACTGAGGATTAAGGGACATTTGTGGCTGTGGAAGAGAGGTAGTACCAGGGTTCCAACCAGGTGGTGGTTGCCCCCATGGACTTTGTCCGGATGGGCCTGGCCCGTAATGGTTCTGCCCATAGGGATTATGCCCGTAGGGGTTTTGTCCATAAGGATTCTGTCCATGTGGATTCTGTCCATAAGGATTCTGCCCATATGGATTCTTTCCATAAGGATTCTGTCTATAAGCAGACAGTTTACCCTAGGTCTGCCCCCCAGCACCCCATGTATTAGCAACTTGACCTGCAGGTGCAACATACTGTTGCTGATAATTCTGATAGGGGGTGACCTGCATTTGTTGATAATTTTGATAAGGGGTAAATTGAGTTTGCCCCTGGGGTTGCTGGTAACCATACGATTTCTGGGCTCCATACTGAGCCTGGTAAGAAGGTTGCGCTTGGTAAGAAGGTTGGGATTGTGACCCACCTTGCATCGGATAACCAATTTGAGTTTGGAGTCCAGAAGGATGTCCTTGAGCAGGTTGAGCTTGGACCATCTGGCCAGAAGGGTGTCCTGGTTGGGTTTGGGACAGACCCATTTGTCCAGAAGGATGAGCTTGCTGGGTAACAGGTTGTACTTGTGCAACCGAGGGTTTTCCTTGCGGGATAAATGGTTGAGCGGGCTGGACGACAGGTTGACCTTGAGGTTGGCCAGCCTGTCCAGAGGGATGACTAGGCTGGGCAGTGGGTTGGCTCTGCTGTGCAAAAGGCTGACCCCCTTGCCCATATGGATGACTAGGCTGGGCAGTGGGTTGGCCCTGCTATACGTAAGGCTGCCCCCCTTGCCCAGAAGGGTACCCCTGTTGGACTGTCGGTTGACCTTGTGGAATATAAGTTTGTCCTGCTTGTCCAGAGGGATAACCCTGCTGGATACCAGGTTGAACTTGTTGGATGTAAGGTTGTCCTGGTTGTCTAGATGGGTAACCTTGCTGGGTACTAGGTTGCCCTGGACAGCCATAAGGTTGAGTCAGATAAGTAAAAGAAGGACCACCAGCGGCTGAAGGTTGTCCCTGATAGGGTTGTCCTTGTAGGTCCCCAGGTTGTCATGGGTAAGACTGGCCATAATATTGCTGCCCTTGTGGGGTTTGCATATAAGATGGCTGGCCTTGGTTAGGTGGTCCCTGCAGCTATGCAGGCCTTACTTGGCCCCCATGGAAGGTGGCAGCGTTCCAAGCAACGGATAATGGTACTGAAACCTCAACAATGGGTTGAGTAGGCAAGGGTTGAGAAAGTTGAAGGTATTGACCAGTAGAATCGTAATAATAGAATGAACCTTGCGCATTCGGATCTTGAACAACTTGTCCATAGGCATCATATGGCCCCCCTTCTGGGACAGGACCAGAAGAGGGTGGCGCACTTTGTGAAGGATGGATAACTTTAGGTGTGTGTGCTGGCTGGCCGCTACTCACTTGACCGTGAGGGGGACTAGCACCAGTGTTCAATGCTGAAGACGCTCTAACGACACTAACAACCGGAGTTGAATGTGCTCCACAAACAGTTGGATTCATTGGAACTGAAGTGACAGGTGTAGTATGGACTTGTGAAACAAAAGATCCCGAGGTGGGAGTGATGTGGGGGTCCCACATACTCGAAGCAGGGATCCTGGCACTTACCTTAACCCTCAACGACTTGTAGCGTGGGGGTAGTGGAGAAGTAGCTGGGATAGGAGTGTCGATATTTTACAAAACAGGTGTCTCACTCACTCTAGGAGATGTCTCATCCATGTGAGAGGTAGACATTGGAGATGAAACACCAGGGGGGTAAAAGGAATATCGTCCTCTTCAGGCTCCCATACGGGGTTCCAATGAATTTCGTAACCTTCGTCGTCCGGGGCGCGAGAGTTGATTGGTTGGATACTCAGGATAACAGGAAGAGTATCACTTACAACCGGTACCTCAGGAGAAACGGAAGACGGAGACCCTTGATCACTTGGAACGGGAGTTGATGGTTCAGCCAGGATGACAAACTTAAAACAAGACCTAAGGGAATCTAACGATAAACGACCCTACTCAAACTAACACACACAAGATCTAACCAGGTAATGTTAATCGTGGCCAAATAAATTTTAAGACGCAAGGACACAACCTGACCTTTTCATGTTTTAAGAGTCGAGAAAAGGACAAAAAGGTGACTCTAGTTGCCTTCGCATGTTTTGTGAGCCCGAAGTGACAAACTGCTCAAGTGAGCCTTTTCTTTTAAGGAGTCTAAAAAGGATCAAAAGTGACTACTCTGGAGAACTAGGCAAAAGGGTTTACCAAACAAATCCGTAAAACTGCATATACACCTTGGCAATCGTATGAAAACCAAGGACTTCTCGTATGGCAGTCAATCTTCCCGAATGCTGTGTTCGGTGCGTTACGGCTTGTAAGGCGGCAGACACGGCTTCCTGTGGATAAAGGATGATAACCTAGTGGGGTGTCCCCTATATACACGACGGTATGTGGGAGATCAAGTCCGTGCTAGACCACTATCGAGTCACAAAAGGAGGAATCACCCAACCGTAATGTGAAACAACAGTGACTAGGTTTAATGACGCCAGAGCACGTCTCTAGCCTAGACCTCTAATTAGTGAGCGTTATGTTCCAATGCGTTTTTAAGTTTATTCAGTTCATTTTATGGTTGATCTTTGATTAAGTTTCAATTTCTAGGTCCTATCGTATGTAATCTCTCACAATTCCCTACATGCAAGCTATATGCCAAAGAATATCATTTCGATCGATGAATACTAACTACGAGAGAGTTAAGAATTTTTCAAACAAAAAAAATGACCACAAACAATCAAGAACCACTCTAATGCAACTAATGGCAAGAAAAAATTTCTTGTTTTAAATCACTAATCAATGAAAAGCTTCTAATTTCAATTAACTAATTCAACGCAAAAGAGATTGTTCGTTTTCTTTTCAACAGCAAAGTGCACTAAACAAATTTTGAAAGATAATAACACCAAGTAAAAAGACAAATTTCACTCAATGAGGACACAATCAAATCCCCAAAACACCAAGGCAGTCCTTCAAATCAAGAAGAAAACAAAAAGACCTCTATGAGTTATGTGATCTAAGCTCAAACGAAGCCAAGCGAAATCCAAGCGGAAAAAGGGCAAATCACTTGAATACCAACAAAAGGCTTTGACAACTACTGAGCAAGCGCAAAATTAATCACAAAGTCGACTGGACGATCAAAGAACCCAAGACTCCTACGGAAGGCTCGATGCACAAAGCCACTAGATGCCCTAGGGCTAAAATGTGAAATCGATAGAAAGAGGAAAACACCCGAATGATGGAGGTCTAAAATCAGTCAAACAAGGATCAAACACACTCCAGTAATTGAAAAAGACGTGGCAAGATACAAATCCAAGCTCAGAGGGCTTGAAAACAAGCAAACTGGAAAAGTTGATAGGCATGGCGCGGCTGTCAGGCTGTAACTCACGCTTTTAAGGGATTGGCGTGGGTTGTCTTTGAGCAACGTGCACCAATTGGCGCAACTGTTAGGCTAAAAAGCGCGCTAATCAAGTTTGCTAAGTCAAAAACAAAAACAAGAAATCCAGGGCTTGAAAATAGTATCTAGGTAAACTAGGAAGCAAGAGACAGCAAGAAATCCAACCCAGAAAGCTATCTAAGCAATGAAAACAAGAGAGACCAAAGAGACAAGACAAACTCCAAGTTGTTTAGTCCGTAAACCAAACTGGAGATTGACTGAAGTGGCGTTGATCTACTTCGCTAATACAAAGCAATAGCGTTTCGAAGGCTACTTCGCCGTACTTCAAGCTTCGTCTAAAGTTTACAAATCAAACAACAATTTAACTCCCCAGCGGAGTCGCCAAATTGTTGTGGAGGTAAATCCTCTCTACGGACAGAGACGATCCCTACTAGCCCAGACCGGGTCTAGCAACAATCACACAATGCTATCACGCAAGTTCCTAATTGCAAATAAAACATGGATGGTGAGAACCTACTTGGATTCCAATGCTAATGTTTGTAGAAGAGACGTCGCTCTCGTTCCTTTGCCTCGGCCGGTCAAGATCCCCACGATCTCCGTGATTGGACACCTGCACATGCAAAGAACAACATGAATACAAGCATAAAATCTAGTAGATGCAATTATATATCAGTCAGAAAATATATAACTCAACATCAAACATAGGACAATGAGAGTACCATAATGATAGTCATCTATTATTGATAAATAACAGAGAAGAATACAACCATTGTTCTGACGTCAAATCCTCCTTTGGCTGGGTATTCAGCTACACACGTCTTGCAAAGCTTGTTGGGATGGGAACAAGCCTCTCTCTCTTTGGGTGACAAGAATCTCCTTACTTAGATTTGGCCTTATGGGTGCAAAGAAGGCTCTTGCAGCTTCAAACTATTGAACTCCTGGTATTCTCTATCACTATGCTAGAACTACTGACTAGCTTGCTCAAGGCATAGAGGCAAGCTTTTATAGATAGAGAGGGAAGAGATAGGATCAACCACATTATTCATGGGATTGGCTTTATCATTTGGAAACTTCCATGAAAGGTGGAAAACCACTTCCCTTCTAGGGAGATTCGAAGCCAAACCATCCTAGCTCAACATAGATTCAGTTGGTGAATGGGTTAAGGAGAACCTTTGGAAGCTTGTTCGTTGAAAACTTTACTCAATTCGGTTGGCGCGAGTGCGACTTTGAGACAGAGTGCCAATGGCGCGCCCTCTTTAGAGGATTTCCCTCATTGGCGCGGGCAGTACACTGTGGACCCGCGCTAATGCAAAAAGAGTTGTTTTCATGGATATCTTGCAGGAGATGTCTTCAGGGCATATGAAGCTCATACTTAGATGAATATGATGCAAGTGGTTTCAGGTCATGTCACTTCCCACAGCTCCCGGAATGAGTCCTCCAGTGTGCGGGGAGAGGGGTAACAGGGACGGTGACAAACGGTGACAAATTTCTGTGTAACACCCACTTTCCTAAAGTTTCCCCCCCCCCGCCGTGTGAATAAAACAAATAATAGCGTGCAGGCCCCGTCCCTAACCCTCCGCCGCCTTGTCTGTCCCGTCGGCCGTCAGATCTGGCGCACCACAGATCAATGGTGGGCGGGCGTTTTCACATGCCGATCTGCCGAGGGTTAGCGCCCGGGAGATGGGCGGTTTTCCCGTCGTACTCCCGCCACGCGTCACCCTCTCAGCTGTGGCGGAGCCCCCTCCTCCGATACTGCTTGCGTACAAAAGCAGTGTGCCCAAAACTGGATACCACCTTTCCCCCTCCTGCGTCAGCTCCACATCATGTTGACGTCATCATCCTGCATCGGCCTCCTGCCGCCATGTCCTTGCCATGTCCCTGCCACATCACCTCCTCCACCGTACTTCCACGTCACCTAGCCGTACTGCTGACGTCCACCGGCTGACGTCACCCTGCCACGTCACCACCGTACTGGGACCCACCGCTGACGTCATGCTGATGTCACCATCAAAAAGCACGAAAGGCACAAATCGCAGCCTATAGAGCCCGAAATCAAAATATGAGGCAGTTTTTGATGCGTGATTAGCGCTTAGCGCTAATCGCACATCGCTAAGGAAAATAGGCCAAAATGGAAAGCCCTTTCGTGGCTCGGCCTCCAGCAGGCTTGAAAGTCGCATGATGACATATATTTCTTCACAGAGATCCAGGAAAGGGACAAATATAGTTTGTAAAGTAGCAGAGGGCCGAACAACAGCCATGAAAGGTCGATGAAATAGTTTAAATAGTATCAGAAGTGAGAAAGGTGCACGTTCAGTACCAAAGCATATCAAGGAAGCGGCAAAGAGTATCAGTCAAAGTCTTTAATGGAAACCTTTATTTCCTAATGCAGGTGAACATTGAATGCCCTCCAACAAAGTCAAAGAAAATAGTGGAGCTTTAATCAAGGCTCTCCCATCACAGTTAATGCACCTCAGAACCACTCAGGAGCATGGATCAAAACCCAAAGCACAGTTATGGCTAAGTGATCACCACATAGCCATAAAGACAACACATTAATTCCTTTTGATACAGCTGCCCCCATCGCAACTCGAAGATATTTTTCCGCATTTATTTCAGACATATGTTACGTTAAAGACACTTATTACAATAGATCTGTCTGAGATCTGATTTTTGTAGATGTTTTATCTATAAAACCACCCTAATTCACTGATTAAAGGGTTGGTTGGTTGTATAGCTCCAAGAGAGACTCGCTCTGTATACCTGATGTTTTAATTAATCAAAGACTGTTGAAAAGCTTGGAGGAATGACTGTGTGCTGTGTATTAATGTTTTGAATAATTGAATGTGGAATTCTTGTGCTGCAACATGACTCAATAAGTGTTTCTTACCTTTGTTGTCCATTGATGTACCATCTAAAATAGCAGAAAGAATGAATAGTTTAGAATTGGTTTAATTGCCCTCTATGCTCAATTTCTGTTGTTTCTTTATATTTTCATCTGAATTAGTAATGAATATGAATTCCCTGTGGCTCATATTTACCCTAATTCCCCATGTTTGACAGTTATCTAGGGATTCTTCACTTCTCCTAGGTAGAGCTCATTCACCTTCCCTCTGCTAAGCTGAACAAGAGATTCTTAACTGCCTCTCATTCCTAGCCCTCATTCCATCCTTTTAGCTTGAATATTTGTTTCATGTGCAACTAGCTTGCTCCATATTATCTCTTGTGACCAAGAAAAAGCACCAACAGTTTTACTCCTTGACTCCACGCCCAATGGTTCTAAAACTTTCATGTTATCCCTGCCTCTCTACTTGAAAGCATCATCCTTCCCACCAAAACTCAAACAAAAGCCCTTGAACCCAAAAACTAGCCTAAAATCATCATCAAAAAAGCTAAATTCCGAAGAGAGAGCCCTCTCTGACTGCTGGTGGGCTAGTACCTACAGTCCAAAGATTGGTTTGTGGTTACCTCGACCGTATCCCTTAAGGAGCCAAGGGACAACCTGAGTGATAACATAATGGCGACTCAGCTGGGGAAAACAATGAATTTTCCAATTGCTGCATGTTCCTTAAAACTACAGATGAAGCCCGAATGTTAGCCAGCAAGCCTTTGGAACTGTTCTTGCTTTGCATTTACAAGAGTAAACAAATGCTGCTTCAGTCAATCTTCATGCTAGTTTTAAGTTATACATAGTTATTCCAAAATTTGATCAGTTCCTTGCTAATTCTAAAAAGCATTCACAGAAGATAATAAAACAAGTTTAGAATCTGGCTCCCAAAAGGAATTCACAATATATAAGGTCAAATCCAGACCCAAACCCCCCAGCTAGTTTTTAAAATCCCAATTTAATCCCAAGGAACCTCAGGAAGCTAGAGCAAAGAGAAGATTTTGTTGACTTTAGCCCTGAAATACTTCAACCAAGTTGTGTTCTAACCCCTGTCAAGGTTTTATTTCGTTCAACTCCCACTTCCCCTTGTTCATCATCCACCTCTCAAAGCTCTCCTCCCACACCTCCATATACTGCACATACTCCCATTACCGCTGTTTTTACAGCTGTTCCAGCTGTTCTTGTTGTTCCACTTATCCCTGTAAACATGGCTAATAGATATGCACCCCTGCAATTACCTACTAATCCAGGGGCTATGCCTCAGGATTATCAAACTAAAATCACATATTTTGATGGAACTGGTTCTTGCACAGCCCTTCAGCATACAAATAATATGCAAGACTATTTTGAGAACTACGAGATAGATGACGATAGTGTGAGAATGAAGATTTTCGTCCAAAGTTTGACAGGTGATGTCAGAACTTGGTTTAGAGCACTCGCAGCCAATTCCATAGCAGACCCAGAAGCCTTATACCAGTCATTTATCAACAGATGGGAGAAAAAGAAAGACCCCTTGCACATATTATCTAAATATGACACCATCAAAAGAGGCCCTCAAGAATCTGTCTTGGACTATTGTGCAAGATTTAATAATGTTTATAATGCAATACCAGAAAACTTAAGACCTCCACCTGATCTTGCTTTGTATAAATTCCCTGATGGTTTTGACACTGGCATAGCTTATCAGTTAAGGGAAAGAGCCCCACAAACCCTTGCAGACATGCAAAATGTTGCTGTTAGCGTAGAGGCAAATCTAATTTCCAAAAGAAACAGAGCTAGAACTGAGAGAATAACCACCTTTAAAGAGGAACCCTCAGCCTTAGATCAAAAGATGGATGCTATTATCAGTGGCATGCACACGCTGGGAGACAGAGTAGAGAGTGTTGAGAGGAAATCATCATGGGAAGGACAACAACCTAATACCATAAGGAACCCAAATTTCCGGAAAAACCAGAATACAAATGCTGGTAGGTCTAGCCCAGACCATGATGTAAGGGCTCCTTTTCACAAAAATTATGCTGAAGCATCTACATCTAGTGAACAGACAGAAGACACTCACATGAACTTGGTGGAATTGAAGGCTGAGCAACAAATTTTCCTAACTCAACAAGACCAAGATGAGCATGACTTTAGTCGATTTCAAACTAAATCTGGTGAGTCTTTTGATTTTAAACAAGTCTATGATACTGTTGTGTATGAGGTCCACAAACAATATAAGCTGAGGACAAGAACCATAGATGTGCCCGAAAAGGTTAAACCAAATGATACCAAGCAGCCGAAGAAGATCAACGAAAAGGTTTCCCTCGTAGAAACTGCTGATAAAATAGTCCCTAATCCAAAGGATGTCACCATAGAGGATGTCACAGACATGCATCCTTCTAATGATCACCCTCTGTCACCTTCTTCCTCGAAAGAAAATTTGAGCAACGTTCCAAAAAGCCCTCCTAAAAATGAAAAACCGAAAGCGATTACTTCCCTCAACGCTGATAAACAAGACCAAATTATTGATACTCCAATAGAAAAAGGTAAGCCTGCCTCTCAAAATACTAAAACCCCATCTGAAAAATCATTTGACTTATAGGCAGAAATAGGTAAACTGAAGATATCTATCCCCTTATCTGAACTTGCCAAACATGATGTGTATAGGCAAGAAATTCATCACTTAAAATGGCAGAGGTCAAGGATGATGTGAATGCTCTTGATGATCAGCCTGAACTGTTGTTCAGTCCAGAAGTTAATGGAAAATCAACATATGGATCTGTTCTACCTTTTTATGTCAGTTTGCACATACATGACAAAGTCTTGCACAATGCTATGTTTGACTCAGGTGCCTCACAAAATCTTATGCCCAAAGCTGTAATGGAAAAACTAAACCTTGATGTTACAAGACCCTACAAAGATCTATTCTCCTTTGATTCAAGTCAAGTCAAGTGTTTAGGCCTCATCAAAGACTTGTGTGTCTCCTTAGTCCAATATCCCAACAAGACAATCCTCATGGATGTGGTGGTTGCTGACATTCCACCAAAGTATGGCATGCTATTGTCAAGATCTTGGGGAGAAAAACTCCAAGGATCCCTCCAATTAGACCTCTCTTATGCCACTATATCTGTCTTTGGGCAACCAAAAAGACTATATAGAGAAACACTGATGAAGTATGTGGTAACTAGTGAGGACAAGCCCCAAAATTTTCCTATTCACTCAATCCATTCTGATATGGATTCTTTTATTTTATTTAATGATGAAACAAATCCTCTCACTAATGGAAAGCCGTTTTCTTTAGAACTGAACACACACACACTGATGAAGAATTGGTTTCCCATACTGATGAAACTCTCAAAATAATCAAGGCAACCAGCATACAGGAAAAACCTCCCAAAACAGAAATTTCAAATCTGCCCAATCCTAAAGTGACTGAAACTCTTGATACTAACCACAAGCAAGAAATCACATGGTATTTAGAGTTTGATGGCTCCGTTAACAAGTTAGGGGCAGGGGCAGGTGTCTAGATTCACAATACACATAACATTCATGCAGAAGGTCATGCCTATAGACTAAATTTCAAATGCACCAATAACATGGCAGAGTATGAGGCTCTCATTTTAGGCCTTAAACTACTCAGAGCTCTAGGAGCTGCAAAAGTGTCTATTCTAGGTGACTCTGATTTAATCATACAACAAATGAAAGGAAACTTTGTTACCAATGACAATAGAATGAGGGCCTATAGGACTGCTGCCACTAATATACTCAATGCATTCACTGAATCCAAGCTTGCCAAGATTTCAAGAGATCATAACATTCATGCACATAGCCTAGCCACTTTTGCTAGTACATGCAAGCTTCCCTTTGAGCCAAATCACCATTTTACTGCTGAGATAAAACATAGGCCTGCTATCCCAAATAATGTTAAAGATTGGCAAGTGTTTGAAAGTGATGCCTAGATTAACAACTTCCTCACTCTTGAGCATGAGTTTTCAAATATTAACATTGACATGGATGCTATGACAAATGAACAACAACAAACAAATGTAAATCAGCAGGCTGTAACCGCTGTAACAGCCAAACAAATGCTGAACCCAACTGTTTTTGACAATGCAAACATAGAAGAGCTGAAACAGATGCATTTGGAGGAAATAGCAGAAACAGAGGCCGAGATCGTTGATCTAAATGATAACTTTCTCCCTGCTGGCCTCACTCCATTAGAAGATATGTTTGATGCAAATGATGTTCCCAAAAAACCAAAAATGCAACCCTTAAACACTGCTATAGAAGAACACAACATTGGGACAGCAGACAAGCCCAAAATGATCAAACTATCTCAATCTTTGCCACCCGATCAAAAACCCAAATATGTTGATTTGTTCAAATAATTCCAAGATGTATTTGCTTGGAGTTATGAGGACTTGAAGTCCTATGACACCTCAGTGATCCAACACACCATTCCTTTAAAACCAAACCAAAAGCCCTTCAAACAAAAACTGAGGAGAATTAATCCTATGCTCCTTCCTTTGATTGAAAAGGAAGTGAAAAGAATGTTTGAAGCAGGTATCATAGCACCCATCAGATTCTCTGAATGGGTATCCAATCTTGTTCCCACAAAAAAAAAGACAGGTGAGATTAGGTTGTGTGTAGATCTAAGAAATTTAAACCAAGTCTCCCTAAAAGACCACTACCCCTTGCCAAAAATGGACCACATTCTACAAAGAGTAGTGGGGTCATCTAGAATCTCTTTGCTAGATGGCTTTTCAGGTTTCAATCAAATAATAGTTCACCCGGATGATCAAGACAAGACAGCCTTTACCACACCGTGGGGAAAATTTAAATATGTGAAGATGCCTTTCGGACTTAAAAACGTTGGTGCTACCTTTAAAAGGGCAATGGACATTGCATTTTCCAAGGAAATACATGATTTCCTAGTTGTCTACCTCGATGACTTAACCCCTTTCTCTAAATCTGATCAAGAGCACCTAAAACATTTGAGGCAAATATTCATGACATGTAGGAAATATGGCATTTCCTTGAACCCCAAGAAATCCCTCTTTGGCCTTGAAGAAGGCAAACTCCTTGGCCATATCATCTCAAAAGACGGTATCAGAATAGATCCAGAAAGGATCCAAGCCATCCTCCAAATCCCATATCCAAGAAACATAAAAGAGTTGCAAGCATTCCTTGGAAAAATCAACTTCTTAAGAAGATTTATTCCAAATCTAGCCGAGCTAATAAGACTGTTAAGCAACATGTTAAAAAAGGATGATAAGGTAAAATGGTCTCTTGAGACCAAGCAAGCCTTTGAGAGTATCAAAACTGCCTTAACTCAAGCCCCTATCCACACCAGTCCACAATTTGACAAAGATTTCATCATATTTTCATTTGCATCTGAGCACACCATAGTTGTTTTCCTTTTGCAAAAGGATGATCAGGGAGCTGAAAAGCCAATTGCATTTTTTAGCCGAGCCTTAAGAGATGCCCCTTTGAAATACCAAATCATGGAGAAGTAGGCCTATGCCCTTGTTAAAGCAATAAAAGATTTCTGAGTTTACATTTTATATTCACATGTGATTTCCTATGTCCCAAATGCTGTTGTAAAAAGACATATTAACCGAAGAGGGGTTAGAGGGAAAAAGAGGCAAGTGGATTGCTAACATCCTTGAGTATGACATAGAAATTAAACCAACCAAGCTCATAAAGGGACAAGGTTTAGCCAAACTGATGTCCGAAAAAAACTTTCAAGCCTTAGACATCAACCAACTGGACAGTGAACAGGAGCTGGCAACTCCACAGATCAGTGAAACCTTTTTGCAATCCCCATGGTATGCTAATATATGCTTTGTATTGTTAAACTTATTTGCTCCCCCAGGATTGTCCAGAACCAAGAAAATATTTTTAAAGATGAAGGCTTCAAAGTTTTGTGTCATAGATGGTGCATTATTTTGGAAAAATCATGAAGGTATATTGCTTAATTGTTTAACCATGAATGAAACTAACAATGTCATGAAATAATTCCATGCAGGGGACTACGGAGGACATCTATATTGGAAGTCCACTGCTGATAAAATTTTAAGGGTTGGTTTCTGTTGGCCCTCTTTATTTGCAGATATAAAGAAGTTTGCTATCTCGTGTCATAAATGCCAAATCTTTGAGGGCAAAAGGAAGTTGTTACCCTTGCCCCTTAATCCCATCTCAACTGAGAAACCTTTTCAACAATGGGGCCTTGACTTCATTGGAGAAATCCACCCCTCTTCCTCAGGCCAGCACAAGTGGATTTTAATAGCCACCGACTATTTCACTAAATGGATTGAAGCCCTCCCATGCAGACAAGCCAATGACTCCATTATTATCCAATTCCTTGAGTGCAATATCCTTTCTAGATTTGGATGCCCTGAGAAGATCATCACTAACAACGCTGCTGCTTTCAAATCCAAAAAGATGATCAATTTTTGCCATAAATTTCACATTACCTTGGGCCACTCCACAGCCTATTATCCCCAAGGTAATGGCTTGGCCGAGTCATCTAACAAGAGCCTGATTAATATCATAAAGAAAATGCTAGAAGAAAACAAAAAGAATTGGCATAAAAAGCTCACAAATTCCCTATGGGCAGATAGACTTTCAAAAAAGAAATCCAATGGGATGAGCCCTTATGAGCTAGTATTTGGCATGGAGGCCAGATTTCCTTCATCCTTGGGCATCCCTACTATCAAACTGTTACAGGAGATTCAGGCTGAACCAAATTAAATTCAACAAAGAATCAATCAGACCATTCATCTGCAGCAAACCAGCGAGCAAGTTTATGACAGAGCTCAAATTTTGCAAGAGAGCTCAAAAAGATGTTTGATAAGAGAGCTAAGGCAGAAGATTTCTGGGTTGGAAGCAAAGTTCTAAGGTGGGATTCACGAAGAGAAGACAAGGGAAAACATGCAAAATTTGATTTTTTATGGAAAGGGCCATTTGTTATTTCTGTTGTTCAGGGAAATAACACATATTTCCTCAAATCTGTAGAGGGTAGCACTGCTGAAGAAGGCCCTGTTAATGGCCGAATGCTAAAACACTACCATGATCCCTTTTAAGGGATACAATGCAGCTCTGTATATATCTCTTTGTACATTGATATTTGTATATATCAGCACTTTGTTTTTATTTTTCTTTTATATAAGCAGTCTGAGTGTTAGAGCAGCAGCAGCAAAGTTTGCTAAGACACAGCCAATTGCAAGTATTCCATTTCTAAAAAGCTCTGTCTCTGCATTAATCTCAGCAAAACAGCAGGAGTAACGCTGCCATATCACAGCAATTCATGGTATAAAGAAATTGTTTGCAGTTTGCAGTATCCAGTCAAACAGTATCAATAAGAGAGGAGCATTGTTTAGTTTCACATCAGCAACTGTTTCTAGACCAGAAGCTAAGGGAAATACATCAGTTTTGATCCATATTTTGGATCTATTTCAAAGGCAATGCTCAAGCAATATGGTATATAATATCAAGCACGCAGAAGAAAGCAGGCAGTGCTATGTATTTCACAGTATTTCAATGAAGGAGATGGCTGCTCATATTTCAAAGTTTCACACTTTTAGTAGCCAGCACAAAGAAATTCTTCAGTCCACAGTAACAATAGAAGATCAAGGCAGTCTGACCTACTGTTCTTGGCTTTTCACAAGGAAAAGCCATCCCCAAGTGGAGCCACTGTTAGCCTCCTGTTGCAACAGGTGTTCATCTTTCATGATTGACATTTTCACATGCCAAATATGTTATACTTTGCATGCTGCAATGATCCATATTTCCAGAAAACACGCCAAAGAAGAGGTCATGAAAGTGTGCCAGTCTAAATGCCACTACTGTATCCCAATTTTGATGAGTTAACCATTTTTGAAGAAGTTTATGTTAAGGGAAGTCCACATAGCCTAATCTTCGCTTCCCTAGGTTTCAATTTCTGGTTTTAGAATATAGAGAATCATTATCTGTCCAAACAGTTTAATATTGGCAGATTTGTAGATAGGTAGAGAAGCAAAGGAGCCCAACTGCTTAATCTGGGCCCTTGGAAGAAATAAGTGTAGATTTAGATAGGAGGGCAGTCAAAATAAAAATTGCAAAGCAAGGTCTGCAAGTCTAAGTGCACCCAAACCAAAAAGAAGAAAAAATGCTAGGTAAGTAGGCTGGGTAGGTAGTTTTGAGGTTGCAGAATGTTTATTTGTGATCAATTTTGTGTTTTCAGGTGTTATATCTTTTCAGATCACAAGTACAAGGCAATTTTCATTTAGAGGAGCTCAAGTGAGGCATGTCTAACTCCACCTTCTTCTTATTCCCCAAATCACTTACTAACTTCCTTCAAGAGGTCAAGATTTGCTTGATACCTCTTAGCTTCATCATTTTCCATATCATTTGCCTTGGTAAAGATCTGCTTTACTCAAGGAATGTTCATACTTCCTATATGAATCATTTTCCCCCTAAATAGCCTAAGATTCACATACTTAGCGCTTTCTTATCACTTGTCATATTAACTACTAATTTTACTATGTAGCTCCTTATCTGTCTCCCCTTCCCCTACTAAAACTATGTTAATAACTCCCCTATGTACATATTCCCATCCCCTGGCATTATAGCCCTATAAATATCAATGTGGGAAATTCTGAGTTCATCTGGGACTTAGCATTAGCCTTCCGCCTCCTAACCTTGGTATTAACTTGACATTCGGTTAAGTTAATAACCTTTTTTCCTCACCCATTTACCCATAACATTTCATCATTTTTACCCTCTCGCCCTCACAGGTTCAGGTTCAGTTTAAAATGTTTGATTAAACTATAATCCCGGCACTCAAACTATGAAAAACCCGCAAATAACCCACTTTCCTAAAGTTTTCCCCCCCGCCGTGTGAATAAAACAAATAATAGCATGCAGGCCCCGTCCCTAACCCTCCGCCACCTTGTCTGTCCCGTCGGCCATCAGATCTAGCACGCCACATATCAACGGTGGGCGAGCGTTTTCACATGCCGATCTGCTGAGCGTTAGCGCCCAGGAGATGGGTGGTTTTCCCGTCGTACTCCTGCCACGCGTCACAATCTCAGCTATGGCGGAGCCCCCTCCTCTGATACCGCCTGCGCACAAAAGCGGTGCGCTCGAAACCGGATACCGCCTTTCCCCCTCCTACATCAGCGCCACGTCATGTTGATGTCATCATCCTGCGTCGGCCTCCTACCGCCGTGTCCTTGCCATGTCCCTGCCACATCACCTCCTCCACCGTACCTCCATGTCACCCGGTCGTACTGCTGACGTCACCCTGCCACATCATCGCCATACTGGGACCCACCACTAACGTCATGCTGACATCACCGTCAAAAAGCGCGAAAGGCGCAAATCGCAGCCTAGAGAGCCCGGAATCAAAATCTGAGGCAGTTTTTGATGCGCGATTAGCGCTTAGCGCTAATCGCGCATCGCTAAGGGAAATAGGCCAGAATGGAAAGCCCTTTCGTGGCTCAGCCTCCAGCAGGCCCGAAAGTCGCAAAATGACATATATTTCTTCACAGAGATCCAGGAAAGGGACAAAGACAGTTTGTAAAGTAGCAGAGGGCCGAACAGCAGCCATGAAAGGTCGATGCAACAGTTTAAAGAGTATCAGAAGTGAGAAAGGCGCACGTTCAGTGCCAAAGCATATCAAGGAAGCGGCAAAGAGTATCAGTCAAAGTCTTTAATGGAAATCTTTATTTCCCAATGCAGGTGAACATTGAATGCCCTCCAACAAAGTCAAAGAAAACGGTGGAGCTTTAATCAAGGCTCTCCCATCACAGTTAATGCACCTCAGAACCACTCAGGAGCATGGATCAAAACCCAAAGCACAGTTATGGCTAAGTGATCAGCACAGAGCCATAAAGACAGCACATTAATTCCTTTTGATACAGCTGCCCCCAGCGCAGCTCGAAGATATTTTTCCGCATTTATTTCAGACATATGTTAGGTTAAAGACACTTATTACAGCAGATCTGTCTGAGATCTGCTTTTTGTAGATATTTTATCTATAAAACCACCCTAATTCACTGATTAAAGGGTTGGTTGGTTGTATAGCTCCAAGAGAGACTCGCTCTGTATACCTGATGTTTTACTTAATCAAAGACTACTGAAAAGCTTGGAGGAATGACTGTGTGATGTGTAATAATGTTTTGAAGAATTGAATGTGGAATTCTTGTGCTGCAACATGACTCAATAAGTGTTTCTTACCTTTGTTTTCCATTGATGTACCATCTAAAATAGCAGAAAGAATGAATAGTTTAGAATTGGTTTAATTGCCCTCTATGCTCAATTTATGTTGTTTCTTTATGTTTTCATCTGAATTAGTAATGAATATGAATTCCCTGTGGCTTGTATTTACCCTAATTCACCCATGTTTGACAGTTATCTAGGGATTCTTCACTGCTCCTAGGTAGAGCTCATTCATCTTCCCTCTGCTAAGCTGAACGAGAGATTCTTAACTGCCTCTCATTCCTAGCCCTCATTCCATCCTTTTAGCTTGAATCTTTGTTTCATGTGCAACTAGCTTGCTCCATATTATCTCTTGTGACCAAGAAAACGCACTAGTAGTCTTACTCCTTGACTCCACGCCCAATGGTTCTAAAACTTTCATGTTATCCATGCCTCTCTACTTGAAAGCATCATCCTTCCCACCAAAACTCAAACAAAACCCCTTGAACCCAAAAACTAGCCCAAAATCATCATCAACAAAGCTAAATTCCAAAGAGAGAGCCCTCTCTGACTGCTGGTGGGCTAGCACCTGCAGTCCAAATATTGGTTTGTGGTTACCTCGGCTGTATCCCTTGAGGAGCCAAGGGACAACCTGAGTGATAACACATCCATCACATTACTTCCTGCTGCTCCATCTGCTACTATTCTTCCAAATATTCCAATCATGGCAGGACAACAAGCACCTAATAGGATAGAGAGAATTGTAGCTGACAGATATGGACTGTTGGTATTGCCTGTGCCTTTAAATCCTATGCTTGTGGGAGAATATCAAAAATATATGCCTAAATTTACTGGTATAGAGGGAGTAACAGCAGAATAAAAGCTAGAAGCCTTTTACAGTTATGCTGATAATTTAGACATAAGTGAAAATGATGTGTGGATGAGAGTTTTTGTTCAGAGCCTTCAAGGGGAGGCTAGGAAGTGGTTTAGAGAATTTCCCCAGTGATCTATAACTAATATTGAAGCACTAGATGATGCAGTTTTGAAGCAATGGGGAGATAAAAAGGACTTTCTGTATTATCACACAGAGTTTGGTAATCTGAAGAGGGAAAATGGGGAATCAATACCTGATTTTAATAAAAGGTTCAATAGAATGTACAGTAAGATACCAGCTGAGGTAAAGCCTACTCCTACCTCTACCAAACTCACTTATGCCAATGCTTTTGATTCTGATTTCTGCCTATTATTGAGGGAAAGAAGATGTGCTACGCTGGCAGACATGCAGGATGCAGCCCTAGAAGTAGAATCTAATATTATGGCTGCAGAGAAGCTAAAAAGTCAAGCAGACAGAAGGAGGCAGAGAGGTCAGGTTTCTACTTCCTCTGCATCATCTTCTGACCCAAATTTGATAAAATGACTAAAATGATAGAGTCATTGGCTGCTAAGATATCTAAGTCGGAGGTTGAGAAAAATTCAGGGAAAATGAGGCAACAAAACACATTTGCTCCAAGAAACCAGAATACTAATCCATTCAGAAGAGCAAATGAGCAATTGCAAATTATGCAAAGGGGTGAAGATTCAAAAGAAGACCAAAAAGTAAAAGCTCCCTTCCAAAATGTAGTCATGGAGGAGGAACAATTTGAAGAAGATTAGGATGAAATTCACTGCATGGAAGATAAAGGCAGTGCTGCATTTTTTACATTAGCTAAGTATGAACAATCATTGTTGCAGGAATAAGACCGTTAGGAGTGGGACAAAGGAGATTTTTTATAGTCTGGTGAACAACAGTAGAGATATAATCTTAGGTCCAATGCAAATAATTTCAAAGAAATTCCTACCCTAAGAGCTACTGTCCAAACAGAACCTCAGAATGGTAAGCAAAGAAGACCAGATGCTGATCCAGTTATCTTCAAAGCTCCAGTTCAAGAGGTAAAAAGTTCTGATAAGTCACCTTTTTCTTTCAGCTTTGAGTCAGAGGTCCAAAAAATGAAAATATTTATACCTTTGGTTGAGTTGGTAAAGAGTGAATTATTTAGAAATCCTATCCTTGAAGCCCTTGAGCTATAAACCAAACAAACCTCCACTGACTCTATCAATTTGCAAGATGACAAGCCTGCCATTGTGCTCAGTCCCATGATTGAACTTGCTAAAAATAATTCTCCATATTTTTATGTCTCACTGACCATTCATGACAAAATCCTTCACAATTTCCTACTAGACATAGGGGCCAGCCACAATTTAATGCCTAAAGCTGTCATGGAAGAGTTAGGCCTTGATATCACTAGAACCTATCGTGATTTATTTTCTTTTGATTCAAGGAAGGTGGAATGTCTTGGATTTATTAAAGATCTGGCCATTACCTTAACTCCGTCGCCCATGAAGAGTATGATGATGGATATTGTGGTAGCAGATGTCCCTCCTAAGTTTGGCATGGCGCTATCTAGAGGGTGGATTAAGAGACTAGGTGGGACATTACAGAATGATCTATCTTATGCCACTATCCTAGTTTTTCGAGGAGAAAGCAGGCGATTGTATAGAGAAGCACACTTGGCATATATCATCAGTGATGAGAAGAATCCTACAAATCATCCTATATATGCAGTGGACACTGATTTTGGAGCATGTATTCTCCAGATAGAAGAATCTCAGAAGGCCATAATGCAGCTCAGACAACCAACAGTTCAGGCCGAGAAAGAGCAAGGAAGTCATATTTGGGAGATGTTCTTTGATGGAGCATGTTCCAAGGAGACTGCAGGAGCAGGAGTGGTGCTAGTATCTCCACAACAAGAAAGAATTCAGCTATCTTTCAAGCTGGTTTTTCAAGTCACAAATAACATAGCAGAATATGAAGCTTTGTTGTTAGGCCTTAATGCAACAAAAGATAGAGGAATCAAGAATCTGAGGGTGTTTGGAGATGCTAATCTGATAATTCAGCAAATAAATAAAACATTTCAAGAAAAGCACCCAAGGCTAAAAGCATATAGAGATGAGGTATGGAGAATCAGAGACTCTTTTGATTATTTCTGTATTTCATATATTCCTAGAGCCCAAAATCAGCTTGTTGATTCCCTTGCTATCTCTGCTAGTTTATTTATACCTCCTTTGCCTCCCAGACTAGTGTATGAAGTTCAAGTGAAATACAGACCATCCTTGCCTGACAATGTCCACCATTGGAAAGTTTTTGAAGATGATAATGAGTTAAATAGGTTCCTTCAAGTCATTGATGAATTTTCTGAGATGCAAATTGACCAAGAAAATGATGTCTTGATAGAAAAACCCCAGTCCCAGCTTAGAAATAAAATTGGGAAAAACAGCATTGTCCAGCTTCCTAGTAACCATATTCCTAAGGGTCTAATCCCTCTTGAAAGATTGTTTGACCAAAATGATGTGCCTTACAAGGCTGCCCAAAAAGAAGACCAATCTGCAGTCTATAAGCATGATATAGGAAGTCCAGGTCAGCCTAGGTATGTGAATTTGTCCACTCATTTGTCAGCTGATCAAAGTGCTGAATACTGTAATTTAATGAGGCAATTTGCAGATGTGTTTTCCTGGGAGTATAGTGATTTGAAAACATATGACAAGAACATAATTCAGCATAAAATCCCTCTGGAGAAAGACATTGTTCCTTTTAAACAAAATCTGAGACCAATAAACCCTATGCTTCTTCCATTGATTGAAAAAGAAATTAAAAAGTTGTTGGCTGCCAAGATCATAGTGCCTCTCAGATATTCTAAATGGGTAGCTAATTTGGTGGTCGTGAGGAAGAAGAGTGGAGAAATCAGACTTTGTGTAGATTTCAGAAATTTAAACAAATGCTCAAAGAAAGATAACTATCCTCTGCCAAAGATGGAGCATTTGTTGCAAAAGGTCTCAGGAGCTAAAGTGATGTCATTTTTGGATGGATTTTTAGGCTTCAATCAGATTGTTGTGCACCCAGATGATCAAGAAAAGACTGCATTTACCACTCCTTGGGGCACTTTTATGTATGCCAAAATGCCGTTTGGATTGATGAATGATGGAGCTACCTTTCAGCGAGCTATGGATATAGCATTTGTGGGAGAGAAGGACAACTTTGTGCTTATCTACCTTGATGATATCACAATTTACTCCAACAACCATCAAAATCATTTGCAACATTTGAAAAAAGTGTTTTTGAAGTGCAAAAGGTTTGGAATATCAGTCAATCCCAAAAAATCACAATTTGCTTTGAATGAAGGCAAGTTGTTAGGACATGTTGTGTCTGTTGCAGGTGTTCAGATTGACCCAGAAAGAGTAAGAGCCATACAGACTTTGTCTGTCCCAAGATCAAAGAAGGATATCCAGTCCTTTCTAGGTAAAATTAACTTTGTGAGGAGGTTTATTCCAAATTTTGCAGAACTAGTGAAGCATGTTACCTCCATGTCTAAAAAAGGATCAGAGGTAAGATGGACTAATACAACAAGAAAATCATTTGAGTCTATCAAAAAGGCTATCATGGAGGCTCCCACTCTAATAAGTCCAGATTATAGCAAGGAGTTCCACATATTTTCTTTTGCCTCTGAAGACACTATTGCAGCGGTTTTATTGCAGCAAGATGAAGAAGGTTCAAAGCATCCAGTGGAATTTTTTAGCAAGAATTTGAGGGATACTGAACTGATGTATGATATTATTGAGAAACAAGCATATTCTCTTATCAAATCCTTGAAGGCTTTTAGAGTTTATATTCTGCATTCAAAGATAATTGCATATGTATCCTCTGCTGCAATTAAAGATGTCTTAATACAACCTGATGTTGATGGAAGAAGGGCAAAATGGATTGCAAAAATGATGGAGTTTAATATAGAGTTGAAGCCCACCAAGTTGGTCAGAGGTCAGGGGCTTGCCAAGCTATTGGCTGAATAAAATTGCAGGTCTTTAGACATTGATTTCCTATGCCCAATGGCAGCAAATGTTTAGAAAAATGAAGGTGAGGAAACAGCTGAAACAGAGAAAAAACAATCAGTGGCCAAGAATCTAGCTTCATGTAACTGGTATGCTGAAATAATTGACTTCTTGATGAAGCTAGAAATCCCTTCAGAATTAAGTACAAGTCAAGCCAGAACTTTAAAACTTAGAGCAGCAAAGTATTGCATTATGGAGAGTCTGCTCTACTGGAGGGATCCATCTAGAATATTTCTACGGTGTCTGGACAAAGAACAATCAATTGAAGTGATGCAGCAGTTTCATAACAGCATGTGTGGAGGGCACCATTATTAGAAAAACACAGCCCACAAAATTCTCAGAGATGGTACTATTAGCCCACTTTGTTTTCTGATGTATTTTCTTTTGTTAAATCTTATGACAGGTGCCAAAGATTTGAAGGAAAATAGCAGTTGAAATCTCTGCCCCTAAAACCAATAATTGCAAAAGGACCTTTTTAGCAATGGGGTTTGGATTTCATTGGAGAAATCAATCCACATTCCAATGGCCAACATAGATGGATATTAGTAGCCACCAATTATTTCACAAAGTGGATTGAAGCAGTCCCTTCAAGGAAGGTTGATCATAATGTGGTCATAAAGTTTTTAACAGAAAATATCTTCAGCAGATTTGGTTGTCCACATAAACTAATCATAGATAATGCAGTAGCTTTCAGGGCAAAGGAGCTGGTGGAAATGTGTGATTTAATGGGCATCAAATTGGTTCATTCCACCTCATATTATCCACAGGGAAATGGTCTGGTAGAATCCTCTAATAAAAGTATGATCAGAATAATTAAAAAGCTATTAGAGGACAATAGAAAGAATTGGGATTCAAAGCTCAAGTATGCACTGTGGGCCGACAGAGTGACCATCAAAAAATCCACAGGGAATTCCCCTTTCAAGCTGGTATATGGCACTGAGGTTGTATTTCCAATTCAGCTAACTCTCCCTATGGCAAAGTTCCTTCAAGAAGAGCAAGATGAGGAAGAAGACATGGCAAAGAGGATCACGGATTTAGCAGAAATACATCAGATTAGAGAAAAGTTGGTTGAAAAGGCTACAACACATCAAAGAAAGGTTAAGGAAGCCTTTGACAAGAAGGAAAAATCAAATAATTTTCAGGTTGGTGACTTGGTTTTGAAATGGGATGCACTGAAGGAAAAGAAAGGCAATCATGGGAAATTTGATGCTTTCTGGACAGGGCCTTTCATCATTTCACAGATTCAAGGGAACAACACCTTCATACTGAAAATTATGGGAGGAGAGACAGTTTTTGATGGCCCAGTTAATGGGCGGTTTTTGAAAATTTATGTTGTTTAAGGTATTTTGGCCTTAAAGGCTGTAAATATTTTGTTTTTATCAATTTTGTGTAGGCAAAATAGACTCCATGCCCAATGGAACACTAGGAATTTTGGTTAATTGATCTTCAACTAGAAAGGCATTGATTTGTAGGTTCTTGAGACCTCACAAGGAGGATCTCATCCCCAGAAGGAGCCAGTGTTAGCTCTGCTATATTTTTCAGCTGTTGAGGTTCAAAGGGCAGCTCGGCAGTGTATTCTATGCTAAAAGGAGGCATGTATCAGTCTAAATCCTCAATTCCCCTTCATATTCATTTAACCTCCATAACCCTTATCATCCCAGTTTGCTCCAAAATATGGCATAAAACTATTTTGTTTAACTCCCGCTACCTCCATTTGTTCCTCCCTAAAATCTGTAAACCCTCTTCTATCTAGCCCCTCAGCACTAATTCTTTACCCATAGAACCATACTTTTCAGCAAAATCCCTGTCCCGTGGCTTTCTTTGTCACATCAACCACAAAAACATGTGATTCTCTTCCCAGTCATCTGATCTTCCTCCCTCACGATCGGACGACAGTCACTCGTCCCTCTCCTGTCACCTGTGCACCTGTTAGCTCCCGAGAAAAGTGGTTCCCCACCCATCACATCAGACACGCAATGCATTTTCATTGCATCGCACTTTCCCTATACATAAACCATTGCAGTGCAAAATTGGTGCGGGGAAACCACTTCCCGCCATCGTACCGTTTCCCCCGCCTGTTAACCATTGTTTTCTTCTACCGCTCGATCACTGTTAGATCTGCCCGACCGCGATCTGACGGCCCACATTTCTCCATCCGCCTATTGCCCAATCTCCCCTATCAGCAAATCTCAACCAGCCAATCGTTTCATCCAACGGCTCATATTTACTGTCCGCGTTGCCTCCCGATAGCTCTTCCCATGCGATCTCCTTCATTGCTTTTATTCATCCGACGACTGATATTGCCCCTGTGTCTTCCATTGTAGCCCAACAGTTTTCAATTAAATTTTTGTGTGTTGAGAAATCCTGCACGCCCAAAGGAAAAGGAACCCAGGTTCAATACATTGCACAGTTAATATTTCAGCTACCACATTCAAAGACAACACAGTCAAGGACAAGAAGGACGGCTTCAAGCAGATCAAGATATAAATCAATTATGGAGCATTGTACACATTATATCCCATATGCTCAGAAAGGACACCAAAATATCAGAGAATGTCAAATTTGTTAATTAAGACAGTCAGAATGTATCAGAGGCCCATAATAGTTTGTAAATGCGGTTGGTGATCCATTAAGACACCTCCACGCATAGCCTAGCAGAGTAATTTTGTATTCAAATGCTATATATACCCAGAAAAACGATGTAATCAGGTTGATGAATGTAATTCTGGTGCAAAGCTTCAACTTTTGGAGACTGTAACTACTATGAGACCTACAGCTTCTGGTCTTCATTTCCACCTAATACAAGCTTCTTTTGCTATCAATTGCTCATTTTCCACTTCTTCTTTGTTCCAGGATGTGCTTGTATGCATTTTCATTTGCTCTTGATGTTTAGCAGTAGAGGGGCTGTCATCCCACCTCTATGTTGGAATCTAGTTAGTATTATTAAATTTGTATGCAGGTTTATGTTGTTTTAATGCCATAGAGTTGTCATCCTGTCTATGTATTAGAAAACAGATTTACAGACCTTTAAACTAGTTGCAGCCGGCCATCACAAGGTCCTGTGCATCTGCTAGTGTAGTCAGTCTTCTCCATTATCACCTTATTCCTCAAACTGTGAGTAGTTGGTGGTTAAAAGCCTTGTAGTATGGGGGTGTTCACCCATGTCTAGGGTCAATCATAGTAGAAATGGTTATCTGGCTTGAATATGCAACATTTGTTCTATTCATCCACCTATTTTTCCAACATTTTGTTGAGTTTGTAATGTTCCTGAGCATCACTGATATACAACCTAGGTGAGTTTCTTGGGGTGATAATAGGTATATTGCCAAAAAATTTCGTTTAGGGCCTCAAAATAACTCCAGAAGTTTAGGATGTGAAAAACTGCTAAAAATAGTAAATTGTGCTACAATTAAGGAAACAAAAAACTGAAAGAAACAATGGTAGGGGTCCAAGTGGAATTGGTGAGTGGCCACCAATATCCACCTGGATCATATGGGGTAGGAGTGTTCTCTTGTTTATGATCTTGTTTGGCACACTTTTAACTTTATATTTCAATTTCTTAGTTATGTTGGAGTTGAATATATTCCATTATTTTAAAATTGGGAAAAGGTGGCATGGTTAGGCAATGTATTCAAAAAATGGTATGTATGTGTTATAATTGCTACACAACTATCTATATGCATGATTAGTATGTGTCAATTATAGTGAAGGGATAATAGAGAGGGGTAACACAACCCCCCACCTTACCAAGGGTTTTAGGGATCCACCCCTACAATAAAACATTGGGTGGTTGTTGCATCATTTTTTTGTGGCTTTTTCCACACGGTTTTCTCTTTTGGAAGTTTTGTGGTGCATGGTTTGGAAATAATACTGAGAAGAGGGGTGAGTCAATATTATCAAATCAATTCTTTTTCATTTCACAATTAGATTTGTATACACTACTTCAGTTATGGGAAACTGCATATATACGCTATTGTGTCTAAAGCACATATATCAGTAAACTTATGATTCATTGAATGTTGATCTTTAATCAGTGCATCAGAACTTCATTAACCATAAGAACAGTAAACAGGTGCAGTAAAACAAAACATATCATCACACACATGGACACAAGATATAAGGTGGAAACCCAATGTGGGTGAAAACCACCTGCTACGATTCGTCTCTATCTTATTTTAATAAGAAACTTCTTTTTACAATATTTCTATACTAGTGCAGTCTTATACCAGTACACAGCATTCTTCCTGCAGAAAGCTACAACCTTCTCTTGTTCTCTAGCTTCTCTTGGAAGGGAGCTACAACCCCCTTAGCTCTTGTACTAGCTGATGTACTAGTATGTAGGTGCTAACCTACAAAAGACTACAATCTTCTCTTTTCTTCAAGGGACTGTTGGAGAGGTAAATCCCCTCTACGGATAGAGGCGATCCCTACTAGCCCAGAACGGGTCTAGCAACAATCAGTCAATGCTACTATGCAAGTTCCTAATTGCAATTAAAACGTAGGCAATGGACACCTACTTGGATTCCAACGCTATTGTTTGATGAAGAGATGCCTCTCTTGCTCCTTCGCTCTGGCCGGTCACAATCTTCCATGATCTCCGTGAATAGACACCTGCACACACGAAGAGAAAGACAAACACAAGCGTGAAATCTAATAAAAGCAATTATACATCAGTCAGAAAGGATGTAATTCACATTAACCATTACAAAGACAAATGAGAATGGAACCATAATAGTAGTCATCTATTATTAATCAATAACAGAGAAGAGTAAAACCAAATGTTCTGACGTCGAATCCTTCTCAAGAGGGTCCAACCAGCAAGTCTCTTAAGCATTCACCCTTAGAGATAGATCTCCCAAAGACAAGAACTCTCTCTCACACAAGAAACACTTCACAACCTTCCTTAAGCTATCTAGCAATTCCACACTTATCACACCAACTACCTATAGTAGCAGCAATCTGAGCACTATAAACTCCACACAATCCAAACTAGCTGCTCATGGCAATGGTAGAGGTTTAAATAGGAGAAGGAGTCTCCATGAAAGGTGGAAGGATAGGCTTATCTTCAAGGAAGGTGGTTTCATATGATGAACAGACATGCCATAAAAGGTAGGGCGACATTTGCAAGGCTAACAACCAGGTTTGGAGTCATCTGGAAGACCGACTGTTAGAACAAACTCGCCAAAACAGGATCAGCGCGAGTGCATAACTGGACCGGACCGCTGACATCGCAAGGTAAAAATAGACAGGGCCATGTCAGCGCGACTTAATATGAACAGAAATTGCGCTGTCTCATGAAATTTGACCAGCGCGGAAAACCCGTGTGCTTCCGCGCTGGCAGCGCATGAGTTCTGTTATGAAGCGCCAGTCAGCGTGGTTATTTTAATAACAGTCGCACTAATGATGAAAACTTTGGCAAAGTGGGTCAGTTGGCCAGTTTAGAGAGCATGAGCTTGATTATTTTGAACCCCTGACACAGTAGGGAGACTGACAGGGAGACAGTGACAAATTACTGTTTAACAGATGCCCCCTAAAGCATGAAGCCTGAGAGAGTGGGAGGGGTGAAATGATTTTAAAAACTCGCTGAACTGGAACACCACCAGGAAGGACCGAATATCTCTCATAATCAAGTACATGTAGTCTAGGCATGGGCACAGCCATCCAAAAGACATGCGAAGAACGTCTGTGGAATGGACGCAACCACCCAGCTAAAGAGACCATAATAATGATAAGGTATGGTCGCAACCATCCATGAAGACTCAGGTATGGGCGCAGCCATCCATCAATGAGTCATGTAATGATCCTGATCATCCACAAAATCACAGCCTGGATCATAACAGACAGAGATCCAGGGTCTTGCACTCCATCCCAACCCGAACAAAGTACAAGTCCAAGCATGTGAATACATGAGCTGAAGTCGAACATGCATGAACATCGTCTGATTACCAGTCAATGATGAAAACTGTTAACAGACGCGAGAGGTACCACCAATAATGACAATGGTCCTCAAGGTACTATAGGTACAATCCGCGGCATGTGAATCAATGAGCTGGTGTCGAACACCCGCAGAATCATCCGATCGGAGGCCAATGATGAAAACCTCGCGTCGAACACGAAGAACCTGCCATTGAGGCATGCAGGCTCTAAGGCACCTGAAGGGAGTCTCTAAGTCACCTTCCTGGATAATGAGCTGAAGTCGACAGGAAGTGACCTTGATCGAAGGTGGGCCATAATGTTTCCCACATCATCGACACGAGACAGAGATAAAATGTTTTGTGTGAGACATCAGAGGAGGTTGCACTGTTGCAGAGGTCAACTTCTCTTGAACATATCGGCGGCACGACAGTGGATTTGGCAGTATCTGACATCAAATGAGCAGAGGGCATGGTGACAAGGCAATGAGCAAATGAGAGGCCAAATAGGATAACCCGAACCCACGGAGGCTAGTGTGAAACAAGATGATAAATCCCCACCCGACATGAATGCAGACCAGTGCCATGTTCAAGAGCGACATACTGCCAACACGACAATTATTACAGTTCCATTTTCCCCACCATTTCTGGTAGGTACCCCAATTATTTTTGGATGACAAGCTTGACGGGGAGAGCATATGCTTGGAGAGTGTCATTTCGACAATGCCCGATGTCATTAAGTTTTAACGAGTCTGACAAAGGAAAAACTCGGCGTCTTTTCTTGTTTACAGAGTCTGAAAAGACAGTGGAAAAGAAAACTCCAGGGGGGTCCTTTTTCGCAGAGTTGTGTCTCTCGAGCCCGAAAAAGTATAAAATGATGCTCGAAAGAACCGCCCGACCAGTATGATCGAGGAGTAATTTTCGTAAATAGTGACTTCGACCCGAAAAAGTAAAAAAAGCAGTCGGAAGTACGTTGTTTTGGAGCCAATAACGAGTGTGAAACGACAAACACCCGAAAATCTTTTTAAGTTAAACGGTTGAAAAAAGAGCTTTAAAAGCGACCGCCCCTGAGCCTTTTAACGAGTCGAGAGGAGGGCTCGGCCATCTTTTTCTTTCTTTACGTCGAAAAAGAGCTTAAAAACGACGGTGCGAGACCAAGCGTGTACAGGGCTATTATGACTCCACCGAGACGAAAATATGCACAAGAACACTACCCACGTAAAACCTGTTCGACATGCTAAAAACAGAGTAAAACATGTAGAAAATCATAGTATAGCGACATTAGCATGAAATATATGGCAAAATTTTAACAAAAACCCACATTTATGAGCTACTATAGTCAAATATAGATTTTTTACCATAAATAGGGGGGTAAAAGAACTATTTTTACCATTGTTACCATTTGAGATGTGGAGAACATTGTGAAGCTGCGAAGTTGACAGAGCGAATTCCATCCCATTCGGGCACCGTTCATCCTGCAACTTGTTCCAGGTAGGTTCTCCTCTCCCTGCGCTCCATTTTGAGTCCCTTTTTTATCTTTTTCATGGTGGGATTTGGCCATTTGGGTGGATTTTTGGAGCGTTGGTGCGCTCTCGGTCAGCGCGGAAATCGCTATCGGGTCCGCGCTGATCGATTTATTTTTACACACACCACCTCCGGGTCAGCGCGGAAAACACGTGTGCTTCCGCGCTGACCCAGCGGAAAAAACAAAGGACTGCCATGGTCAGCGCGACTGTTTTAAAAATAGCCGCGTTGACGCCGTAATATTTTATTTTTGCAATTTTGAACGTATGAATCTTCATAGTCAGGCTTCTAATGTTTTTTAATGGCCATGCAGGGCACGATGGCATTTGTGTGGCAAGAGAGAGCCCATGATAACAAGGATATTGCTGCTTGTGCCGATGTTGGGAGCCGCAATGCCATGCAGGCATGCGGATTTCTCAAATTCTTCCTCACTTCGCGCTTACGAGCGCAACCTGATCTTTTGGAGTTCTTGATCAGAGCCTGGAACCCAGTTGATGGCAAATTCACAATCCGAGGCCATGACATCGAGTTTGATTCCCCAGATATTTATTTCTTGACTGGATTATCCCGCCGGGGTGAGATGCCCATTCTGGAGGGGCAGCGACCCAGCGGTGAGACCTTGGATATATTGATGGCTCGGGTTGCCCACAGGCACGCAAAACGCAGAGTGGAAAGGTGTCCATTCCATCAGTGGAGGACATCGTCCTTCGGAGCATACTTTTTATGGTGACCTGGGCAGCGGGCTGTTTGGCCAATCATGAGGCCTCAAAGACCCACCTACTACTGGCTCTCGAGTGTCTGCAACCCACCATATTCAACTGGGCGGCAGCGGTAACCACTAGCATGAAAAGACAATTGAGCAACTGCCGACGCGGGGAGTCGAAGCAGTTTGGTTATGGGTCCATTCTAGTCCCGCTCATGCTGGAGCGGGTGCCGGCGTTACAGCTGCAGGACATGGCCCTTGATCCACCCAGGGGTCCCCGAGAGACGAGGGCCAGTCGGTGGGGCCATATCATGCCGCGAGGAGGTGGCGGCCGCCTAGTGACATGGGGGCATTATTTCCGAGAGTGCCTGGATCGCCAGGTTATCTTTGTAGAGGACTGGCCATATGTCGGGATTGATTTCAGGGGTGACCTAGACATGCCACTGCCTGCGGGAGAGCAGTGGGACGATGGTGGTAAGCCACTTGATCTCTTCTTAATTTTTTATGTTTTTGTAATGTTTTTTTATTTTTCATGTACATGCCTTGACAATTAATGCTATGATATGCAGATGTAGGACCAGCGAGACACCTTGGCTTGGCTCCAAAGGCGAGGAGGGAGGCACAGGGCGCCGGAGTCTTGGCCCTGGCTCCTCCAGGAGTCAACACGCCCGAGATTGTAGTGCAGAACCTCGAGGGCTTACTGGAGGGAGTCCCAGATTACCAAGGGATCGAAGAGGTCCCCATAGCATCCCAAATTCACACAGTGGGAGTAGAGCCCAAGATGCACCGCCTTTTGAGGCGGGTGGCATGGGCGGTAGTATGCTATAGAGAGCATAACCTACCACAGTAGTCTCCTAGGTTTTATTTCCACTATTTTGTTTTGAGAGACACTTGTCTCGGGTGTACTGAGAACTTCGGCCTTATCTTGGACATATACACTTATTTTTTAGCGCCTTAGTGCGCCACACGATATATGTACATACCGATTTTGGGTGGATCTTTTTACATATGATGATGTTTTTATATGCTATGCAAATGTTTAATACAAATGTAATCTCATGTATCAGTTGCATAACACATGACCCACATATTTTAATTTTTTTAATGCAAGCTTAAAAGCACACACCACACGCATGCAAACTATGCTTGGAAAAAGATTTTATTTACATATGTCTATTCTATGGTCCTATTATGCTTTCTATGTCTTCTTGTATAATGTTTATCTATTACGCAAATGTCTGTCTAATACATGGTTTGCCAATGCATCAGTCAATGTGTTTAATCGTCTCGGAATGTGTTGATATGTGATGTAATCAAAATTCCTTTCTAACAATCTTACACGTAGATACAACCTTAGGATGTGTTGGTCTCTGACGGAATAACGCCCGTTGAGCTGATGGACGACAAGTTGGGAGTCGAGGTTCACCACCAATGTACGGATGCCGAGATCAACTGCCTCAGCTAATAATTCAATCACAGCACTGTACTCGGCAACATTGTTAGTGGTACGTCCCAAGCACACACCTTGAAGATCCAACAACTCTCCGTGAGGATCGTAGATCGCCCACGCCGCAGATGACAAATTGCAAGTGCTACGGGAAGCACCATCAGCGAAACCAACATAAGGTGCACTAGACATCTGCACAAGAAATAGAAAACATAATAAGAGGCAAGCATGCCTTCACACCAAAGCAAAACATGAAATCATACACACATCACACACCTGCTAAAAACACACGTATGTACAAACTAGGTGCATGAGATCATGCATAATATTTCTTCAAATAAAGCCCGTTGCGGGGCTTGTCAAGAGGATTTCCTTCATAGTCAATCAGCTCATATGCCCCTTTCTGTAAAACTCTCTTCACAATATAGGGACCTAGCCACATGGATTCGAGTTTTCCTGCCCCCAGCTTATCCTTAGCTTGATCATAGAGCAGTACTAGATCTCCCTCAACGAAGGAACGAGGTTGAATATTATGGTCGAAGTGAGCCTTAACTCTCTTCTTTTGCGCTTCGATAGCCAGAGAAGCTAAACGACGGGTCTCGTCTAACCGTTCTAGGTAAAGAAGTCGTTCCTCCACCGGAGTGGTGTTGGGAAGCAACTCGACAGCTAATTTCAACGAAGGAATCTCACACTCAATAGGAAGGGTGGCCTCCAGTCCATAAACCAACTGAAAAGGGGTGAAACCGGTGGCGTCCTTCACAGAGGTTCGGTAGGCCCACAAGACGGGGAATAACATTAGATGCCAGTTATACTTGTGTGTATTGACGGTACGTTGAAGCATGGTGATCAAGACTTTGTTCACAGCCTCAACTTGACCGTTGGATTGGGGATAGTACGGTGTCGAACTATCTTGACGCAAGCCTAGCTGGGTTGTCAATTCCGTCATCATGTGATTACGGAAATGTTTTCCGTGATCCGTGATGATAGCCTGAGGGACCCCGAACCGAGTAATGACATGATTAAACAAGAACTGCACTGCTATGTGACCGTCTTCAGTCAATGTAGGCATCGCTTCGGCCCACTTGGTGAAATAATCCACGGCAACGATGATATACCCATGCCCCCCGGCCGAACGAGGGTTACAGGACGTATAATCAATGCCCCATTTGGCAAATGGACCTACGGTAACAACATGGTGCAGTGGTGCAGGAGGTGCACGCATTTTCCGATGGTAAACCTAGCATTCATGACATGCACGGACGGCAAGGATGAAATCCTTGAAGATAGAAGGCCAGAAGTAACCAACACGGAGAATTTTCTGGGCGGTAGCATATCCGGACATGTGGCCACCACAAGCACCAGAGTGGTAGTCATTCAACACCCGCTCAGCCTCCTCAAGAGTCAAACATCGGCGGAGAACAGAGTCAGCGCTGAGGTGGTACAGGGTATCGTCAAGAATGCGATAGGGTTGAGATTGGTGACGAATCCGTCGTCGAGCATCTTTCGATACATTGGGACGGACGGAAGACTTCTGCAAATATACTATAATGTCCCCATACCACGTGTCGAGGGTGCTGATGAGAAACAATGTTTCATCCGGAATATGCTCCTCCGAACGAGATGGTGCAGAATGAGATGGCAAGGAAAAAAGTAGTTCAGTAAAGACCAGAGACTTCTTGGACTTGGCCGCAGTAAATTCCAAGTCGAAGTCTTGAAGGATTACGATCCATTTCGAGTATTTTCCCCCCAGCAGCTAACGCGACAAAATGTAGGTCATTGGGTTGCAGTCAGAAATCACGGTCGTGGTGCGCAACAGGATATAATGCCAGAAACGTTGGACGGCGCAGACAGCTGCCAATGCCAACTTCTCGACATATGCGTAGCGAGTTTCCGTATCCAGAAGATTGTGACTAAGGTAATAGATAACGTGCTGGTTGCTGTCATCGTCATCTTGCACTAGAACCATGCCGATGGTGGTATCAACGGCAGCTAGATAGAGAGCATAATCACGGTGGTAGTTCGGAGGTCTTAAGAGAGGAGCCGAGACAAGGAGGTCTTTGAGTCGCTCGAAAGACTCCTGGGCGATAGCATCCCAATGAAAGGGTGTGTCTCACTTTAATAACCATGTGAAACCCTTAGCCACCTCGGCATAATTCGGAATGAATCGTCTAAGGAAATTAGCTTTGCCCTACAAGCTCTGCAATTGCTGCAAAGAGGCAAGGGGAGGAAGATTCAAGATGGCCTCGACTTTGAGGTGATCCAGACGGATGCCTTCTCGGGAGACGATGAACCCGAGCAGTCGGCCAGATTCTACACAGAAGACACACTTGTGAGGATTGAGTCGAATACGGTAGTGTCGACAGCGGAGAAAAATTTCGCGTAGATGAGAGGGATGGTCCTGACGCTTGACTGAATGAGCCGGAAGGTCATCCAGATATGGTTGTACAATGTGACGTATATCATGAAAGGCGTAAGACATTGCACGTTGGAAAGTGGCGCCGGCATTCTTGAGACTGAAAGGGAGCTTCTTATAGGAAAAGGTGCCCCAAGGACAAATGAAAGTTATCTTATGCTGGTCTGCAGGGGCTATGTTGATCTGGTTATAGCCAGAGAAGCCGTCCATAAACAAATAAATCTCACTTCCTGCGCATTCATCAATAAGTTGATCGATGAAGGGCGTAGGGAAGTTATCTTTCGGACAGGCACGATTGATATCGCGGTAGTCAACACAGACCCGGATAGTGCCCTGCTTTCTATTCACAGGGACTATATTAGATACCCAATCCATAAGGGGAATGGCGTAAATGAAACCAGCTTTAAGAAGTTTTTCGACTTCGGCCTTGATGGCTCCAGCCTTTTGAGGGTGCACTGGGCGTGGGCGCTGACGAACAGGCTTAGCCCATGGGTATGTCGGTATTTCTTGCACCACGATACTAGGGTCAATGCTAGGAATTTCCTCATAGGACCATGCGAAGACATCACGAAATTCGCGAAACAGAGCAGTATAGAGTTGAACCTCCTCAGGAGTACACGTGACTCCAATGTAAATGTATTCGACAACCCCTGGTTTGACAGAGATGTCGATGGGTTGGGTTCGCGTGATGTTGCCCATATTTCCCTCAGAAGACACTTGATACAGCTGAACAGGTGTTTGGAGGGGCGAGGATGGGACACATGAAGCAAACCACTCGAGACATGCGACCATTTCCGAATGTGGAGGGAGAAACGAAGAGCGATGGTGGTGATCTGACCAAGGGAGCTCTTCGAGAGACATGGTCTCTATGATGGCTTCATCGGAAGGAAATATTTCCTTCAATGGATCCGAAGTAGCCTCACCGCCTAGCCAAGGGAAATGATCATATGAATCGGGAACACTGCTCGAAAGAGCAGGTTCATCAGGGGGAGCCGATGCAGTGACAATCTCGACGTAGTTGAGCTCGGCAGGACTCAACAGCATCATATCACCGCAAGAGTCTTCCTGATGTGCGGGAGGAAGAACCCACGGATCAAAACGTACTGAGATCATGTTGATAGGGGCGAGATTTGGAGGTGGGAGGGGAAAGACTCCCATTAAAGCGGGATCTTTGAAAAGTCCGGCACCCACACTCACTAATGACTTGGAGGTATGCTCCACGAATGGAACATTACCTTCAGAAGAAGAAGCGAAAAAGGAGAGCTGGTCCACTGTGAGAATCTTCCCCTGGTGAGGGAAACGAACGACACGGAACAGGGAGGAAGCCACGGCTTGCATGGCGTATATCCAGCTACGTCCAAGGAGGAGGTTGTAGGTGAGATTGGCGTCAACAACCTCGACTTCCACCTCTACGGTCTTCCCTTCTAAAGAGATGGGCAAGCGTTGTAGGATACCGTAAGGACGAGATTCTCTTCCATCAAAGGCTTCTAGGGTCATGGGAGACTGACTCAAAGTAGGAGAACCAATAGCCTTCCAGCAAGCAACAGACATGATGCAGGTTGAGGCACCTTCATCAATAACTGTACGGTGAATTGTTTTGCTATTGATGATGACCTGTATAAGGAAAGCGACTTGGTGAGTCAGTCTCTGTGTAAAACCATCGATATCAAAAGAAATCAAATCTGAATCTGCCGGGTCGATGCCACCAATAGCTGATAGCAAGGACTTCCTCTGGGAGGGGCAACTCTGGAGGACTTCTAACGCGGACATAGCAGACGGAGCCTGAGCTAAGTCCTCAACAATGCTATAATGCTGGGCAGCACGAGCATTAGGGTTATAAGATGACTTCCTGAGTACACCTTTTGGAGGGGGTCAGGGGATCGTCTTAGTGCTGGGCCGTTCGATGTGAAGGGGACCAGAACTGGACGGAGGAGCGCTGGAGGGAACCTCCGGCTCTTTCCCGGCATGAGATGGATAATCTTTTGCTCGAGTTGAAACATGGACAGGAATCGTTCCAGCCATGAACACTTAGAATCGAACGAGGAATAGGATTGACACGGGTCTGCCACCATTTGAGTCTGCTGGGAAGGGAAAGGCTCTTTAAGCACAGCAGGAGGCCTGGGAGCACCTTTCAAAAGTCGACTAACTTCGGACCACCTTGGGCAGTCCTTAGTGTAGTGATCCTCATCGTAGATGAGACAAGGATACTTAGGTTTTCGTTTAGCTCCTTCCTCGGAGGGAGGCTTAGGGGGATCCTGCTTGGGCTGTCCAGATTTATCTTTAGCTTTCCCTTTCTTTTTCCCTTTTGAGGATTTATCCACCGCGGTGGACTGAATGGCGTTTACCTCGGAGGTACTCCCAGAATTAGATTGGCCCTGAGAAGCATTTCCATTAGAAGCGTTCTGTTTTTGCTTCCCAGGGTTCGCGGCCGATTTCTTTGATGACGAGTTTACAGAGCCAATGACTCCATCAACAGATGGTTTCGGTGGAGCCTTGGACTGTCCAGGTCTCGGGGCGTCTGGAAAATAATCATATAAAGTACCCGATTGAGAGTACACTAAGTCGAGGTACTGAGCACGCGCAATCGCTTGCTCTTCAGTTACACAAGCTCCCATGGCGATGTCTCGTGCAATTGCGGGGACAAAGGAAGTCGTGAACCAATCGGTCAGGATTTGATCAGGAATCCAAAATTCGATCAAGTGACGATGCCTTCTCCATTCATGTATATGATCAGATATGTCCGTAGCCGTGTCCTGTTTAAGAGATGTGAGGAGATGTGTCCCCGTCTCGTACCGAATGGGTAACTGAAAATGAGTTAAGAACGCCATAGCCAGTGAGTTGAAATCTTGAAACGTGCCGCGATTCAGCTCAATATACCACTTAGCGGCTGAACAAGTGAGAGTTCTCTGAAAGAGGCGAAGCTGGATAGAGTCATCAAGCCATGAGTTCGATGAACACCAAAGGTGATAGGTCATGACATGGGCTTGAGGATCTTCACTAGCTTTGCCATCAAATTTTGGACAATCACCGGGTATTTTAGTCGGAACTGGTGGCCAATACAGATTATGAAAATAGGATCATTTGTCAACTTGGACACATCTGGAAGTTCCAACGTCGCTAAGAAAGGCAACTGAGGGTTAAAGGACATTTGTGGCTGCAGATTCGAGGCAGTATTAGGGTTCCAACCAGATGGTGGTTGCCCCCACGGACTCTGTCCAGATGGACCCGGCCCAAAAGGACCTAGTGCATAGGGACCTTGCCCATAGGAGTTCTGTCCATATGGATTTTGGCCATACGCGGACAGTTGTCCTTGGGTCTGCCCCCTAGCTCCCCATGTATTAGCAACTTGTCCTGCAGGTGCAGCATACTGATAATTTTGGTAAGGAGTGACCTGCATCTGTTGATAATTTTGATAAGGGGTAAACTGAGTTTGCCCCTGGGGTTGCTGGTAGCCATACATTTGTTGAGCTCCATACTGAGCCTGATAAGAAGGCTGTGTTTGGTAAGAAGGTTGGGGTTGTGGCCCGCCTTGCGTTTGATAACCCATTAGAGTTTGGGGCCCAGAGTAATGTCCTTGAACTGGTTGGGCTTGGATCATCTGGTCGGAAGGTTGACTTGGTTGGGTTTGGGATGGACCTGCTTGCCCAGAAGGACGAATTTGCTGGGTGCCAGGTTGTCCGTGAACCACCAAGGGTTGTCCTTGCGAAACAGATGGCCGAGCCGGCTGGATGGTTGGTTGACCCTGAGGTTGGCCAACCTGTCCAGATGGATGATTAGGGCGGATAGCGGGTTGGCCTTGCTGCATAGAAGGCTGGTCCATCTGCCCGGAGGGGTGCACTAGCTGAGCAGTGGGTTGGCCTTGCTGTATAGAAGGCTTCCCCCCTGTCCAGGAGGATGCATGGATTGAGCAGTGGGTTGACCCTGCTGTACGTAGGGTTGCCCTCCTTGCCCAGAAAGATGACCAGACTGAGCAGTAGGTTGGCCCTGTTGTATGTAGGGTTTCCCCCCCTGCCCAAGAGGATATCCCTGCTGGACTGTTGGTTGACCTTGAGGAGTATAAGCTTGCCCAGCTTGTCCAGAGAGGTAACCCTGCTGGAGACCAGGTTGGCCTTGTTGGATGTAAGGCTGCCTTGGTTGTCCAGCCGGGTAACCTTGCTGGGTACCAGGTTGCCCTGGGTAACCAGAAGGTTGACTCTGATAGGAAAACGACGGACCACCAACGGCCGAAGGTTGTCCCGGATAGGGTTGTCCTTGCGGGCCCCCAGATTGTCCTGGGTAAGGCGGGCCATAAAGTGGTTGCCCCTGAGGGGTTTGCACATAAGGTGGCTGGCCTTGATTTGGCGGTCCTTGAGGCTGCCCAGGGATTGCCTGGGCCCCACGAAAAGAATGAGTATTGGCATCCCAAGTAATGGATAACGGTACCGAGACTTCAACGAAATGTTGAAGAGGCGCGGATTGAGCGAACTGGAGGTACTGACCAGTAGAATCATAATAAAAGAGGGGACCTTGGTAATTCGGGTCCACAATGGGTTGCCCCTGGGCATCATACGGCCCCCCTCCTAGAACAGGGCCAGAAGAGGGTTGAGCACTTTGTGCGGGATCGACGACTCCAGATAAAAGTTCCGGCTGGCCATTACTCACCTGACTGTGAGAAGGACCAGCACCATTGTTCTTAGATGAAGACGTTGTCATGGCGCTAACGACCAGAGTCGAGTACGCTACACAAATGGTTGGATTGGTGGGAACCGAGCTAACAGGCGTATTAAGGGGTTGTGAAACAAAGGGTCCCGTGGTGGCAATAAGACTAGGATCCCATATAGTCGTAGAAGGACTCCTGGCAGCTATTCTATCCCTCATCGACTGATATCGTGGATGGAGTGGAGAAGTAGCTGGAATGGGAGTGTCAATATTTGACACCACGGGTGTCTCACCTGCGCTGGGGGATGTCTCATCCATGTGGGAGGTGGACATCGAAGACGACATACCGGGAGGGGTAACAGGAATATCGTCCTCGTCAGGCTCCCAGATAGGGTTCCAATCTTCTTCGTAATCCTTGTCGCCCGGGGCATGTACGTTGATAGGCTGGATACTCAGGATAACAGGAAGAGTATCGCTTACAACTGGTACCTCAGGAGCAACAGAAGATGGAGAACCTTGATCACTTGGACCGGGAGTTGACGGGTCAGCCAGGATGACAAGACCCCACACAAAACCTAAAGGAAACTAACGATAAAGACCCTACTCAAGCTAACGCACACAAGATCTAACCAGGTAGTGTTATCGTGGCCGAATAAATTTTTAAGACACAGGAACTAAACTTGACCTTTTCATGTTTCAAGAGTCGAGAAAAGGACGAAAAGATGACTCTAGTCTCCTTCGAATGTTTAATGAGCACGAAGTGACAAGACGCTCACTGGCACCTTTTCTTTTAGAGAGTCCGAAAAGGATCAAAAGTGACTGCTCTGGAGACTCTAGGTAAAGGGTTTACCAAGCAATCCGTAAAACTGCTTATACACCTTGGCAATCGTATGAGAACCAAGGACTTTCCGTACTGCAGTCAATCTTCCCGAATGCTATGTTCGGTGCGTTACGGTTCACAAGGCAGCAGACTCGGCTTCCTATGGATGAAGGATAAAAGCCTAGTGGGTTCTCCCTATATACGCGATGGTACGTGGGAGCACAGTCTGTGCTAGACCACTATCGACTCACAGAAGGAGGAATCACCCAACTGTAGTGTGAAACAATAGTGACTATGTTTAAAGACGCCGGAACACGTCTCTAACCTAGACCTCTAGATGTTTGCGTTAAGTTCCAATGCGTTTTTAGGTTTATTCAGTTTATTTTACGGTTGATCTTGAATTTAAGTTTCGATTTCAGGACTTATCGTGTGATCTCTCACAATTACCTAGATGCAAGCTATATGCCAAAGAACACCATTTCGTTCGATCAATTCTAACTATGAGAGGGTTAAGAATTTTCAATCAAACAAAACGAACTCAAACAATCTAATGCAGCTAATGGCGAAGAAACGAGACTTTTCTTTAGAGGACACAAATCGATGAAATGCTCTTCTTTTCATTAACTATTGAATGCAAAAGATATTAGTTCGATATCTTTTTCAATGGCACAATGCACTTACAATGAATTTTGAGAGACAGCAACACCGAGTAAAGAAAAACAAAATCACTCAATGAAAAACACAACAAGCGCTAAAAGAGCCGGTTGAACCCAAGCAATTGTAATCTATGTCTGGGTAGTGAGAAGTAATCGAAAACAATCCAAGGACTGGTTCGAGGACAATCACTCAAACAACCAAGCGAAGAAAGCAAAAGAGGAAGGTTTTTCGCAAAAGCAAAGGCAAGTAGCAACGAATCTTTGTGAACGAGTGATAAAACAAAATCAATCCAGCGAAAACGGGATGATAAGACTAGGTCACCGGACACAAAACAAAATCGGCCCGACAAGACTTCGCAAGCAAGTGTCTCACTGTTCAAACAATGAAAAACAAGTCATAAACCAAGTGGAAAGAGTAAGGGGCAGTCAAACCAACAGGCTCAGGAGGCAAATTTGAAACAAATTGAATTCTACAGGATCAGCGCGGGTAGAACTCAGCAACAATGCGCTGACCAGAGACCACGCGTAGCAACAATGCACTGTCAGCGCAGAAGGGCACGGGTTATCCATGCTAGTTCGATTTTAGAACCGTCGTGACTGTTTAATGAGAAAGCGCGAATAACTGCGAGACCCAAGAAACAGGCAGGCGATGTCAGTGCGACTGTTTCAATTAAAAACGCGCTGAGGCTAAAAAACAAGAAGAATCAAGCTAAAAGCTTCCAAACCAGGGAAAGGGTTCCTCAAACAATTAAAGCACTTCCCAGATTGAACCAGGAAATCGAAAAGTAGAAGACTAACCCCTAATCTTCAAAGAGAGAGCAATCAAGCAAACTCAAAGCAAGAATGAATGAAAAGGGACAAAGGCCAGCTCCCCAGTGGAGTCGCCAAATTGTTGGAGAGGTAAATCCCCTCTATGGATAGAGGCGATCCCTACTAGCCCAGAACGGGTCTAGCAACAATCAGTCAATGCTACTATGCAAGTTCCTAATTGCAATTAAAAGGTAGGCAATGGACACCTACTTGGATTCCAACGCTATTGTTTGATGAAGAGATGTCGCTCTCACTCCTTCGCTCTGGCTGGTCACGATCTTCCACGATCTCTGCAAATAGACACCTGCACACACGAAGAGAAAGACAAACACAAGCATGAAATCTAATAAAAGCAATTATACATCAGTCAAAAAGGATGTAATTCACATTAACCATTACAAAGACAAATGAGAATGGAACCATAATAGTAGTCATCTATTATTAATCAATAACAGAGAAGAGTACAACCAAATGTTCTGACGTCGAATCCTTCTCAAGAGGGTCCAGCCAGCAAGTCTCTTAAGCATTCACCCTTAGAGATAGATCTCCCAAGACAAGAACTCTCTCTCACACAAGCAACACTTCACAACCTTCCTTAAGCTATCTAGCAATTCCACACTTATCACACCAACTACCTATAGTAGCAGCAATCTGAGCACTATAAACTCCACACAATCCAAACTAGCTGCTCATGGCAATGGTAGAGGTTTAAATAGGAGAAGGAGTCTCCATGAATGGTGGAAGGATGAGCTTATCTTCAAGGAAGGTGGTTTCATATGACGAACAGACATGCCATAGAAGGTAGGGCGACATTTGCAAGGCTAACAACCAGGTCTGGAGTCATCTGGAAGGCCGACTGTTAGAACAAACTCGCCCAAACAGGATCAGCGCGAGTGCATAACTGGACTGGAGCGCTGACATCGCAAGGTAATAATAGACAGGGCCATGTCAGCGCGACTTAATATGAACAGAAATTGCGCTGGCTCATGAAATTCGACCAGCGCGGAAAACCCGTGTGCTTCCGCGCTGGCAGCGCATGAGTTCTGTTATGAAGCGCCAGTCAGCGCGGTTATTTTAATAACAGTCATGCTGATGATGAAAACTTTGGCAAAGTGGGTCATTTGGCCAGTTTAGAGAGCATGAGCTTGATTATTTTGAACCCCTGACACAGTAGGGAGACTGACAGGGAGACAGTGACAAATTACTGTGTAACAGGGACCACGTTTCATAAATTTTCAGACTGGATCCATCAATTACAATAATCAAACATCAAATACATCTACATCAACCAATTTCCTTTGCTTCAATCAAAACTGAATCAAACAATTACTTCTCTGAATGCTATAACTAGAATAAATTAACAGTAACCAGAAACCAATCCTGAACCAAGACTACAACAATAAGCATAAGTAGCTAAAACATATTTCATGAGACGTATGCTACTTCAATATGTAGAACCTGTGTGCATACGCTTCTGTATTAACGCCAATCAGCGTATATGTTGTTTTGACTTACTAAACCTACATGTATACGCGCCTCTGTTGTGCCAAACCTGCGTACAGATCTATAAAAGATAATTTACCCTTTTCATTTATTCAAACATGAGTTATACCCAAATTATCAGATTTATAGATCAAGTCATGCGCCAAATATAACAAATCAACATCACACAAAGATACTACTATTCAAGCCTTAAGATATTGACCCAAAAATAGAACTTATCCTTCTTCTAGTGCTCAGGTTCCTCCTTGGTTTACATCTAGCTATGCACCATAACCCAATTCTAGATCTTGCTCTTAATAAGATGTTCAGTGCTTGAGTGAATGCCTTTGCCTAATGATCTCCTTTCCCTTTTATAGTCTTAGGCCTTACTCAATACCATGGTCGAAAACCATAGAGAATCAATACCATGGACCCAATACTTGGGTTCAACACTTTGGACGAGTTACCATGGTCCAAAACCATAGGTCCAAATACCAAGGACTAAATACCATGGACCAAAAAATAAGTTTTCACACATGTAAGTGCTCTTCGTTGCATGAAAGTGTGTGCTTACGTATACGAGCCTTATGATCGTCGAACACGCGTGTATACACAACTTGGTTAAGAGGAACCTACATATACCTCTTTTTCCTTCATTCTAAGAGCCTGAGTTATGATTTGTCATTTGAGTGAGTTTCCATCAACGACAACACTTGTGTTTCATAATGCCAACAATATCCCCCTTTGGACTTGACGGCAACCCCAAGTCACTCAAAGTCATTCTCCCCCTTTGTCATCAAGGGTAAAGGGTTATGCTCCCCCTGAGTACCTGCTGAAATCTTTGCTCTGCTGTGTTGTCCATGCTCCCTCTGACTGTAGGCAAGGTCTGCAAGAAGATGTTCTACAAGAAGAAACATGACTTTATACATCATAAATGACCTTCCTATCACCAAAGACTCATATATACATCCATCTCCCAACCAAGTGGGGATATACCAATATTGACTCATCCACCCAACCAAGTGGGGATACACCAAAAGTTTACACATGATAAAGTAAGAGCATTACATTATCCATCCCAGGCATAGTGGGGAAACCAAGATAGGCTATTACATGACCTTGATAATACAAGAAATACATGACATAGAGACTAAATATCTAATACAATACTATGATAGTCATCAACAACTGATCATTAGCAGCATCTGTCAATCATCATTCAGACCAACAACCATGAGCTCCTTCTACACCTATTCCACTTGAACAAAACAGCTGTGAAATTGAACCAAGATCTTCTAAAATAATGCCAAAAATGCATTATTAGAAGTATATGCTCCCCTTGAACCTGTGCCAGATGGTCTCTGTTAGACCCATATCAGACTCTTTTCATCCTGAGTCTGGCCCCACTGTTTTTCTTCAAACCATAATATACGTGCCTGTATCCACAGAAACTGGAGTCTGTATGTGGATACACTTCATGAAACTTGCATACAACCACCTTTCTCTGAAACAGATAATTTCAACAGCAAGATGATGAATCAACTACTCCCAACTTTTGTCTGAGGTATTCAAATGTCTCCCTAGGCAGTGGTTTGTTGAATATATCAGCAACCTATTCCTTGGAGGGAACATACTCCAATTTGACCTTTTGTTCAAGAACTTGTTCCCAGAGAAAATGATATTTGATAGGTATGTGCTTGGTCTTCGAATGCATGACTGGATTCTTTGAAATACTGATTACACTTGGAGCACAAGTGATTTGAATATCTTGCAATCTTTGCATCATCCAAAGGATTTGTGTGCAGCAATATGCAGCAGCTGTTAGGGCCTAAATCTACCTTAGGTTCAGAAAGGTAGGATCTAGGGTAACATCAAACCACACTTCACTTGGTAGCTAGCCCTACCAGGTTGGGATAGGGCTCTCTCCTTGTCAATCTTATGAAATGTGGCCAATAAAGCTTGATATGACTGATGTAATGATTGATTTTAGGCTAGGTATGTGTACAGAGGTGTTTGATTGAATTTGATGATGTTTTATTGGTTCAAATTTGAAAGGCAGATTTGGGTCTAGGGAATGAGGCTCAGTTTTGCAGAAATCTCCATGGGTCAAGGTAGGAAAGTGATTTGGTACTTCAAATTGAGTGATATGGAGAGATTTTGACAGGTGAGGAGTTGAAAAGGGCATGATAAACTCAAGGATCCTTTTCAAACATCTGAAAACATAGATAACTAAACAAACCCTAGGTAGAGCACTGCACTTTCAATGTATTCTACCTTTATCCTTATTTGATTTAGTTAAGATGAAACATAGAGAGATAATGACATACATAAAACATATTTAAACTTACAATTACAGAAGGAAACACAATACCAAAGAAAGATGCCACATGAATCCCATAAAGTGTTGCAAACCACTGGTCTATTCCTTAGCCAAACTACTGAAATGAATATACAATAAGCTCCAAGATTTCCCAAAAGTAGAACCATGCTAATGACTGAAAAATTACAAGATATAGGCAACCAACAACTCATCCTAGCCTCTAGGGGTCGAGATCATAAGATTAGGATCTTTTCCAAAAAAAGCTAAACTGAGAACTAAAAAGTAGGTAGTGGAACAGCTTGCCTCTAAAAACTAGGAAAGTGATTCATTCAGTTGCAAACTACCTTTTGATGGATGAATCTATTTCTATGAGTGAAAATTTAGCATAATTACATCAAAATCCATCATGTCACATTAAATTACATCATGATTTTGAAAATTAGATGTAAAAAAGTCAAACTATGAAAAAACTAGGCGAAAAACAGAGTTTTTGACCAAAAATGAACAAAATTCCTCCAATGTGCCGCACTGATTTCCCTATGCAGAACGCCTTTTTGCAGCTGATTTTGGAGGCTTTTCCAGTGTCCCAATTTTCTCCAAGTAGTCTTGTTGGAAAGGTATGCCTGTCTACTTTCCAACACAAATGGCATTTTTTAATTTGGCCTCCATTTTCCCCTCCAAAACGGAGTTCTCCCAAGACTGCTTCCTGTGTGTCAGAAAATGGGCAGAAAGGTCAATTTTGAGGTGTTTTTTACCTTTTTGGAAACTAAAAACTTGTCAAAATTTCTTATCCATTTGTGAGCATGCATATTTTTCCATGAAAAATCCAAAAATTCTGAATTTTCCTCAAAAGGAGGTCCCCATCAAAAGCAAGCGCCAGGTGGTGCGGCGCATTGGGTAGAAAAACCTGTTTTTTAAGGAAAAAATTCCAAAATCGCAAAAAGTGTCACAATTTTTTTGAAATTTGGGCTGAGTGTCCTCCATTAAGTGTTGTGTTTGGCCAAGGAAGCCTTAGCCAAGATCTAAAGTCTATCTTTCTCTTTTTGCCTCCTTGATGCCTTCTTCAACTTGGCTTTCAAATTCCTGATTCTTATGTTGCACACCATATTTCTTGACAAGTAGTGGTATGCCATGTTTCTTAGCATATTTTTCTTGTTGATGGCCTTCTCCAACATCTTCTCCAAGTGGATATTTTCCCACTCCAACCAATATTCACGATCAGCATTGATTTCTTGTTCAAGTGTTGTGAGCTTGACTTTCCTCCTTTTGGCAGCTTGCCGATTTTCTCGTATGTTTCATAGCTCCATTATGGTTTATTGATCCTCTAGCTATTTTTTTCTTTGCTCTAGATATTTGATTATCCACTTGGCTCTTTCTAGGTTGAGAGACAAATGTTGAATGTCATCTTTTTGCTCCTGGATGATCTCTCTAAGCTTTGAGCTTTGTGAGCCCAAATCGGTGTCATCATCCTGAATAAGAATAAAATCTGTCTCCTACCCTCCTGAAGGCCCCTCATCATGTAATGGCCACTTGCCCTTGTCTTGTACTTGCTCTTCTGATGGAGGAAGCGAGACCCCTTCCACCTCGGGTGGAGATAATACTCGCTTTGTTGTTGCAAACAACCTTCTAGTGCCCTTTTGGTAGGTGACAAACACTGGCACACTAGCGGTTTGTGTCTCATGAATCTCTAGCCGATGTGAAGGTCCATCTATCTCATGAAAAGATGTTGGAGTTACTTGAGGACCTGTGAAGACCTCATCTGAAATGAAATCCTCCCATGAGATGCTTTGTAAACCAAGCTAATGCATGACCACAATCATGATTAGTGCAAAATGATATATGTTGTTACACTGCCACTGAAAAGTCTTCTTGCGCACTAAGGTGGTCATCTTCTCAATGTTCCGGAAAATAAAGTAGGGGAGATTCATCATTCTTACCCTAGTGAAGTGCATCAAAAATCTGATATGGTAGGCATACAGGTGAGAAAAATAGCCCCCACAGCTGAAATACTTAATTATGAGTTTCATCAAGGGAGCATATGAGTCTTTCAGATACCGGAAGGGAAAAACTCTGCTGAGATGTCTCTGATAACCAGCCTTGATGTAAGGCTCATAATGTTCTCTGCCAATATGCTGCCTCTTATTCCACTACTCACCGACATTGGGAATGCTAGTTGCTAGAGAAGTAGACTCCAGTGTCAATGTGAATGTCACACTTGCTAGAGTGACTTGGCCATTATGAAGATGGAGCACAAACAACCTGGCCAACTCATGATGGTACTGGACTCTCTCTACCATCTCACAGAGCTAATAACAAGATTGGTGTTGAAAGCACATGACAGCAAGAGGACAGGCCTGCAGCTCGACAAGTGAGGTAGGCTCCTCTTGTATATGTTTGCCACCCTTGTGAGGTCTTCTTGTTGCATGCATTTCTCTAGGAGAATCATTGTGTGTCTCCTCCTCTCGGTCATAAGAAGGATTAGACTCCATGTTTGCTAATGTGTGAGTTTTTTTAATGAGTATGAAGAGATTTATGGTGTCTTTTGGTTTTCTGCTACCAAGGATTAGAATGTATGAGGGACTATGAAGGGAAGTGTATGAGGGGTTTTGGGAATTTTGTTGACAAGTTTTTTGGGAAATAGGGGTTTTAGGGAATAGTATGCAAGCTTAGGGACAAAAATTAGGGTTTAGGAATTTGTAACTAGGATTTGGGATAGTGGGAGTTAGGGATATGGGTTTAGTGAATTTAGGAATATGGGAATTAGGGAATGAGTTGATGAAACTGGAAAATAAATGAAGGAGTCAAAGAGTGAGGGAGTGATGGAATGGAATTGGTAGCAAAAACACAAACTATAAACCCTATGCAATTGTTTTTGAGAAAAAATTGTGAGGTAGGGTTTGAGTTTTATCTCATTAAACCACCATAGATTTTAAGAGAAACTCATTCACTAGCAAGGGAATAAGGCTTGACTTACTTGAACAAGTGGAAATTGAGTAAATTTGGCAGTTTGAATGAGTTTACGGGTGAAATCGGGCTTGAAGCCCTATGAGCCGCGCCGCGCCTTCTCTATGCGTCGTTCCAGTGTATTTTTTACACTTCATAAGTTGGCCCAATGCGTCGCGCCAGCTCTATGCACTGCACCTGACCCAATGCGCCGCGCCCCTGAAACTGGCACAGTTTTGCTGCAGTTTTGCTCTCTTCTCCAGCACGACCTTTATCTTGCTTAATCTTTCTTCTTTGAATGCAAATGAGCTCTTTGAACATGAAAAATGATTTATATATAAGAGATTTTATTTTTTCACTCATAAAACCCACTTTTGTAATGTTTTCATTTGACCTACTTTTCAAACTCTGTTTTTTGGCACTTTACTTTATTTTTTCCTTTGATGAACTGAATGATTTGACTTTTTGTTTGCCTTGCAGGTGATGGAATTGCTGAAGTTTGGCAAGGTGACCAGGGTTGCCACTGAAGTTATTTACATATGAAAGAATTGAAATTACATCAAATTTATACATGAAAACATAAAATGCTCTGTTCAATCACTGAGTGAGTGATTATGGGAATTTTTGTTGCTGGAACTTTATTTGACCTCCCCATGTGCCTGTTGACCGTCACTAATCGTTTTGAGATCTTATTGACGAAAACCCTAAACCTAATGAGACCTAAAACCCTAAAAATAACTTTTGTATATTTAAAGACAAAAATTGACTGTAGACGATCTGGATGAATTAAAATAGGCTAGCACATGAGGGAAAATGCATAATAAGCCACTACCATCAGATGATCCATGATCCTAATGGAATGCAGCTGATTGGGTGAGACACCTAACATGCAATACAACAAGAGAATTTGATCACTAATGGAGGGATGAAGGTACCGACACTAACTGTAGCCACATATTCTGCTTCAACTGTAGATAATTGAATTGAGCTTTGTTTCTTGCTGAACCAAGATACTAATCTGGAACCCATAAAGAATGCACCACCACTAGTGCTTTTTCTGTCATCCAAGCTTCCTGCCCAATCTGCATCTATATATGCATGAAGTGTGATATCCGTATCTCTAGGATACCATAAGCCATAATTTTTTGTTCCTTGAAGATATTTGAAAATCCTCTTAACTACCTAAAGATGTTCTTCCTTTGGATTTTCCTAGAATCTTCCAACTATTCCCACTGCATGCATGATGTATGGCCGGGTACCTGTCAGATAGAGCAAACTACCAATCATGGATCTATAGGTTGGTTGATGTACTACTGCTGATTCATCATTTTCACTAAGGCTGCATCCTGTTACCATAGGGGTACATACTGGTTTCGAATTATCCATCCCATATTTCTTCAAGATCTGCTTCAGATACTTGGTTTGTGATTAAAAAATACTGTCTTTGTTTTGTTGGACTTGTAAACCAATAAAATATGTGAGCTCACCAAGTAAGGACATTTAAAATTCTTTCTGCATCACCAAAACAAAGTTTTGACTCATGGTTTCTTCATTGCTACCAAAGATGATATCATCAACATACACAACAAGTATTAGCAATTTATCATTATCAATTTTTATATATAGATTGCTATCTGTTGATCCTTTTGAAAAACCTTGTTGATTTGTCCAACCAAAAATACCAAGCCCTTGGAGCCTGTTTAAGACCATAGAGAGCCTCTTTGAGTCTGCATACAAGTTTTGGATCATTCCCAAGGATGAATCCATTTGGTTGCTCAATGTACACTTCTTCTTCTAAGTCTGCATTTAGAAAAGTAGATTTCACATCCATTTGATATACTTTGAACTCCTGAAAGCTAGAAAGAGCAAGGAACATTATTATGGCATCACGTCTAGCAACTGGTGCAAAAGTTTCTTCAAGGTCTATGCCTTCTTGTTGAGCATACCCTTTACCAACAAGTCTGACCTTGTTTCTAACAACATCTCCATTTTCATTCAACTTGTTTTTGAATATCCATTTTGTCCCCATGACATTCTTATCATTTGGTCTAGGAACCAACTCCCAAGTGTTATTCTTTTCAATCTGCTCAAGTTCTTCATTCATGGCCTTGACCCAGCATTCATCTTTGCATGCTTCACTTACATTTCATGGTTCAGTGGAGGAGAGCAATGCTAGATAGCTTGAAGCTTCTAAAATAGTTCTTCTTGTTTGTACACCTGCCTCTTTCTACCCCAAAATTTGAGTCTCTGGATGATTCTTCTAGACATACCTGGATGGAGTCTTTTCTTCTACCCTTATCTATTCTTCTGGTGCCTCATAGGTTTCTTCTTCATCATTAGTCTGATTTGATGTTGAAGGATAGTCCTCATCATCTTCGAAATATTCAGATTTTACCTACCTTGGATTCTTTCCTTCTTCATCAACCACTACATCAATAATTTCAACAATTTTTCCAAGTCTTTTATTGTAACACTTATATCCTTTGCTTTGGAGAGAGTAACCAAGGAAAATGCCTTCATCTACTCTAGTTTCAAACTTGCCAAGGTTTTCATCAGTCCTTTTGATGTAGCATTTGCTTCCAAAAATTTTGAAGTATTTTATCGTAGGAGTCTTACCATACCAAAGTTCATGAGTTTGAGTATTGTTCACCCGGATGTTTGTCTTATTGAGAATAGTAATGGCAACAAATGCAGCTTCACCCTAGAAGGTTGCAGGAGTTCCATATTCATCAAGCATAGCATGAGCCATTTGTTGAACCATTCTGTTCATACTTTCCACTGCTCCATTTTGCTGAGGAGTCCTTGCAGTAGAGAATTCCCTTCTTATTCCATGTTCTTCACAAAAATCGAAAAATTCATCTGAGGTAAATTCCCCTCCTTGACCAGACCTAAGGCATTTGATTCTTTGATCTAATTCGTTTTCAACCAAGGCTTTGAATGCTTTGAACTTTTCAAAAGCTTCGTCTTTACGCTTCAAAAGTTCTATCCAACACATCCTGGAAAAGTCGTCAATGAACAATATGAAGTATTCTTCTCCTCAAGGTGA